>CAJVGC010000001.1:1175217-2375217 GCA_910822075.1 Senecio squalidus | reverse complement strand
TTAATATTTTGTATTAAAGGATTTTAGAATAATAATAATAAGGTAAATCATAGTCCAATAAAAAACATGTTTTTTATTGTAATAATGGTGAAATTGAAGAGAAAATGTAATTATGTATTGTAAGAGGGTGTAAGATAAAAAAAATATTTGATGACATCATCAATCTCATCTAACGGTTGAAATCAAGGTTATCAACTTATCCATGAGACCTTACTTCGTCATGTGCCATTTAAGGTCACTCTTTTATTATATATTAAAGATTAAAGATAAGCGAAATTAATACAAATTACATATTTTGTTAGATATTTATTAAACTAATTTTACTTTACATTTTATTATTCTTTAAGATATTCTTGTGACAATATATGTTATTTTTTATTTCTAAACATAAATCGAAATGACTTTTATGAACTTTTTCATAATAAACAACAGAATCGTGAATTATTCGGATCATTGATCCCTTAATTAATCAAGGATAAATCAATTGTTTAATAACATATAAATCACAAATAATATAGTTTTTGATGAATTTTACATTTAAACTTACAAATATAATAATTGTATATTTAATTTTCCTAATTCAAAATATGTTGATTATTACAAGAAAATTAATATAAAACACAAGAAAAACTTACACATTCGTTTCTCAAAGTTGTATTCTTACATTAGTTGTAGGATTACTATTAATAAAATATATGTAATCACCATGCGTAAATTCTTGGATAAGAAAGTTAAAATAGATAAGCAGAAAACATATAAGCTTAAAAGTCCATAAATAAGTTCAAACAAACACGTTCTTAATGCCATGAACCATGTAACGAAGACACAATATTTTCATCATTTTGACTCTATTAAAGTTGCCATCTAAAGTAGAGAAGCAACTCGTTTCAACATTACACGAATTTAATTTGTAGTTAAGCGTAAAGGCAACTACTTTGAAGGTTGGAAACACGGGGCATTGGTGGATGACTTGTTTAATTTCGTCGTGATGGATCATACATAGAGATTTGATGTTAGATTTAATGATTTATAGTAAATGAATCCAATGTTGGACTCACAAGGACTTTTCATATGATACAAGATCTGGCAAACACTCGATGGCTTATTAGAACTTAGTAAGAGGTGATATTCAAAACGATAAGTAAATGTGAACTAAAAACATAATAACACGTTATAACAAGAAACGAGCAATGTGTCACTTCTAATTCCCTTACGGAATCTATTAGAGAGTTATGCAAGACCGATACTATAATTAGTCCAATAATGGTACTAGGGCACGATCCATCATCTTATGTATTTGGCTATATATTGATCTCTCCATTGTATTGTAAAGACACACAATTTACTTATCGTTGCGATTTTTCTAAACGGACCGAGTTCGAGGCAAAATCACGAACTCGGTCCGTGGTCCGACCTTTTCATGAACTTATCAAACGCTCAGACCACAGACCGAATCCGAGTCCGTAATCCCAGTATTTGATGTTTGCGAATAGCCCCTAAAACAAAATGTTATAAATCACCATCACCTACTCCAAAAATCAAGAAAATCACCAAAATATTCATCTAACACAATTTTATTTCGTCGCAAGAATTAAATATGTTGAAATCAGTGGTTCTAGAAATAACACATTCTTGCGCCATCTCCCTTTAATATTCTCGCGCCTTACTTTTATATCTGATTCTCGCGACAAAAAAATGAAACATAAAACTTATCACGAATTTGATAATTATAGGTGGGTCTAAAAAAGAATACATGAAAAGTTGAAGGATTCAATATAAGGAGCAAAGATATGAAGTTATCCATTACAAAAACATCATCTTCATTTTTCATACCCCCAAACATTAACCAATAATCTGAGGTTAATTGACAATGGCGGCGAGTGCTACCACAACATGGAGCATGTCATCCTTAAAATCATCACTTCCATCAATTCCATCTTCAATTCGGTGCTCATTTCGTCCCCCAATTTCCACTCGATCTAAACCTATTTCCAAACCTCTGTTTGGTTCTTTTTTGGGTCTCACACCACTTAATCCAGTCACCTCTCTCACAGGTTAAACATTTTATTTCATGTGCATTTTGTTATTCATGTATCTATGGCAGTGTTTGTTTCGGCTTATGAGCTTATGTAGATTTTGAAAAGTTCATAAGCTCAATTTTTATGGGTTATTTAGGGGGTGTTTGTGAGGTTATGACTTATTAACATATCGGTTTATGTTTCATAAACCCGGATTTTCCGGCTTAATGTAACCTTTTATGGGCTTATTACTGTTTATTATGTCATAATACACTGTAATAAGCCCAGTTCGGCTTATGTTCATAAGCCCAGATTTTCCGGCTTATGTAACAATTTATGGGCTTATTACTGTTTATTATGTCATAATACACAGTAATAAACCCATAAACGGTTATATAAGCTGGAAAATCCGGGGTTATGAAACATAAGCCGAAATATCAATAAGCCATAAGCCGCTTATATAAGCCCAAACAAACAGCCCCTTAAGGTCATAAGCTCAATTTGATAAGCTTATAAGCCGGAGAAAAATGATAAGCTTGTTCCATAAACAAAAACAAACACCCCCTATGTATTCAATTTGCAGAATGTAAGTATATCGAGTGTGAAAGAATGTGTATATGAAATGAGAACCCAATGAAAATTGTGTCCAACCAAAAGTGAATTGTGTGGATCGAAAAGTAGGACCATTGATTTAGTCGCAATAAGAATAATGGGATATAGGTAATTTTAACTTTGAAACTTCCTAACAATGGATTTGATTATTATATGAGAGTTCCATCGTCAAGCAGTTTAAGAGGTGACCTCTGATATGATGAGTCTAACGTATGCAGCACTTACTCTACTAAATTTTTTTTATAAGTTTACCCATCAATATCTTTTCACGAAGATTCATGCTTTGTGCGGCATTACTGATGTCGCGCTTTAAATAACCATAATCTTTTGATTTTCGACCAGGAAACAATACTTATGAGCATAACTTCACTATCATTGACAATGGTGGCCGTGTCTCTGCCATGAGACATGGAAGGAGAGTCCCAAAGCTTAACCGCCCACCTGACCAGCGTAAAGCACTTCTTCGTGGTCTAACCACTCAGCTTCTAAAGCATGGACGGATCAAAACCACCAGAGCACGTGCAAGTGCTGTAAGAAAGTTTGTTGACAAAATGATCACTTTGGCTAAAGAAGGTTCACTTCACAAAAGGCGGCAAGCCCTTGGTTTCATCTATGAGAAGCAAATCGTCCATGCGTTGTTTGCAGAGGTCCCTGAAAGATACGGTGAAAGGAATGGAGGGTACACGAGAATCATTAGAACTTTGCCTAGGAGAGGAGATAATGCACCCATGGCATACATTGAGCTCGTTTAGTTTATCTGTTGGTGTTATTTCTTTCTAAGTTAATTATTTACATTGTTTCTTTTGGAAATCCTATTGTTGTATAATACAGTTTTGAATGTGTACTTATGCTGGTTGGTAGTATATGAATGTTGTTGACTATTGATGACTTGTCGGGTTTGACTATTTGTCTTAAAAGATCCACCCATGGCAAATATTGAGCTCATTTAGTGTATTATGTTGTTTATTTCTCTTTATGAGTACGATTTCCACTCGTTTTGATATTCTGTTGGTATATATCGTGTTCTTTTTGGTTGGTTGTATGCAACTGGTGATTGATCTAGGGTATCATTGTCGTTGACGATTTTTGACTTCTCAGATTGACCATTTTGGTTGGTGTGTTTGAGGAAAAGGTTTTTTTGGACAATTCGTTATGTTTTTATGGTAACAAAGCTTCTTATTCGAGCATTAGTTATGTTTTTATGGTAACTTGTAAGGATCAAAGAATTGGATATATGAACGCAAAAATGATCTCAAAGTGAAAATGCAGCAGTCAAGTGCTTGATTTTCTTGTCCGGAACGAGTTATGAATTGACTCGACTTGGAATGAGTCACTCCAAAAGTCACGAGTTAGGATATGACTCATGTCTAACTCCATGTTAATATTTTTTAGTTTTTTGTAACTTAATTTGTACGAGTTTAGCAACTTCACCCGAAATACACATCATTTCTGATATCCTGTATGATATCAACTTATCATATTTAGAGGTAACGGGTAGAGTTTAACTTCAATTCCTACGATTTCTACATATTTTCAGATAATATTTTCCAATGATGAATGATGTAAGAGGTCACAACTTGAGGCTCGATGGTAAAAAGTTGAAAATTTGTAGTCGAGACCACTTAACTCCTTTGGAACATGTGATTTACCTCTCTCATGTTGTCCATAGACGGGGCCGTATAATAGGCAGTTGACCTCCTTTAATTTTCTAGCAATGTAAAAATCGTTATATTTATATTATTTTTGAAATTGTGTCCCTATAAAAATCAATCCAAAACCAATAATATTTACTTTACCCCACATTAACGTTAACGACTTCTTCATGCCAAAACATGATCCGATCCGATCAACCCCATTACATAGAAATTATCAAATTATAACAAAACTTGATAAAGAAAAAATATAAGCGAGACTAATTTCAAATAATAACATTAGTCACAAATTCTAAATATGTTCTATCTCCTATAAAAACTCAATTCATATACAATAATCAAATATTATAACGAACCAAAAATTTGACTTGCTTGATAAAAACTCGACTCGTTAACATATACGACATAAATAAAACCTCAAACCCGACTAAAACTCTACTCAAAATATAGTCGAGTTCGAATCAAACTTGAGTTGTTTAATAAAGAGAAAATCACGAAATTGATCATCTGAAACATAAAAATTCCGAAAATAATCATCAAATTCGCGACAATTTTCTCACGACAATTTTTTCTTTTATCTTAAGCGCGAGAATGAGATATTTTGAATAAGTGGTGTGTATTAAGCCACGTCTCTGCGCCTATTAATTTCGTTCTCGCGCTTAAGATAAAAGACAAAATTGTCGCGAGAAAATTGTCACGAATTTGATGATTATTTTCGAAATTTTTATGTTTTTAGACGATAATTTCGTGACTGTGGACTAAAAAAGAAAAAAAACTCTCTAGCCGCCACAAATTCCATATTTTTACTGACTATACTTTCTTCCACAATTAGGGTTCCGGCATTATTTTAATCCAGCCTACGTGTTCACATAAGAGTCAACGATTTCTCAATGGTAAATTGAAACAAATATGCAATCTACAATGGCCAAAAGGTGCACAATTAGAGCTCGAGAGCTAATTCTTGGAAGTGCTATTAATCATAGCAAAATTACCATGATGATGAATTCGAGCTATAGTTGTGTTAATAGGTCGATTGTTACGCAAAGTTTGAGTAATCGTGGGTTAATTGGGAAATTCGGAGGACAGAGGCGTAGTTTGTGGTGTGGCTCCAGGGATTCGACTAAGTTTTTTAGGAGCTTGAATGCTTTTGTTTCAGATTTTTCGGGTTCTAATCAACCACAAAAAGCTGTAAGTTTTTGTATCTTTAGTTTAAAGCTTATTTGGTTCGGTTTATTTCGGCTTAGGAGGTGTTTGTTTGGGCTTATATATGCGCCGTATGACTTATTGATATTTCGGCTTATGTTTCATAAGCCCGGATTTTTCGGCTTATATAACCGTTTATGGGCTTATTATTGTGTATTATGACATAATAAACAGTAATAAGCGCATAAAGATTTTTCGGCTTATATAACCGTTTATGGACTTATTATTGTGTATTATGACATAATAAACAGTAATAAGCGCATAAATGGTTACATAAGCCGAAATGTCCATAAGCTCTTTATATAAGCCCAAACAAACACCCCCTTATTTTGTGGCTTATCAACTTATTTTGACTTCAAAAGTGGAAAATAAGCTCCTAGTTTGGAAAATAAGCCGGAAAAGTTATATTATGAATAATAAGCCGAAGCAAATATGCTCGTAAGCGAAAAAATACGGGCTTATGTGGTTTGGTTTATTATTCATAAACTATTTTTTTTTCCTGCTTATTCCAAACTATGAGTTTATATTCCACTTTTTAAGTCAAAATAAGCTCATAAGCTATAAAATAAGTCGGAAAAATTGTGACTTTATGCAAAATAAGCCGAAGCAAAATTACCAAATGCTATCTTGTTCTGTGTTCATAGAGGTTGTAGTGATGTATGGAATTTAAATTTTGAGGGGAATTTTTTATAATATCGAAATAGGTGATCAATGGAGGATCAATAACACTATTTTTGTTTGATAAAATTACCAAAAAGCGAGGTTTAGTTTTAGGACTTATGCACCATAGTTTGATTAAATAGTGTACCTATCGGGTGGAGGGACTTAGTAAAAACTGATTATGATTTCTTGGTTATTTAGGGTGAAAAACGCACATCCATGTACCCCATTTATGCTCGTGATTATCTGATTCTGATTTTTTTTTGAAGTTGCTATAAGCCTAAATCATTTTATAAATGCACATCCATAAGCTCCCTTATAAGTCGAAATATAAAAGTAATTCAGTATGTTTGCTGACTTTATAATTCGTGTGTAACTTGTATCACCTTGAAGGCTTGAACATAATTTATTCTAGATTCTGTTAACAAATTTTTAATAGGATAACCCGAATTTTGTTAACCATTTATCTATCATTATGAATGTTAAAGATTCATATGATTTACATTGATTTAAAGTTGTGTGTGTGTGTGTGTCGTGTCATGTGGTGTAACCTTGCAAACTGTTTTCAACTAAAAAATGTAAACGGCTATCTGTGTCTTTTTGAGAATTGTTTTTTTTTCTTCTGGGAACATGTTTTATATTGAAGATATATAAGAAGATTATTGAATACTTTTGGATAATTTTTGGATTATGATATCATGTCATCAATTAAGCCTCTTACTAAATAGGCCGAAGATAATTTCTGGATTATGATATCGTTATTTCTGATCCATGTTTATGTAATTGTAATTATCAGGGTTCTGTGCCGAATGGGTTTGCTTCCTTATCAACATCTAGTGGAGCACAAGGAACAAAGCCTAATAAAAAAGAGGACGAGAAAGATCTTGTTATAAAAGGGGATGAAATTAGTAACATGAAGATTCTTAGTACACTTGCAAAATACTTGTGGAATAAAGATAACATGGAGTTCAGATTGCGAGTGCTCACTGCTTTGGGTTTTTTGGTTGGAGCTAAGGTGAATAATTATGATTATTATCCGTATGTGTAAAACTGAGTTAGTTTAGGCTATATTTTATTGCTAACGAGTCAAATAGATAAAATAGAATAATTAAGTTAAAAAGGAAACGTGTCAGGCGTTTTATAAGTCACCCGTTGTATACTCAATAACAAAGGCGATATTTTTTAACTATTAACCTATAGATGGTTCGGTGTGGGTTCTTTTTAATCTGGGTAAAATAAATAAATGAATTCCTGAAAGAACAACGGGCAATGCCGAAGATGGAGAAAGTCCTTTACAGCATGTTTTATTTAGTGTGTGGTAAGATTAGTGTTGGTTACATGTTTATTTACTCGATTTTTTTTGTTCATCAGGTACTGAATGTCCAGGTTCCGTTCTTGTTCAAGCTAGCCATTGACTGGTTAGCAACAGCAACAGGGAATCCTAGCACAATTGCCGCATTTGCAGCCTCTAATCCGACGGCTTTAGCGGTTTTTGTCAGTCCTGCAGCTGTGTTGGTTGGTTATGGTATTGCACGGACCGGGGTTTCTGCTTTCAACGGTACTCCATTATGAAGTAAATGCTTGTGCTTGTCTTCATATTTATATATATCTATGAATTCAATGAAATTAAATCTAATCTAATAAAATAATAAAACAAAATATGGCCTTAGTTTTTACTCTTTTTATTTGTGAACGGAATGCGTCTAATGCTCATCGTCATTTCACACTTACAGTTTATCATATGTATTGTTTCAGAGTTGAGAACTGCAGTGTTTTCGAAGGTGGCATTGAGGACTATTAGATCAGTTTCAAAGAAGGTATTTGCACATTTGCATGAGCTTGATCTGCGATATCATCTAAGGTATGTTTAGAAAGTTCCTGACGAGGTCACTATTAATTTACACTATTTTTGTGGTTCTCAAGTCCAAGACACACATATTAGAAAGTGTGGCAATTTAAGCAGGTCGGATAACATGTCAAAACAAGTCCGGGTCGAAACAAATGAATTTTGTGAGGGTTGATCGTGTTGGGTTGAAACTCTTTTTGGTTAAAATGTTACATATCTTTTATCAACACCTATATTACACTTCGCGTGACTTTTGATTCGTTTGACTTCTTTGACCCGATGTCTTTTAAGCTATTTTCTACGCGTTTGACCCATTAGAGATAAAAGCATATCCCAAATCTTAATGGATTGAAATAGCATATTTGTGTTCTCATGAATATTAACCGTTGCATATGTTGTTTGTTGTTGACTTTTCTGTTTGCAGTCGAGAAACAGGGGGTTTAAACAGAATTATTGACCGTGGTAGCCGGGCTATTAATTTCATCCTTTCAGCTATGGTATTCAATGTTGTACCAACAATATTAGAGGTAATCTGTCTTTTATATTTATATTCCATCTGTAATCTAGGCTGTAATTTATGATTGCTTTCGTGGTTGACAATAAATTTTATTTCACGCAACCATTTTTCACGTTTACTCCATTTTCTTTTGTTTCAATCCCTGTTTGCCTAAATTAATATATCAGATTTAACATTTTTGTTTTCAGATATCAATGGTTGCAAGTATTCTTGCTTACAAATTTGGAGCACCATTTGCATGGATCACTTCTTTGTCATTTGCTGCATATATTGCCTTCACATTGACTATAACACAAGTATGTCATCCAAGCACTGTTTTTCTCGTTTTAATACAATTGATTGTCCTGTTCTAATAATTAAATATCACATACTCACTTTTAAAACGCACATCATGAGGGATATTTTTTTTATTTCTCACCTATTCCTCTAAATTTAATTATTTAGTGGAGGACAAAATTCCGGAAGATAATGAATAAAGCTGATAACGATGCAAGCACGAAGGCAATCGATTCACTTATAAATTATGAGGTGAGGAGTTCTTGATTGAAGTGTATATTTCTTTTTGTGCAACAAATAGTATATAACATTTTACCTTTTGTCCTTTTTCTTTCTGACCGAGTCCTTATTATTCTTTTGTCCAGACTGTGAAGTATTTCAATAATGAGCATTATGAAGCTGAAGAGTACGATAAGTATTTAAATAGTAAGTAGTTTATCTCCTTACATTATTATATGATATGAGATTTCACGTGATGTATCTAATTTGGATAAGGGCATGGGTCTTTAAATGTGCGTTATGAAACTGATTATTTGAATATTGCGATTACTGATAATCGGTTTATTATTGTTTAAAATACCATTTGGAAAAACAACGTATTTGCTGGAACTATAGACGAGTTGTTTTTAGAGATTTTGAAAATATATAATTTTATCCGTTTGACCGCTTAGCTGTAATATATTACCCAGAATGACTTGTATTCAAATGGATTGAAATCGTCATTTGCTCCAGGGTATGAGGAGGCTGCCTTGAAGACACAGCGTAGTTTGGCTATATTAAACTTCGGTCAAACACTTGTATTCAGTACTGCCCTTTCGACAGCCATGGTACTGGCTTCAAACGGGATAATGAATGGTCAAATGACTGTTGGTGATCTGGTAAAACCTTTTTACAGATTCTCACAAATATGATTGTCGAATTGCTGCTATTATACACTAACGTAACTTTGGATAATATGCAACACAGGTTATGGTCAACGGGCTCCTCTTCCAGTTGTCTCTTCCTCTCAACTTTCTTGGCAGTGTTTATCGTGAAACCATTCAGAGTCTTGTTGACATGAAATCCATGTTTCAGCTGCTTGAGGTATTTCCAGCTTCTTTGTATTCTATTCTTGTTCGTGTTAAATCGATTTTGGCTACTTTGACCATTTTCTTATAAATGGGTCAATTCCGGGTTATGTTCTAATTCATAAAAACTTCTACTTTATATAATATTAAAAGTTATACTATTTTGGAAAAATATACTTTTTCTAATCATATCTATTGTCTTGTTTCAACAGGAACGGGCAGAAGTCGGAAATGCAATTGATGCAAAGCCGTTAATGTTAGGGGGAGGTAGCATAGAATTCCAAGATGTTCATTTCAGGTAAACATAACATACCATACAAAATAATTTGGTAAATAAAATTGTATCTGTAGTTTTAACATGCTGATATTTGCGGTTTGTATTCCTCGTATATCAGTTATGTGCCCGAAAGAAAGATTCTTGATGGGATATCGTTTGTGGTGCCTTCTGGGAAAAGTGTGGCTATTGTTGGAACTAGTGGCAGTGGTAATGTTTCCGGTTTTTTTTTACTTATTTTGAATTTTTTAATAACCCTGAATATACGTGGTATAAAATTTCACATTTTTCGGTTCTAATGAGCTATTTCATTTCATTTGCACAGGTAAATCAACTATTCTTAGAATGATTTTCAGGTTCTTTGACACCAATTCTGGCACGGTAACTGATTCTTCGTTAAAAAAATTCAATGTATACTTGTTATGCATATATAACTCTTTTAAACCCGGGTTATGTTTTTTATATTTTGAAATTTTGATGTTGGATAGAGCATGTCCAATATGAACCTTTTTACCATAGGTGGTTAAATGGGCGGGTTGATTCAAAACAGGTATTAGAATGTGCCAAACTGGGTTGGGTTGGGACCTACCCGCACATTTTTATCCTTTTCATAGCATTTTATAAATAATTAATATTAAAATACAATCACACAACTATTATCAGAATAAGGATCCATTTGTTTTATAAATGGTTTGACAAACCGTTTAACCTGTTTCCCTTCTAATTTTTTTTGTTTGTAATTTTACTCTTTCGACTCTTTAGAAATAAAATACTATCCAAATTAACCCATTTTCACCTAAAATTGGTTGATGTGCTCTTAACACTTTTCTGATATGACAGGTAAGAGTAGATGGTCAAGATATACGGAATGTTACTCTCGAAAGCCTTAGAAAATATATCGGTGTCGTCCCACAAGATACGGTAAGTTATGAAAAATATCCTAATCTTTTCGATCTTTTTAGTCATTTTCACATTTTTTGTTATTTATATATATATTATCGTATAATCTGGCCAATGCAGGTACTATTTAACGATACAATCTTTCACAACATTCACTATGGTCGTCTTTCATCGACACCTGAAGAGGTTAATCTTGCATTCCTTTGTGATATCCTGTTAAGAAAATAAAAAGCCATGGTTCATTTTGACTAACCGTTTGACTTTTTGTAGGTGTACGATGCTGCTCGCAAAGCAGCAATTCATGATACCATTATGAATTTTCCTCAACAATATTCGACTCTTGTAGGAGAACGTGGGCTTAAAGTAAGTTTGATTACGTTGTTCCTTATATTCAAACTCGCGCAAAGTGTACTCAAGTGTTTACTACTACGTATAAAACTTTTGCAATTTTTAAATAATATTTTATTTTATTTGTTTATTATTATAGCTTAGTGGTGGGGAGAAACAACGAGTTGCACTAGCTCGTGCGTTCCTGAAAGCGCCTCCTATATTGTAAGTTCCTTTTATTTCATTTTAAACAAAAAAATAAAGTGATCATTCAACTTTAATATAGTTAATACGACTATCAGAAGTTTTAAGTTTGTATCGTAATTTCAGGTTGTGTGATGAAGCAACAAGTGCACTCGATAGCACAACAGAAGCAGAGATTCTAACCGCATTGAGATCACTTGCCAATAACCGAACAGCTGTTTTTGTTGCTCATAGACTTACAACTGCAATGCAGTGTGACGAGGCAAGTCCCGTTTTTTCTCAAAACTATTTATTGCTGCTCAATTTCACCCGTAATTCGTTTTATTATCTGATATTCAGATTATTGTTTTGGAGAAAGGAAAGGTGGTCGAACAAGGTGCTCATGAAGCTCTTTTGTCAAACGGTGGTAGATACGCACAGCTTTGGTCACAGCAAAATAACACAGTCGATGATCTTGATGCAGCTATCAAATTAGAGGCTTAATCTTTTTTTTTTTTTTTTTTTTTTTTAAACTAATTATTATTGCGTGTGATTCAAAATTGGGTTAGAAAAAACAAAAACAAAACGTAGTCACTATCGCTTTCAAGTTCTTTGTATAGTTTGATATTTTGTGTGGTATCGACTACTAGTAACATTCTATGATTAATCTATACACCGTGTAGGCAAAGTTCATACCAAGATTTCTTGCAACAGTTTTAGGCTTTTGCATTTCATCTAGTACAACTTCTCGGAATAGTAAAATATTTTTCGTCTTCTTGTTAGGTGCTTCGGAACGCTTAACAATCAGTAAACTTGGGTGGTTATCTTGGCAACCCGGATGAAATGTCTATCGACATTGAAAACGAAATCCTTGGATGCAATTAGCTTGGGTAGTGTAAACGGTTGGTTTGGTGGGCTAAGAGGCGGGGCTAGTGGGTTTGAGGGCGAAGGTGGTGATGACGGGTTGGCTACAGGACCGGTTCCTAGAATTCGGATGCCCGATACAAAATATGAAAATTGCCTCCCTACAAAAACACAAAAGAAACTATAAACAAGGACTTGGGACAAAGATATTTCCATACATGTCCAACCAACTAAGCTAATCATATTTTATATTATAAAAAACCACCATTTATTATTTACTTTAATTGATAATTACGAAAACATGCGAGGGTCACGACGTTCTATGGTGCGTCTTAACGCGAGTTTTTTATAACGCGTTATGAAAATTTAAATATAATGTTAAAACAGACTTTTTGATAATTTATTGATATTTATATAACTTAATAATAGTGAAAATATATATAAGTATATATAAAATTATAAAATATATTAAATTTTTTTACCGCCTTGTCACGCTTTGAAAAACGATACTCATTTTACTACATAGTACTGTTTAAAGTAAAAAAACAAGTATATGAACACAACCTGAAACTTATTACAAACTCAAAACGTTGACCATTTCAAACCACCACCGGAGACCAACTCCACATCTCACCACCGTCATCAACCGGCGGCGTTCACGGCGTCAGTCCAATTCCTCATGGCGTACAGACGGCGGCAAGGATTCACAACCGATTCAACTTCAATCGACCATTTTCAAAACCCTAACCCTAATTATAACCGGTCAATTTCGTTAGATGACGGTAATTTAACGACGGGGACACCGTCGCTTGCTGCGAAAGCGATTAGAGCATCGTCGGCTAACCGTGATTCGGCTTTGTCTTCGGCGTATGGGCAGTCCGCGAGTTCGCCTAAGTCGAATCCGCTTCGATCGTCAAAGTTTTCTGCTCCTAAGGTTGTATTTTGTGTGATTTGTATCGAAATTTGACCACTTTTTATTTTTTATTTAGTTTTTGTAAAATGTTATGTTGCCCGAATAAAAGACTACAAGTTATTAAAATTAGAAGTTAAGTTTGTTACTTTTAGAGTTTGGTTGATGAAATGGTGGCGGTAGTATACGGCCTCGCTTGTTGGTATGTGGCGATGTGAGATAGGGGGACATTGTTTAGGGCCTGCTCTTTGGTTGAGGGTTATGAATCACGAAAATAATCGTCTGACATAACCATATTTCGAAAATAATCATCTTCTTCGCGAAAGGTTTTCACGCCAGCTTTTGGTCGTGAGAATTAAACGTGTCTTGCTCTACATTCTCGGGCTAAATGAGAGGTTTAAATTTTCTCTACGAAAAAAGCTGCGCGAGAACTTTTCGCGATTTAGTGATTATTTTCGAAATATTGTTGTGTCTGATGAGTATTTTCGTGATTTTCTCAGAGGGTTAGGTTGGTTTCAAAGAACCACGGGTCGGGGTTACTTTGCCGAAGTTGACCTTTTGGTGAATAAAAGTGATACAAATGAGAGTGAGAAAATTTGATATACCCCACATTGTCGAAATTTCTAAATTTTGCTACTTTTTTTCGGGAATTTGTCTTTGTTAGGACAATAGATTGTTGATTGAAATGAATGTTTAGTTTTTATGATGAGTTAACAAGTGTGTATGTTTTATAGGATAATTCAGTGAAAATTGATTATACGTCTATGAAGAATTTGGAAAAACCAAAGCGTGGATTTTGGGGTGGGTTGGCTCGAAAAGCAAGGTCTATTATTGAAGATGATGATGATGTGATGCAACAAAATGAAACACCCGAAAGGAGGAGGCAGCAAATGTCTGATGCGGAGACTAGGGGTCAGGTAAGTGATGATGTTAAGCTTGTTGTACTGCTATAATAATGAATTTGGCGTGTAGAGGTAGCAGCAACATGGGCATGTAGACGGGTTGGGTTACCTTTCAAAACTATCTGTAATTGAAACAGGTCTCATATATTGGGAATTGGGTTTTCACAGAAACTAATACTATGCATTATTTATGATTACAATAGCAATATACATTTGTTAAATGAAACAATTAGGAAGTTGTATGCCTTAAATATAGACGTTAAAGACATTCAACTCGTTTGACCCGACAGGTCACCCGTTCGATTCTTTAGCTATTTTTTTCTTCTTCCATTTGATCCATTTGGGATAAAACACAACCCAGATTCACCCATTTAATAATTAATGTGTAGAAACTGCCACCTCTACATGGCATTCGTGTGATTTCTACAGACTAGGTTATATAGCTTGATTATTTCGAATAAAAATTAACACTTACATAATGCATGCTTTTCCCTTATATATATCCTTTCATCATGTCTAATTTTACTAAATTAAATGGCGGACTTCGCAAAATTTATCACATCAATTCTCATAACACGCGGATCAGTAATATGATTTCAACCACTCTCGTCTTTTTCAGTATTCTAGCCAGTATCAGGTACCAGAGAGTCAGCAAAAGCCAGACAATCCTGGATTGCAGAAGGGTTTAGGGGCACTCGCATCATCTCTTAATTACATTGGTGGTACAATTGGTAATGCGCTCGAGGTAAGTTTCTACTGTTTTCATTTGAAATCATGATAATATCATCACCTTTGTTTATTCTTTTTACCATAAACATTAGGAAACCAACACATGGACACCTTGGCATTTGTAAATTTGCTAAGATTGTTAGATATAATATAGCTTTTGAAGTGGATTTTTCCTAGAGTCGATCACCCCGGAAAAGGGATTTTTTTTTAATAATACTTATGGCCTTCATTCTATTCATCTTGATTGTTCTTACTCGCAGGAGGGCAGGACAATTGTGGAGAAAGGAACTGCAGATATAATTCAAGAGACACGCAAACTTAATATAAAGAAAAAGAGTAGCATCCCCGAGACTCATAGTGCATCTTCTAATGGTGGAAGTAATAAGCAAGTACAACAAATGTACACCCAAACTCAACGCCTATCACAAACCGATGTAGAAATTCAACTCAAGGCATCTCGAGACGTAAGGTGCCAACCTTGTATCACTGGTTTACATATTGAAACCCTCATGTAGATGTTGCAGTTTTGACCCATTTATGTAAGATGGGTCGATTTGAGTTATGTTTTATGTTAAACGGGTCAAACAGAAAAATAGGTAAATAGGAAACAAGTCAAAAGTCTCAGTGAGTTTCCTTATAGATCTTTCTATTGAAAAAAATTCTGATTATTAACACTAGCTGGAGTCTCGTGTGAAAACCCTTAGATTAAATCAAGGAACCAATCTCTTAGATCGAATTTTGAAGGGTCCAGACTAAATATAATCACATATCACAACCCAACTCGTCCCAATGTCACGTCCATTGTCATGCGTGCTTTAGTTAGCGTTGCCGTTCATCAACTTTTTTGCAAATATTCTTAGAGCATAGTTATATTGCATTAAGGAACGCAATTATATAATTCAAAATTGGTGGTATCCTGGATAAATCATTCTTTCGTGTATAATTTGTGTAAGATGCATAATATGGATTTTGGTCTTGCCGACAGGTTTCAATGGCGATGGCTGCCAAAACAAAGGTTCTACTTCGGGAACTGAAAACCGTGAAAGCTGATCTTGCTTTTGCAAAGGAACGTTGTGCTCAGCTAGAAGATGAAAACAGAATCTTGAGGGAGAGTACTGGAGATGGAAACAATCCCGAAGATGATGATTTGGTATGTCATTTCTTTAACATTATCTTCTGTTGTTTAAATGTTAAATTGTGGGAGAAATTGCATTGGGCCTAACTAACTGTAACCGCATGAACCCGGAAATATTAAATCAATTTAACGAAAAACAAACTGATTCAGTTTCATTAGAGAACTCACGCGGTTTGTTTTAGTTAAAATTTTGAAACCTAGAACATAATCATTTAATTTTTGCTTTGAAATTAAAACTGGTTACGGTTCAGGTTCTTAACAGTCAGGACAGATACCCTTTTGTTTTTCAATTAGAGGTGACAATATAAACCCTTTAAACAAAAACACGTCGTGTTACGTTGTATTTTTTTGCTTTAAGTCGGAATGGGTAAAATCGAAAAAAACAGATATCGAGCAATGGTTAAAGTTTTGACTGGGAACTGGTTTTTATTTGATATATAGGTTTAACAGAGAAATTTCTTATATAAAACCAAACAAACATAGCTGGTTCCCGTCTGGTTAAGTTCGGCTCAGATTTGGTTGGTCCAGAGTAAATTTTTCGCACTGACCAAAACGGATAAAAAAACAAAACTTAAATTAATGTTTAAAATTTCACCACCACAAAGAGTTCTGCATCTCCATCCCCATCCCCATCCCCATCTAGAAATGTGATCATGTTGGCACATGTGAGCATGTGACTTCAGTTTTATATTAAGCATAAAATCATAGTTTTCTTGTCGGAGGAAAATTCCAACTTCAATTAGATACGGTTTATAGAAAGTGTTCGTCAACGGACCCGCTATTTAATTTTCCAAACCCGCCCTTTTTGCCATGTCTAATAGTCATGATTACATTTGCAGATACGGCTTCAACTGGAGTCGCTTTTATCAGAGAAAGCTCGATTAGCCCAAGAGAATTCCGTTTATGCTAGAGAAAACCGCTTTCTAAGAGAAATAGTTGAATACCACCAACTTACAATGCAAGATGTTGTATACATAGACGAAAACAATGAAGAGGTCAGCCAAGTATACCCCATCAACAATCTATCGACACATAATTTGGAATCGATTGTAATACCAACCTTACCTCCTTCATTGACGTCAACACTTTCGAGTCCTCACGTACATCTTTCTCCCAAAAGTCCTTTTATGTAAATCATCTTTGTTTCACATTTTGGCATCAAAATTTTTAGCCTTGTGTACTTTATTCTTTTGTTTGAAAGATGTGTTGTTTGAGAATTGTTTTTTTTTCGGTATGATATGGTACACATATATATAGTCTATACTATAGTTAAATTAAATTATTGTTTTAAATGAAGCATTTTATTTTTCTTAACGTGTCTCCGTCTATTGAGGTCGAGAGTTTTGAAGTCTTATTAGACTTACTATAGACGAAGATTTATATTCGTAATGTGTATTAAATTAATTTATTTATTAAACCGTCTTTTTGTAAGTAAAATATTTGAGCATAATTATGTCTTTTGCATTAGTAATGGAAATGTTAATTGATGTGAATGGTTATTTTGTTTTGTTTTGTTAAGTTTTTGTTTGCTGGAATGAAATTTTTAAGCATGTGACCTCTTTCGGCGGCTTTTAGTCATGTCTATAGCCGATTGCTCTATAACTCTTAACTATTTGTGTAAGAAATACCTTAAATGACGGGAAAATATATCATTACTAGTTTATTTTTCGTCTATGTAGAGAGACTTATCGAAAATAATACAACTATAACATATTAATAAAGTGATGTCGAATGATGTCTAAAAAGTGAGTGAGACATTTTCTGAAAGTGGGTCTTTTGGAAGTTTTTGATCATTCTATTCTATCAAATTTTAGATTTTAAGTCATTTTTTGATTATGTCCCGTTGGTAGCAATAAGTAGGGGTGTTAATCGGGTAAACCCGACCCGAATAAGCTTAATCGGGTCGGGTCTAATCGGGTTTTCAAAACTTAAAACATGACCCGCAACCCGACCCTAATAAGGTTCGGGTTTTCGGGTTCGGGTTTATTCGGGTCGGGTTTATTCGGGTTCGGGTTGGATGAAAATAAAATATATAATAAACTTTGTCTAAGTTAGTAGATAACTATTGGTTCTTAGATTAAAGCAAAACGGTTTCTAATAAGCAATTTCTTAAGAGGCACAACAATAGCGACAAAATAAATTTTATAATGTTGCAAAAGTTATAATGAACATTAAATAGAAAAATATATAATGTTGCAATGATATTATATACACAACATACTAAAAATGATAACCCGAAAAATAATAATTTGTATACATTAGTTTTGTAAATATTTATTTGACTACTAACATTTATAAAAAAAAATCCAACCATTTAATATATAAAATAACCTTTAATGTGAAGTTGTGTTTTGTAAAAAAAAGGTATGTTTTTGAAGAGTAAGAATTAAGAAGAAACATATGTAAGGTTTTTATTTTAAGAAAACACCGGCGTTTTACTTATCAATTCATTAATGAGTTGTATAAAATGTTGTTAAGCTTATTAGTAAACGTAGTAAATCAAAGAAAAAAAATTATTCGGGTTATTCGGGTTGACCCGAACCCGAATAAGGATGCTTAAAAAGACCCGCAACCCGACCCTAATTAAGTTTCGGGTTAATCGGGTTGACCCGAATAACCCGATCGTAGATTCTAGACCCGATTAACCCGACCCTAATAAGCTTATTCGGGTTCGGGTCGGGTCGGGTCAATCGGGTTCGGGTTTTTTTTGACACCGCTAGCAATAAGTCTTAACTTTGCTTTATTCAAAGGTTAGAGTCATATAGGATTATAGGTCGAATTAAGGAGTTTCATAATATATATTCTTTAGTCTTTTGTTGGTCTAGTGTGGTTATACGTATCAATACACAAGGTGTATTTCTTTTTTATGTCAACATTCACTTTTGTTATTTTCTATAGTGTTTCAATGTTTGTACAATATATATAATTCTTTTACCGTTCAAAATAACAAAAATAAATATATATATATATAAAACTAAGAGAACATTTATAAAAAAACTAAAAAATAAAAACCCAATTAAATGAATATTAATTTAAATATATATCAAAGTTAAAAGGTTAAAATTATGTTTGAAATGAAAATAAAAATAGTTAACACTGATGTCATATGACAATAGCAATGGATCGGGTGAAGCATATTCATTTAAGAAAAAATCATCCATCCATGTCAATATCTATTTGTTGAAGCGGATAAATGGATATCCGTTAAATATTATAAAAGGTTTTGTTAAAAAACATAAACATCACACAAATATCAAAAAATATATTTAGTAACATATGACGATAAAATATAACAAGCATATTTATATACATGAAACTCATTTTTTATAATTTAGCATCATTTACCACACTAATGTATTCATTTTGATGAATAAATTTATACTAATTTTTAAACTATATACTACAATGAAGTCTATTACATAAAGATATGTTACAAGTATTAATTTTAAAGGTAAAATAGCAATTATTGATAGTATTCATTCTAAATTTTATGTATGTTTTAAATAAATAAACATATTTATTTTTATTTTGGATAGTAAACGGGTGGTTTATGGATAAGAAAATTTCATTCATATATGTTCCACTAAATATGTAGAACATCTATATCCATTATTCATCCATTTAGCAATATAAATGGATCGGATAGGGTGGATATCTGATGGATCGGATTATGATTGTCATCGTTATATGATATTATCATTTTGATCTAAGGGTTTTAAATTAATCGTGTAACCTATTTGATGATCCATACTTTACAATTTGCTGATATACCTCTTTTACTATATATTATAGGTAGATAGATGAGTTAATGCACTTCAGGGTCACTCTACTATTCCAAATAATCCAGTTGAGTCATTGAACAAAAATAAAATATAACACTTTCATTCTACTATCAAAAAACTTTAAAACCACCACTTTCTATTTGAAAACGGATGAAGTTCATCACGTGGGTCCATTTCAACCGGCTAGAGGAGGTCATCTTCACACAAACACCAAAATCATTTTCCACGTAATTATTATAATTTCACCCTAATTCCACATCACTATTTCCATCTCTAACACCCCCTCCTCCACCAATACCATCACCTATGCCACCACTAGTTGCTTCACCACCACCACCTGTAATATTATCACCACCACCGGATTACATCCTACCTCCGACAGTACCGGAGTTACCACCCGATGGTCCTTTTCAAGCACCACCATTAGTCCCAATATTTACACCGCCTTTTGGTAGTAGTATAAATCCTCCACCACTTGTCCCAATATCATTCTCTCCGCCGGTTGGTTCCACCAATCCGCCAGGCTCCCCCTTACCACCACTTGTTCCAATATTTTCTCACCACAACAAGACCCTGGACAACTTCCACAACTGCCACCAATAACAGACCCCGGAACCGACTTTCCGCCTGAATTAGATCCTGGGCAGCAATTTCCACCGGCATTTGATCCGGGACAACAGAATCCGCCTACATTTGATCCTGGACAGCAGTTTCCACCGGCATTTGATCCGGAAGTTCCTGTAGATCCGGAAGAGAATGTCGATCCGGAAGTTCCTGTAGATAATCCATGACAAACGACCAAGTTTGATTTTATTAGTGTTAATATTTGTGTTTCAGTGTTTCAGTGTTGATTTAGGGTTTTTTTTAGAGGAAGAAGAACACATATGTATTATTTAATTGGGATTTAGGGTTTTAATTTTTAGGGTATTATTTAATTGGGTACCCGATCCAATTGGGATGGTTAAATATTTATTTAATTGGGTACACGTAGATTGCCACGTATTAATTAAAAAACACGTTGGTTGCCACGTAGATTATTAAGCCACGTCATCCGGTAAAAATAACTGGTAACATGCTATAACCCATAAAGTGATGATTATAAAGTTTTTTTGATAGTAGAATGAATGTCTTATATTTTATTTTTGTTCAATGATCCAACCGGATTATTTGAAATAGTAGAGTGACATTATAGTGCATTAACCCTAGATAGATTGATAGATATAGATTGTTTGAAACAAGAGTTTTTGGGAAACTTATTTGGTGGACAAATAGTTGTAGAAAACAAAATAGAATGTAAATATAACAAAACACAAATTAAGTACGTATTTATTTAATAGCGTAACAAAGAAAAATAAAAAGTAACGTATGAAAAAGTGAAGCTAAAACTAAAAACAAATAAAAACATAAACGAAATGAAGATGTAACTACGTTATGTAATAGTGTAATCTAAAAAGAAAAAGTAAAACAAAAAACTTAAAAGAAAAAAAAAATAAACCGAAAAAGAAAGTCTTTTAATTAAAAGTTAACAATTAATCGAAATAAAGAGATAGTTAGCTTATTTTTGTGTGTGTGTGAGTGCTTAATTTTTTTTTTTAAAATAACCCAAAAATAAAATATAAAAATAAATTTTTTAAGCAAACAGCTAGTGTGCTTCACTATTCTGAATGAAAATATATTATTATAATCGTTACAAAATATATGCTTTTGTATAATTACAAAAGTGATTCATATGGTTAGTCGTGTACTACAAATTTAGTCCATAGTATTTTTTTTAGTTTCAAACTGAAATAAATTTCAAACCACAAAGATCATTAACGAAATTAACTTATCTTAAAGAAAATCAAATGACGTCTACACACTCACAATAACAAATGCACACGTTGTCATCGCCTTTTCCACGTACTTTACAATTGTTACCTATATTGTCAACCGTATTTATATTATGATTCAAATTTTAAGCTAAGTGTTGTTGAAATTATATTCATATATCTCATACAGAAAGGTTTCATTGATATCGTCGACTCTTAATATAATACTCTCTATGTCCCAAAATAACACCTAATTTAAAAAAGGGAAAATGCACTGGATGATCATTGTACTACCTAAAAATATCCGTATAGGTCATTGTACAAAATTTACGTCTATCTACATCACTATACCGCATTTTAACGTTTAAATTATAACCTTAACTTTAAGAAACCGTTTAAATAGATCAGTTTGGTCACCTGCAACCTGTTGGTAACCGCCACGTCATCAGACCACCCAAACATTCCTTCCTTCTCTATTCCCCCTCTCCCTTGCTGCCTTCATCCCCTTCTTTCTATCATTTCATTTCAATCAGGTTTATTCACCTCCACAAGGTTTTTTAATTTTATTTTTATTTTTATTACAGTTAGCGGTAATGTCAGCATTCTTGGGTCCTGATCAATTGGCTACCGAAGCCAAGTTATGCACAGATCCAGATGTTATTAAATGGGTTGAGAAATATCAACGGAGCAGAGAGACAGTCTCCGAGACTGATTATGAGGTTAGTATATTTAGAAATGGGCAAGACCTTTTTTCCATAATATTTTGATCATAAGATTTTCCTGTATTGTTTTTTCACCAGGTCGATTTAATTACGACTCTTACGAAATGGGTTGTTTGGGCCAAGTTATGCACATATCCACAAATTATCGAGTTCCACCGGAAACCACCGCAAACGCCGCCGACACTCTCCTGAACTCCGGCTAGTGATGACCGTGGAATCAATGTAGTTCGAACTAAGATTAAGAATTTTGCTGCAGTTGTTGTTGGTTCTGCTCAGCACGGGTATATAATCTTCCCCCATTTTTTGAGGAAAAAATAAAGAATAAATCACAACTTTTTTTTCTTTCTTCTTTTTAATTAGTTTCTCTTCCATGATGCAGGGGTTATCCCTGCCCACCTTATAAAATTATCATCCTTGATGAGGCAGATTCGATGACCGAAGATGCACAGGCATTCAGGCAAGCTCTCTACTTTTTAAGTTTTCTGTCGTCTCTTAAAAACGGAGTTGCAGTTAATTGAAATGCTAACTACAGAAATGCTATAGTTCCCATTTTGATCTTTATTAGTGCAACGATTAATATGGAAGAATGGTGACGCTTGCAGGTGTGGCCAGTAAAGATGGTGTCGCCGGATTTTTTGGGTTCATCAATTTCAAAATGAAAGAGAGAGAGGGAGAGAGAGAATTAGTGGAGGTTAACTTGTTGGTCGGGTAAAAATGGTTTAAATAACAGGTTACTTGCGGTATAGTGATGTAGATAGACGTAAATTTTGTACAATGACCTATACGGATATTTTTAGGTAGTACAATGGTGATCCGGTGCATTTTCACTTTAAAAAAAACCACAAAGTTTTAGGATGTGTAACCATTGCATTGACTAGGACAAAATGTTCATATATTTCGGTTCTATTTTCAAGAATTTTTTTTACAGAATTTACATTACTCCATAAAGAATTATATTCTCAAGTCTTTTACGCAAAAAAATTTACTCTTTTCGGAGAACATGGTTTCCTTTGAAAATTTAATTTCATAAATGGTCCTTATGGATCTTAAGGAATTACGCGTTTGCTCACGTATTTATCAATAAATTAATAAACTTAATGATGCAAGGACTAGATTCCGTAATAGGTTGAAATCACAGAAACAATAAGAGGGTGGTGAGCGTGTGTATAGATGGATTGGATTCGGTTTTGTTTCTGTGTTGTTTTTAATAAAAAATTGGATCTTTAAAAAGGTTAAAATTTAATAAAATTACTTCCTTCTATTAACCAAAGAGGATATGGAATTAAAAGTCATATTTCAATTCTATCAAATTTTAAAAAATTATGTAAACTAAATGAAATTGATAAAATCACTAACATACAAATATCATTGTGGTCTCGAATTACTAACATTATCTCTAAAGAAATAAATAATAAACTAGGTATCCATTTGTACCTATGTAATAAATTGAGAGGTGAAATGGAGGTTGACTAGTGACTAGTAGTTGTGACTTTATTATTGTCAGAACAGGATTAATCCAACATATGTAAATAGAGGGGGACCTTTTCATCTTCATTAAATGTTGTTGTTTGTCCCTATAAAATTTACATAAATTTGATATAGAGTAATGCTATGTTATAAGTCTTTATTAATATGATGACAATTTAAAACATAGTTGGAGTTAGAAAATGATTTGACACTTGTCTTGATCCAATATGGATAAAAGGATTTGTAAACATAAATTGTGTGGTGAATTATTAGCATTTACATTTAATATAAGTCATTTTTTGCACGATAAGGAAACCAAAGGTGTGAACAATTTCAATAGTATCAGAGGAATAAGGCTATAACATTTATAATAATATAATATTATCGAATTAAATAAGTAAATTCGAAGTAAAATGTTTACATAAAACAAAATAAATAAAATACAGGGACAACAAAACGGATCTTAAAGGAACTAAGTTATAGCAAAACAAGTTCCACGTAAACGATCTAAATAGTCACAAAAGCAAACATCAATCAATAACAATCTCAAACCCTGAAAAACGTTAAAAATACGACGTCAACATAAAGTTGATGAGTTATTCGAATTATTATAAAAACCTTAAGTTTAAAAAGGTTTTGACCCAATTTGAATATATAAGTCCAAATATAGTAATAATATCTTGTTTATAAACAAAACGAGATACATGCATAGCCTTAGATAATAAATACACCTGAGCCTTACGTTTAATAGCAACATTTACCCCCTCCTTATTGTGTCAAACTAAGGTTTAGTCATCGAATAATTACCGGTCATAACATCGACTCGTAGGGACAAAGTACCCTCGTCGTTCATATCAGCGATGAGGGTTTGTAAGACCCATATATATACTTTCAGTAAGACTTAAAGGATATCATTGCCGGAAGACTCGCAACAATTCAGACTGAAATTTTCTCAAATACGACTATTTAAAGGTTACGGTTTGAGTTCAATAAAGATAATTTTTGACCGGAATATACTTTTCCTCATTTCACCGGTTATAATAACATTCAATCCACCAAACTTATGATCGTATCTAGTTTGTACAACTTAATTGATAGTGAGGGACGGAGTTAGAAAAATTTTAACCTAAAAAAGGGGTAAACAATATTTATTTTTATAAATAAATTTTTATTATTCATATGAAGACAAAGTAATCTCGGATTAACTTTTATGGAGACGAATTTTTTAAAATAACATAAATATAATTATTTTTTATACTACGATAAAAGTATAGTAGAAACAATTATCTACTTTATTCCCGTTGATCGAGAAACAATTGTCTACTTTATTCCCGTTCTAGCCCTGTCGTAGTCCATCGTGGTATAAATGTATAATGGCCAACTTTATTGTGCTAGTCAAAAGCAAGCAATTCAGTAGCAGCATATTCAACAGAAATGGAGTTCAAAATAAATTTCCCAAATTTATAATGGAAGACTTGTGTAAGCCACATTTGATGTTGTTGATATTCAATAGTAATGACAAAAATATTTTCCAGAAATAGTTATTTCTATTGGGCCACCTAATGCTAAAGGTATATCAACCCCCCACATGGTAAAATTTATATACATGTGAATGTCACAATTGATATTATGTTGTTTGTAAATTATTGTATTGAGGGGGGGGGGGGGGGGGGTTGTGTGCTGGAGGGTGCTCGCCCCCCAACTGGCCAAAGCAGCTTACCTCTAAAGGCGAAAAACAGTTTTCCGATTAGTTATTTGATCGCAGAATATGGAAGAAATAAGATGATCGGAGATTCGGAGGTGTGAAATGCAAAAGATAAGGAAATGAAATCATGAGGAAGTGGTATTGTGAGTTAATGTAACAAAAAAAT
The DNA here is from genome assembly GCA_910822075.1 of Senecio squalidus. NCBI lineage: Eukaryota > Viridiplantae > Streptophyta > Magnoliopsida > Asterales > Asteraceae > Senecio > Senecio squalidus. The sequence goes on along the minus strand of CAJVGC010000001.1, from coordinate 2,349,492 downwards.
ATTTTATACTTTATTTTTTACTGTACCTACCAACAGTACCATATATTTTAATTTTAAATTTATTTATTTGTATTTATTTATATTGTTGTTGGTTGATGTATATGCAGAAAATGATTCATATCTTACAGTGAAATTTATTAAAACTAAGAGTTGTATGTAACGTTCGAGAAAAAAAATTTGTGCTCGCCCCCCCAACTGGCCAAAGTAGCTTACCTCTAAAGGCGAAAAACAGTTTTCCGATTAGTTATTTGATTGGAGAATATGGAAGAAATAAGATGATCGGAGATTCGGAGGTATGAAATGCAAAAGATAAGGAAATGAAATCATGAGGAAGTGGTATTGTGAGTTAATGTAACAAAAAAATATTTTATACTTTATTTTTTACTGTACCTACCAACAGTACCATATATTTTAATTTTAAATTTATTTATTTGTATTTATTTATATTGTTGTTGGTTGATGTATATGCAGAAAATGATTCATATCTTACAGTGAAATTTATTAAAACTAAGAGTTGTATGTAACGTTCGAGAAAAACTTTTTGTGTCCCCTCTAATTTAAATTTCTGGCTCCGTCACTGATTGTATGATAATTTTTATGAGTTTAAACTAGAAAAATCTTCATAAATTAATTATACAATCATCATCTCCGTCTTTGAAAAAGACGAGCTTAGTCGTCGGAGCATGTTATCATGCTCCAGTTCAAGCCCCTTCAAATATTTTTCATCAATGTCCTTATAATACTGAAACATGAATGATTTATTTTATACTTGACGTCCTAATCATCACGAGGTAATTTTTCGAGACAAAAAATTGTGTACCTCCAAACTCATACAAATGTCCCATAAAGTGGAATATGACACTACGATCACTTTTACTTTTTGTACATGGTATTCAAATGTTCACATATTTTATTTACATTATAAATACTAGAACTATATTTTAATCAGTGTTTTAAATAACCCGTCATGAAACCGCCATGTCTCGCCATTTCTCAAGGCTTGGAGTAGCCGCCATGTCTCGCCGTTTTCAAGGTTTGGAGTAGCCGACACGAAATGATGGATAACTTCTTTGTAAAGCTTGGTTACTATATTTTACATTAGTTGTATATTGATATATGAAATTATTAACTTTTTATAATTTATTGGTGTTGATATAACTTAATAATAGTAAAAATATATATAAAATTATATATAAAATTATAAAATATATTAATTTTTTGCCGCTTTTTCACGCCTTGAAAAACGTTATGTCTCGCCATTTCTTGCAAAGCTTGAGGCTTGCTTATGCCGCCACGTCACGCCTTACGTTATCTATAACCTTGATTTTAATTAAAAAGACAACATGCCCCTTACTTTATATCATGCCTTCATTTAAAAGCTGATTTGTTTCGGGTTCCCCAAACAATAATTTCGATCACATGCTAAAGATAGATTACTATATTTAGTAAATTTTACTATAATCAAGTTATCTTAAAACTATGTTTATTTTACATAATAATACATGCATATTTATGTTACTAATTAAATAAGGGAACTAAAATAGCCCTAATACATAACATATATGTTAAAATTTGTGCATTAAGACATTACAACTTTTTTCTTCAAGAAAAGGGTAATACCTTAATTTTTATTTTTATAGATAATTGAATTATAAATACTTAAAATTCTTTAAAAAAAGTTTTGTATTAGATCTCACAAGATAAATAGTAGCTTAGAGTCATGCTAGAATCTTGAAATTTTAATTTTATAAGAAACGTTTATTGATCTCTTATGTAAATCTGAAAGATGAGATTAAGATATTAGAATTTACCCGAATCCGAATAACCTATCCGACCCAAAATGAGTTCGGGTTAAATGGGTCATGTTAAACGGGTTAAATGGATCAAACCTGAATAACCTTAAGATTATATGGGTATAAGTACGGGTCTATTTAATTTCATCTGAGTAACCCGCATAACACATATAATCCGATTAAGTTAACTCTTATATATTTATTAATAGTTTATGTCCAATTTTATTAGTTATGCTTAATGAAATTATTATTAGTTGTCTCTTATTAGTTTGTTTTTATTTTCATAAAATATAAAAAGCTTACAGAAAGTTATCTAAAGATAAATATTTGTTTCTTTTTTGGTGTGTGCAAGATGAAATAGTTATAAAATGACAAAATCGACGATAAGTTGAACATATTTTATATGTTGTGAGTTTGGCCTATTTCATCAATATGAAAATTATAACTAAGTATAATATCTTAGTTAAAATCCAATTAGTTGTAAACCATGTTTGTTGTTAAAATGGTCAAACCCACATAACCCAAATCCGAATAACTCAAACCCGTTTAACCCATATTGTTATTCGAATATGGTTATGTGTATTTTTCTCTCAACTTAAAACCCAAATAACCCAACTCAAATAACCAAAAATCCGTTAACCCGACCCAATCAATACTATACCTTTAATAAGCTTCAACTTTATGAAGTTGTTACAATTTTCATTCTTAAATCTCATGATTCTCATATCCCCATTTTCCTTTACAAAAACTTTCATTAAAAATAAAATTTATTACACAACACACATATATCAAGAACAACCCAACCGTTATGCTCTTTCACTCTCTCACACCTCACACACCCACTCTCATATTTTGAGTGAAACCCATGATTTCTTTTCCATCTTTTTGCATAATTTTCACACTTTTATTCACAAACATCAAATCTTTATCATCATTAACCACTCAAGAAACCACATTCTCATCAAGGTTTCTCGATTCTATCCTCCAAGACTATGCTTTTCGGTCGTTTTATAAACACCGTCAGAAGACTGGAGTAGTCTCTGACGGCAATGTACCGGTTAATTTAACCGGTACATCTATTTCTACCCTTCGCTTACGAAGTGGTAGTTTAAGAAAAAGAGGGTTTCATAAGTATAAAGAGTTTGATATTCCCAAGGGTATTTTGGTAAATCCTTATGTTGAGAGGGTTATTTTGGTCTATCATAATTTGGGTAATTGGTCAAATGTTTATTACCCTTTACCTGGTTTTTTGTACTTGTCACCGGTGGTGGGTTTATTGGCTTATAATGCGGTTAATTTGACCGGAATTGGGTCGCCGGAGCTGGATCTCCGGTCATCGGAAAATCCAATTTTGATAAAGTTTGAATCTTTAGGGGTTTTACCAAATGGGGTTTTGCCGAAATGTGTTTTCTTTGATTTGTTTGGTGGGGTTGTGTTTGATAATGTGGTAAATGGGAGTGTTTGTGTAAGTGTAACTCAGGGGCATTTTGGGGTAGTTTTTGAAAATAAGTTGCCGGAGACTTCGCCGGCGCCGGTGCCGGTGACGGAGGATCCGATTGCTAGTGGAGGAGGTGGTGGTGGTGGTAGAGTGGGGAGGAAAGGGTGGTGGATTGGTGGGTCAGTGGCCGGAGGGATTGTGGTGGCGGCGGTGTTGGTGGTGGTGGTGTTGTGGGCGCGGTGGTTGACCGGAAAAAAGAGGATTGGTAAAATGAAGGCGGTGGCGGAAAGTGGTGCGCCGTTGACGGTTGCTGCGGTAGGGAGGGCTAAGGTTCCGGTGGCAATGGGGACTAGAACTAAACCAATTTTGGAAAATGAATTTGTGAGTTAAGATTTATTTAGTCATTTAGTTTGAATATATTCTTTTTACTTATTTTAATTACATGAATGATGTATTGATTTATACATTTTTTTAATCTTATTTTTTTTTTTTTGTATCGTCGTAGTCTATCAATCTAAAAATCATTTTATTGTGTTAGGGTCTATGTTTATATTCGTGATGTGAGGTGTGTGGTCTTTGTGTTTCAAGCGACGAACTCTAAAAAACCAACGAATTTTAATGAAAGAAAAAGAAATAGTTGGACGATTATATTTTAGAGGTCATCGATATTCTGTACCATATTGGAAACCATACGTTATAATGTTGTTTATGTTCATGAAAATTTTTCATCCATAGAGTATTTATATGCTTGCGTTTGACTTGCTACAAAACTTCTGATGTCGTAATATATGTCTCTTTTGATTTTAACGAAACTGGCAATGTAGAGGATGGATCGAGATCCTCTCAAATTGGTCATGTTGTGATGGGAATAAAAATGACCGGTAATTTTCTCTATAAATTCTGATTGGTTAATATAACGAACTTAAGGGTCCTCGAGTTAATAGTATTTTAATCCAGACAAAACATACCCTTATGATATACCGAGTATTTGACATTTTCGATATATCTAATATGTAACTGATTCGTCTATTCAAGAAACATTTATCAAACGATGTGTATAATAACTGAAATTTGTTATAGATCACTTTTACGTCTCTCTCCATATACTATACCTTTACGGCTTTACCTCTAGAAAAACAGAGTGCTCGAAAATGAGGAATTAGAAAGCAACATAACTATAAACCGTTTTTTCTATTCTCAACGATACTAATCTATACCAAAAATATAAGTAACGTGACATAATTTAACTAATGATCAATACACTACACACGGATTAACACTTAACAAGGATGATGTCATACTAGTTTGAATCTAACCTTCGTAAAGTAATCAACTCATAATTTCACTAAATATCCGTTTTCATTAATACCATAAATGGCTGGAGAAGTTTTACAAATTCACATTCAAGCACAGTTTAACTCTAACCTCTCTAACTAATTATAGACAACATGAAACCAGAAATTACAATACAAACTACATGTTACGTGTTTATTTAAAAACACTTCGGAGAGACTAACCCAACTAGTCTCTATCTTGATTTACTTCTAATGCTTCAATGTTTACTTCTCAAGTTAAAGTCTTCATCCGAAGTAGAATATTCAATGTTGACTTTGGTTGAGTGATTAACTTTTACTTCGGATGTTTGACATTGTACATCCAAAGTAAACATTTATCAAAATTCTCATACTAGAATATTTTATAGCTTCATCCAAAATCTTCAATACCAACATAGCTAAAATATTTGTTAAAAAGTCGGGTCCAATAATAGTATAATACTATAAACCATGTATTTCATCGCAACAAGATTGTCAAAACCGGAATTCGGCTTTTCATCTATTTTTCCAACTACATTAATAAAGATTGTCAAAACCGGAATCATACTTTGAATCATTTTTATCTCAACAAGATTCTACTAAAATATCAAATTCATTTTCATATCATAATTTTTAGAGTAACATGTTTTGACATTTAAGTTTACAAATTATACTGTTAATTCTCAATTCTAAGCGTGTAACAATTTCGACCTTTATTTAGATGTCGTTAGTCTTTTTCGTCATCTCTATGCATAGCATGTGACATGAGTTAACGGCTAAAACTAACTGATTATCTAAATAAAACACGAAGCATGACATGTTACTACATTTTCCGTGTTTTTTTTCACAAAGTTTAAACATTCGTTGTCTTTTAATTCAATAATCAAAATAGTATATGAATTGTTCGAGATCTTACGATTATATGATAATAATCGATAATGAATGAATATCATATGTTACTCTTACATGACCAATATATTCGAAAGATACTAATGATTAAATCAAGAGTTCTAAGATTGTAATATTTAACACCTTAATAAAAGACTAAAAGTTTCTTAATTCAGTAATAAGAGCGTTTGCAGTCATAACACCGAAACACTCGATGTTATGGTCACGTCAACATAACTCAACCTATAACATAACACCAAAAATACCCCCAAACATAATTCGAAACTCTTGACCCACCTATTTATATTGAACTTTCAACATATTAGTTAAAAAAAAAAATACACATACCGCGCGTTACGTGTGTAACGCACGACTCGATAACACCACCATAACACGCCTGCCCAACCATAACTCAAGTTATGGAGGCTTAACACCGGTCCATAACGCCGTGATCGGGAGCCCTCTAAGTGTAACATTATTAGTCGTAATATATAAGCCCAAGTATAAAGTTGGCCCAATATTTATGTCATTTGGTCATTGACAACAATTTGAGTCCAACCTTAAGTAAACTTAATACAGCCCAAAGTGAATCTAAACGTTATTAAAAAAAGATTAAGATAACTAACTACAATGATTTGCTTTTTGAAAGACGAAAAAAAAAAAAAAAAAAAAAAAAAAAAAAAAAAAAGTATATATACTTCATATTGTTTTTAGAGTTATATAAGCATAATTTGTATCTATTTCTTTTTTTGGCAAAAGGGCAATACCCCATGACATATTACATAGGAGAGTGAGTAAACAAACACTCAAAAAGCTCGGGACTTGCCTCGAGAATAACCACCAGAAACAAACCAAATTAATCGCCTCAAGGAACGTTGTATCCATTTTATATAGAACACCGGTTAAGAAAACATAACTACGTTAGGGTTTATTCTTTTCTTTCGGCTAGTCTTTCAACATATTGTTGTGGATCTCTCGTTCCAATTTAAATACAATTACACTTTCACTAGTTTACGATGAAAAATAAATTAGTAGAAATTTTAAAATCCGAAAAACAAAATATGATATGAGATGGGCAATCCGTTTGCGTTTCAGCCAAAAAAAACGCGACAACCTTTTTGTACAAGATTTTATAAATCAAAAATCGCTTTTTTTTTTCTTTGTCCAAATAGTAATGGATTACTATCAATTATTTGTGCGACTATTGATCATGTTATGTCGTATAGACTTTGATTGATATTTTGAATCTCGTCTCGTCTATCAAGTCTAATATTTCCTAGGGATGTCGATCTCTTGTCATGAAACATGTATTTTGTTTTGTCCGCATCCGATAAAGTTACATTCTTTTCTCTTAGCGGATATCCATTCATTTTTTCTATTATTTATTGCTACATTCTCTTAAACACGGTCCATATAGCATATATTCATCAAAGATCGAGATTAAAATCAAAAGTAACATTGTAAAAGATCGAATGCTCAAATAAAAAGAATATGAACTTAAGAAAACTATTCTACCGAATTGATCATATCGTTATCTAAATAGTTAAATCATGTAACAAAACAGTCGAACGATTTAACACTAATCAAGTTTATATAAAAAAAGTATTGAAATATTCAAGTACCATATATATGCATAAGATTCTTTTTATATATATAATGTGAGCAGCTTTTTCCACATTAGTTTTTTGTTGTGATTCACAAACTGTTTTGTCACCGGCCCAACGTGCACTGCCACAAAACAAACTACTCTCAAGAATCCTATGTCTAAACTAAAAGAAAAATCAGAATTTATTTTTTGAACGGCAAAAATACAAACAAGAAGTTTCGGCATTGCCATCATCCGAGTCTGTATTCAAATATATTAAAATTAGCAAGAAGCTAAAAAAAAAAGTTACATAAGAGTATACATTGGATTTCTAATCCTAAATGACCAATCAAGTTTACGTTTACCCCTATTGTTTCATCATTAAAAAGACTTGTGACACCATTATGTTAAATACTTATATTATATGTTTTTAAGCATCATTCTAATAAAAAAGTGAATTAACAATGTGTATAGCAAGATTTTTTTTATGTTATTTCCCGAGATATTGTCTTACTTTATAAGGATAGTGACCAAGTTCAAAGTAACACATTTACTTTGTTGTTAAAAGTACAACTATTATTAATAATATATTACTGTATCTAATAAAAAATAGTTCAAAGCTATAGGAGTATGTTTTAGTATCAAATGTTTCTAGTCTGGCAGTATTTGAATGACTCAGTATTCCGAAACAAAAATATAAATATATATATGGTAGTGTAGTCGTTGTTTTTCTAAAGAAAATTATGAATTATCTTTTAGTAGTGAATACCAAGGTATGACAAGGGTTATATTATGAAACCGTGTTTTGGGGATGAGCAAAAGTATTAAGGTGTCTTAATCAAATCAATATGGATACCGGTTGATATTGACCGGGCACAACTGGTTTGGTACTCGACTCTTGATTTTTTTAAATATTACATTTGGTATCACAAACATTAACTGTGTTTGATAATATGATTGATATCGTACCGAATCGTTACCGACCAATGCTTTTTGGTATGGTATTCAATGCCATCAATACACATCCACAATACTTTATACCAACCGGTTGGATGTTGTTTTAGTTCCATCATATCATTATATGTGTGGTTTAGGGGCGAGAACGTTACTATTTCAGCAACATGGACATAGTAAGGTTTTCTTGTAATCGTCGCTACAAGAAAAATGTTATTTAAGAATATATAACATAACTTATATTTTATAAACCCTAGTTAATAAATATACTTGCAACAATTGGTTCATAATAGAATCTCATATGACTTATGTGTCGGGCTTCTTATCTGGCCACACAAAAAATCTTCACATGTGGTATTAGAACTACTGGTTAACCCATTTTTAATGTTTTTTTTTAACAGCAAAAGTATAGACAAGAAGCTTCGGCATTGCCATCACCCTGTACTTGTATTCTCTCCCATGATGATGTTTTCTTTGTTTAACCATGGTTTAACGTTATGGTAAATCTTGAAGTGTCTTTGATTCACTCGGTTATAAGGCATATAAGGCAGGGTTACTCTTCTATTGCCAATTGATTCATAATGAAACGTAATATATGAGCTACTTTTTATAAGCTAGTTTTAGAATCATAGAATGAACCTTATATGTGGTATTGTGTTTGGATCACATAGATCTTCGGTTGAAAGAATCGTAACAATAGCATTGATGTAAATCAATCACGAAGCCGCACATTTTAAAGTTGGTCATAATGTTAGATCCTACATTGGTGCTATTATGTAATTTTCGTGCATGTCTGGTCATCGACATGTATTCCTTTTCAAAAAAGAAAAAGTTTGCCACAAGGTTATCATCCCAGAGTTTTAGGGTGCCTTCTCTATTGTATTGTTTGTGATTAATTGTTTTGTATTGTTTCTAACTAATGGGAAATTACATTTTTTATGGTACGAGAGCTTTGAGCTCTCTCCTTTCTTCTCTTTTGAAATTCCGACAATTTCCTCCTTTTCTCTTTGATGAGTTAATGTGAAGAGTTAAAGTGTATGAAAATTAATATGAAACGTATAACTAACAAGGATAAGCATCGTCGTGGGAAGACGTTCGAGGTACATGAGGCATTTGATGTTGAGAAGTCGAGGGAGAGTTCTTTTCAAGTGAGAGTGAATAATAGGGACCGAAAACCGGACACAAAAGAGAGTTATTTTTAGTTTTGCGTCATTTTGTATGAGAGCTTGTTAGAATCTTGACAGTAATTGGTGTAGATGTATCCAAAATTCATAATGTCGGTGGAGTATCGGATTATGGTTTAACCGAATCCATATCCAAACTTGACAGGATTTCCACTATGCTTGAAGAACTATGTTTCGTGATCATATGAGGGGCATCAATCCAAAAAAAATCGCGAGGAAAACAATTATAGAGGTTAAGAAGTTCGTCCAACCATAGGCGAAGTTTTCGACAACCGTAGGCGCGACCATTCTACGTTCAAAAATAAAAGATATGTTAAAGGACAAGAAGAGAAAAGATAGAGGAACAACTAAAAACAACGAGGTTGTTTCATTCTAATATTTTGGTCAATAATAAGGTATGTTCTTTGACCACTAACAACTATGGTCTAACGAATTTGGTGTCGAGAAAATTGCTTAAGTTCTTGCAATTACAAATATAAATATCTCCGATTCGAGGAAAGGAGGTGTTGGTATTTGAATAGTTTTAACAAATGCGTGTCCGTAAATGTGTGAGACTACGGGAGCGCACACATCGACATTTAGACACGACTACAAGTTTAATTTATTTATTAAATATTACTTAATGGTTAAGTGTGAATATTTATTAAATAGAGGGTTTATTATGTAAATAAGGAGGTTTCCTTATTGTAATATAACTCAAACTCTTAGATTTGAAAACCTATAAATAGAAGATAAATCCTAAACTCATTGATTGCAATATACAAAATGTCGACTAAAGGTTTTTTAGACCTTTTAGCCAATAGGGTTTTATAAAATAAAAAGGGGTTTTTGTTTTATTTTGGTTTTTGTAATAAGAGTTGCTGCTAAGACAATTGTTGTTTAAAGCAATTAAACATGTACTAGCATACTAGTCTGTTGCTAAAAGAAGGTGTCGCGTACGTAACCGTAGATTAGATCTTACACTTAGATCTACGACTTTCGCTTACTTCTAATTCAAGGTAATTCTTTATTCGATTTATTATTTACTACGTGATCCTAAATTCCGCTGTCATGTATTGTTTGACAATATGACTCTAGTTGTATACCTACAGGAGGTTCGTGAAATTCCCATTTGTAGTGGAAAATTTTATAGGGGAGAAGTACTTTGTGATTTAAATGATATGGAAGATTGTCTTATTCGGTTGGAAAAACCATGGAGACTTGACGTACATGGAGTGCATGACTACCTTATAACGTACCCTCGCCGCCACTCACTATTTGGTGTGCCTCGCCGTTCACTCAACAGAATGTTCTCTTGTCTTTAACGTACCCTATTCTACCTTATAACATAAATATGTATTCGCAAACACAATGTTTGGACTTTGGAGAATGACTACATGTGAGACCACTTGCCTCATTATGGGTGGAAGTAATCTTTGTTCTCTTTTTTAATATAATACTTAATTTGTTAGTCGGTGATGGATCTGTCATACTCTAATACACTATACTCGATAAGTTTGTCATTCCGTTAAATGAGTACATAAACACTAATAAACTTAACACACGCGTATGTGAGGGCGAGAATATGCTCCAAGTGTAGCAAAGGAGACACTATGTCGTTATTTTAACACATGTAATTACATGTTTTACATCTGATTTGGAGGTATATTGTAACCCAATTGAAGTAGACCAATGATTTAGTCAAATCATAACAACAGCTGGTCCAAACTAGTAAAACAACCAGCTCCTACGTTTTAAACATCAATCTACCCTACCCATTACAACAAACTTGGAATAAAACCAAAACAACAACCAGCTTACATGGTACATATGTCCATGGTCTAATGGTCATCAAACAAGAAGACAAATCGCGTTCTCGGATTGGTCCTCATATTTTGATATTACTTGGCACAATCTTTGCTATGCACACAACTGTTTTGACCAAAAACTATCTAAAACAATTTCGTAATCAGATTAGTTAAGTGAGGTAAGGTGTTGTGGTAATCTGATGAGTGATCACAAGATAATTTATGAAAACAATTAACAGATGCGTAAAAAATAAATGAACATTGTGATATATGAGTAAAGCCCTTAATCCTTTTCGATCGTCGGCATAAAATCTCGGGAAGGGATATTAATCCCTTGCCTTGTTGATTTTATTAATAAGAACAATAACGATTACAGAAATGAGCACAAGTGATTGATTCTAAGTGTTTGTGTTGTAATTCGGGTGAGTATTCTGGTGTCACTGTGTGTTCTCCCTGTATCGATCATTGCCTCTATTTGTAGTAAAAAGAAAATAACAACTATAGCGAAATAGGTGGGATCATCCCAGTTCCGAGATATTCGGGATCCTTCATAGACTGATTTTTCAACGTTTATTTCAAGTCTTTAAGCTTTCACTTGGACTTAGTCTTCAATGGCTATAATCAGCTGATCGTGATACCCGCGAACATAAGAATATAAAATATAGAAGAATAATAATAAGAAGCATTAGTTATCATGAACCTGATTGTGATCCGTGATCATGTAGACTCCACATGAACCTGAGTTTACATGCAATTAACGGTGATTATATGTTGATAAACGTCGGGAAAATAAGAGTAAAACCACTAAACGACCAAGACAATTAACTACACACACTATTTATTAAACTTTTTAATTCTATTTCATCAGTTTGGTTTCATCTCTAAACTGTGTTGGCTGATTTCTTCGGAGTGTGTCTTGTGACTACAGTTATTTAGATATTACAAAGTTAAATGTTAACACACATAAAAACATATAATCGTCATATATAAGAGAGTTAATTTCCCAAATTGTCCATAAGGTTTGACCATATTGCATTTTTGTTTTTGCTTTTCGAAAGTACATGTACAATCACTCTAACAAACCTTTTGTACGGATATTGTTAAAAATAAAGACGGTTAATGTCACTAATAAGTCTAAACATTTTATATAAAATTATCTATCACTGTTAGTGACATATCTTCATAAAAGGTATCACACATGAACTATACTTGTCTTTTAAAAAATATATTGACAAAAGCTATAATTTAATCAAATCATATTAGCGATTTATTCAATCAACTCTTATTAAAAAATAAGAGGTAGGAAATACTTGAGTGATTTATCCATATTAACTCATATAACCGATGGTTATCAACTTGGGTTACAAACATTAGGTTGGGTTTCAACATCAAATACGTCCTGGAGGGTGTTTTCTATATTTCGTGGTGGTATATTTGGTCGTATAGGAACAAGCTGATGTTTGCCTCAATCAAACCTAGGAAAAATGTAATTTTTTATGATATTACTTCTAGTTCTTTTACTTGGTGTAATGCTAGAAGTAGATTTACTTTTACCTGAGATTGTTAGCTCCAACATCCTAATATTCTTTCGTTGTAATTGTCTAGCGTCTTGCTAGTTTTTAATAAAAATCGTCATTAAAAAAAAAACTCATATAACAAATGGCATTTTACAAACAAAATGAATATATGATATGCAATTTATTAGAAGAACTAAAATAATGTAATAAATAGGTTCAATAAATATTTGATGATTATGCTTGCATGTTTCTAGGCTCACACATAAAAAAGCATTTCATTTATAAAGAAACACTTACCTACCCCAACATAAACTCCTTCCACATTTTAAAGAACACTATGTACACCTACCCTTCTCCTTATTAAAAAACTTGTAGATTTTTTTTTTGGCTCCCTCTTGTTCAAAACATAAACCCTAGTTTTGGTTTTTGGCATTTATTATTTTTTTTTTTTTAAACGACAATGTTAGTGAATCGGGGCCAATGTGACATCCATTTGGACAGTATGCGACCCACGAACCTTACACCAAAGTTAGTTACATATCATCTAATATTCACCTAAGGAGGAAACTCCAAAGGAAGGCTCGAACCAAGATCTACCTTAGGGGAGAACAACCTCCTACCAATTGGATAAACCATAGTAGCGGCAATTTTGATGCAAGAGGAAATAGTGAACATTTAATACATAAATTTCAAAATATGTCTGAAATTATAAATTATATTATAATTACAATTATAGTTAAATTATAAGCTAACAAATATAATAAAGAATTAATACACAAATAAGTTACCATACTTCATGAGAATGTTCAATTTTATTTCACAAATAAGTGACCTAACATAATAGAAGGTTAATACACTAACAAGTTACCATCTTTTTCAGGGTATGGATTTAGTTGTATAACCATTAATTGTATTAGTATTTTGATTGAGGGTGGGAAAATACTTTACACGGACATATAAAGAAAACAAAAATATATAAAATTTAGTTCCGATAAACAAGTTATCAAATAGTTGTAACAATAAATAAAGGAATATGAATAATTATAGAAAACAAATTTTATAAGTAACTAGATTATTGTTATACGATAGCGCGAAAAAATATAGATAACAATTGAATCGTAAACTTAATGTTTATGTACAATTTTAAATTTATGTACACGTATAATAACATATATATTTTTACGTTTATAAACATATTGTTTATATTTAATAACATATATACCTTTATGTTCATAAACATGTTTTGATATTTTGTATTGGAAGATTTTAGAGTAACAATAAAGTAATTATATTCCAAATTAAAAGATTTATAAGTAAATTAAGATTATGTATTTTTATTTCGGTGGAGATGAAATTAAATAAAGAATGCAATTATGTGTTGTAAAAGGGTGTAAAATGAAAATAGTGTTTGCTGACATCATCAATCTGATCTAACGGCTGAAATTAAAAAAGTTAATCCATCGAAGAAACCTTACTTCGCCATGTGTCATTTAAGGTCTTTTTTTTTATTATATATTAAAGATTAAAGATAGTCATCTTGAAACAAAACGCTTAATACATTATCAAAACTTGGATGTGACTCAATCAACAAATTAAAGACGAGTCTCAATGAATCGGTCTGGTGAAAAATATAAAGTCGGATAAAATCTTATAAAAAATGAGATGTTTAAATTTCGATATCAATTATATTTAGGAAAATAAAATAAACTAGGAGATGAATTATGTCATATTTAGTACTAATATATATTTATGAATAACAAGTAAAAATGAGTGACACTTAATCTTCAGTATAAATTGGGGTAGATCTGACGATATATATTGACTGAATAATGATTGCATATATAGTAGCCATATTGATGGAAGTCGTACACTGAAATGTGATAGAGCCATAAAGGATATAAATGTCGTTTAATTGAAATACAGGTCGTATTACTTAAAGCTCGTGGACCGCAATTTTGACATCATATATACCGTATTGTACATGTATTGTTAAAACTCTATACGGTTACGGTTAAGGTTTACGAACTTATGTTACTTTATGTTGATAGTTGGCATATAATGTCGATATACAAACACCGATACAAAGTCCCAAGACAAACATGTGAAACAAAATTAATATCAATTGTTCGTTTTTTAAGTTACTTGTTAGTAATGTACTAACGAATTGTTTCATTTAAGTTGAAGTTTGGACTTATTACTAAAACTGAAACTTATTTATAAAGATGAAAGATATATTTGGTAAAATAGTTGGAGTTTAAGATTATAAACGTAAAAAGATATAAAATAACACATAAAAGTATAAATTTAAATTACTATGAACGGTATTTATATCATTGTGTTTCTTACAAACTAAAGTCCTCTCATAAATTACTTCAAAAAACCTTTTGTTATGGGTTTATATTTTTAATAAGCTACTATAAACAAACAACGTTTATGAAAGGCTAATGAAAAACAATAATCGTGGGAAAATTGTATAGAAATAACGAAATTTAACCCAATTATCATTATGTCTAATCAGATTACTTTGTTGTTTCTCAAAACAAATTAAATCATCCGCTTTAGATACGTTGTTATTGTATGAAAAATTAACTTCAAATCTCGTTAATTTTTTTTATTTAACTTATTTGCGGGTTTTTCTTCTATGGTTAGATGTCACATATGTTACATGATCGTCATATACATTGATTTAGGGGGTAAAATTTAATAATTATTTTATAAATTTTAATGACAAATACATTTTTGTATTATCAATTATCGAGACCAAATGTCAAAACAAAATGACAAAATGACAAAATAACACGATAAATATCTATACTACTATATAAAGCAAATTTGGTATTTAACTTTTAAAATACTCTTAAAATTAAGTTTTTGAAAACTTACTTTTAATGAAAATTTGTAACTCTCAAATAAATGGTCAAATTAATAATCATGATCATTTAAATTTTATAATAGTTCAATAAGTTATATGATAAGTTTTTTTAATTAATAAAAATAAAAATATTTACTTTATGAAAATAAATGATGCAAATATTTTTAAATTATAAGTGTTACTATTTAATTTCATATTTCTAATATTCCTACACATCTATACTACTATATAAAGCAAATTTTGTATTCCACTTTTAAAATACTTTTAAAATTAAGTTTTTGAAAACATACTTTTAGTGGAAATTTGTAACTTTCAAATAAATGGTCAAATTCATAATCATGACTATTTAAATTTTATAATAGTTCAATAAATGATCTGATAAGTTTTTTTAATTAATAAAGATAAAAATAATTACTTTTTGAAAATAAATGATGCAAATTTGCAAAATGCTAAGTGTTATTATTATATTATATAAAGTAACAACTAATAGTTATTTTGCAAAATTGTATACTTTTGATGTAAACTTTGTCTTACTAACAAAGTTTTATTCTACTCATCCACCAATGTGGGATGATAGTAAAAACACATAAATAATTTATATCTAGAAAAATAGTCTATAATTTGCTTAAATAAAATATAATTATACAACAAATAATTTTGTTATTTAGAATACTTTCAATTTTAAGTTTTAAAACTATATATTTAAAGATATTTGTAATCACTCTTCAAACATTAACCCACACTCTTAATTTATTTTTATCCACATCATACAATTTCGGTAATTGGTCAATATAATTCACCACATTAATACAATTTCAAAGTTAGTCAATACAATTAATATAAATTACTCCGTATTAAATACAATCAATGTCAAAAAGTATGTATTTATAACTCATTTCTCCAACCAAGGATCATTTTTTCTTGTTTGTTCATAATATCAATGCAAAATTGGAGATTAAGGTAAGACATGACCATTATGAAGAAGTGTTACACGATGAAAATATGAAAAACATATATATATATATATATATATATATATATATATATATATATATATATATATATATATATATATATATATATATGGTGGGGTTCGGGTAAGAACAAAGTTTAACCTACAAACGCTAAGAACCAATTATGGTCGTCCGATTAAAATTTTTATATCAAACCTCGCGGTGTTGACCAGTAGTAAGTGGTTTCTGCTGATCAATAGTAAGTGGTTTCTGCCGATCAGTATCAAACCTCGCGGTGCTGATCAGTAGTAAGTGGTACCATTTTAGAAAATGCATCTACCCCAACCTCAAAATTGGTTTCTTCTGATCAGTATCAACAAGTCGACGATTTCAATTTTAAGATAAAAAAAATACCATTTCAGAAAATGCACCTACCATTTTAGAAAATGCATCTAACCAAACCTCAAATTGATTTCTGTTGATCAGTGACAACAAGTCGACGCTTTCAATTTTAAGATAAAGAACAGTAAGATGGTTTTGAATTGAGTTAGATCTAATTTTAAGATAAAGATGAACTGGGTTTTGAATTTTAGAATTACGAAGAGAGGGAACGAAAGTTTAATTGATAATTTAGGAAGGATTTGAAGAAGAAGATATGCACGAGAATCGTTTTAGCGTTCGTATACTTCGGGCCCTTCTTACGCGATCCAATTAATATATATATATATATATATATATATATATATATATATATATATATATATATATATATATATATATATATATATATATATATATATATATATATATATATATATATATATATATATATATGTTTATATATATATATATGTTCCCTATGATTGTAATTTTTTTTTTCAAACAAAAATGTAGTTAAGAAATTTTATATTATTGTAATTTTGTTCATGAGTTATTTTTGTATTAACAAGCATAATTCTTTTACTTTTAGAAGTTAATGTTCTTAATTTATTTTGGATTCAAAAAGGACATGTTGTAAAAGCAAATGTTACCTAGTCATTTTTCTTTTTACATAGTAACATTTCACGGACACAAATTTATAAATAACACTACTTCAAACAAGTTAAACTCAAAAAATAGTTTGTATACGATTTCAAATGGAAAGAAAATTATTGTAGCGCGTGTAAACTCCTAGTATATTATATCACATATATTACTTTTATCATTGAAAAAATTCACATAATTATTATATTTCAATATTTAACGATATGATTTGAAGCTAACTTTTACCTACAATGACAACATATCTACTATTAGTGATTTTTTTTTAGATAATAATAATAATTACAAACAATAATAACTAATATTATACTCGTGCGTTGTCTGGCTACTTATTATTTAATAAATTAAAAAAAATGAATCTTCTAACATAGCATTAAGATTATATAAGATTAAAAGTGAAAGTTTATTAAGTTGATTTAATCCCTACCCTAAACAGTAAGAAAGTATAATATAAAAGTGAATAAATTAAAATCGTAACAAAGAATGGTGAAGAGACGATATTTTGCATTACAAATCCAATCATATTTCTCTTCCTTAGTCTTGACAAACCACATTTGCGTAGATTTATAATAAATAACGTAAATTGCACCAAATTACACCATTTTAAGAAAGTTAAATGTATCTAAATTGAATAAAAAAAAGTAGTAGTAGAAAAATAAGTGAGTTCGGTAATAAGGAACAAGTTGAATTTGTGAAAGTCGACTTAAGAAGTTGTATGGATTAGTTTTGGTAACTTTCAACCATTTCATATCCTATTAAGCAAAAATTTTAATGCTTATTTTAATAGTAAGAGATAAATAACAACCGGAATTAATATATTTAAAGGCAGATCTATTTGACGGTTTTAAAAGTCGACTATGAAGAATGCACTGAACCTATTATATCAGCCTTCAAAACTCGATATATGTCTTGTATATTTAAAATGATAAGCTCTAAAATGGTACCCCAACCTGGTATATGTCTTTTATATTTAAAATGACATGTTCCGAAATGGTACCTAAACTTGGCCGGACCCAGTAATTGGTATTACCATATTTTAAACAATTCTTTAAGTACTATACACCTAAAATATAGCTAAGTTTATAGTGCACAAAAGAAAATTTCACACATGAGGAACATACGATGTCTCTCGGTAGATACACATTACATGTTATTGATATCAACGTAAAAGAAACAATTAAGGGGGGAATTTATATTAAAAGATACACTTTTCATTTTGATTTAGATGAATGAAATTTTAAAAGAGTTTCATAATTGCAATCATAACTTTCATATTTCAAGAAAATAAACAAATCAAGCAAATAAAAAAGAAATAGAAGTAACAATTAACAAAAACTATGACAACTAACTAATAATTGAAAATTTTCAAGTTTAATTTATATATATTATGCCAAATGGGTACCATATAACAAAAAATTTTGCCAAATTATTCAATTTAGTTTTAGTTTGGGTTAACGTTGGGTTCTATCTGCTATGTACCTAAATTAGAAACGAACCTTTTTAGTTAAAGTTGATTATGTTATTTTCCTAATAATCTTTAAGCACCGTCAACTATATAAGCTTAAACAATGTCTTACTATTTCTAAATAAAATATTGTAATTTATTTATCTTTTTACTGTTATTTTGTTTTAAATAATAATTATAGTAATACCTTTTAAAATAAAATAAAAAGAGTAAAAAAACAAAATCGAGTTGGATTCACACACGTACGCATCACTGTCAGCAACTGTAAAAAACAATAAAAAATAATAACTTTCCACACTCACACCAACACATTTTCCCCACGCATATTTAAAGCACTTTTTGTATATTTAACATGATTGGTCCCTCAAGCTTTGATTTAACTTACATCACAGTCCTTTTACTTTCATATTTCACTAACGAACAAATTGTATTTACACGAATTGTCAATACTCGTATCGTTTAAAAAGATTATTTGAAGAAAATCCCTGATCCCGTTCTACTTTGTAGACCCATCGGTCCTATAATACTTGTATATGTAATGATTTTTAATGTAATAAAAGTTGATTGCGTTAACATTGTATATAGGTAATTAACTTAGAATTGTTAGTTTTTAGATGAAAATGATTTGAGTTTTTCTTTTATATATAACAAGATATTTGTGCTAATGCGTTGCGTCGGGTATTATAAACGTATGTTAATAAAAATTGTTCAACAATATATATTAAAAGTTAAAATATAAATCATGATAAAATCAACAACAAAAATCGAAAGAAAAGAAGAAAAAAAAAAAAAAAAAAAAAAAGCTAAAGTTAAGAGAATCTATAACCTAAAACAAATAGACGTATCAAAATTGTTTAATAACGTAACCGAAAATAAAAAGATAATGTGTTTGACGTAATTAACTATAGTTTGAGTTAAACATTAATTTTAGAGTTAATTACATAATTGGTCCCTGTGTTTGTTCCAAAACAACGGGTCCAGTCTCTGGGTCACAATTCGTTCGGGTCCAGTCCCTGAAGCCTATCTTTGGTTGCACGTTTGGTCCCTCCCTCTAACAATCGTTAAAAATTATCGTTAAATGTCCCATGTGACAGGCACGTGATGGGTAAAATAGACAATTCGCCTTTCTTTTTCCCCCTTCATGTGTTCTTCCCCAAATCATCTCCAATCAATTTCCCCAAATCAAAAACCCTAATTTCCCAATCAATTTACGAACTCACTATATTATATAAATATTTGAATACATTTAAAATCTTGAGTATGTTGTCGTAAATGTTATTCCAATTTCAGGTCTGCCGCCTTCTCCACCGACCATGCCTTTAAACTCCGACGTAACAGTAGATCCATCAGATTCTTTAAATGATAGTAAGGGAATGCCTTTTAAGCCTATCGGAGTTGACATACCTAAAAACGGAAAGGAGAGTAAGAGTAAGCCCAATGGAAGCATGATCGTTGTGGTTATTTTATCTTTCGTCACAGCTTTTGTTGTTCTCATCGGAGCTCTTTGGCTTTTCTTGTTGAAATGTGGATGCTGTTCTTCTGATACTCAAACGGAAAAAGCCCATCCTACGTGTACGTCGTCTCACGGGAAACCATCAGGTAATGTTGTTTCTTTTGCGTCATTTCCGAAATGCAATGCCAAACACCCCCTAACTTTAGGAATCGACTGAAACCCGAACAGGGACTGGAGAATCGTTGATAGTTGGAAGCAGAAAAAGTTCAGATTCAATGTCATTTAGCTCAAGTTTAGCGGCGTACACGGGAACCGCCAAGATATATAGCTTAAGCGAGATTAACAAAGCAACTAATAACTTTGATTCTCGAAAAATACTCGGGTTTTGATTTGGGGGAAATTAATTGGAGATGATTTGGTGAAGAACACATGAAGGGGGAAAAAGAAAGGCGAATTTACTATTTTACCCATCATGTGCCTGTCACATGGGGTATTTAACGATATTTTTTAACGATTGTTAGAGGGAGGGACCAAACGTGCAACCAAAGATAGGCTCCAGGGACTGGACCCGAACGAATTGTGACCCAGGGACTGGACCCGTTGTTTTGGAACAAACACAGGGACCAATTATGTAATTAACTCTTAATTTTATGATTGGTGTTGTAGCTTATATATAAAGATGACAAATATGTTTGGTAAAGTAGTTGAAATTTGTGTTTATATGTGTAAAAAGACAGATAAATGTTTCAATTAAAATTAAATTTGATGTCATTTTGTCTACAATAATCTCAAACCCATTTTATAAATTACTTTAATTGAAATATATATAAGTTTGTTGAATCATAAAATTATTTTTTAAGTTAAATACATATAATAAAATTGAAGATTTTAGGCCATCGATTTGTGCCTTATCTTTATCATTGACCTATGAAAAATTCTCTTGTTCTCTTTTATTTTGCAAGTCTTGTTACGTGATTGTGATCCATGTAATACATAAAATCACCATTTGACATGATGTTATTAACTTAGTATCGATGAATTTATAGTAATTGAACAAAATATAAAAAAAAATCTTGAATAAACTCTAGCTCTTTCAAAACTCTAATCCGGGTATAAGTGATTGTTTGGTTTTGGAATTAACCAATTCAATCTATAATGATTGTTTGGTTTTGGTATTTTGAAAAACCAAATACTACAAATCCGTTATTGCTATGTCTAAAGCGAAAACGATTTCGAATAGGTTTCAAGAAGATAAAATTTATATTTTTAATGTTTACATTGTTTAATAGCGACTTTGAAATCTAAATGTATATACATGTTTTTCCAAGGATTTTGCTAAACGTAGCACTCGATATTATGATTAAAAGTTTCAAACACGTAATTGTATTTTAATAATAACCACATTTCATTTATATAACTGTTCATGCATTTATGGATAACCGTTCCTACATACAACACTATTATGTGTGTCTGGACTCCTTATCCATAGCCTCGGAGGCTACGTTTAGCAAACCTCCTTTTTTCTAATAAGGAGTGTTGATAAAACCGATTTAACCAAAAAACATAATTAATCCATTTATCTTAACAAAATTGACCGACTCATTCACATAAGTAATGGTTTGTTTATATATTTCTGTCCCGTCATGGAAATATACTTATATAACCGAACCATATTACCCGAATGATTCAAATGTTTTGTTTAATAATATCTATTATATATTCAAACACAAGCAAAAGTAATCTAGTTGGAAAATTATTATTGAATTTTCTAGGAGAGATCTAAAATTCAAGTTTTATCCAGCTATTATTTGTCTTAATTTTCCATTTAACTTTAAGTATTTGCAGTAGTTATTTACCATTTGTTATTTAAAATTATTAACTGATGGTTAACATATGACTACTCCAAAATGTACCCATAAATTGATAACCATAATCGAATAGTTAAGATTTTTAATTAATCAAATGTTCGGTTATGGTCTATAACTAAACCAACCAGCTAAGGCACACCCCCTAACTTTTTATGAGAGATTTTGAGTTATATATTTCTCTACCTTAGTTGTGTTTAGTTTAACAAATTCTATCATTTAGCAGAATAAATTATTAACAAGCGATTATTTAATGGACCCAAAATATGCCAGAATAATCAATTATCCAAAATCGAAAAGTTAGAAATTTATGTGGTTGGTTTTAATAGCGGCCGATGTAAAGGTTTACCAAAACCAAAAAGTTAAAAGTTTATGGGGTTGGTTTTAATAGCGGCTGATGCAAAGGTGAACCGGGGGATCATTTGACCAACTTAATCGGGTATTTGAAAATTTTAACCATTCGGTTGTGGTTATAAATGGTTCGGTTAATTGATTAAATACTAATACTGATTTCAGTTAACCATTTTTATGGATTAGGCTTAAAAAACATACATCAATGACAAAGAAAATGGTAAGTAAATATATACATTAACACTTTATATAAATATTATATAAATTTTATCTTGCATCATTTGTAACATAGAGACCTCACATTGAAAACTATGAGTACTACAACATTTTCTAGCACAACATTACAGATACTTAAAGATTAAAAAATATAAATCTCATTGATTGTATAAAAGCTTATTTAAGAACACATTTTCAGTTAATCTATAATTGAAAAACACCTTAATGTATATACGATTATGGTTCGGTTTTACACTTCGATTTTATATCAATAACCATAACCGAAAGTTTCAGTTAGTAAACAAACAAACACCAAGCCATCGATTATTGTATTTGTTTGATTTATTTCGATTCGATTGATTGTTCGGTTATTTTACTCACCCCTAGAAAATTATATAACTTATACCCTTAGATATTTATTTTTTTTGAACGGCAACCCTTAGATATTTATAACCAACCTCCTTAGTCTATAAAGAAAAATAAACTAAATATATTTGTTAAAATAAAGCTCGAATTTTAGTGATATCAGGAAAGGAAAAAAAAGAGAAAAAAAAGAAGAAACTCTTTTAATTCATTGTCTGAAAATAATTTTCAAAGTTTGAAATCTCGTTGTATAGTATTGTAATAACTTTCAGTCTTTACTAGTAGTATCAGTTTTATGTTTGTATGTGTGACTCGACCGGTCAACCCGACCCATTTCCTTTTTATTTTTAGCCGCCTCCATTAAGTCGTTCTCACAAAGTCTCAAGGACCTATATGAATTGAAATATCTTTGATTCCCCGATGAGTACTAACCTTTAAGAAAGACCCGACTCACCCTAAGGTGTCCTTAGTAAAATAATTGTGGCGAAAGAGCGGCGACAAAAAGAAAAGAAAATGTGCGGAAAGAGTAGCAACATATGTAGTGGTGGCTATTGGGGTACGGGCTTTCGTATGCTAAGTCAACAACAACAACTTTTAGCTAAAACGCGATGAAGATGATATTATCATAGTGATGACTGATGAAAAGGTATAAATGAAAAAGTAATGAATGAATTGTAAAGACGATAAAATAAAGAAACATACAACGAAAATAGAAAGAAATCTCTATGACGATGAAGAACTAGCACCATAATATGGTGCAAAGCTCAACAACTAATGAGTGCAGTCTACAACGACAACATGAGCTACGATTGTGACAAAACGGTGACAACAATAACCAAAAAAAGAAATTATTTATATGTACATTGGTGACAAAAAGATAAGTCGCCAAACAAAAGGTGGACGTTTGAAGGCAAAGGGAGAGGAAATAATAGCTCTTTCTTAACTAATTTATTTCTCGCGTATGTATGGATAATTTTATAGGTAAAAATATAAACATAATATACTGAAACTGAAACAATATGGCGTATCATTAATAATATATAACAATATGAATTGTGTTGCCATATGTTTGTTGTTTCGATTATATGTACGTGTTTCGACTTTATTTTTAAATTTGTATAAATAGAAAACCGTATCGAAATTATATAATTATAACCTACTAAAAGATTGTGGTATGGTGCTTATAAAGTCAATGAGAACATTGTATTATGCTAGTATAATATGTGGGTTGTATTGGTGTTTTCGATGTATCTACTATATCAAATTTTAGATTTTAAATTATATATCTTGGATTATGTCATGTTGGTAGGAGTAGTTATTCAATGAGTTTTATATTCAATTTTGCTTATTTAAGAGCAAAGTCTTAGATGTCAAATTAAATAGCACAATATGATTTTTTTGACTTTTGTTAGTCTAGTATGATTGTATGTATCGATACACAAAGTGTGTCTTTTTGTATGTCAACATTCAGTCATTTACTATTATTTGGTATAGATATTTCATACTCATACAATATATATAGTCTTAGATGTCAAATTAAAGTCTTTTGTGGTCTAGCATTCATTTATTGTTAAACAAAAACAAAAATAAATGTATCACTTTTTCTATATCAACATTAATTTGTTTTTCTTACGGTTATATGTTTTTTAATTTTTAGAAAGAAAAAATCAAAAAAGAAATCGTTTTTCTTTTTATGAAATTTTTTTAATATATAAAAATATTTAAGCTTGAAAGTAATGGTGCCAAAATTGAAGGGTTAAGATTGAATTTAAAATCTAAAAGTGTAAAATGAATCTTCAAACACATCTAATGACCTATATTTTATCATATAATTTTTAATGCATTTTTTCTAATATATATTATAGATTAACCACTTAGGTATAATATCATTAATGATGAAATATTTATAAGAGTAACTTTGATATATTTATATCTTCGTTGTAAAATTAAATAAAAATAAGCTTTCATAAATTAAAAAGTTACAGTTCGTAAATAAAATCTTTTTGCTCCGACTGCCAAACATATCTAGAACCCTAATGGATTATGGTTTATTTATATAGTGGGGCTTAATGTATAAAAAAATCATAACCATAATAATCTAAAATAAAATATATGTCTAATATAATTTTGTAATTAGTTGTAAAAGTGTTCAAAAACTTTGGCTCTGATAGGATTTAACTTCTAAGCATGTTGACTTCTTATTATTAATGGATTTAATTTTAATTGTAAGTTATTCATAATGTTACATATATATTTTGTTTATATTGCAACAAAGTATATTTGAGGTTGCAAAAGGGAAATATACCATGAATATTGAATATGCATTTATCAAATTGCCTTTTTAGTTCTTTATATATGCTTGAATTCTTTAGCTTTTTTAAGAAGATGTTGTTCACAAATGGAACAATAAAAAATATCTAAACATAATAAATCTCAATATATGGATACACATAATATTAATTTGATTAATAAAAAAAAAAAAAAAGGTATCTTGGCAAGCACCCTCTGAGCTTGTGTAACATATTGGTACCCGTCTGTCCCACCCACAAGAGACATCAACGTCGGGTAAATCACATGACCACAGTAACATATTGGTACTCGTCTGTCCCACCCACAAGAGACATCAACGCCGGGTAAATCACCTGACCACAAATCCCCACTGGTGCTTGGGTCGAACCTCCTACCTCAATTGGGACACCTGTGGGTCCTGGGTATTTACGGTGGTGGTACCGTTGAGGCAGAAACCCAATGGTAATAATTTGATTAATATGATCACATATTTATCCTAATAGTCATACAATGATACTAATAAAAAAATTTATAATTAAAACACAACAGTAAGTCGGGAAAAGTTAGTAGAAACATCATAACAAGTTAACGTTTAATAAATGCCCTAAACGTCGATGATTAGAAGTTCATCAAACATGCACCCACACGAAGTTATTGATACGGAAGTCCATTGACGAGGACCATGGAATCGGTAGTGATCGAGCTCGTATTAAAGTCGTGAAATTAACTATGGGGAATGGATTACTAATGGGTGGTTCTAACAATTAAGTTAGTAAGTAAATTAAGCTAGATAGCAATACCGAGAGTCTAGGTAAAGAAAAGCCATATGGGAAATAAATGTGTTTAATTTATATATAACCGTCATTGAATGTATTGTAGGGTATGAAAATGTACAAAATTTGATTCAAAAAACAATGTGTGAGTCACGGGTATAATGTTTTTTACAAAATTGTTGATGGTACACTATATCTTACCTTGATCTTAGTTGTAGTTTGACCATACCATGTTGTAAAATCACACACCAAACAACACACAATAACACATTTATAGGATTGTATAAAAATTGCATGAAATGGTTAACATAGAAATGATTAACATGTTTGATAGACATGTCTAATTATATATCTTGTAATCGAATTCGAGATTCTCTAAATATACTGAAGTTTCATTCCCTCACAAACATACAATTGTTTATATGAGGTTTTAACTTAGGGTTTACCAAAACAAAGGTGAAAATATACATGGAGCACCCCTTCAACTTATATTATGTAGTGAACGAATTAACTATATGTAACACCCCGTCATTTCATGCCCACAATATTGTCCGCTCTGCCAGCAAGGCTCACGAATTTGTTTTTCTTCGAGCTTCCTAGGGGGTCACCCATCCTGGAATTGCTTTGGTCTAAGCACGCTTAACTACAGAGTTTCTAAGCTCTGCAGTGCATGTAGCCACCAAAACGCGTCGTGTCATAAAGACTAAAGGTTTACTCATATACCCAGCATCACTCTTGTGCACGGGGATGTGAGATTTGCCTAAGATGTCACACCATAGGTAACAATGTTTGCCAAATAATGTTGCAACTATATAACAAAATGTTATTAACTCCATGAAAGAACCTTACAATATTTTAAGATAACTATAGATGTAAACGAACCTAGCATTCGGTGAACTGTTCACAATAAGTTCGACTAAAGGTTCGTTTATATTCGTTTATTTACTTTACGAATGAAAGAAACATTTATTGTATTTTCAATTATATAAACGACCGCAAAACAACTTTCTCCTTCATTCGTGGACATTTGGTAAACTGTTTGTTCATGTTCATTTACTTTTGTACGTTTATTTACATTTGTGTTAGTTTATATCCACTTAAGATATTAACAAACAAGCATAATGAAACATTAACAAACTTAATTGCTTAACAAGAGAATACAAACACTACCATCCATTCGTTTAAACATTCACGTTTGTTCATTTATTCGGTTAAACTTAACATACTCCGTATAAAAACAAACAACACCCGTTCGTCCAGTTCATTTACAACCCTAAAAATATTTCCAACTCCTCACCTAACAAATTTTCTACTCAACCCCCTCTTATCGATTCAATGTTTCTCCGATCCTTTTTTCATCGTTAACTATTCAACCATCCCTGTTAACTATCTCGACCCTCGTTACCAAACGTTAAACCGTCACAAACGAAACTCAAAGGACTAAACATGTAACCTCCACAACCAAACTCCAAAACACAAAAAAACTCCCCTTTATAAGTTGCCACCACCCAATTTTCCAACTCCTTTTCAATTTCTCTTAATTTTCTTTTCTTTTTCTTTATTTTTCTTTATTTTTCTTTTTTAGTAACCCTTGTCTCTTCAGGGCTCACTGCTCCTCATCAGCCCATACAAATCCCCCTCTCCGCCGCCGTGCACGGCGGCTACAACCACCATCATGTCAAGTTTATACAATCAAAACTTATCTTATTCACCTGCAAGAGCCCCCTCATCTCCACTTATCAGAACTAACTCAGATATTGAAAGGTTTTTTTTTTTTTTTTTTTTTTTTTTTTTCAGAAAATTAGGAATCTGATATGGGTTTTGTATCTTGATTAATACCCACTAATCAAGTTTTGATTTTTATTTTTTTGTATTTTTATATATTTTTTTTTATTAATTTATATAATTTTTTTTTTTTTTTTTTTATGTGGTTGCTGTATGCTTTGCAGCTCATATCTTGGAGAGTTACTTGATGAAAAGCTAAAGCTTGCACCTTTTATGAGAATTCTTCCAATTTGTAGTAAATTGTTGAATCAAGGTTTAATCTTTTTTACACTCTTTGGATCTAGTATATGTGTAAATTTACTGTTAATTTGTTATGAATCTTGAGTTTTTGTTACATATAATGTTAGTTTTGAGGCGTTTTTCGAGATCTTTAAGTTGGAAGTTGATTGAATGATTACAGGTCATTACTTGAAGGGTATTGAATCTAGTTGAATATCGAAAAGCTCGTGTTTTTGAAAAGTGTTTTTTTGCATAAAGTAGTTTGTGGACTTTGAACTTAAATGTGTCACAGTTTTAAGATCATTCATGTTTAAATGATGTAAACATTGATGTCATTTGTGTCAAGAGAGTAAGGATTGAGTTATTAAGCGGTTTCCCATTTTTCGTTGCGAATAAACCTTTTTTCTGTGTGAAAAATGAAAATACTATAAGAACACTTTATTTTTGCAGAAACGGCCAAATTTCGGAAAAAGTATAGGATGTACGTGTTAAAAACGTTGCCAAAAACTAATGTTTTCAACTTTGGTGTTTTAATAAAGCAATGATTTTTCTGCAACGGTGGTTTATGGATCATGCTATTTTTCTCATTGCAATCAAAACACTTTAACATGCAGTCATAAAATACCAAAATTGTCTGATTTTTTTCCCTTGAAATGTTCTGATTAATTGTGTTATTCAGTTCTATTGAACTAATGTAATTATTTTATTTCATTTACAGAGATATTCAGGGCGTCACAAATGTTACCAAACCAAGGTTTTAATGACTTTGATCGAATGCAACGTGGTAGCCCAAGCCCTTTGAATCCTTTAGATGTGATCCCTGATGTTGATCCTAGTGGTTTAATTCGTTGGAATGGAAATGCGGGCTGGAGTCCTCGTCAACATGAGGTGAATATACATAATGTACTTTTCGTTTTATGTTTTTTAAGTTATATATTTTATCATTTAGGGTAATCTAATATGCAATATCTTTGCTTTTGACGTATTGCATTGTTTCTAAATGAGTCGAGGTGGCAATCTTGACCCATTTGGCCATTTTGCATATTAATGAATCGATTGGAGTAATGTAGTATCTCAATCGGGAAAAATAATCAAAATATTATTACAACCTAAAACATCGCTTCATTGAAAACTTTGGATTGT
This sequence comes from Senecio squalidus, assembly GCA_910822075.1. Classification (NCBI taxonomy): domain Eukaryota; kingdom Viridiplantae; phylum Streptophyta; class Magnoliopsida; order Asterales; family Asteraceae; genus Senecio; species Senecio squalidus. The sequence goes on along the minus strand of CAJVGC010000001.1, from coordinate 2,320,245 downwards.
TATTGTAATAATATGGTTTTTACGTTCGTATTAAATGCATTATTTTTTCATAAAAAGATTAAAAAATGGACTAAAAAGTGTTTGCAGGTCATCCCAACCCGTCAATTAATTACCCGTTACTCAACCCTATTTTCACACCCATTTTGACCTCTAAGTAATACGACTGCATGATTACCATCATTAACGGTTAATATTTCAGGGAAAATATGTCTGCTTCTAATCACTATTGACCCAAGACTCTGTTGGGTCGATATGCTAACATTGTTTTTGTTAATTTATTCAAAATATTACATGTTTTTACAAATTTAAAATTAAAATAACATTTTTGAATAAAACCAATTCAAGAGGTTGGTAATACCTAACATGCTTGCGGCGACCTTCTGATGCTTGACTCGTTTCCTTTTTTGCCACCTTTTGCTATTTAGTTTTCACTGATACGATCCGTTAGCAATACATAAGCAATATTTTCGTTTTAAATATATTTTAATATATTTCTATTTGTATTTTGCTATTTAATAGAGATTAGGTATGCCACAAGGATTGCCAATGGATCAGTGGAATTCTGCACCAGCAAGCCCGAGTTCATTCATCACAAAGAGAATCTTGCGGTTGGATATACCTGTAAACAGCTTCCCTAATGTATGTTATATTTTGTTTTTTTACTTCAATAATCTTGATCAAAACGGCTTAATTTATTATTTTTTTTCTTTCTTCTATACGTCATCAGTTCAACTTTGTTGGAAGGCTTCTTGGTCCCAGAGGCAATTCACTTAAGCGAGTTGAAGCTTCAACCGGATGTCGTGTTTTCATCAGAGGTCAGGGTTCCATTAAAGATCCTGAAAAGGTAAGATTACTCATAACCTGGAAAGACTTGACTTTTAAGTTTTTGTAAGTTCCGGGTATTTACGGATTCATGTAATCTTTTAAGCCATGTTGTAAGTTGTATCTGTTTTCTGTAGATGTGGCAAAACGGCGGGTTGGGTGACGGGTCAAAATTACGTGTTTAGTTGAGCTGACCCAATACTAATCTAATTTTGAATAAAGCAAATTAGAGGTTGTATGTTTAAAATACATTTTGGGCGACTTTCGACCCGTTTTACCTATATGACCCCGTTAGACATAAAACATAACCCAAATCCACCATGAATAAGTTAGTGGATCAAAATTAATGCGGATACCTTATATACTTGTGTATAAAAAGACTCCCAACATGGAAAGTTCTATTCCCTTAAGAATTGTGTTATAAAATGAAAATCATATCTTTCTTTTGTAAAAAAAAGGCAAGCATACTTCCGTTATGAAAATACTGATCTTTGAATTTCTTACAAGTTTTTGGTACTTACAAATTTTACATAATTTATAAGCTGTATTACAAATTGCTTATTTTTTGCTCAAATAGGTAAAAATATTCCTGATACTGAAATTTTGGATTTTTAAGTCAAGTTCCGGATACTTGTTTTTGGTACTTACAAATTTTACATAATTTATAAGCTGTATTAAAAATTGCTTATTTTTTGCTCAAATAGGTAAAAATATTCCTGATACTGAAATTTTGGATTTTTAAGTCAAGTTCCGGATACTTGCAGATTTACATTGTTTTATAAAATCGTGTTAAAATAACGTATTATTTTGTGAAAAGAGGTAGCTACTCCTAACTCCTTACATGGAAGAATCCGATCTTTTAATTCTTTACAAGATTTGGGTGCTTGCATATTTAACATAGCCGCTATAGTTGTGTTTCGTTTTCTTCTTTTGCAAAAGTAGGTAAGAATACTCCTAACATGCAAACCGTCTTTATAGTTGTGTTAAAAACCTTTTGCCTTTTCTGCAAAAGTAGGTAAGAAAACTTCTAACATGGAAAATATTGATCTTTTAACTCTTTATACATTTTCGGTACGGGCTTTAATTTTGTTTTGAAGGTCGGGTTCAAATTTGCGTCTTTTTTCGAATGGAGGTAAGACTAGTCAAAACATCTGATAATCAAATTTTTCAAGTCTTTGTAAGTTTTGGGTACTTATTACATAATTTTTGGAGTTTTGTTAAAATCGTTTCTAGTGACAAAAGGAGAGAATATTCCAAACTTAAAAAAATCCGTTCATTTATTCTTCATAAGATTTGGGTAGTTCCGTTTACAAAATCTCAAGTTTATGTAAGAAATTACTAATATATTTTTTTTGTCGAAAAGGAGGAGAGTTTGAGGGGTAGACCGGGCTATGAGCATCTCAATGAACCACTTCACATCTTGATTGAGGCCGAGTTGCCTGCAAGCGTCATTGACGTACGTTTGAGACAAGCACAAGAAATAATCGAAGAACTGCTCAAACCTGTGGTATGTTTTCTTGTCCTGCATGAATGTTTTTAGTGGTATCCCATGCGTCCAAGTTTAACGCATACAAGCCACTAGAGCTGGAAAATTCGATCCACTTAGATTTAGATGCTGTTTCTGTAATGCGTTAAAAAAAGGCAAAGGGTCAAATGGGTTGAACGGGTTGAAAGTTACCTGAAGTATATTCTCAATTCATAACATCATTTTTCAAACTTTCGAGTTTGTAAACATGAATGACGCACTAACCTAGTAAAAGAATAATAATAAATAATTGAGTAAATTACACACATGGTCCTTGTGGATATTACACCACTGATAGCCGAGTTGTCAACAGGCTGGGTATTCCCGGGCCTGACCCCATTACAAAAGAGGTTAGCAAACCCGGCGGTCCTCCCTATTTATTTTGAACTGTTTAAAGTTTTACACATCAGGATCCTGGTTATTAGAAACCCATCCCTAAACCCACCTCGAAAAACCAAATGAGTTTATAATTCTAATTCAACAACGTGACAGAATTAGATCTCGATCTCAGTTTTAATAATAAAAATATATAATTTTGAACAAGTTTATATCAAATTTCGCATGACAATAATATACCTTTAGGACGAAAACCATATCCCGTATTCCATAATTTTCTATACATCACATGAACCATTTTATGAAATATAGTCTATGTAAATTAATATTAAGGGGTAATTACGTAAATCGTCTTTCTTGTTTAAGCAAAATTTTGTTTTTATCCTTTCCTTTAAAAGTTACACAGGTTCTCCTTTATTTTAACGGTGGTCCATTGATAAATTACAAAAATGGTCCTTGAATAACGCAAAAAGGGTCTGTTCATCTTGAATGGGCATCAATTTAAAGGATCACCGATGCTAAACTTTTTTAAATATGGATCAGTAGTGTAAATTTATAACGAAGTGCTTAACCAAATTTCATCCAGTTTAACACCGAACCTGCCTCATCCCCTCATTCTAATTATCGTTTTCCATTTCAGGATGAGTCTCAGGATTTGTACAAGAGGCAACAGTTACGAGAACTTGCTATGCTAAACTCCAACTTTAAAGAAGAGAGCCCCCAACCCAGAAGCAGTGTGTCGCCTTTCGGTCCAAGTGGCATGAAAAGGGCCAAGACTGGTTGGTGACGTACACCACCCCATACTTCCCTAAACGCGTAAAGTACCCCTCGATGCATGCCCATTGTTCGTGGGCTTGGCTCGAATTGTGGAATTATACAATCTTGCTGAAAACAAAGTATGACTTTGGTGAAATGATGAAACAAGGAAAGAGAAAGAGCTTGTTGTAGTTTCGTTATTTCTGGCTTCTCTTCTCTGGTTGATCTAGTTTTTTGGACTTTTAGTTGCTTGACGTTTTTCCGTTTTGCTTTTTGAAGTAGAAATAGCTAATTGGATTTATTTGTTATTGACATTATTACATAAGTTTGTGTTACAAATAGTTTTCAAACTTCTGAAAACAATGGTTTTGGATCAAGACGGTTTCTTTCAACTTTGGTGTATGTCGTTTTTCGGTACTTGACTGCCTCAAAACTCACTAACATAACCTATGTTAACAAATAAATCTGTTAGATTGATATTTTCCAAAACTGTTGAATGCTTATAAGTAGGAAATCTGTTGGCTCACATAATATTCCGGTTTTTCGGCATCTTTGCCTATTCAACAAAAAATTGTGAACAAAAACTATTTTGTACCAGAAAGGTTGATTTATATTTTATAAGATCTTTGATTGTGTAATGGGGAAAATTCCGGTGAAGATAAAGGCGGTGGTGTACGGGTTATCACCGTATCAGCAGAAGGTGATGCCTGGTTTATGGAAGGATCTAGCTTACAAAATGACTCACAAGGTGACCGATAACTGGATTAGCACAATCCTCCTTTTGGGTCCTGTCATCGGCACCTACACGTATGTTTTTCATTCCATCAATTGTGTTTTTCTGTTTTCAATCATATATGTGCAACAATCTCTTTTGCAAAACTCGACACAAAATGGTAAAGCCGAACCATTATATATGGTCCGGATTTTGATCCCATTGTAGCACAATGTTGGTTCTCATCCGCAGTCTACCATCAGTTAAAAAACAATGTCTGTTAGGATCCAAAAAATAGACATGAATTACTGAACTAAAGTTTAAGTCCGATTTAGGAACCACTTTGTAACCAAATTGTACTATATCATCCCATTATCGTTGCTGTACCATTTCCCGCGACTCAACTCATAAAAGCGTAAGATCTAAAACTCGATATAAAATATATTTTGTGGGTGCAGGTATGTTAGAACTTACCAAGAAAGAGAGAAGATGGAACATAGATACTAAAAATCACAAGTTTGAGTGAAATTATTTTCGGCTTCAATAAGAGAGCAATAGTGTTTATTTGGTTATGTAATTTTTCGGTTTAAAATTTATAATAACTTTTCGTTTGATATCAATATGCAAGTTACATTGATTGCTTTCTTGGGTTAAGTCTGAAATCTACAAATGGTACTCTTGTATTTGACGATCGAATCGTGGAAGTGTCAAAATATGGTTTAAGTTTTTATTTTTCAACGGCGGATATGGAATATAGAAAACATGCCCAATAGGATAGTATTTAACGATCGAATCGTGGTTTTAAAAGGTGATAGGCGCTTTAAGGCGATAAATGTCAAGAAATCAAAGCGTTATCTAAGCGCACGCCTCACGTATAAGGGAAAAACACCAAACTCTTTGAAATAGCTTATGGAAGGACTTTAGCTAATTATAAATAAAATTACTTAAATACCATTTATATTAACTGAACATATAATTTCATTTCTTTTTATATTTATAAACTCAAAAGTTATCTATTTACCAAATATATTTTCATCTTTATAAATAAACTCAATCTCTAGCCATAAGCTTAAGCCTCAACTCCAGCTAGTCACGCTAAACACACCTTAAACGTGAAAAACACATGTTATGTTATCAGCAAATGTAAGCAGTTTGAACTTTCTATCCACGGATGCAGGGTTACGCTACATTGGCACACCTATACCCGTATATTGGTTGATAGAGTCCAAATGTTATTATATATGTGTTTTCATTACTCATATCGCGAGTAATGTAGAAGACCTTGTTATATAAATCTAGATTGTTTATTTGATGCTTTTAGAAAGTAAATTTTGATCTTTGATGTAACTTCATCCATCTTATTCATTTTGAAGTAAATGAAGCACATATAATCATTTATATCATTTCGTTCAACACATCTCGAAGTACCCTTGTAACTTCCACTCTATGTTATATTTCAAGTAACCTATGTTTTCTTCGTTTCACTTGTTTTCTATGTTATGTTCGGCTTCCACTTGTGTTAATCATTTATTATCCTAATTAGTTTGAGAACGGGTCACATGGTACGCTTGTCAAGTGAAGCTCGTAATAATATGCATATCCAAACATTTAAGATTCTATTAGTTTAGTCTATAAATCTGAATTTGAAATTTCATATTTGACGATAGTCATTATATCAGTAATTAGGCAGATTAAGAATGCAAGTAGATCAACGGACATGATCATGTTGGCAAAGATTAGAACTCAATATATCTTGGTGTTGCAAATTAGGATAGATAAGAGTCGAATCTATGAGATTTTTGAATGCTAGATTATGATATTCGAAAATAAAAGTTTAATATCATAAATAGCGTACGAATATTAAAAATTTATTTTAGTTCCGGACAATGTGGTCCTTCTAATTTCTAAACAATAATAAACCAAAAAAATATTAAATTTTAATGCGCGAGAAGAGCTTAAAGTGTGGCCAAACTTCAAACTTTTACTATCAATAATATTTGTGTAATTTATGAGCATAATCTAATAGTTTTGTTATTAATTTCTATGTAATTTGATTTTCTGCAAATGTTTGTTGGTGGTATTTGCTTAAAAGCTATCATGTTACATATTTATGCCATGTAACATTTTAACGTATTTGTTTCGTTGTATGATGAGATAATATATGATATGACGAAAAACGAATATTTAGATATTATTATCTTGTTTGAAACTTTGTTTTGTTGGTAACAAGTTAGTTAAACATTACCTAACCAACTCTTCAATAGACTAGACATCATACTATGAGACGAACCAAAACACCATTCAAAAGAAATCACACAACATTATAACATAAAACCCATCACAACCTACCTAAAGAGAGAATGTTATATCTATCCCTTTAAACGCCTTTTGAAATCGATTTTGAATGATTCACAATCAAAATCTAAAGTGTCATCTTCATCAAAAGAATCCAAGTCTTCTTATTTTCAGGCTTTAAGAATTTATTTTGTTAGATTTAATTTGCATATGTCTATTTCCTTTGCTGGTTTATAGCTTGTTAACTTATGTTCCGGTCATAGCTAGGCCAAATCAATTTAAAATCACCCTTCAAGAAACTAATTCAACACCACTTCCTTGAAGCTTGTCTGCAATCACCGAGTGCGCGGGTCAAAACCCAATTTTATTAGAAAATGCTTAATTAATCCCCAAATTATCATAAAATTAACTTGTTAAAAACCCTTAATTTGTCAACGTTTGGTTTTTAAAAAATGCATAATATGTAACTATCCATACAGTTGTTCCATTTGAACCGTTATGTTTAAAACGTTAAGTTGTGTCACCAAAATTTCAGATAAAACATACATTTCGAATTGTTACAATCATTCTCATGTATTTATTATAATATATGACTTTCTTCAAATCAATACATAATTCTATTACAATCATCAACGATACAAACAAGTACTATACAATTCTATTACGATCACACGCTATATTGATTTCCATATACTTAATTGGCTTTAATATCGAAAAAGTTGAATTACATCTTCTCATTTCACTTTCTCGCAAACCAAGATTTTGGTGCATGAAATGCAAGTCACAAACACTTGTACGTTTGAGTTACAAATGCTAGTGAAATTCATAGTTTGTTGTTATCAATTATACATTTGATGCAAAACATTTATTATTGCAAGATTTATATAACAAAAGTAACATAATGAGGGGCGGAGCTACATACAAGCGTCGGTGCAGTTCAGAACAAAAATTGTCTACAAGTATTTTGGGTCTGACGTTAGTTATCAAGCAAACGTAAGCGATATGAACTTTTTATCTGAATAGAAAGTCCAAACGTTACTGTATATGTAATTTGTGTTTTCATAGTTCATTCATAACTAGTGTAGAGGACATTGTTTTGAATATCTAGATTGTTTATTTGATGCTTCTAAAAAGTAGATTTTGATCGTTGATGCAACTTCATCCATGTTACTCATTTTGAGATACACGTCGTACATGTAAACGATTTGGTCTCATTTGGCCAAACACATCTCAAAGTATTATTGAAACTTCCATTCTAAATTATATTGTAAGAAACATATGTTTTCTTTGTTTCACTTGTTCTCTATGTTCACATCCGCTTCCGCTTGTGTTAATCATTTATTATCCTAAGCTTCACGGGGCTTAGTTTGAGAATGGAACCGCATGGTATGCTTGTCAAGTCAAGTTCGTAACAATATGCACGAATTCAAACGTTTAACATTCTTTTAGTTTAGCTTATAAATCGGATTTGAAATGTCTTATTAATTTGATGTTACTCACTAAATCAGTAAGTAGACAAATTAAGAATGCTCATAGATCAATGGGCATGATCATGATGGCGAAGATTATAACTCAATATATCTTGGTGTTGAGAATTAGGATATTTCAAAATCGGAAATATGAGATTGAATACTAATTTATCATATCCGTAGACAAGAGTTTAAATATTAGATATTATTTATTTTCAAAGTCTGTAGACCTATTAAAGAGTTTATAGCTCAGAGATATGTGAGTTGATCAACCAACCTAATGTGTGGTTTATACTCTAAATCGTGGTTTGTAATATTTTCCTTTCTAAAAAAAGAGTTTGGCCCTTGTAAACTACAACAAATAAGAAAACGGGAAATTTTAATGCGTAGCTTTAATTGTGCATCAACTTCAAAAGTTAATTATGTTGATTAATGTGCCACATATCTTAATTTTCCATCCTTTTTACGCTTATCGGAATGCCAACGCAACAATTTTGCTTCTTTCTCATTTGCAAACAATCGTTTTAATCTCGAGATAATGGGCAAATACTACAACAATTTAGTCGGGGTCTATTTTTGGTCACATATTCGTCGATTTCATCCGTTTCTTTTTTATTCTTATACCCCGAGGTACCACAAATAGCACATTTATGATCATTTTTATATACTCCTTTCTATATAATATACAATCATTCGGACATGCATATATTCTTTTAACTTTTAATCCCATTGGAAACATGAGTATTTTGGCTTGGTATAACGAAACGGGTAACTCATTACCCTCGAGTAGCATGCCATGCAAAATTACTAACAGATCGGTGAAACTCTTATCACTTCATCCATTGTTTGTTTTTAAGTTAAACAACTTTAAAACGTCACCAAGTTTAGTAAATTTCTCACGACTCCGTGATTTGTGTAGCCAGATGCCTTGTCCCAACCAAATTTCATCCAGTTTAACACCGAACCTGCCTCATCCCCTCACTCTAATTATCGTTTTCCATTTCATGATGATTCTCAGGATTTGTACAAGAGACAACAATTACAAGAACTTGCTATGCTAATCTCCAACTTTAAAGAAGAGAGCCCCCATCCAAGAAGCAGTGTGTCGCCTTTCGGTCCAAGTGGCATGGAAAGGGGTTGGTGACGGACACCACCCCATACTTCCCTAAACGTGTAAAGTACCCCTCGATGCATGTCCATTGTTCGTGGGCTTGGCTCGAATTGTGGAATTATACAATCTTGCTGAAAACAAAGTATGACTTTGGTGAAATGATGAAACAAGGAAAGAGAAAGAGCTTGTTGTAGTTTCGTTATTTCTGGCTTCTCTTCTCTGGTTCTGGTTGATCTAGTTTTTTGACTTTTAGTTGCTTGACGTTTTTCTGTTTTGCTTTTTGAAGTAGAAATAGCTAATAGGATTTATTTGTTATTGACATTATTACATAAGTTTATGTTACATATAGTTTTCAAACTTCGGAAAACAATGGTTTTGGATCGAGACGGTTTCCTTCAACTTTGGTATATATATATATATATATATATATATATATATATATATATATATATATATATATATATATATATATATAGTAAAGGGATCGTGTACGAACGGTATAAAATATACGAACGCTAAGAACAAATATCAGCCACCCAAACTAGGCACGCTCCCAAAAATATCATTACACTTTTCTTTCTCTCTCTTAAAATACATACCGGTAGAACACTTCACAATCAATTTAAAAATAGTGTAAAAAATGTTTTTTTTAAAACTATTTCGGAGAATCATCATAAAATAATCTCTAAAATCATTTTTCGAAATTTTTGATTTTTAAAAACTTGGATGCATTTTTTTAGAAAAGTCGATGTATTTTCAAAAATAAGGTGCATTTTAACTCATTTTTTTGTAATATTAATAATAAGATGAAGTTTTATCCATAAATTAGATGTATATTTGAAAATAAGTAGATGCATTTTTTATAAAATTAGAAAAATGCATCTACCGAAAAAATGCATAAAATCATTTTTTTTTTATTTCATAAAAAAATTCTGGAGGTTATTTTAGGAAGATTATCCGAAAAAAATGTGAAAAAAACATTTTTAACTATTTTTAAATAATTTTTTAAAACGTACTTATTAGTATGTATTTTAAGCATGGTTTGTATTTGATCCAATACTATATATATATATATATATATATATATATATATATATATATATATATATATATATATATATATATAAATAAATAAACAGATTAGGAAGAAAGAAAAGAAAAAGAAAAAAAATTGCGCTCAACGCTCGTTACAAGTGTAACATGGACGCCATGACGCGGCCGACCATGGCGCCGCCATAAGGGTGCTTAACGCGGGGGTTTAACGCCCCACTGCGTGCGCTCTAAAGTGTGAAGCTCTTCAAAGTTTTTCGGAAGGATATTTTTTGTTTTAAACAGTTTAAACTTCGTTTAAAATTTTAATTCGTTAAAATGGTTTATAAAACTCAAAATGATAATAACTAGAAAAAAACCCCTCTTACATCTCTACTCCAACTTCCGCCATGTATGTCAAACATATCCGGAAAATAACTAGGTAATTACGTATAAGTTTATTCGTCCGATAAATATAGTAAAGGTACAAATAGTGTCATGTCTAGTACAGTCAAGGGACTAAACTTGCAATTCCTCCAAAGATAAATTCAGACCGCCATTTCAAATTTTTCAAATTTGTAACTCACACAAACACTTCAACAGTCTCTCTGTGTGTAATCAAGAATTTCTTCACACAATCAAAACCCTAATTTCTGGTAAATTCAGTAGCCCTTTTCATAAATCTTTAACCCTATTTATCGAATTTTGTAGTTAATTTTTTTTAATTGTTTTTTAAAACCCTAAATTTACAATCTTTTCAAAGATTTGGTAATGGGGTTGTTTTTAGTTTAATTAATTGCTGATTATATATTAATATGTGTGTGAAATGTATAAAGTTTACGTCTTTTTGCTGCGGGTGTAGTTATATTAAAAAGCCTTAAATTTTTGAATAATTGTATTGTGTTAATGTAGCTATAATTTTGTTGAATTCAAGTTTTTTTGCTTACTTGATTATTTTAGGAAAAATAAGCTGTTTTCAGTAAGCAGGTTGAGGATGCACATTTCGAGGGTGTTTGGGATTGCATATTTTGAGTGCGTATTGCATATTTTAAAACGCAAAATGCAGTTTCAAGTATTTGGGTAAAACTGCGTTTTGACTTATTTTATACGGAAATACGTACTTATTTTTAAGCACCTACCTTGATGCTTATTTTAAACGCCCACTTATTTCAAAACGCACTATTAAAATATGCGATCCCAAAGAGCCCCATCAAACTTTTTATTTTTTGTTGATTTAAATTACAATATTCGTAAGGTGAAATAAGAATGCTTTACTTCGGATACTTTCTATATGCTATAAATTTTATTTAAAAACAAACTAAATGCTGTTTTAACTTTAATAAGTTTGTAAATTTTTGAAGTCTTCCAATATGGCAAAAACTGAATTAATGGCTGAGGAAGTTAAATCCAACAGTTACGAAGAGGCTCGTAAGCAACAATTACTTGAGAACAAAAAACGATTCGAGGTATTTAACCCTCATTTTTAGCAAATTTGACTTCACGGGCAATATGGTAAAATGGATGTTAATTTAGTACCAAGAATAGCCTTCTTATACTTCTTTTATTTATAAGGATCTGGGAATCTTGAAGATTTCTACATCCCTAGCAGATCTTTCGAAACCCGAGAAGAAGATCAAGGTAGTTAATGTTTTTCCTACACTTTATAGTCAACTTTTATGGCAAACATGACGGCAAATATGACATTTTCTGTTCTTTCCTACAGCAACGTGAAATTAAACCAAAAATAGGAAATGGTCCGGTAGTAGAGCCAAGGCGATCAACTCGTGAACGCAATACCATTCGTTCATATCAAGATGAGGTAAGTTCAACATTAATGCCGTTTAAATAAATAGCAATTTTTATCATTATTGAAGTACCTTGAAGAAACTTGTATAGGAACGAGTCACGTAATGATTTGTTTCTAAATTATTTGTTTAAACAGGTTGATATAGGGCTTCCATCTGTCAGGAGGAGATCAAAGTCCGAATCTTCTTGGACAACGTACTGATATGAATTGTGAATTTATTATTAGCTTATGGCATGATAAATATACTCTCTCATAATTACGATATTTGTTTTCAGTTATCTTGCAAGACCAATTGATGAAGTCAAACTGGCGACATATGAAGAAAGGGTTCAAGCAATGAAGTCTGCCGAGAAACTTCAAAGCAATTTGCAGTCTGAATATCCTTCTTTTGTCAAGTCAATGGTCCGGTCTCATGTTTACAGTTGCTTTTGGTTGGTAAGTTGCAATAATTAACAGTTATGTTATGTGTATCGTACCTGATAGAAAGAGGAGCTTAAGCTTCAAACCTTATTCACCTCCCCAAAAAAGTATTAAGCTCTTCCAATAAGCCTTATCCAAACACTTAAAAAATCTTTTTAGCGTATCTAGTTGCATTAAGCTAAAAAGCCCATCAAAAAAGCGAACCCGGACACCCCAGAGAGGAAATACTACTCGTATAATTATTAATTAAATTGTGTATTTTTTGGTTGATTTTACATTTTAAAAGGGGCTACCCCAGAGATTCTGCACGAAGCATCTTCCAAAGTCGAAAGTGAGTATGATGTTAGAAGATGAAGAGGGAAATGAATACGAAGCCATATTTATTAGTGACAGAACTGGACTTAGTGGTGGATGGAAAGCATTTGCATTAGACCATAAATTAGACGATGGTGATGCATTGGTATTTGAATTGGTTGAGCGAACAAGGTTCAAGGTACATACTTTGCATATGCGGATTTTTTCTTTTTTGATTCAAGTAACCAAAAAAAATTCAAAGTACTGCTTTGAATCAGATCATTTTATTTTTCCATATTCAGTGGTTTGCTAGGATAAATTTATGGGCAAATCGGTAAATTCAAAATGTCCGTGTTCTAAAAGTTACCCGTTTAGACCTGAACTTGTTTTATTGTGCTGCAGATTTACATAGTTAAAGTATCAGATGGTGGAAGTCGAGTTGATGACGATGATGATATGACTAATGCTGAGGAAGAAGCTCCTGAAACCACTTCACCGGCATTAAAGAAGTGTAGAAAGTCACTCGACAGCTCAACAGAAAAGAAGAAGAAGCCCGCTGCAAAAAACAGCAGTCAAACAAAAAAACCAAGCCAGTCAAAGGAACCTGAGACAGCTACACGGCGTTCTACCAGGATTCGAAATTAGAAGTGAATTTGGAAGATTTAACTTGATGGTGTTCTAATTAATTATTAATCCAAGTTATTTAACTATTTATCGTAATCTATATCTTGTAGATGTTGTCATGGAGGTTGAAAACAGTAGTTCATGTCAATTGGCTAGTGTTACGAACTATGTTTCAACATGACAGCAAATTTTTGTTAAATTTTACGGAAATTGTTTTAAGTTAAGGAATTTCAGTAGGAGGATTTCTATATTTATTAGACGAGTTTTTAACCACATTGTTTTTTTTGGGTAGAAAACGCTATTGTCACGTTCTTGGTAATCAATATTAATGATGCTGGTAAGTAATAAAACTTTCGATGTTTCAATATTGATGAACGTTTTCAAACATTAAAAGAACAAAACAGGAAGAGAATTACAGACAATTGCTATTTTGCAAAACATCAATGTTTTGGTAAAGGTTGTGGTTATCGTGTGTTTTTATAAGACATTGTCAACTCGAAAGAAGGCTGGGATGTTAATATTTGGTAAGTCGTCGTTAAAATTCAATACATTGGTTTAAAACTGTACCCATATCAAGTTAATTTTTACGTCTTAGGTTCTGTGTACAGATATTTGTGAGAAAACTTAGTGAAAAATATTGTGTGTTTGAATATTGCAGGAGCGGTGAGAAATGAATTTTCGATGAGAAGGTGAAAAAAAACATTGATTTAACATATTTTTATATTGATTCAAAATTTAATACTTTAAAATATATCATTTTTATGTAGTTATGATTCAATATATCTATAAAAATAGGGATTATTTTACGAATTCTAACTTCAAGTAAGCACATATTTTCCTCCGCTAACAAAGGTGAAATAGTAGTTGCCTATTATTCAACAAAACATGAATAAACGCTTCATAACTAATATCATCAATGTGTTAAAACGACACTAATCATAACAAGAAATTCCTAAAACGATTACAGTATTTACAGCACATGATCAATTATATGGCCATAAACCAGGAATGAAATTTAGTTGCTGAAGGGACGTAACGATCTTTATGGTCGAAAACATAACTTAAAATACCATATACAGTTAGGGGTGTTCACTATTGGATAAAACCGAATTGTCCATTTGTACAATTTGGATTGGACCATATGTTTTGGTTTTTCGGATTTTTGGATCGGATTGTATCAAAACCGAATTAATATTTTGGATATTGGATTGGTTTTTTGGTTCATATAGAAAAACCAAATAGTCCAAAAAAACCGAATAACAAAATAATTTACTTAATATTCCATAATACATTAATATTTTATTAGTGTTGGTTTCATACTTATAATATTAATATCTTTCTTATTACGTATTAACAAATTAGTGACTTTTCACCTATTTTATGAACACTTTCTTTCGATACATATTCACATAAGTGTTGTAATTTATGGGATATACATTTAAATAGCAACAGAAAACCGAATTTTAAAAACCGATCCAGCCGAATAGTAATTTGATTTGGTTTGGATCGTAAGTTTGTTTGGATTGTTCGGATTCATATTTTAAGAACCGAAATCCAATTGAATTCATCTAATTTGATCGGATTGAACCAATCCATCCAAACGAACACCCATAATACACTTGTTGGATCCATTTAAATGAATGAAGCTTGCTTCGCTTACAAAATTACTGAACTTAAAACAACAGGTAAAATATACTAAGGGAAGTTTGTTTCAGCTTATTTGTTCAAAAGCTCATAAGCCAGCTTTTTTCGGCCTATAAGCTTATGAAATTGACCCTATGACTTTATACAAGCCACAAGCTTAACTTGAAGCTCATAAACTCAATAAGGCAGGCAAAACAAACACACCCCAAGATAGACCAAAAGGTAATAACAGGTTGACGTTTGAAAATCAATTAAGTGCTGTAAGTTTGAGTAACTAACAATGAGTCGTGATCATAACTAAAAACAAAAATAAAAAAGTTACGAGACAAAAAAATCAAAATGAAATCATAAATGTATCGTTTCATTGCAGTACCCAAAACATAAAATGATGAGATAAATCTCATTCCAGTAAAACATACAAAGAGTAACGGAGCAAGAACATAAACAAAAATGAGTCTAGGTTCCCTAAAAAGTAACATAATAGTTGCCAAAATATGTCTTCAATGAATAATCACACTTAGGCAACGGCATCAAGAAAAGCTCTACCAGGTTGACGGTTGGCAAGAGGTCCATGGCATCCAAGAAGCTGTAATACAGGTAAACCATCAAGATTTGTTCAAAATAACAAGAAATACAAAATTGTATGAGGCGTTTCCTTTTCACCAAAATTGATAATTTTTTAACCTTTTTAAAAAAATTAATAAAAATAAAAAATAAATTTTGATAAACATCTTCAGAAACTCATCAAAACAAATAATTTTGCCAAAATATAAAAACTTTTGCCAAAATAAAGCGATTGATACTTTACGGAAACAGAGAAATTGGTAACCACTTAAAAAAAAAATTGTAACAATATACACATACAAAAGAAGATTCATTTTAGTAAATATACCACAAGAAACACTCTCAAATGCATTTAGAGTCGTAAACTATTTCCAACAAACAAAAAAATACCTTAGCGTTAACACCATCGTTCATGATACGGTTCTCAGATTTCCATTGCACGTAATCAGTACGGCTAAACTTGGTGAATCCCCTGAAATGATACCAAAAACAAGTTAAACAACAAACAACTAATAAACTAAACGATAAATAACATTAGCTTATAGAGACGAATAATTTGCTTACCATTTCCTTGAAACAATAATCTTTTGACGACCAGGAAACTTAAACTTAGCACGACGTAAAGCCTCTTGAGCATGTGGGCTATTGGTATCCTTACACCTCACCGACAACAAAACTTGTCCAATACTAACTCTCGCACACACACCTTGTGGCTTTCCAAACGCACCTCTCATACCAGTCTGAAGCCTATCAGCTCCAGCACACGAAAGCATCTTATTAATACGCAACACATGGAACGGATGAACCCGAACCCTCAAATGAAACGCATCCTTTCCAGCAAACTTAGTCATGTACTTATTACATGCGATACGCGCAGCCTCAAGCGCCTCACTCGACACATTCTCCTTCTCCCAAGAAACCAAATGAACACAGAAGGGAAACTCATCGACTCCCTTCTTCTTCATACCGACATCGTAAATCCTAATTTTGGGATCGGGTACACCACGACAGTATCGGGACTTTGGGTATGGCTTGTTCTTAATCTGACGGTAACACCTAGCAGGTCCTATAATTACATTTATAAACTATATATCAGAACTCAAATATATCTACAATATATATATATATATATATATATATATATATATATATATATATATATATATATATATATATATATATATATATATATATATATATATATATATATGACTAAATCAACCATTATATGCAAAAAAATTTCAAAAAAAATTATCACATTATAATTATAAAATATAATATACTAATCTAAATAGCAAATAATAACCTAAAATCACAGATTTAAAAAAAAAAAAAAAAAAAAAAAATATAATAAATGTAACTAATTCATTTCTAGGTCAATAATTGAGAAAAAAACAGATTTGAGTTGATAAAATTAGGGCAAAAATTGGAGCAAAATGCAAGTATAATAGATGAAATTGAAGAAAGCTTACTTCTACCCATGGCGAATTTTTGTTGAATTTGCTGCGGAAAATGAGAGAAACCCTAATTAGGTTATGGGGAAGAACTAGTGTTGTTTATATAGTGGTATTTTTGTTTGGGCTTTTTGTGGGCTTACGTATGGGTATGCGTCATTTTGCGTGTCGAAGATGGGCTGGGTTGTGGGCTTCTAGAAGTGTGATTCGGGTTGGTTGACTTTTTGGATTGACTGGTCTGTTTTTGGTAGCTCATGTATGGAAGGAATTAAAGGGTAATTTAGTCATTTCAATGATCGTGCTAGTGTGCAGTTATGCTTCGGTTGCTTGGACGGCCATCTAAGTTCTCCGGTTTGAACCTTACACAAAAGGTTGTTTCGTACAAGCTCTTTGTACCTATACTACGTCTACTTGTCTTATAAAAGACTAGAGATCGTACCTCCCTAAATAAATATCTTTGAATGGTTAAGAAATAGTTTGAAAATTGACATATGAAAAAGGTTAAGTCGTTTACATTAGGACAAAAGATGTCTGAATCTTTCGAGTAACCTAAACATGAATCTTTCTCCGTTTACCTGTTTACAGACAGTTGGTATATTGTTACGTCTAAGTCATCTTGATCAAAACTATTCAATACAATTGACCATTTAATCGTATATTCTTCGATTTATTAACCACTCATTATCAACCGTCCAAAAATAAAGATAAAAAGTAGTATATAGGAAAATGTTGAATAATAAAAACTTCTATAAATAATTGAACTCTTGAAGGTAATAGTTAACAACTACTTTTCGTAATTTTAATCATGTTAATGTATCAATAACATCTCCATGCCGGTTTACTACCCGCTAATTATCAAACACATAAAAATGGTTATGAACAAAGTTGTTTATTGTTCGTTGCACCAGGGACTATTGGTTAGCAAAATACGTCACAAAATACTTAATGAACGCTTAAACATTTACATGGCACAAATGTACTTCTAGCCTTCTAGGTAGCTACAACTGCCCCGGTCATATAACACTTGTTGCTAGTAATATGTATAAGTATTTTTTAATCGCGAACTTTTTCCCAAAATGTCACTTGACATATCACTTTATCGTGTCACATCATCATCTCATAATGGCGGCAACGATATACAAAAAAAGAGGCAATAAAGTAACGTTGGCGAAATATACATAACTAGCAATCAACAGTGTAAAGAAAGTAATGTTAATCGGGTATGAACTCACTCTTATAACTATCTACAACATAACTTACAAAACGAAATCCCAACATGGTATTTACATAAAACCTAAACACGAAACACAACATTACAGATATTCTACCCGAAAAATAACTATTCATCGTGTACAACAAAAACGCCGATTCAAAATCATCTATAAGAACGTAAATTTGATTATTGTTTTGTTCATCTAGGCGCAATGGTGGGAATGACACCACTAACAAGGTCACTTCCTGAGATATCTGACGAAACATAAGGGTTCTTTGATGCAGACGATGAAGATGGAGACGACGCCATCTTCCCAGAGTCGGTAATGACTGAGTCATTGGTTCGGGCATCGGATTCTGGCATCATTTGCCATATGTTTTCAAGTTCTCTTACGACTTCAGCCATTGATGGTCGTTCATCTGTGTCTTCCTTACAACAGTTGAGAGCCAAAGTAACAAACTTCTCTACACATTCAGATGGATAAGATCCCATTTTTGAATCAATTACAGAGAATATCAGGCCAGATCGATATGCAATATTAACCTGATACATGGATAGAAACAAAGATGATGTTTAGTTAGAGTACTTGATACATAATTCGAGTAACGGGTCAAGACATACAGGTCGCTTTGAACAGAAAGTCAAACAAAATATCCCCCCCCCCCCCCCCCTAAGTTTACTTTTTTAGGCATAAACATTTAACGATTTTGGTATTGCATAAATTTTCTTTGACCTCGAATGTCAAACGAAATATACCCGCTCCCCCTCTAAAACTGTAAGTTATAAGAAGTTGTAAGACGATACCTCTCGTACGATATTCTTGCCATGTGTGATTGGATGCATCCCCGTCAAGAGTTCAAGAAAAACGACACCCAAACTATAGACGTCACTTTTGTCTGTTAGTTTATGAGTCAAGAAATACTCTGGGTCAAGGTATCCCTGCAAAAATAAGAAACAACTTTCAGACTCATGTTAAAAAAGCTAAACGGCTCTTGTTTATGTGATCGATGATCTTGTTTGAGGATCAATGCTCTTTGTTTAAGTGTTATTCTAAATTACTGTCCATTTTTATGTGTTAGAACTTTCCATATTAGAGGACAAGCGAAGGCACACTTCGACTTTGAAGTCAAATTCACTACTTTTCATCTTCAAACAACAAATTTAACGTCACCAATTTTTGCTCGCTGAAAATATACTTCTTTTACTTTAAAAGTCAAACAGTACCACTACAAAATCAATTAATCTGGTACAAATAAAATCTGCTTACCGGAGTTCCCTTAACAACTGTCGATACATGACCAGGGATAATTCCTTCCCTGTCAGCAACCGGAGCAAGCCGTGAAAGTCCAAAATCAGCCACCTTTGCAATGAGTTTTGAGTCCAATAAGATGTTTGTGGCCTTGATATCACGATGAAATATCGGTGGATCGGCTTCAGAATGTAGGTAGAGAATGCCCTTGGCCGAACCTAGTGCAACTCTTAATCTCATAGGAAAACTCAAGGATTCTTTATACTTTTCTGAAACTGGTCAACGTAACAGACATGTTATCTCCAACAATCAAGAAAAATAAACTATGTTCCTAAACTACCCTTTCTTTATTTAAAGGTTTCATATCAATAAACATAGTTTTTGTGTTAATGTTAAAGGGTATATGGGGAAATGTTAGGTGCAGAAAACTGCAACATAGACGTCTCCCAAAAGTATTCTGTAAAATTTGTCGATGAGTAAATCTGTCCATTAAGTTAAATTTGAATTCCTTCTGAGTTTAAGACGACTCTTTTTACAAATAGAAAGTTTAACTAACTCGGTGTTAGAATATTAAAGATAACATAAGGAAGTGTGTAAAGACATACCTGATAAATGATCTCTGAGAGTGCCATTAGACATATACTCGTAAACCAACATCTGAGTACAAAAATGCAATTATTTAGAATATTTCTATATTTGGTTGCATCCATGTTACTCCATAATTCCTTAGTCCGAATAAAAGTTTAAGGTCTTATGGCTACGTAGTTTAATGGAAGTGTTTCAGAGACTAGACAAATATCTAAAATACGTTTCAAGAGACTAGACTAACAGAAGGAGTAGCTTTGGATTGATGCAAGAAGTGAATTTTGAATATATTTTAGGATGACCCAAAAAAGCATACTCTTAAATGGATGCAGATAAAATACATTCCAGATTAGCCCATTTGCCTAAAATGGGTTAGTTTGGGTTACATCAATCTCCAATGGGTCAAAGAGGTGAAAATTTATAACTTGCTTAATTTGGAAGCGGGTCAAACGAGTCAAAAGCAACCCAAAAGTGTGTTTATATACTTAAAACCTCCTAATTCGCTTTACTAAAAGAAAAAGATTATTATTTCAACAATAGAGTTTTAAAATCTTACATATAATTTAACTGTCTATAAAACTACAAAAAAATAACCAAAAATGTGTTACGAGTTAGCCCAACGCGACCCTGACGGATGCGCACATTTTTCGCCTCTAAATTAAAGCAAACCTAACATAAAACAAGTAGATTTACCTGTTCACCTTCTTCATCACAGAATCCAAGCAAAGAAACCAAATTTCTATGATGCAATCTAGATAATAACTCTATTTCGGTGAGAAACTCTTTTTCACCCTGCAATGATCCCTCTTGGGCTCGTTTAATGGCGACAACTGTCCCGTCAGTAAAAACGCCTTTATATACCTTTCCATAACCACCCTGCCCAACTTCGCTGCCAATATCAAAATTGTTTGTAGCATGTTTCATTTCGTGATAAGTGAAGCTTTTTACTCCTTCAATTTTGAGGGAGGCCCTCGAAACTACACAAAGATAATTGAAAACTTCAAAAAGGGCCGATTTGATGTTCACAATGCTATATATAATGAATATGGATTTGAAGTTTTAAAAGGAGATAGACTTTGACTTAAATAGTCAAAGCGTACCTGGTTTTACCACAAAAAAATTCGACAAGTTTACTTACCATGACGTCTTTTTGAAACTGCATGATACTTTTTCCGGTTTAATCTTAAGATATAAAGTGACACAGCTGCAGACACTAAAACTGCACCGACAATTGCCCCTACCACGATCCCTGCCAATGCACCCTTGCTTATACCCGATGAGGGAGAGGAGATGGGAATAACTGCAATTTAAATGTGTATTAATTTAGTAATAGCATGAAAATTATATAATTTTTACCAGCCATTTTTGATATCAAAAATAGTATCCTCCATTCAATAATAACTAAAAAAAAAATCTTCCAATTCTTAAAAAATAACTAGTGTGTCCATATATAAGTAAAGGAATTTAAAGATTTGGGTTACAGGACACGTACTATCTTTATATGGACCCGATAATGTGAAATTTAGAAGCTCGTATGGTCCAAATATTTCACTATCTGGAATATTCCATTGCGTGAACATGCTCCGAATCCGAAGGACTTCACTCCTATTAAAAGTATTGGAACCAGTTCCAGTATATACAGGAAAAATCTTCAGAGCCATTCGTAGTCGAGGACCCTTTTGCCATTCGTACGTAAGATCAAGCTGAAAATGATTGATTTTAAGACCCGAGGTTAAATACACCTCAAATGGATAAAAATAGGCTGGAAAATCCGAAAATCCTGGACTCTTTAGCCGATAATCGATAAGCAATGGTGCAGCACAGAAACATCGTGAGGGTGACCCAGGAGCATATTCGAAGTCAGCTGGGCATGATTGAGGTTGACAGTTATCGGTTGAATTTGATGGAGTGCTCTGTAGATGACTGACTAATGCCAAAGAAGTATCACAGAAGTCTATCATGCTGGCATTTGAGCATGCGGGGTTTCCTTGAAGGCTGAAAATATTTTAAAAAATATATAAAAGAAGAGTTTTTTTTATGATAAATTTATAAATATACAATAAGCGAACCTAAGAGTGACATTTGACGGGAGGATAAGGCTGCCTGAAATGCCTGAAAGCCTATTATTTTGCATATCCCTGCAATACCGGATAAGATGTGACTGTGAGTTAAGAGAACAATTCGCAAATTTTTATTTGAGAGAGATAACAAGGGAGAAGTTTCGAGTTTCAACGCTTACAAGGTAAGTCGTTCAGTTGAATTGAATGTCCTGTTTTGCCAAATATTGGATGGAACAGAGCCATTTAACGAATTGTTGAAAAGAGACCTGCAGTGGAAATGGTTTCAAATAAGCGAGTGCATCCATGATATTTGTAAACGATAAACGTGATTATTTACATTTTCTTCAAAGTTGTAATCCAGAAGAACACCCAATTTAATTTGAGGAAATAAAGTTGAATTCGAAAGGAGCAAAAGGAAAGGTGAGAGAATTCTCACAATCTTTGAAGATTACGAAGGCCTGAAAAGCTGGGAGGAATAGTTCCAGTAAGTTGATTTCTGGACAGATCTCTGCACAGATTTATCATAGGAATTTGTTCTTTTCGTTAAACCCGAAGTAGGAAGAAAAAAAATAGACCTTGTAAAAGGTCAAGTGTTCTTACATTGTTGTGACATTATCAGAAAGAGTCATGTCTGGTATGGATCCGTTAAGATTGTTATTACTGAGGTCTCTGAAGAGTACAATTTTCAAAAAGAATATAACGGTCAACACACAGATTGCATGGTTAAAGTCAAAGAAATAACAAGAATTATTGCATACTTACATATAAGCAAGTCTCGGTATCCTGCTAAGATCAGGGATTGGTCCTTGCAGTGTACAATTTCTTAAACTCCTGGCAAATCCAACAAAAACCAAATAAAAAATGATTACAATCATTCAAAAACTTTATTTACTTACCTTCTACTAAATTTAAAAGAAGTAGACAACACATTTAAATTTAATTTTTTGAGATTGTCCGTTTGAGATAAAACACGACTCAGATAGACCCATTAAAAAATAAAATTACACTTACAACTTCAACAACTGACGCATGTTGCCATAAGAGGGAGGTATAGTTCCATCAAAGTGGTTGTTGTCAAGTTGTCTGCCAAAGAAAGAAAAAAGTAAGTGACGATAAAAAATTTAGAACAAAACCATAACCGTAAAATCATGTATGTAAGATTCAAACAGAAGTTAATATTATTAAAAATAATAATTTAAAGCTGATGCATCTAATCAAGTAATTCATACAATATAAGTAGTTGTGGCAGTTCACTGAGCTCTGGAGGAAGAGAGCCCGATAAGTTGTTATTGTCAAGCAGCCTGCAACAAACTTCCACGTCAGCAAATACCACATTGGATGGACTGCACGCTAAGTTACGGAATTAAAAACATAAACTTACATGTGAACAAGTAATGGCAATTTAGATAGCTCAGGAGGAATTTGCCCACTAAGTGAGTTATTGTTCATATGGCTGCACAAAGGACATAAAAAACAATAAACCGACATAAAAAACAATAAACCGACATAAAATTATAATAATATCAGATGGAAATTATAACATAGAAATATAGAGATAAAAATCGGTTACAAGTGCATTGTTTTGTTCAAGTTTGCAAATGATTTTGGTATTTCTCCAGATATATGATTCTGGTCAATTTGTATTCGGTCAAGATTAGGAAGATAACCGAGTTCTTCTGGTAATGAACCTGTTAGTTGATTTCCGTTCAACAACCTGCGTTACATAATCAGGAAAAAAGAAATCATGATGGCAATAAATGTAAATACGTCTACAAATGGTGATATATGTAAATTAACCCAGAAAGACGAAATTAACTTACAAAAGTTCCAATTTTGTAAGTTCTCCTATCTCTTTCGGTATACTTCCAGTTATCTTGTTCCACATGACATCCCTTTCAAATAAAGAATAAATATACATAAGTAAACATTATATTTTCTTTTTATAGGCGACATTCGGAACTTGGCTTACAAAATTTGCATATACGATAACCGCCCTAGAGCTGGAGATAAAGTTCCTGAAAGATTAAGATTAAGTAGCTGCCTGCAAAATTTATACACGGAAAAGAAATCATATTAGCTTCATTTTTCTACGCGTTTAAAGAGATAAAACATAACCCGAAGTAAATGGGTCAAAATTGCCACCTATACTTACAGTTCTCGGACATGAAGATAGTTGTCGGCTAGGGTTGTGTTGAAGCACAAAACCCCGGTCCAATTTGCCAAACATGGATCTCCACTCCTCCAATTAAAAAGACTGTTTTCGGGATCATTAAAACTCTCTCTGATAACCTGTAGTGCAGTCACTGCACATTGATTCACAAAATTATGGTTAATACACATAAACTATCATTCAATTCGATGTTTCATGGACTACTAACAATACCTCCAAATACGCGAAAATAAATATCACAAAAACAAACTAATTCGTATACCTTCGGTAGGATGAGTAGATTGACTATCCACAACTACAATCAACAAACAAATAACCCAAACCACTTTCAACCATAACAACCTTAATTCGGACATCTCGAGAATCTCAAGTATCCACCAATTCCCAAACTAAACACACCTTCTACTACTTGTACTTATCGAAACATCCAAACAAAAAATCCACCTGATCCAAACTAAACAAGACACCAACGAAACTACAATTTTTCAATGAGACATTTTATCAAACAGTTGGCGTGCATAAATCTTTTATGGTTTCTTGAAGTGTTCAGATGGGTATTAGTTGACAATTAAAAGGGTAGTTGAGGAAAACTAATAATCAATTTTTGTGGGTTTTTTATGATGAATTTTGAACAAGTAAAAAGGCGTAAGCTTTGAAATGGTAAGCGTTTGTTAGCTGAAGATGACATTCTTTTTGTTTTTAAATTTACCGCGAATTTAATATTTATTAATAACAAGATGAAAGAATATGATAATTTTAGGATGGTTTTGGCCAACATTGACTTTTTGTTTTTGTTGGTTTGACTATGTAGTTGGATTGTGGGACCCAGTGATGTATATAGTGGCTGCTGTGATATTTTTGTAATTAAGACTTTCTATGTCCGATTTATTAGAAGATGACACGTGTGTGAATTGGATCTGCTTAGACGAGTTAAATACTTTGATTTTAACGTTTAGATAAAATTGATGATGTCATCAAATAGCTTTTTTATTTTACACCCTCTTACAATCAATAATTGCATTTTCTTTTCAATTTCACTATTATTATAATAAAAAAAACATATGTCTCTTATTGTACTATGATTTACATTATTATTATTATTCTAAAATCATTTAATGCAAAATATTAATATATGTATATAAACATAAATGTATATATGTTATTATAACTATAAACAAAATGTGCATAAAACTAAATGTATATTTGTTACTATACGTGTAATAATGAATTCTCATAATAATTTAAAATAGCATGTTAATAAACATAAAGTTTACGATTCAATTTTTATTTACATTTATCTACGCTATGGCGGGACAATAATCTAGTTGTTGAATGATAGCCGAATTTGAAACAAAGTTAGATTTGTGTAATTGGTCATGTCTGTTGGACAATTGACATGGTCGATTAAACTAACCCTGCCGACACGACCTTGTCAATTGTTGTGTTGGTTGAGGATGTCGGTCTATGTGAACTTAGTTGGCTAGATCATTTCCAATTAGGTTTAAAAGAACATTTGTTACTTCACTATGTCTTAAATCCTATCATTACAATCTAGTACATTTCCTGCTTTGCTTAATACTGGTAAGTAAGTGTAAGACCATGGGTGCAGACTCTACACAAGAAATTGATAGTTATGAACTATAGACGGGTTGATCACTATAGTCAAGTATCATGTCATGAACTAGGTATTGTAAGGCGGAATAATATTAGGTTTAGAAACATGCAAAGTAGGTTTAAAGATAGATTATAACAATTTAGACATCATCTCTAATTATGCATTATCTACATCATGACAAACACGATACAAACTACCTATTCACGACAACTAGCGCTTTCTACAAAAGCATAATAACCATAAACAATCAAACAAATAACATCATGTTTAAAATAAATTGAAATAAAAATGGAAAAAAGTTACCACAAAATAAAAAGAGAATGTATGTGAACATGTAAATGTAATAAACACTACATTACCCTAGGCTACCACTAACTACTAAATAATACTATTTATCTACTCTAATACTACTAATATACAAGAAATAAACATCAAATGACTTATATGATTGGTATGGAATAAAGGTTTAGGGTGAAGGTTTGTGGCTTGTATGAGATGATTTAGGTTGACCAAGATTCGACAAGTCTTGATTAAATCATATTACATAAACTTATGGTCTATATTCATAAACTATAAAATTTATGAATAAGAAACACAATACTATTAGGAAACTATAACATTCAAGTATATTTCACAATAAAATTACTAACAAATGATCACGAGTATTTAAAACCTTATAGGCAAAGTAATCAAAAGTTTTGATACGCTTAAACCAAGCAGAATTGAATTTGAGAACATGGACCGATTTCCATGAAGAAACCCTTTGTTTTGACAGATCAGATGTTCTAAAGGCATGTTTCGTTTCAAGAAATGAAAGAATATGAAGTCGTAAACACTCTGGTAAGTCACTTATCATGTCCTCCAACATTGCACACGTAAGCAAAGAAAGTGTTGTTTGAAACTTGGAAAATGAATCATGTTGGTTTGTGTCATACTAAGACTTCTCTTAACTAGACTACAAGAGAAGGGGACGTCTCGAATCAAGTCATTTAGCTCAAGGTCAACTTATTTCTCATACAATGCACACAACTCAGTGATCATCTGATCGGGCCATTTGCTCTCGAATTGCTTACATAACTTAGGAGTCATACTGCAGAGCATGAGACAAACAACTTCATTGTGAATCTTATAAGTTGCCTTATAATGATCACGCTATGCTTGAGAAGCAGTGGCATTTGGCTCGGCGATCATAGGAGTAGTAACGATATCAAGTCTTTCAATCACTCTTAGGACAATCTATTGATACTAGTCGTTAAAGTTTGGTCCAGAAAGCTTATTGCTTCTTAACGCTGTTTTGGTTTCACCCAAAATATCATCAGTAGTGGATTTTTGTGTCATTTCTACAAAATAGAAAGAAATTAGTACTTCCGACATAAAATTTCTTAACAAAAATGTAAAATCCATGGTTTACTTTCCGTTAATTCTAAGATCCAAATGACATATCACTGTTCCATCAGTTGATATGTTAGGAACTAAATGATACTCAAAAGGAAATTGACGTTCAATAATTGCATTTATCGATTCAATTCCTAGATTATGGGACTTAATGTCATGGCTCGACCAAGCATCAAAATGGTGATCGTGACTAATCATGTTTCGTCGCATCTTATTGTCATCGGCGTTTACAATCTCACTGCATATCCCAATTAATTTAAGTCGTCGAACTAAAGACTGCAGATAGTCCACCACCGTCTCACAATGAGTGGTAATCCACATTGGATAGCCTTTACATACGTCTCACGTAGAAACACGAGCAACTGGAAGTTGTCTAAGAAATATGGATAGCAATATGACTTTAATTCAATGGGTGACAAAATCTATGTACGATGAGGCATGCTCACAACTCCGTCACATAATTCGGGTGAGGGTGGTTGTTTTTTATTTTCGTGAAACTGCCTGGTATGGGTGAGTGTTTTCCATGGGAATGATGGACTGTTGGGATGGGTGGGTGCTTTTCATGGGAAAGACGGATTGCTGGTGAATTTAAAAAATGAAATGAAAAGATGGAAATGTAATGAGACGTCGTTGACTACATTGGTCCTACGGATGGGGCCGATGTTTAATCAAAAGATCGTCAAACACATAAATGAGGATGTTTAGGTGATTCCAACCTTGGATCTCCTGCCAAAGGCAGTGCAAACCTAACAAGTTCTTCACGAACCTAAGGTGATCAAGGTTCGGAGGAGGTATGATCTCGACAGTGATGGATGTGCAAGATGATGATGTATGTTATGTGAGCTAGAGCGTAGAAGTATGATATTGCAAGTGTGTGTGTGTGTGTGTGTGTGTGTGTGTGTGTGTGTGTGTGTGTGTGTGTGTAGAAGATGATCAGGTGTATGTATTTATACTCCTCAACATTCCAACGTACATATATTAACGTCTAATTAAGTCACCATTGACTAGGTTAGTAATGGCCTAACGTTCACAACATTATTCAAATATAATGTCGTAGTTATTGTAGGCGTTACAGATGACTTGAACCAAACGGTTTGCCTGGATGGCCAAGAATTTGTGGTTTGGACATTGACAGCCGGCCAAGCTTGCTCAAAGAGTTGCGACATTCAACCACACCTGGATTTCTAGCTCGACTGCCGGTTGTGCCACGGCTGGCCGTCGGCTGGACCTTGTTGGTCGTCGGTTGAGCTTCGCTTAGTTGTCGGTTGGGTATTGCTTGGTCGTCGGTCGTGCCTTGCTTGGTTGCTCGGACGCTTAAAAGCTTGGAAGATTGGATGCTTGGAAGCTTGGACGCTTGGACTCTTGGACGCTTGGAAGCTTCCGAAGTTCTGGGTGTTAGGCATATCCCAAGCTTCTCAAGCTCTGGGTGTTGGACATATCCCAAGCTTCCCAAGGTCTTGGTGTTGGGCCTATCCTAAGCTTCCCAAGCTTTGGGTGTTGGACATATCCCAAGCTTCCCAAGTTCTGGGTGTTAGACATATCCCAAGCTTCCCAAGCTCCGGGTGTTGGGCATATCCTAATATTCCCAAGCTCTGGGTGTTGGACATATCCCAAGCTTCCCAAGCTATGAGTGTTGGACTTTTATGTGTTTCTAGGGTTTGAGTCCTATAAACATAGACCTAGACTCTACTAACACTATCAATTCTTTAGTCACATTAAAATTTATTTCTTTCAAAACTTATTTGACAAAAATAATAACATGAGATAAAGAATTAATCTATACAACAAATTGAGTGAGCCCTAAAGCAAAAGTCTATATGGTCAGTGTTCACAATTTGATTAACTCCCGTTTCAAAGGAAACGGACCACGTACATCCGTCCAAATAAAAAAGTTTGGATTGCGTAAGCTATCAATACGTGAACAATTTGTATATCAAATAAACCACAAACAACCTTTTATAATCCAAAATCTTTTGGTGTCACACATATTCAAGTAACAATTAATAATATGTCAATAATTCAATTTATTTTCTTTTAATAATATCAATATATATAATTATGTTCACAAAGTTATGCATGTAACTTTATAAACATAATTTGCATAAAAAGTAAACATGGCAAAAGGTAAAACTTATAAACATCAAATATTGCAGGGTAAATTGATTTTAAATTAACTCTTTAATTCTGTAAAAAGGTTTAAACTAATTATCTTTTAACTTTTAACCAATTAGTTTTTAACAATTTAATTAAACCTTTTATTTTGATTTATTAATTTATATAACCAAAAATATAAATATAAATATATAAAATAAAATAAAAAATATGTTATATAGATATGCGGTTTGTCAAACAGCAAAAATAAAAATAAAACAAATTATAAACCAACCTTTGATCCCCCAACATTTTTATGTTTTATTTTTAATCCAAAATAAAAATTAACTTATGTTTTGTCAAACAATACATGACACTGGAAAACAGGATCACATAGAAATAATTAAATTGGATTAAAGTTATACTTTTAGTTCTTGAATTGTTTGTATGATCGCAGTAGATCTAAGTGTAAGATCTATCATTGATTGCGTACACGACACCGTATTTATCGATATGCTTGTATGTTAGCACTTGCCCCGATCTAGTCAACTGACTTGACTTCCTCTTCCTTTCCTTGAATCAACAAAACTGAAACCCCCTATGTGGGTGTGTTCGGCCGGACCAAAGAAGAAGAGAGATTGATTTTCCAAATTAATGTTAGGATCCCTAAACCTAATCTATAAAGTTTAATTTATAGATGGGTAAAACTTAATTACCAAGTTAACCATTAACTTACAAAAACAATCCCTATAGTTATTTAATTATTAACTTTTAACAATTAAATAATAATTAATAACTTAAAGACGAATAAGCGATATCTCAATGTCAATATGTGCGCTTCCAAAGACTTACACATTTACAGACACATATTTGTTAAAATCATTCAAATACCAACACAAATAAACTAAAAAAATTTATGAGCCGGAGATACAAAACAACATAAGTGACACCATAAACAACAAAAACTAAAAGATCGACAAAAAGTTAAAAAGCAATGAATAGCAAAGCCTCATTCGTTGTAACTTTACTTGTCGTAATCATATTAATTTATAATCAATCGTTTAGCTATATCGAATTTATTTAAGGGCATTGTCTTGCATTCTTGCTTGTAGTGTTTTAAAAAACATTTACTATACCATGTTGACATTATTTAATACATTAGACTTCTTTTCCGACAAAATGATTGAAACATATAAATCTTAGGTTAAACAAAAAATAAAAAAATCTTGATATGCTTATCAATGCCAAATTGAAATAAATTAGATGTAATTGTTTTTAAACCACCAACTAAACAAAGAAATAGATAACATCATATAGCATATATATAGAGATATAAAAAACTAATAAAATCCAAGTTCGGGCTATTCGAGAAAAATGAGCTCTTTTTTTTTTTATATATGGTGCCTAACTGCTAATTTGGGGACTGTTTCTAAACGTTCTTGAACTATTCAAAAATGTTTATCTAGGCACGTTCGAGTTTGAGTCTCTTAAAAGACTAACAAGACATGCTATGTTATCTTAAAGATAGTTAGTATATAGAGATATATATATTTTTTATGTGAGTTTTTAGGGTTACTCCGTTAAAATTAATTTTTTTTTTCTTTTTTAAAAAGGAAGTACTAATCTACAAATTAAACAAAGCAATTACAATTTATAAATGTCTTGTTACAACTTGGATGATATGATATGATCATCATCACATGTCACGTAGATGCAATAACTTGCTTACCAAATATTTGTAGAAAGTCAACTATTTCCTATTTCGATTAAACTTTACATTCTTTATGTTCTAAATTATTTTTATTTGTTTTAAAATTATTATCTTTTTCTAAATATAAATACTAAAGTGTGGCCTTTTAATCTTGTCCTTTAATATTTTTAATTTTGTAAACTTTAAAAATAATTGATTTCTTTAATACAAAGGGGGTGTTTGTTTGGGCTTATATTAGAAGTTTATGACTTATTGATATTTCGGCTTATGTTTCATAAGCCCGAATTTTCCGGCTTATGTAACCGTTTATAGGCTTATTACTGTTTATTATGTCATAATACATAGCAATAAGCCCATAAACGGTTATATAAGCCAAAAAATCTGGGCTTATGAAACATAAGCCGAAATATCAATAAGTCATAAGCCGCTTATATAGGCCCAAACAAACACCCCCAAAGACATAATGAACAAGTCAATAAAAGATATCTTAGATTCTTAGCTTGGTCAATTTTTGTTTACATACATTTCTTTTAGGACA
The DNA here is from genome assembly GCA_910822075.1 of Senecio squalidus. Lineage (NCBI taxonomy): Eukaryota > Viridiplantae > Streptophyta > Magnoliopsida > Asterales > Asteraceae > Senecio > Senecio squalidus. The sequence continues at coordinate 2,288,756 of CAJVGC010000001.1, read as the reverse complement.
AATGGAGTAGTAGGTTATCTTAGAAAAATAGTAGTCATAGGCTATCTTTAAAAAAAAAAGTTTTGATAACAACAATTTCGTAGGTTGTTGTTTAAAATATTAGACATACATTACATTATTGTACAATACTAAAAACCAGCCCCTGTATTTGTGCAACTTACCTTCTACTTTAACGGATTACAACTTTTAAAATATTGCTTTTGTGATTTAACCACAACCTATAAGGATGTTGCTATCAAGATTCTTAGAAAATATATAAATTAAATTTTTATTACTTGGTATATGCTATACACGAAACGTAACATATTTAATGGGCCGATATAAGTATATGTAATAATGTTTAAAATGTTGTTTTGTAAATCATATGCGGCCCATTATAAGTGTGTAAACTTGTGTTTAATTTCTTTTCTAATATATACATTTATCAAAAAATAAAAAGCCGTTTAACAGCAAAACATTGCCGTTTTTGGCAATAAAAAAATATTATTTCAATCTTTTGTTTATAAAATCATTGAGTGTTTTTCTTTTTTTAAATTTTGTTGGAAGATTTTTTTTTAAATGAGACGCTGTTGCAATGAGCGGGTATCCACAATCTGTATATTTTCATTGAAATCGACACAATAAGATAAGTACAAACTTTAAGTCTGTAGCAAAGCGCGGATTCAAAATACTTGTTATAAACGAGTTTGTGTAAATTGGGTTTGGTTATGATTATTTGGAGTAAAAAAAAGAACTAGTTTTTGTCATCATTGCAATACAAATTCCAGAAAGATATACAAATTGTTCATAAACTTTTATTATAATTTCCTTAATGACCATAACTAATAATCACTTAACCTAGGAGTGAGTAAAGGATTTTCCAAGTTCATATTTGAACCATTTTCCGAGTTCAATTCGATTTTCATTATCAAAATTATCTTTTTATAGTGTTTATTAAAGGATTTTCGTTCATAACCTTTAGAAGACATATGCATATAAGAGTACACATAAAGTCTTCGATAAATGTCTCAATAAGATTTTTTATAAAACTAATTTGTACCTCAATTTAAAAATTTCCATTTGTTTACATTGTTAAACAACTCTTTTTTTTTTCTTCTAACGGCTACAAACTAATTTGTTGTATCACACTTTATATTATGTTGCGTCATAGTTGTGTGAATTATGACTAAACAACTTATTTAACACTATGATACGGTGAAATGAACTCGATGCCAGTGTTAATCGAAATTTTATGTTATTGAATCATATACTAGTGTTAAAAAAGTTGTTGGATTATATTTATAACATATGATGTAACAGACTGTTTAATAACACGATGCAATGATATAAAATTTGATTAACACTGACACCGCCTTTCGTTTTATTGTGTCATTCGGTTAAAATAGTAGCTGTATCATACTTATATTTTATAATCTATGATGCGAAAATTGTTTCATGATAATTTAACAAGCTATTGTACGCTATGAGACAACAAATTGTTTTAACATTGTGATTATATGGCTTAAAAGTCACCAAATATAATCAGATTCATTGCATCATATAGTTGAATATATTTGTTGTATCATAATTTAATTTTATTGTATATAGTCAGTGGCGGAGTTAGTAGAGGGGCGATGGGGTGTTCGGCCCTTATCAACGAGCCATATTTATATGTATTTCTTTTAGTAAATTCGAAATAATCACAGTACAATACATTACGAATCATCATATGACTCCTTCAATGAGAATTTATAGCTTCGTGTTTATTACAGGCCTCCTTAATACAAAATCTTTGTTCCGCCCCTTTATCATAGTCGGAAATTATTAATCTTTTTCGCTGACTATATAAGCATGTGTTGAAAAGCTCTTGAAGTAATAGTTACTAAAATTAACTTATAGATTATATAGGTTGGGTTGCATTAATTTCCCATATTATGGTATATTTATAACATATGAATGATTTCTATCAAGAAAATGATTGTTAACGACCTAACATTCTTCCAAACACATAACATGAGATCCTTAAATTCCATCTAGTAAACTTTTATAAATAAAATAGATGTGGTATACTCGTGTTCGACGTATTGTATTCATATTAAATCCTTTTGGCCTTATGTGTTATGCTATTAGGCTCCGTTTGGTTTGCAAAATCTGATAATTGGAAGTAATTTGAATTCTGAATTCATGTTGTATCATGTTTTGTTGGATAACTGGAGAAATTGAAATCTGACAAAATTTTATCAGATTCTATCCGTTGTGAAATTCAGAATTCCTTCAGTTTCGTAAAGAATTCAAGACTCCTGATTTCATGGAATTCGAACCAGTTTACTAAAACTTTCTTCAAACGAAACTTTGCAATAGCCGCCAACTTTTTTCATATATGTGTTCGACAATGTAGTTGAAGTTCTAACTTAAAAATGTAAAATGATAGTACATAATAACTAAGTAAGATAAATTTAATTATGTAATTTACCATATTATAATCTCAAAATAGTTTTATAAACTACTTAAAGCAACTTCTTTTTTTAGAAGTCAATATTTATTACAAATAAGGTTCAGTAAAAATGTCGAGCAACCAATAAATATTAGATTAAGCTCATAGGTTTCTTATTAGTTTTTCCCGAGACATATGTTATAAAATTTGAATTAATTTTTAATATTTATAAATTGAACTGAGTTATATACAAAAAAATTGAAAACTAAATTTTGTTGAATTCTGTCAACCAAACATGACAACTTTTTATTAATTCAGATTTTATTTCCTTAAATTTCAATTCCTTTGACAGATTCTAATTATTTTAAAAGATTTTGCGAACCAAACGGGTTCTTAAAGATTCAAAGACTTGAATATGTTATGATATGGATTCTAATTCTTAAACTGTTTTTTATTAAGACTAATATTATTAACTTTCAATACACATGAAGGAATAGCTGCAATACAGATCAATTTTCTTAGGATACATGTAACATTAGCTAATGATCATGTCAAATTTAATCATGTAACATCGCATAGATGTATCATCGGATTTGACTACGAAGGAAGGAACTTAGTATGATATTGAGCCGAGATAACCACATCCTAACAGTTATAAGTAGTTTCCATAGATACTCGGTTCGATGTACATTATGTAATACCCTTTCTATACATATACCCGTTTATTTGTACATGATGTAATACCTTTCAATCAATGACAAGAGGGATAGACTCTAGAGGGCGTTACGGCCCCAAAAAAGCTTCTTAAAGAATTATATTTCAAAAGTGTCGTTGAATTATTGGTTTGGGTATCTTAAATAATCTTTTGAGTCGATAATTGACACTTTCACAATAAAGTATTTCGTCCTAGTCCAATGTTTGAGTTTCACAAAATCTTTTATTAAAATAAGACAAGAGATACGATTAGTGTTCAATATAATAGAATTCTGATTAGATGAAATTATTTTATGTTAGTATATTGTAATGAGAGAGAAAAAAAAATCATGTAGAACCAATAATTTGTTACTTATTGATAATTATAAAGAACAAGGATTTTTAAAAACCCGTGTGTTGCGGCGGGGTTCAAAAAGTTACGCAACTGAATGTTTGAAACAGACCGAAAGTTAGTACATCATAATATATATGATATTATATTGTCATTTGTAAACAATTATAAGTTAAAGACACTTGGAAACACCAAATCAGCTAGATTAAGTGTTAAATAACAAATTTCGGGTTGGTCTAATAAAAATAATACAAAATAAAACCAATATGTTAAAAAAGCTTTAGATAAATAATATGTTATACTCTTTTGTCACGTTTTGAACTCTCAAAAAAAAAATATTTTTGATTTCAAACAAAAGACGTGTAATTAAAAACATCGAATTCTCAATTAAAGTACTTTAGTTTTGTTGTAGCATCGTATGTGTATAACATTTATATAATGAAACAACAAACTTGATTGAAAAAAAAAACATTTTCTTACTTTATGGAGTACAACTAAAAATAAATGACAGAGATGGTCTAAAAACAAACTAATACATTTATAATTGCCCATTATACAATGTAAACATGTTATAATTTCATTGCATAAGCTACAAATATGCAATGTATCAGGGTCCATTTGTAGGTCTATAAATTATGTCTATTAATCATTTCAAAACTAAAACATCTCTAAACTTTTTATAGTTACATATCTTTTAATATGATTAGATATTAGGATACAAAAGAAATCAAATATCATAAAAAAATAATTAGTCTATTTACTTTAGTTTTAATAAAATTGTAGACTTATATTTTATTTTTCATATGAAGAATAATTATTAAACTTATAGACTTGTATTTAATTTTTAATATCATTATATTTATTAAAGTATAACTAATTATTATATAGAAAAAATAATAACAATATTAGAAATAATCAATCAACTTGTTATATTTGATAACCTTATACAATCAACTTGTTATATTTGATCCAACATGAAACATATGATACTACGACATCCTACCAACATGCGGTGAGTAAGAATCGCGTGCCGATTATGAATACATGATTTTGGATTGTTTTTTTTTTCCCCTAAAAGTCAGACATCCAAAAAACTAAATTCGATAAAAATCAAACTCGATACATCCTTTCAAGAATCTTAAATATTCTCCACACTCAATGGTTAGTTGCTACAACTTTGTTGGTTTACAACTTAACGATAATTTTATATTAAAATGTGCCAAAATTTTAGTTAGTCATCTCCTACCAAAGTTTTAACCAACTTAATTCTTATAAAAAAAAAAATAAGTAAAATAAAATTGCCACCGTTCAATAATACATAATGTCGTATGTGATCATTGAACTTGTAGCTTAATGGTTCTTGCTTCAGGCGCAAGAATCCGACGAGTCATAGCATTCACCGAGTTATAGGTTGTAGACACCTCATTGCACCTTCACACATAACTTAAAACATAGAACAATAATAGTACGTAAAAGTGAAATGAACCCAATAAGTCCATTAAAGTGTATCGATCACTTCAGCCAGCTTGAACCAGGACCCACGTGGTTAGACCCTTATTGCATCACCATGAATTGCGTCCACACATTAATGGTTAGCCCAATTAGTGTGGCCCCATGAGCCATCATGGACCAGATTTGACATGGTTGCCTAATCAATTTAGAAACACCCCCACCACAATTAATTTTATTTATTTCTCCAATCCAATATTTTACAGGTCTAGAACAATGACTTATTGGACTTTCTTGTTTTAAAAAAATCTAATATTATTTTAATTTTTGTTATTACAAATATATTAAAACCGACATTCTTTCATTTTATGTGTTTCAAGTTCAACGGTTTTTACTCGTTAATAGAAAATGGTTCAGATAGGTTTTTACGGTTGTTACTCATACGTGGATTTTTATTTGATCCGGTAGTTAGATATAGATAGCTATCGACGGAATTTATAAAAGTTTTTTTTAACAAAATTATTACCAATATATTGTTATAACAATGAAGCGAGTAGTGAGACTCGTATACAATCAATCATTTATTTTACTATAAGTTTTAAATTCTAAAACCATTTGATTCGAAGACACGTTAGTTTGGTATCATTTGTGTTGTGACCATAAGAATTGTGTTTTTGGTTTTGATACATGACATTCATATACCTACTTGTTGCTTTATAATGTGTGTGAACCGTATGGCTTATCGTTAGGCTTTAAGAGTCGTACAAGCTTTTTCTTTTCTAAATACCATATATCGTGTGCCAAATTGACATCAACAGAAGAAAACTTGTAATCAAATTGTTCATATACCCATCATATATTGATGGTTATATGACTTAACTTCTCATATTAATCGTGAGACCGGTCGATAAAAAATCATCTAAAATGATAGATAGCAAAATGTAGTGAATCAAAGTGTTTTAGTTCGAATTAATCACCAGAATAATCACCTATCACTTACACTTTACAAAAATAATCACCTAATTCGTGACGAATTTCTCGCGACACTTTATCGTCGCGAGAAGTACATAAAACACATTCAGAAACGTTGTCGCGAAAATGAATATTGACGCGAGAAATGAATAGTGTCGCGACAACGTGTCGAATTTTTATTGATCTGATTAAAATATATATACTTTCGCGACGAAAAAAATATCGTGAGAAAAAGCCGTCATAAATTAAATGATTATTTTTATAAAGTGTAAGTGATATATGATTATTTTGATAATTTACTCGTTTTAGTTCAAAGTTTTAGTTGGTTTTATAATTATTCTCTATACTAATTCAGAATGTAAGTCCTACTTGGCTTCACTTTCCTAAAATGGAACTATTAGTGAATGAAATTTCCTTACTAATATAAAATATTATCTTGAATAAGATTAGATATTGGGCAGTGAGTCCACGTGTGAAGCTATCATTTGCTATAATTGGATACCTTGGTGGGCCATAATAATCCTGTGTGGAAAAGCAACACATATGGGCCCAAGCGATTTGAATCAAAGTTGGAGGTAGCTAAACCACATATGATCGTGTGGTGGAGAGAAACCCCGACCATCATCACATGTATTGTTGCTTGAGAGTCATTCATTGGTACTTGACCATTATGTTCTACCAAAATGTCGTTCTCCTTAGTCCTAATTGCTAACTACGTATACCAACAAACTTGGTAACTTGGGGTGAGAAAAGTACTACTTATACGATCGTTTAGATTTGTGGTGTTTTATTAAGCGAAACTTTATTTAATTGGGGTGAGAAAATGTCGGTTATTACTATGATTACGGGTTTAGACATGGACATAAAACCGAACTATATAATTGAATCATAACAATAGCTATATATTATTTGACAATTTATGATTGTACTAGAGTGGGACACCCCGCCATCCAAGGTGACCTCCTAATCTTCACGGGGAACACCATTTCCACGACCCATCCTATCTTGCTAAGACAAAGTCAGTGTCTCCTATTAGTATTTGAATAGTTTTAGTAAATGTGTGTCCGTAAATGCGTGAGTTTACGGAGTTGCACACATTGACATTTAGACACGAATATATTTTTATTTTAATTAATTATTAATTAAATGAGTTAATTGTAATAATTAATAAATTTGAGGATGTATTATGTAATTATGGAGGTTTTTTTAATTTTAATACAAGTTGTATTCCAAGACATTGTTTGGCTATATAAAGAACATCAAATCCCTTATTTTAAATATAACAAATCGAATTAGGTTTCACCTAGTAATCGATTTCATTGGCTTTCTCTAGCCAAAATCGATTTCAACAAATCCAAAGTGTGTTTCGGTTTGTTGTGTTTCGAGTTTAAGGTTTCGAACACCTCCTAGAGTCCTAGGTGTAGTTCGAGCATACGGTTTAAGCAAGTAGGCTAGAGAAGAGTTGTGGTGATTATAAACAGGTACTAGCATACAAGTTTGTTGTTAAAGAAGGTGTCGTATACAAGCTTGTTGAATAACAAATGATCCTTTTACACCGATTCATGTTTGTCATTTAGCGTCCCATTGTGTTCTTATCCAATTTAGATTAATTTATAATAGCTAGACTAATAAGTAGCCAAGTAGAACTATAGAAGTGTACATATGCATTTGATTGTCCTCAATGTGAACCAGGCAAAAATTGAATAGTAATCAACCTGGAACCAAAAACAAAATGACATTAATCAAACTGATCTAAACCGTCAATTTGTGAGCTAATAGTATTAATTTGAAATGATATTTAATTTCGCGTCTTTTCAAATTTAAATAGCAAAAAAAGCCGATTCACACACCATTAGCACAAAACGAAGGTTAAGAGTTCTAAACTTTACTTTGACTATTTTATTACGTGATTTACATCTTCAATGTTTGTCATAAGTCCAATTTCCGGATCCAGAAGATAGGATACCCTGTTCTCGACATCCGGATATTCATTACATAGGTATAAACATAATTTGGAATTTAAGAACATGGCTAAAAATGTGACAACGATATATGTAACATTTCCTTCCAAAATGTCCAAACAAAAGCCTAATAAAAGTAAATTATTTAAAAAGCAACTTGTTCCCACTATTTCTTTATATAACCCACAAACACAATGTATCATCATCACCTTATCCTCTAATAAAATCAATATTCGATCGTAAGAATTTACAAATTGACAGAAAGCCAAGCGAACAACAAGAACAAGCTGCGTCGCTAACCATTTTTTAACGCCATGGCTGCTCATGCCAAGAACACCAACAGGGTTACTCTTGCAATGGAAAGAACTGGCCAATGGTATTCATCCACATAATTTTTTTTTTTTTTTTTTTTTTTTTTTATAGTGAAAATTTATAGTTATTTTTATTTGTTTTGTTAATTGTTAGGGTTTTCTCTCAAGATATTCCAACTGATATTCTTGTACAAGTTGGTGAAGCAAAGTTTCCTCTTCATAAGGTATGATAGTGTTCATGAACTGTTTATCTGTTTAATGCGTTTTTACGGTAGTTTGGTAGATGTTTATGACTGAAATAATCGAATTTGAATAAGTAGCATGAATTTATTTATTACAAACGGCTTATTTTAAAAGAAATTTTATGTTTAATATGTTCTGACATGTAAACAATATATTGAAATTTGTGTCAAACTCGTTAATCAAGACGGTTAAAACACTCCAAACTGCTTATCTACATATTTTTAACGCGTCAAATGAATTTTTTTAGTAAATCCCAAACTTCCTCTAAGAATTTGCGGTTAATTATTAAAAATGTTTATCTGTTTATCGCGTTTTTATACAAAAAATTTCTTATCCATAATAAAATTTGTTTACTGATTAGATCATTAATGATTAATATTGTTATATATGACAGTTTATGTTAGTAGCAAAGAGTAACTACATAAGAAGATTAATACTCGAATCAAAAGAACCCGATTTAGCAAGGCTAGATCTTTCAAATATCCCTGGAGGAGCTGAAATCTTTGAAAAAGCCGCAAAGTTTTGTTATGGTGTCAATTTTGAAATCACGGTACATAACGTAGCAGCTCTACGATGTGCTGCAGAGTATCTTGACATGACTGAGCAGTACTGTGATGGAAATCTAGCTGGCCGGACAGACGATTTCCTTGCTCAAGTAGCGTTAACGAGCCTTTCGGGAGCTGTGGTTGTGTTAAAATCATGTGAAGATCTTTTACCTATTGCTGATCAGATCAATATTGTTCAACGATGCGTTGAAGTAGCTAGTGCTAAGGTATAACTTACTATCAACTAGCATATCTATTTGCTTATTAAAACTGCTTATCTGTTTATTGCGTTTTGATTTAACAGATAGATTATATGCTTATATGAAAGTGAATAAGCCATTTTAGATTTATAATTTAAGGGGGCGTCTGAGATTGCGTTTGCAAAATAGATTTTGCTTTCAAAATGGTGTTTTTCTGTTTTTCGAAGTGCAGATCATCAGTTTTCTTTTATATATAGTTTATCAAACTCAATAATCAGATAATCTCCGTCAAACGAAAATTTCAAACACATTCTAAAAGTGTTTATAAGCTTTACCATCCAAACTGCAAACTATAAATAAACACGATAACTGAATAACTACTGTATTTGCAGGCATGTAACGAAGCGAATTTCCCAAGCAGATCACCACCAAACTGGTGGACAGACGAGCTCTCAATCGTCCACATAACCTTTTTTGAAAAAATAATTGCAACAATGAAATCACGAGGCGCAAAAGCACTAACAATCGCAAGCGCAATTATCACCTATACAGAACGCTCCTTACCCGATTTAGTCCGTGATCACTCAGGAAACAGCATAAAAGCATCAATCTCAATCGATTCCGCTTCAAGAGCTCAACAGAAACAACTTCTAAATTCAATCGTAACTCTCCTCCCTGTCGAAAACCAACGTGCAACATTTCCTATCAGCTTCCTCTGCTGCCTATTACGAACCGCGATTTTTCTAGAAAACGACGACGCTTGTAAAAAGCAGCTAGAGAAACGAATATCCGCAATGTTAGAGCATGTTACTGTTGATGATTTGCTTGTGTTGTCGTATACATTTGACGGTGAACGGCTGTTTGATTTGGAGAGTGTTAGAAGGATTATTTCGGGTTTTGTTGAGAAAGAGAAGAGTGTTTCGGTGTTTAATGGAGGAGATTTTAGAGAAGTTTCAACGACAGCAATGCTTAGAGTTGCGAAAACAGTTGATGCGTATTTAGGTGAGATCGCGACCGCGACAGAGTTGAGTATTTCAAAGTTTAATGGTGTTGCTAATCTGGTACCGAAAACTGCAAGGAAATTTGATGATGATCTTTACCGAGCTATTGATATATACCTCAAGGTAGTTTTCACGATTATCTTATTAATACGTTTTCAACAGTTTACAACTACATTTGTTGATTACTGATTACTCAGCTTACATATTTATAGGCTCATCCAAACTTGGATGAAATCGAGCGAGAAAAGGTATGTAGTGTAATGGACGCGCTAAAACTCTCTTACGAAGCAAGGATACACGCTTCTCAGAATAAAAGATTACCAGTACAAATAGTTTTGCACGCTCTTTATTTTGATCAACTACAAATAAGAAGCGACACAAATGAGAAGACGCCTGACGCTCTAAGCATGAGGTCTCAAGTACAAGCTGACGTGTCACTGGCTAAAGAAAACGAAGCATTAAGATCAGAGTTGTTACATATGAAAGCTTACATATCAGATATACAACAACAGAAAAATCATGTGGGATCAACTTCTGCACGAATATGTAACACGAAGAAGCCTACTTTCTTCTCATCGATGTCTAAGAAGTTTAATAAGTTTAATCCTTTCAAACATGGGTCGAAGGATACTTCTAATATCGAAGAAGGTGACGTTGATCATACAAAGCCTAGAAGGAGACGTTTTTCCATCTCTTAAACTCGAAGAAACCTTATTTTTGGATTACTGAAAACTAGATTAGTTTGTGTGAGTGTGAATTTGTTTTCTTCTTTTTTCGGTTACAACATTTAAACGATTGATTGATAATGTACGGGTTGTATTGTATTTGTTGTTTATGTCATTGTATGTAATTATACAAGATCCTTCAAAGTGTGTTTTGTAGAAAGTGAAAGAATCGTTCTCAACCGCGAAATCGTTCTCTTGTTTCATTATATATCGAGAACACAAGTGTTAGAGCTACTCATCAAATTTTATGTAGTTTTCTTTCTGTAGTATATATTTAATCCAGGTAAATTGGAAATCCATTTATGTGTTCTTGATGCCAGGTAGGCTCAAGTGTAACGACCTAAAACTAGAAAAAGGACTATATTTGTAATCAATTTTAGTAAAAGAACTATTTGTGTTAAAACTTCAAGTCAAAGGTTATATATGGAAATTAATATGTATGTCACTATCTATGTGATATGTTATATGTATGTAGAAGTGTGTGTGATTTTGAGTGAAAACAGCCGAAGAAACAAAAGAAGAAACATAAGTCGGTAAGTTTCGAAATCGAAGAGATCGGTATTCGTTTTTGAGCCGTTTTCAAAACGTAAAGCACCGTAGCACTCCTGAGAGTATCGGGATCATTCTGGTATATCATTTCGGAACGAATCGATACCCGTTTCGTATAATCGAGATATAACTTATTATTTGAGTTTATAATCGATTTATATACGTTTTGGTAGCTTAATATTAAGGTTTTGTTGAGTTTTGTTAAGTTGCATAAACCTGTAACTCGGAGATTAAATATGAAGAAGATGAAGTTGTTAATTATTATGGACATGCTGGTTTTTGGGCAACCGACGGTTGAGGGTCTGAGTATAACATGTGTTGATCTATAACTGTCGCGAAGCGTTTTAGTGATATTATTGGCGTCACTAATTGAGTATAAAATTTGAATTAATCGTAATCCTTTGGGTTGAGTTCGGACGAAAATAACATAGTGTTGATAAATGTTACGTTGAGCAGGATTGCGTTTGAGTTTCGTTTGAGTTTCGTTTGAGAGAAAGAGCTTGGGAGCTTAAAACGGAATTGAGATTAGTCTTCGGTTTTTAAAGCTCGAGCAAGAGATAAAGATGGGTTTTATAAAACGTCTTGTGAAATGTAAACCGAGTTTTACAAAGAGTATATGAGAGATTCAAATTGTATTTTACATTGAGTATTCGAGAAGTGTTAACCGAGTTTTACAAAGAGTATTTGGGAAATTGTAAAATGAGATTTTACAAAGTGTTTTATATGGAGATCTTATAAATCATTTTTTTTAAGAAGAGTCACAAGAGAAAAAGTTATGCATTGGGTTGTCTCGAGTTAATTACATTTGTGTGTTTAGTATTGTATTTATACTTTACTAAATGTTGAGTTACATTGTATGTGTGTTTATTGCAATAGAGTTATGTATTGAGTTATATTGCATGTGTGTTTATTGCAATAGAGTTATGTGTTGAATTATATTGCACTAGACGTATTCCCGCGCGTGCGTGGTGACAATTTCTAAAGAGATTTGTCACGAACAATGATAAGAATCGGGAATAAATAACAATTATGCCTAGATAACCATTTATATATATGTTTAGCAAAACAATTTGGAAGATATCCATTTACCAAATAATAAAAGTTTCCCAACCAGCTAGTGCAATGAAATATTAAGTAAGATGTTATTTTCGACCATTGTAGTCTAATTCTTTTTTATCTAGAACGTGAAGAGTACATTGGAAAGATACACAAACACAAACCAAACAAACAGAAAACAAACAATACAAAAGGCAGGAATTGGGTAGGTTGATACCATAGTCCCTACTGAAAACAACTCAAATCAACAACCTTATCATAGGGTACTTGCAAAAGTCATTGCAAAGATCACAAAAAAACAAACCATCATTTACAACTAACTCTTTGCTGCACTCTCCACAACTCTTGTAGCACCAACTTCTGTCACACCCCGCAAAAATGGCGGAACCGAGGTGTACAGTGTATACGGTATCAAAGATTCAAAGGTTACATCAAACATAAGTAATCCATACATAATCAACATAGATAAAAGAGTTTGAAGTAAAATACGTTATTACAGTCATCCGAATAATATCAAAATATGGCTACAGAGTTTGGGATACTAAGGAATTCAATAAGCAAAATAAACTCCATGCAAAAGATCCACGTAGCCAGTCAAAGCATAGCAATCATAAAGTAACCTCAAATCCCTGAAAAGCGTTAAAATACGACGTCAACATAAAGTTGGTGAATTATTCGCAATAGTTAATAAAAACATAATAGTATAAAAGTTTTAATATGTTTTGACCCAAAAGAGTTATGATTTGAAGATAAGTCATTTGAAAATGAGGTTTCAAAATATACGTGAAGTATACAAAATCTTTTGATAAAATACTCATACATATACCGTAAAATAACATAATCATATCATATAATACATACTGGATAGATAACAGCTTTAGGAACATACGATACACCTGAACCTTAACAATACTGGCAACTAACCCCACCTAGTGTCTTAAGCTAGGTTGTCCTCGAAAATAATCGGTCATAACATTACTAACACGGACAGGGCGCATCCATCATCCATCGTGTTAGTAATGAGGGTTTGTTAGACCCATATAGCGCTATATATACGAACCGGCGGCTAAAAGCTAACAGGTGTGTATACGGGACCTTGTTCTACCACAAAGGCGGAACAAGTTTGGGTAAGACCATCTAAAGCATCATATCCACAATACATATCCATAATACATACATACTATAAAATACATTTGTTTAACGCTAATCATGCCCAAAAATGTAAAAGCGGTAAAAAGGGCAACGAATAACTCACTGTATAGCAAAGCAATCCAAATCTTGATATGTCGGGAAATACTATAATACCGTCAAGCTCCCACGTCTAAGTGCCCTAAACATCACGTAAATAAACATGTCTAAGTATCTCTAAGTCTAGTGGGTTATGCCTTAATGATTAACGTTTTATACGGACTTTAAAATAACCAAAGGAACATTGATTTAACGGGATTATAAACGTTTTCGGAAAGTCATCAGACTAGATACGTGATCCTCACACTTACGTGCACTACAAGTCACGTAAGTATCAAGTTACGTGTTATACAAGAGTTACGGGGCAAAGCTACTTGACAAACAAGCTATTACGTGATCAAGACAAGGGAGTTACGGACAAGGGATCAATTACGTGCCAAGCAAGACTATTACGTGCATACTTACGTGAATAACAAGGAAATACGTGCGTAATAAGGAATTACGTGATCATGGGAATTACGTGCATAAGGGGGCTGTTACGTGACTTATAAGTCACGTAATTCATAATTACGTGAGAGAGGAGCATAGTTACGTGCGTAAGAAGCAATTACGTGATCTAGATGGTTTGTTACGTGCAAAATAGATCAGTTACGTGCACGTAATCACAGTTACGTGCCGTAACTGGGTTTTCACGAAAAATAACATTCGGGATTCGATTTCTGAGTGTTTTAGGCATCTAATTGATCCCATATTGGAACCCTATGTCCAGAATACGATTAGGAACAATAATCTTCAATAAAATCTAAGTTTTGACGGTGAAAAGTGGGATTTCCGTGATTGAATAAAAATAACAAAGTTTGAAACTAAAACCGAGGAATACTTACCTGATCGTAATGAAATTCGGAGGATAGGTAAAGGTGATGATGGTGAACAATAATCTGGTCTCGGATTTAAAATTCGACGGTTGGATCGCCGGAAAAAGTAGAGAGAAGGAGGAGGGTTTATGGTGAATTCTAGAGAGAGAGAGTGAGAGTGTAGGTGATGATGATAGAAAGAGACAAAAATCTGATCTAGATAGGACAAAAAAGTTGGTGGGGGACGATTTTCGTAATAAAAATCTGAAAAGGACTAAAATTGTAATAGAATTTCTCCCATAGGACTAGTTTTGTAATAAAATTTCCGAAGGGACTAAAAATGAAATACTTTTTAAACGTTAATCTTAATCGTATAATTAAGGCATAATTCCCCTAAACTTATCATAAGAGCATACTAGACTTATACTAAAGGCACTTAAGACTATACGTTCTCGACATAAAGATCCGAATTACATAAAATACAAATACGATACTCATAAAATACGAGAAATACGAATACAATACTCATAAAATACGAATACGATAAAACATAAAAGGAAATACAATAGGGTCAAAACATAAACATAAATAAATAAAACGAATACGAGACGATGGAAATATACCTAGAAATTCGCGAATGTCACAGTCTCCCCAAGTAAAAAGAAATTTCGTCCTCGAAATTATCACTTGGTACTACTTCCGGGAGAAAGGTGAGGATACTTCCGCAGAATTTCATCTTCGCGTTCCCACGTGAACTCAGCTCCAAAACGGGAATTCCAACGAACCTTGACAATCGGGATCTTACTTCGTCGTAAACGCTTAACATCACTAGCAACGATCTCGATCGGTTCCTCAACGAAATGAAGCTTATCAGCAATCTGGAGTTTCTCAAGTGGAACTAATAACGTCTCGTCAGCCAGACATTTCTTCAACTGAGATACATGAAATACATTGTGTACGCTGCTCAGCTCTGCCGGCAAATCTAGTCGATACGCAGCTGGGCCGACTCGGGCTAAGATCTTGAACGGACCCGTGTATCTCGGACTCAGCTTGCTGCGCTTCACAAATCGGACAACCCCTTTCCATGGAGATACCTTCAATAATACCATATCTCCAACACTGAACTCAAGAGGCTTCCTGCGCTTATCAGCATACTTTTTCTGTCGATCTCTTGCAGTAATCAATCGCTCCTTGATCTTGAAGATCTTGTCAGTGGTCTCTTGTATAATCTCCGGACCAGAAATCTGACTATCTCCAATTTCTGCCCAACATACAGGCGATCGACACTTGCGGCCATATAAAGCTTCAAAAGGTGCACACTTGATACTCGTGTGATAGTTGTTGTTGTACGAGAACTCAATCAACGGCAAATGAACATCCCAACTACCACCAAAATCAATTGCGCAAGCTCGTAGCATATCTTCTAAGGTCTGAATAGTTCTCTCACTTTGACCATCGGTCTGCGGATGATAGGCGGTACTCATATCTAGTCTCGTACCCATAGCAGTCTGGAATGACTTCCAAAATCGTGAGGTGAAACGAGCATCACGATCGGAAATAATCGATACTGGGACTCCGTGTTTCGATACAATCTCTGCAATATATAAACGCACGAATCTCTCCATCGGATAATTCTCACGAATCGGTAGGAAATGAGCAGACTTCGTCAATCGATCAACAATAACCCAGATACTGTCATAACCACTCGAAGATCTCGGAAGCTTCGTAACAAAATCCATAGTAATACACTCCCATTTCCACTCGGGAATCTTCGGTTGTTGGAGTAGCCCAGACGGTTTCTGATACTCAATCTTCACTTTGGAACAGGTCAAACATCGACTAACATACTCGGCGATCTCACGCTTCATACCCGGCCACTAATAGAATTCTTTCAAGTCATGATACATTTTGTCGGAACCCGGATGAATGGAATAGTTAGACTTATGGGCTTCGTCCAGAATCAACTGACGGATACTAATCGGAACCCAAATACGCTCGAGGAAATACAGAACTCCATCCTCCTTCGGTTCTAGTTCCAACGCCAACTTATATAATCTTTCCTCTTTAACACGGTCCTCGGTCATAATACCTTCCTGTGCCTGAATAATCCGAGCCTTCAAGCTCGTCTGAATAGATATCACCATAGAACGAATACGGACTGGTTTGACTGTTTCCTTACGACTTAGTGCATCAGCAACAACGTTCGCCTTACCAGGGTGGTAGCGAATGTCGCAATCATAGTCGTTTAATAACTCAACCCAGCGTCGTTGTCTCATGTTCAGCATCTTCTGATCGAATATGTGCTGTAGACTCTTGTGGTCGGTAAATACAGTACACTTGGTCCCATACAGATAATGTCTCCAAATCTTCAATGCGAAGACGACGGCTCCCAATTCTAGATCATGTGTCGTGTAATTCTGCTCATGGATTTTCAACTGACGCGAAGCGTAAGCTATAACTTTACCATTCTGCATAAGCACACAACCCAGACCCTTGTGCGAAGCGTCGCAATAAACAACAAAATTTTCGGAACCAACTGGCAGACTAAGAACAGGAGCGTCACACAACCGCTGCTTCAATACTTGAAAGGCTTTTTCCTGATCGAAACCCCAAACGAATGGTTCACTCTTCTGCGTCAACTTTGTCATAGGTGAAGCGATCTTGGAGAAGTTCTCGATGAATCGGCGATAATACCCAGCAAGACCCAAAAACGAACGAATTTCGGTCGGGGACCAAACTCTTAACAGCTTCAATCTTAGCAGGATCAACGTGAATACCCTTCGCGCTAACCACGTGGCCAAGGAATTGAACTTCGGATAACCAGAACTCGCACTTAGAGAATTTTGCATACAACTTTTCTTTTCGAAGCACTTCTAGAACAAGACGCAAATGCTCTTCATGTTCCTTGCGACTTCGGGAATAGATAAGAATGTCGTCGATGAATACGATAACGAATTTGTCAAGATACGGACGACAAATACGGTTCATTAGATCCATGAATGCTGCAGGGGCGTTTGTCAGACCAAACGGCATCACCATGAACTCATAATGACCATACCGAGTACGAAAAGCGGTCTTAGGTATATCATCTTCTAAAACTCTCAACTGATGATAACCAGAGTGAAGATCGATCTTAGAGAAATAACAAGAACCCTGAAGTTGATCGAATAAATCGTCAATACGAGGAAGGGGATAACGGTTCTTCACAGTCAGCTTGTTTAACTCCCGATAATCAATACATAAACGCATGGAGCCATCCTTCTTCTTAACAAAGAGAACAGGAGCACCCCACGGGGAGAAACTAGGACGGATAAAACCCTTATCGACCAGTTCCTGAATTTGTTTCGACAACTCGAGCATCTCGGAAGGAGCCAACGATACGGAGCTTTAGCAACAGGCGCTGCTCCAGGAATAAGATCAATACGAAAATCGGTTTGTCTCTGGGGAGGGACTCCAGGTAAATCTTCGGGAAAAACGTCAGAATACTCGCGAACAATCGGTACACCATCAATCTTTATCGCCGAATCTTTCTTCACCAAATGAGCGAGATATAAGGAGCAGCCTTGACGGACATACTCGCGAACTTTCAAACAAGAAATGACTTTAAGGCGTTTCCCTGCCTTGTCTCCGTGTACAATCATATGATCTCCATCCGGCTTCTGAATACGAATAAGCTTCTCATAACAGACTATTTCGCCTTTATGCTTCGCTAACCAATCCATACCGACTACGACATCGAAACTACCGAGTTTCATAGGAATAAGGTCGATGGAAAAAGGAATATCGGCTAATACGAGGGGAATATCATGAATAACTTCTCTAACACAGGCACATCTACCATCAGCTATTTCTACCTCGTAAGCAGGCTCTAAGGGACTAGAAGCACGATTTACTAAGGGGCGGAAATCACTAGAAATAAAGCTTCTATCGGCACCCGAATCAAACAAGATAAAAGCAGGATAATCATCGACAAGAAATGTACCAGTGACTACGGTAGGATCCTGATGAGCTTCAGAAGATTCCATGGCGAAAGCTCGGCTCTTAGCAGGATTTCCTCTTGCACCAGTACCAGCAGTAGGAAGAGGAGTAGATGATGCAAGCTTGGGACACTGATGACGGCGGTGACCCACTTCTCCACACTCAAAACATGCTCCAGTAGACCTTCCACAATACTGCTCAGTGTGGCCTAACTTCTTGCAGCGTTTACAAACCCAACACGCTACATTCGCCGCATGAGCACTGCCACAAGTGCCACACTTAGGGCGCACGCCCTGATAACCAGCTCCAGCACCAGTCAACGCATACACTTGAGGCAATTGGGGTCTCTGGTCGTGGCTACGGCTTCTCTTCCTCGCGTTACCCATATCTCTCCTCTCAAATCTACCAGAATCTCTTCGGCTCACAACCGGCTGAAGAGTACCACCACGAATCGCACTTGCGGTCAACCGACCCGCAATATCAACCGCACTCTGTAGGGTGCCCGGGAGATGAGAAATAATGTGGTCCCGCATAGTCTGGGGCAACCCATGAGTGAAGCGTTCAATCCTCTCATTCTCAGTGCGAACCAGACGAGGAGCCAAAACACACAGATCATAGAATCTGTTCACATACCCACGAAAATCAGCACCTCGCATAGTTAAGTTCCACAATTCATCCTCCAGCCTCTGCGTCTCAGATGACGGCACATACTCCTTCTTAATCATAACCTTCAGATTTTCCCAGCTCATCAAGGTAACAGCAGCTCGACCCTGAACCTTCTTCACAGAGTTCCACCAGGTGAGGGCTTTACCCTGGAACAAGAATGTAGCATACTTCACTCTGCTTTCCTCAGCATATCCCGAGACATCAAACACAGACTCTATCTTCTCAAACCATTGCAGGGTAGCAACCGCATCTTCAGTACCCTTGAACTCAGTAGGTTTGCAGTCCAGAAAGGTCTTATACGAACAGCCTCGGGGTGGATCTTCAATCACAATACTCGGTCCACCGACTCCCACGTGCACTGCCCTTCCCACATCGGAACCATCCCGCCCAGACGCCATACCTTCTGGTTCAATACCTTGCATCTCAGGTTCTTCCAACCCTGCGTCGACATTCTGCACCGGTGTCTCCTTAAGCTGCGCCACAATCACCGGTATTGCTGCTGCAATCTGCTCCGCAATCAACTGACTGATATCCGGAGTTGTGGTATTAGCATTGGGGGCATCAGTGGTATTCTGAGGCGTAGCACCCGCTCTCGCACTGGCGCGACCTCGCCTTGCCGACCTTCTCGTAGCAGTGACGGCAGGAGTAGACCTAGTAGAAACTCTCTTAGGCGGCATCTTCTACGAATGTCAAACAGAATAAATCAGAACGATAACTGTATGTGCGACTAAAACAAGCAGGCCTCAAAACATAAAATGCAAAACAAAAGCACATATAGCATACAAATCACATACAGGCCCACAAAAGAAAGAAATGCGCACATAGAGTAAATCAGATAGGTCCAAAAGCCTAGGTCATAGTCTAAGTGATTCCGTGAGGTCACTTAGTTCGCTATAACCATTGGCTCTGATACCAACTTCTGTCACACCCCGCAAAAATGGCGGAACCGAGGTGTACAGTGTATACGGTATCAGAGATTCAAAGGTTACATCAAACATAAGTAATCCATACATAATCAACATAGATAAAAGAGTTTGAAGTAAAATACGTTATTACAGTCATCCGAATAATATCAAAATATGGCTACAGAGTTTGGGATACTAAGGAATTCAATAAGCAAAATAAACTCCATGCAAAAGATCCACGTAGCCAGTCAAAGCATAGCAATCATAAAGTAACCTCAAATCCCTGAAAAGCGTTAAAATACGACGTCAACATAAAGTTGGTGAATTATTCGCAATAGTTAATAAAAACATAATAGTATAAAAGTTTTAATATGTTTTGACCCAAAAGAGTTATGATTTGAAGATAAGTCATTTGAAAATGAGGTTTCAAAATATACGTGAAGTATACAAAATCTTTTGATAAAATACTCATACATATACCGTAAAATAACATAATCATATCATATAATACATACTGGATAGATAACAGCTTTAGGAACATACGATACACCTGAACCTTAACAATACTGGCAACTAACCCCACCTAGTGTCTTAAGCTAGGTTGTCCTCGAAAATAATCGGTCATAACATTACTAACACGGACAGGGCGCATCCATCATCCATCGTGTTAGTAATGAGGGTTTGTTAGACCCATATAGCGCTATATATACGAACCGGCGGCTAAAAGCTAACAGGTGTGTATACGGGACCTTGTTCTACCACAAAGGCGGAACAAGTTTGGGTAAGACCATCTAAAGCATCATATCCACAATACATATCCATAATACATACATACTATAAAATACATTTGTTTAACGCTAATCATGCCCAAAAATGTAAAAGCGGTAAAAAGGGCAACGAATAACTCACTGTATAGCAAAGCAATCCAAATCTTGATATGTCGGGAAATACTATAATACCGTCAAGCTCCCACGTCTAAGTGCCCTAAACATCACGTAAATAAACATGTCTAAGTATCTCTAAGTCTAGTGGGTTATGCCTTAATGATTAACGTTTTATACGGACTTTAAAATAACCAAAGGAACATTGATTTAACGGGATTATAAACGTTTTCGGAAAGTCATCAGACTAGATACGTGATCCTCACACTTACGTGCACTACAAGTCACGTAAGTATCAAGTTACGTGTTATACAAGAGTTACGGGGCAAAGCTACTTGACAAACAAGCTATTACGTGATCAAGACAAGGGAGTTACGGACAAGGGATCAATTACGTGCCAAGCAAGACTATTACGTGCATACTTACGTGAATAACAAGGAAATACGTGCGTAATAAGGAATTACGTGATCATGGGAATTACGTGCATAAGGGGGCTGTTACGTGACTTATAAGTCACGTAATTCATAATTACGTGAGAGAGGAGCATAGTTACGTGCGTAAGAAGCAATTACGTGATCTAGATGGTTTGTTACGTGCAAAATAGATCAGTTACGTGCACGTAATCACAGTTACGTGCCGTAACTGGGTTTTCACGAAAAATAACATTCGGGATTCGATTTCTGAGTGTTTTAGGCATCTAATTGATCCCATATTGGAACCCTATGTCCAGAATACGATTAGGAACAATAATCTTCAATAAAATCTAAGTTTTGACGGTGAAAAGTGGGATTTCCGTGATTGAATAAAAATAACAAAGTTTGAAACTAAAACCGAGGAATACTTACCTGATCGTAATGAAATTCGGAGGATAGGTAAAGGTGATGATGGTGAACAATAATCTGGTCTCGGATTTAAAATTCGACGGTTGGATCGCCGGAAAAAGTAGAGAGAAGGAGGAGGGTTTATGGTGAATTCTAGAGAGAGAGAGTGAGAGTGTAGGTGATGATGATAGAAAGAGACAAAAATCTGATCTAGATAGGACAAAAAAGTTGGTGGGGGACGATTTTCGTAATAAAAATCTGAAAAGGACTAAAATTGTAATAGAATTTCTCCCATAGGACTAGTTTTGTAATAAAATTTCCGAAGGGACTAAAAATGAAATACTTTTTAAACGTTAATCTTAATCGTATAATTAAGGCATAATTCCCCTAAACTTATCATAAGAGCATACTAGACTTATACTAAAGGCACTTAAGACTATACGTTCTCGACATAAAGATCCGAATTACATAAAATACAAATACGATACTCATAAAATACGAGAAATAACAATACAATACTCATAAAATACGAATACGATAAAACATAAAAGGAAATACAATAGGGTCAAAACATAAACATAAATAAATAAAACGAATACGAGACGATGGAAATATACCTAGAAATTCGCGAATGTCACACCGATTGAGTATATAGACGATCAACTGTTGCCAAAACAGTGAAAACATGGTCTTGTAGGCCATCGGTCAACGGCATGCCAACCAACTTGCCAATACTAATTTGCATAGCTGCCAACGCCTGAATCATTTTGCAAGAGGAATACAAAGCCGTTATTTATAGGTCATGTGGCAACTAAAGAGTTAGGACATAGTAAAACTCTCCATTATGGTACTTAAACTCAAATATTAAAAGATGGGGCAACTAAAGAGTTAAGAGTTTAACATGGGGCAACTAAAGAGTTATGACATAGTAAAACTCTCCATTATGGTAATTAAAACATATATTAAAAGATGAGACAACTAAAGAGTTAGGAGTTTAACATGGGGCAACTAAAGAGTTAGGACATAGTAAAACTCCTCATTATGGTAATTAAAACATAGAACAACTAAAGAGTTAGGAGTTTCAAATGCACACCACTCCACTATTTGGGATAACTCACACCTTAGATGTTTGGTTACCTTAGATTATAAGTAATAGTAGATGTGTGTTTATTGCAACAGAGTTATACGTTGAGTTCATTGCATGTGTGTTTATTGCAATGGAATTATATATTGTGTTTATATTGCATGTGTGTTTATTGCAATAGTGTTGTATGCTTGCTTAGTATACTTTTGTGATTATATTGCATGTGCGTTTATTGCAATGAAGACTTATATTTAGCATGCCGTGTCTGGGTGGGAATGTGTTTAGGCTACTCATTTTATTAGAGATTGAGACCTAGTAGAGTTGAAACTAGGTAAGTGACTGACTAGCCAAACAGAGACGTAGTCCAATTCTAGACGCTTGGATACACCGTGGTATTGGGACATGTGTCTCGTAATGGAGTGACATATTTGTCTGCGAACGATTCCTGTCTACCGTAGAGTTGAAACATATTTATGTCACGTTGGACTGAATAGAAGTGGATAGTGACTGACTGAGAGCGGTGTCATGAGTCGCTTCTATTACTTCCTAAACGGCAAAACAATCGTTTAATGGCGGTTGGGTAGTCGAATCTGCGAAAGTAGCATACGAGTTATTATAATAAATAGGAGTCGCGACCTAGTTTATTATATTATTATCGTATGCACGAGTAACTAACAATGGGAATCCCTTAAATTGTGAGTTTATATCTAAGGAACTTGAGGTTGAGACTAGAGATTGAGAAGTTCTAAGACTTGAGGATAAATGCATAGAGTTGATTATAGAGTTTAATTAAAAGTCTTACATGCATTTAATCGTAATTATGTGTTATTGTGAACTTGTCGGGTGGACAATGGTTGGGAACTTGAGACGTGTTTTTATTATAAGCTCGTTTTATAATATCATATACCCTGATTTCTCACCATCTTTGCTGATACGTGTTTTTCAAAATGTGTTATTTGTTCGTAGGCAGTTTAGCAGGAGGTGACTGATGTACGAAATCGAGTATATTTTAAAAACAAGAATTACTTACGACTCGACCACACAATCTTAGGCAGTGGACCTAATCAAGTATAGTATAGTTTTAGGTAAATCAGGTTCGTTCGCAGGGACTGATGGTTGAAATATAATTAATAATTAATAAAACAAAAAGTGGGTTTTTGTGACCGAATTGTCACTGTGCTTAAACTACTAAATTTAAGAAACTTGTTGATTCAGATGAATCGCTGAAAAGATTTTGTTTGTAAACAATTGATGGAAAATACATTCACTTGGACTTGATCACAATTACTACGGTTATCACTTAATTACTAACAATGTTGAACTACTTAAAAGGTATTTAACTTGAACTCTCGTTTCCCATTAAAACTTTAATCGTCTCATGTGTAGTTACCACTCTCGTGTATAATTTCTACGTTTGACAACTAAGCAATAAGTACCTAAGCCGATTTTATGATTTAATCTTATAAAGCTTCCTCTCGAATAGCTTCTTAATTAACTAAACCGATCTCTCTTAATCTAGTTAACTAACAACCACAATCACGTTTTTATTGTTTAAATCTTTAATACTAGTTCCTCTCGAATACTAATATCTTTAAACTAATTATAGACCGATTAGTTATTTCATAAACTATTTTGTAATGTCACAAGTTTCTCTCGAATACCTATGATGAATTACTAACAGCTTATATAAAAGATTAAACAAGATTCAAAAACTGATTACAATTGGTTTTTCGATTAAACATAAAATCCAGTTCAACCTATACGTAATTAAACAATAACCTACATAATTGATCACATCATCCAAGTGAACGTTAAGAAATTTAGCTACTCATAATGATAAAAACGCAACACAATATAATTGAATGAAACATCTTTATATTAAAAGAACTAACGAAAAGGATTAAAGTACCAATGATCCGAATGCTTAAACAACGAAATTGCTAAGTCTAAAATCACCAAATAACTCCGAAAATTCGTTGGTCCAAGCTAGGGTTTCAATACTCCAAAACTTGCTTACAATAATGATAATTATAATTAAACCTAAAAAACTGCTACATTAAACGTGACAAAGGACTGCAGCCCAAAACTCCGCGGGACGGGAGTCCCAAGGGCGTGTGACGGGAGTCCCATTTTGGGGACGGGAGTCCCAAGGCCTTTTTCAGTTTTCTTTGTTTGGCTGCTCGTTTTTGCCTCATCTTTCGTAACCAATTCATTCTAGTCTCCAAATATAACGGGAATACAACATCGACCCGTTTTCTTCATTTTCAGCTCCAATTGTGTCACTTCCGCTCCAGAACTCCGGCTAATATCTGTATAACATTTTAATACCAAAATTGCCCGAAATTCCCAAAATCCGTTATGAATTAAACTTTAAAAAGACAAATATCGCATATAATAATATGACTAAAATATGCGATATCAAATCCCCCCATACTTAACCTTTGCTTGCCCTCAAGCAAATCCAGTTCAATTCAATTTAATTACCAAACATGATTTAAAAAGCATAACCAAACACCTCACGAATTATTGGGAGTAATTCACACAAATCTCTCGAACTAGTCTAAAGGGTATGTAAAATATTCTGTAAATCCGCTCAATTGCTCAGTCATGGTGAGTTTTCTATCATAGGCTTGATAAAGTATCGTTTCTCCACCACTAGAGCCTAGGTACAACTAAACGGGGACTTTTATTCGGGTTGTAATGTACAGGTAAAGGCATGTGAATAAATATATAGAGGTTAAATGGGTAAATAAGTAAAAGTATACAAATAAACGTAGTATACATCTAAACTTAGAATGAATCCGAACTCCTAAACGCTAATGAACCAATTGCTCCATATAACCTCAAATTCTTCCGAATTACATAACTCATACTACAACTACTTCTACTTTATTTCTTTAAAGACTCAATATACATAAAACTACATAACTTTACAACTCTCTTTTTTTTTCTTCTTTTTTTTTCTTTTGCTAACAAATAAATATATGATACAAAGGCTCACGATATTCGATAATTTCAATGCCTTAACACTTCTAACTTCAATCTTCATGTATACAATCAATAGCAATCTCAAAACTAAGTTCAGATTCATCTAAAAATGAAAAGAAAGGCTAATGTACAAAATATTTAGTGGATTTAAATGAAACGAATAAGTTAGGCGCAAAATGGTTAACTAGAGTATCTAACATTAAAAGTAAGTGTTACAAAAGGGTTAAACGGAAATTAGCTAAACAATGTGATTAAGCTATAATTATTTAACAAGAAACGAATAGGCTAAATCAAATGGTGTATTCCTAAATTGCCCCTAACGTTGTACCAAATTACACTAGGTTACCCTAATGCAATGCTCATCTATGGTCTCGAAACGTATGACTATGTCAAGTTCTAAAGTCATCAACCATCGACACACTCATACAAAAGAAAAGTAGCATTTAAAATGAATGCTTTCAAGGCTCAAAATCTCACTTCTCTTTGAGTAGGGTATAAAATGTGCTAGGTTATGCAACAGATTAAAAATTTCTCAAGACATGTCATCATTTTTTTTTGTTTTTTTAAATTTTTAAATTTTTTTTTATAAGACTCAAATGGGACAAAAATAAACGTAATGGATCTAAGGGGGATAAAACTAGCTAATTTCCCGACTCCCCCCCATACTTAAATAACACATAGTCCCAAATGTGTTCCATCTAAAAGAAAAATAAACTACGTTAAATTAAAGACTAAAAATACAAAAATAAAATAAAATAAAGAAAGAAAACAAAACCGTGCGTGGCGCTTTGATGTTGCTTGATTTCCCGACTCCACTTCGCGCGTGCTGAACTTACTGCCAGAACGTGTCAATCGAGTCATCCAAGATAAAGAGATCGCTGGAGGCATCAAGCGCATCATTCCTTTTGACCCATTCGTCATTCCACTCCCTCGTTTCCCGATAAATTAAACAAGTCACAAATGGTCGAAAGTGGACATGAACATTTCCGGGCTCTTCTTTGAAATAACTCCTAACCGGTTTCACATATATATTCTTGTAAAAATCCCAAACCGCAACATGCGTATCCCCCTCAACCTCCTCCATGATAGTTTCCCAACACTCTATTTCCTTGTTTACACCATCGCCTATTTCCCCATTCTTTGTGGTACTTAAGTCGACATTTGAATCGAACATTCTATCTAATCCGTCCCAAGTAATATCTCCATAGTCACTAATAACTGACCCATCCGAGATTCCTATATCCAATCCAAGGAAGTCTTCCAATTCCTCATCTAAACTCTTTACCCAATGCATTTTATCCCAAAATTCAGCTTCTCTTGCAAACGGTTTTGGCGGTTCGGGTTGTACCTTCGCTTCCTCCTCTTTAAATTGTTGAAAAATTTCCGTGTCATGAACTTGAACCGGTGGACTAGTAGCTGATTCGGATGTGGCTATATATATTTGAACTACCGGGTCCTCCCATTTTTCCTCGTCCGACTCAAAATCACTATCAAAATCGGAAACGGGTTCTGAGATAACACTGCGTCGCAGTGAGTGTGACTGCGGCGCAGTGGGTTCAGGTTCAGCTTCTTCTTTGTTTTCAGTTTCTTCATCCCAATACTCATATCCCCACCGTGTTGAAATTGCATTTACTTGTTCCTCTTGTTGACCCCTTGCTCTTTCTTCCAACTCCTCCAACTGCCATTCTAACCGTTGTTTTGTGACATAAAAATCCTGACGATCAAGTTCAAGTCGAAGATTTAGCAATTCCAATTGGTTAAGAATCCCATCATCTAACTGTTTTTTCATTTCAACAAAGGATTTAAACAAGTCTTTCAACTCTTGCTCTTCTTCTTCCTTCGGTTGATTTTCCTCATACCAAAATTCCCGTTCGTAAGATTGATTGTTCCCCCGTCCTCTATCATATCTATGACCATATCCAAAATCACATATTGGGTCTTGGTAATTCCCCTTATCCGAATATCCATAATAGTTGTTATATCTCCTGTACATCGTCTAATATCTACAACCTGTAAATCACAACTAAACAAAAACCAAAACGTGAAAAGCACCTGATAAACAATTAAAGTAACTTTCAAGTAATTGATACCTAAAAGGATCGAATCAAAAATTATTAATTAAAATCAAAAACTACAGTCCCCAGCAGCGGCGCCAAAAACTTGATGTACGAAATCGAGTATATTTTAAAAACAAGAATTACTTACGACTCGACCACACAATCTTAGGCAGTGGACCTAATCAAGTATAGTATAGTTTTAGGTAAATCAGGTTCGTTCGCAGGGACTGATGGTTGAAATATAATTAATAATTAATAAAACAAAAAGTGGGTTTTTGTGACCGGATTGTCACTGTGCTTAAACTACTAAATTTAAGAAACTTGTTGATTCAGATGAATCGCTGAAAAGATTTTGTTTGTAAACAATTGATGGAAAATACATTCACTTGGACTTGATCACAATTACTACGGTTATCACTTAATTACTAACAATGTTGAACTACTTAAAAGGTATTTAACTTGAACTCTCGTTTCCCATTAAAACTTTAATCGTCTCATGTGTAGTTACCACTCTCGTGTATAATTTCTACGTTTGACAACTAAGCAATAAGTACCTAAGCCGATTTTATGATTTAATCTTATAAAGCTTCCTCTCGAATAGCTTCTTAATTAACTAAACCGATCTCTCTTAATCTAGTTAACTAACAACCACAATCACGTTTTTATTGTTTAAATCTTTAATACTAGTTCCTCTCGAATACTAATATCTTTAAACTAATTATAGATCGATTAGTTATTTCATAAACTATTTTGTAATGTCACAAGTTCCTCTCGAATACCTATGATGAATTACTAACAGCTTATATAAAAGATTAAACAAGATTCAAAAACTGATTACAATTGGTTTTTCAATTAAACATAAAATCCAGTTCAACCTATACGTAATTAAACAATAACCTACATAATTGATCACATCATCCAAGTGAACGTTAAGAAATTTAGCTACTCATAATGATAAAAACGCAACACAATATAATTGAATGAAACATCTTTATATTAAAAGAACTAACGAAAAGGATTAAAGTACCAATGATCCGAATGCTTAAACAACGAAATTGCTAAGTCTAAAATCACCAAATAACTCCGAAAATTCGTTGGTCCAAGCTAGGGTTTCAATACTCCAAAACTTGCTTACAATAATGATAATTATAATTAAACCTAAAAAACTGCTACATTAAACGTGACAAAGGACTGCCGCCCAAAACTCCGCGGGACGGGAGTCCCAAGGGAGTGTGACGGGAGTCCCATTTTGGGGACGGGAGTCCCAAGGCCTTTTTCAGTTTTCTTTGTTTGGCTGCTCGTTTTTGCCTCATCTTTCGTAACCAATTCATTCTAGTCTCCAAATATAACGGGAATACAACATCGACCCGTTTTCTTCATTTTCAGCTCCAATTGTGTCACTTCCGCTCCGGAACTCCGGCTAATACCTGTATAACATTTTAATACCAAAATTGTCCGAAATTCCCAAAATCCGTTATGAATTAAACTTTAAAAAGACAAATATCGCATATAATAATATGACTAAAATATGCGATATCAGTGACTTGTAAGCAGGTAATGTGGGGGTAGTTACCTTCCCTTTTTGAGACTTGGAGTTTACTCCACGTGCTGAGTATAACTTTTATAAATAAAGTTTTAAAGTGTTAATTACATAAAATATATTACGTAAACTTAATGTAATATTTTGAAAGTGTTTTTGAAGTAACTTGTGGTTTCTGTTTAAAACCGCAATTGTGAAACAAAAATGTTTTATTAATTACGCTTTGTGTATTTAACTCTGATAAAGTGAAAAAAAGAATTTGAAAGTCGAGAATTTTGAAAATCACGACGTTACATCAAGACACCAATATACACCAAAGTACCACTTGAACGGACTTGCAACATTGCAATTTTCGTATAAGTGACATGAATCATACGAATAAAAGGAATCATTAACACGAGTCTTTTATTTAGTTTCGAACTGACGACAGAAAAATGATTGACAAAGAAGAGAGACATGATCATTAGCACCATCTATATACCAAAGGATTTATACACAACTATAATACTATATATGGTTCGAGATCCATTTCTAAAGAAGCATTCGATACCCAACATTGAGCAATTTTATTTATACGAGATTCAACATAACACCCACTTTCATGTATACGAGCATTACATCACCTTAAATGTCAAGTGAAGCTTCAAAGTATACCATAGTTTTTGTAACAATATTATGCACCCGAGTCTTAAATTTCCGCATGACCAATTATCGCCTAATGAAAAATTAAACATGGATTTTCATCTTTCGAATGCGAAGTAGGGGTGAGCATAGTTCGGTATGAGTCGGTTTTTGTATAAAGCTGAAACCGAACCGAACCGAAAATTTTGGTTGTTTGAAGTTAGGAAGCCTTCGGTTCGAAATTTCAATTTTTAGGCTGGAATTTGGTTCGTTTCGTTTGCAATCGGTTTTTGGGCTTAGGAAATTCGCCTCAAAAAGCAAACATTATATTCATTTTTTTTGGCAGGTCTAAATAAACAGATATAATCATAATTATCACCAAATATTTTAAATGATTTGATTCAGTTTTTTCGGTTTGATTTTTTTACTGCACCAAATATTTCGGTTTTTATAAATCAAAAACCAAACCATCAACGTTTACTTTGGTTCTGTTTTTTTGATTTTATTTTTTCGGTTTTTTTACGCTCCTGTATTTCAAAGTATTTTGTTACATTATTGTAACATCAGCTTTGTTAAGAAAAACTTATCAAATATTTAAATATAGAGTTTTGATACTAAGAGCATATGAACCATTTAAAAGGTTTATAATTATGCCATATCATCAAATTTTAATTTTTAATATTTTTCTTTTGACAAACCTATTATTATCACTATGTATAAACCTTTAAAAAGCTTTATAAAATGAGTGTTAAATAAATACTTTCAATGTAAAAATTAAAAGGAAAAACTTATAAAACACTTCATAATCTTGGACTTTTTCGAGACATATAGGAATAAAACACAATCTTACTATCGTTAATCAAAAAATAAACCTCTTTAAAAAAAATAGATGCCTGATATCATTTAGGGTTATAATTAAAATCATTAAACATGTTTTATTTACTTGTACCTTCTCCTCACTAACAACTCCTGCATTTAAGAAATCAACCCCGGATTTTAAAGAAACAAACCAATTTATAAATCTTCGATGCCGTAACATATAAACCACGACTTTAGAAGTTACGGTTATCAAAGATAATAATTAAAATGCGCAATAAACGAAAAGTTGAAAAGTATTGTGGTCAAATTGTAAAAGTTGTAACAATTGTAGTCAAATTCTAAAACCTCATCAAATTGTATATATTCCAATTTTCCTCCCAAACCACCGTAAACCACCGTGTTCACCGGAAACAATGGCAGCAACGATGATTCTCAATCCAACACTCCCCAATTCCGACACCGAAACCGACCTCTACACTCATTGCAAAACCCTAGCTCGCCAACTCGAATTCATCGAAATTCAAGAAGACTACGTAAAAGACGAGTTCAAAAACCTCAAACACGAACAGCTCCGGTCACAAGAAGAGGTGAAACGGATTCAATCGGTTCCGCTTGTTATTGGACAGTTGAAGGAGATAATTGATCAGGATACTGCAATTGTTGGATCGTCTGCTGGTTTGGATTACTGTGTGAGGATTTTGAGTACGATTGATCGGCAGAAGCTGACCCCTTCGGCTTCTGTTGCGTTGCATAGGCATAGTAATGCGCTTGTTGATGTGTTGCCGCCTCAAGCGGATTCGAGTATCTCGCTTTTGAGTCAGTCCGAGAAACCAGATGTTACTTATAGTGTAAGTTGTTTTTAAAGTCGTATTTTACGGTATATATGTTTACATAATAATGTTACCTAGAGTTTGTTAAGGAATTCACACACTTAATAGTGTTCCAGCTAAGAGCGGTTATCCTTAAATACAGTGGCGATTATTATTAATTATGCATGTCTGAACTTTTTAAATATAGCTCAGGAGCTATGTTTAGCAAAATCCATTAAAATAATCGTGCAGTTTTAGGTCACACATTCATTGATAAGCTGAGAATGTAGATGAATAGATTTTAATTGTAACTAATAATGTAATGGCTTGAGCGTAGGGATATGGTATGTATTGTGTAAAAGAGTTCCTATCGGATACATGTTGAAAAACATAGGGTAGGAAGTTATTAACTTATTATAGTCATATAACGATTGAAACGTTCATCTTGACTTTGTATGTTAACTTTAGAGACCTGTCTTACTTTTCATGGAGCTTATAGTGAGGGACTTAAAGCCCGCCTTAAGTAGGACCTAAAAGCTCTGTATCTCATCTATGTGTGCATAAGTGGTATATTAAGTTTAATCTCTTATAGGATTAATTTATCATCGTTCCTTTCTTACTGTTTGATTCTATAGTAAAGACTTGTTAGGATCATGTTAGAACTATTTTCAGATGCTAAGTGAGTTAATTTCGTATGCTGCAAGTTCATGTAAAACCTCTTAATTCAGTTCAATTGCATACAATCAATACTTATGAAAGAAATAGCAAAGAGCAGCATCGGTTATATAACTGCCTTCATTGTTGATCAAACATTACATAGTAAATATTTTTTTTTTGTCACTAGGTTGTTTAAATGGGGTACTTAGACTGGTTTTCCAACCAATGTAGCAGGCCTGCTTGTTTGGTCCCACTAGTCGATATGTACATCAACTTCGGTCGTGCTTTATTTTGTCCTAGTTTCATGGGCATTTCTAAAGCTTTTATTGTGATTCAGTTTCTAGATTTTTTGAAATCTACATGGTTCTTGAAAGCTAACCGATTACCCCTTTTGCCAATATGATTTTATAGGATATCGGAGGATGTGACATTCAAAAGCAGGAAATACGTGAAGCTGTCGAGCTACCATTGACTCATCATGATCTGTACAAGCAGATAGGAATAGACCCTCCTCGTGGTGTTTTGCTCTATGGTCCTCCTGGAACTGGTAAAACCATGCTTGCTAAAGCTGTTGCAAATCATACAACTGCGGCCTTTATTAGGGTTGTTGGCTCAGAATTTGTTCAGAAGTATTTAGGCGAGGTATGTTTATAGTATATGTTTTCAAATATTAATACACATTACTATATTCGTTTTGTATTTGCTACATGTAGCTTTTATTTGATATATGTTATAGGTATATCATATTTTGATGTTGCCCGTGAACTACGATTTAGCACTTTAGCAAGTTTATGAATTCCTCACTTATAACTTGGTTTGAAAAAAAACATTGTTACTTTTAAGTTTATCTCATTTGGTTCTTGATTTAACACAGGGTCCTAGAATGGTTCGTGATGTCTTCCGTCTTGCAAAAGAAAATGCGCCTGCAATTATCTTTATTGACGAGGTAGATGCCATTGCTACTGCCAGATTTGATGCTCAGACTGGAGCTGATAGAGAAGTTCAGCGAATTCTCATGGAACTGCTAAATCAGGTGAATTCAGAAGCTCGTGAAAAGTTCAATGAACCATTTCTTGATTTTGTTCCTTAGTTATTTATACTTTTCGGTCCTGTTATTGAGACTTATAAAAACCATGAATTTGCGTTGTTTGCAGATGGACGGGTTTGACCAGACAGTGAATGTTAAGGTTATAATGGCA
Source organism: Senecio squalidus (assembly GCA_910822075.1). NCBI lineage: Eukaryota > Viridiplantae > Streptophyta > Magnoliopsida > Asterales > Asteraceae > Senecio > Senecio squalidus. The sequence continues at coordinate 2,255,219 of CAJVGC010000001.1, read as the reverse complement.
ACTAACCGAGCTGATACTTTGGATCCAGCACTTCTTCGTCCTGGTAGGCTTGACCGCAAGATCGAGTTTCCTTTGCCCGATAGACGACAAAAGAGGCTTGTGTTTCAGGTGATATTTTAATTTCCATCTCTTTGCTCTTTAATAGTTCGTTATACACTTGGTAATTTCGATGCATAGACTTGTGAATGGGTGGGTTGACTTGGTTGTGCTGTATCTCAAACGGATCAGCTGGTTCAAATCTCTATATTCTGTGTTCCTTTTTGTTTTGGGGTGTGAGGTAATATAATTGCTGGATACCTATAGCCCTATAGGTGATCCTTCCGCTTTACATAGATTGAGACATTGATATGATTTAAGATATTAGTTGTGATTTTTTTCTAATATTTTATATTTTACATAGGTTTGCGCTGCTAAGATGAACTTAAGTGACGAAGTTGATTTGGAAGATTACGTCTCTCGACCCGACAAGATCAGTGCTGCTGAGGTAAGTTGCTATTAATGTAGTTTACAGTTCTTTTCAAAAGCTAAAATAGACTATGTAAAAAAAATGTCATGGGCTGCTCTAATCCGGGACATACAGTTTTGACCCGTACAAATATTGTTGCTTTCAGATCACCGCCATTTGTCAAGAAGCAGGGATGCATGCAGTTCGAAAAAACCGTTATGTTATCCTCCCAAAAGACTTTGAGAAGGGTTACAGAACCAATGTCAAGAAACCCGACTCTGATTTTGATTTCTACAAGTAAATAGTCAAGTGGATCGAAGGAGAAACACCTTGTGTTATTAACCTAGAGTTGTGTTATTAACTTAGTTGTTAAATCTGTTGCTATGGATGTTTTTGAAATCTTTGTTTTGTGTTAGACCATCGACTGGTGAATCAATTGTACAAAAGATATCTGTTGATTCATATGATGACCGATTAATCATATAATATAACAAAAGTAGTAATTAAAAATTTAAAATGGACATGTATGGTTTTGTATATTTTAGTTCGGGACTTGGTACTCCAATTTTATCTAAGAAAAAACCCGTACCATTGGTTGGGTATTGGTACAATATCGATTGATTTCAGTCAAATAATGAGTGATTAGTCATATGATACTTAACAAAGGTGGTGGTACTTAAAATGGATATGCTGGTCTTGTATTTTTCAGTTTGGGATTTGGTTTTTCAATTTTATCCGAGAAAAACCTCGATACCATCGGTTTGGTTCCGGTACTATGTCGATTAATTTATTTTAAGTATATGATAACCGATTAGACATATGATATTTAACAGGGACAATAATTAAGATGGACAGGTCTGGTCTTATATATTTTGGTTTCGTACTCGGTATCACATTTTAACCCTAGAAAAATTTAGTACCATCGGTTTGGTTCCGCTACAATACCGATTAGTCATATAAATATATATGATATATACCAAAGGTAGTAATTAAAACGGACATGTACGGTCTTGTGTTTTCCGGTTCTAGATGTACAATCGGTTCGATACCAATACAATACCGAGCCGCCCCCTAGTTTTTTCAAACTTTTGTGGCCAAATTCTAATTTAATTCAACTTATGTGGTTAAACACTAGTAAACTTCTTCCCCACGAAATTCTTCATTTCTTTATATTCCAATTCCAATCTTCCCCTAATCGGAAAAATCTGCCAACCACCGGCAACAATGGCATCAACGGCAGTTCTCGATCCCAAACCACCACCAACTCTCCCCAACCCCTACACAACCGAAACCCTAACCGATACCGAAGACGACCTCTACACTCGTCTCAAAACCCTAGATCGTCAAATCGAATTCATCGAAATCCAGGAGGAATACGTAAAAGACGAGCTCAAAAACCTCAAACGCGAACAGCTCCGGTCACAGGAAGAGGTGAAACGGATTCAATCGGTGCCGCTTGTGATTGGACAGTTTATGGAAATGATTGATCAGAATAACGGAATTGTTGGATCGACTACGGGTTCGAATTACTATGTGAGGATATTGAGTACGCTTAATCGGGAGGATTTGAAGCCTTCGGCTTCGGTTGCGTTGCATAGGCATAGTAATGCGCTTGTTGATGTGTTGCCGCCTGAAGCGGATTCGAGTATTTCGCTTTTGAGTCAGTCTGAGAAACCTGATGTTACTTATAGTGTGAGTTGTTTTGAAATATTTGAATATTTGGATTGATTTTGGTATTTTAGGGTTTCTGTTTGTTAATAAAATGTCGTGTTTGAGTAGCCTATTGGACAAGATAATGTGTATGGCGTGTAAGTCGATAAGAAATAGTTTTGAAGGAAATGTTCCATAGCTTGGTACTTTGGTTAGCTCGTTTTTATCGTTCTATCTAACAAGGTTAAGTATTAAATTACATAGGGAATTTTGGTTTAAAATGTCGAAATGGTGTTCGCTAGACTTGCTGAATTGATTCGTGTATATTTGGAGGATTAGTGTTTTATTTGAGCAGCTAAGACAGAGAACCAGGTGTAGTGAAAAGATGCTATTAGGAAAAAAATATTATTGTTGTGACTTTATAGACTGGATGATTAGATGATTGAAAAAGGTTGTAATTTGGTGCTGATTCTTATTTTGCATAGGATACGTAAGGTTATATTCTCAAAGGAATTAGGAATATGGTACCCGTGTTTGTTATGTATTATATTTAACATACTTACCTTTGTAACTAGGAGTTCTCTATCCTGTTTTTTTACCTCTTCATACCTGTGCTAATATACCATTCTGCATGGAGCTTCATACGTTGAACTTAAAAATTTTCTTTATATGGAGCGGCTCTGAACCTCATCTCTGTGTATATAAGTGCCTTGGTATATGAAGTTTGATCTCTAACAGAATGGCTTGTACACCTTCTGATTCTGGAAGCAAAGACTTGTTAGGATCGTTTTATAACTTTTTTCTAGATGTCCGGTGAACTTGTGCCATATTCTGCAAGCATATCGAGAACCACACATTGTATAATTTTGATCACGTCAATGCTTATGAAAGCAACAGGTCTGTCAGATCAGTTACTTTTGGTGTATTTAGTATGTATCTCGCTTTCATGAGGTTAATCATATGGGCACTTGGGCTGATTCTTCAATCAGCAGATCACGCCTGCTTGTTTTGTTCTAGTGGATATGTACACCCACTTCATCTGATTTATTTCATATTACAGACATTAAGATTTGTTGTCGCTGTTTGAAATTTCTGCTTTATTGTGTGTTACAGTTTCTTTGATTGTTCTAAAGATTGTGTTTCAGTTCAAGTGCTATATGTTCATTATGAGATCTATGTGATTCCTCTAAACAGTTTGGTTTCTTGCTTGTGATTTTATAGGATATTGGAGGATGTGACATTCAAAAGCAGGAGATTCGTGAAGCTGTTGAGCTACCTTTGACTCATCACGATTTATACAAGCAAATTGGAATAGACCCCCCTCGTGGTGTTTTGCTTTATGGCCCTCCTGGAACTGGTAAAACCATGCTTGCCAAAGCTGTTGCACATCATACAACCGCAGCCTTTATTAGGGTTGTTGGCTCAGAATTTGTTCAGAAGTATTTGGGAGAGGTAGGCGTTAATTCTCTGTTTTTAGAGTTTTATTAGATAATTTAGATCTGATTTATATTGCTACTGAGACTACATGTAGCTTTTTTCGATATATGTTATCTATTAACTACAATTTAGCACTAAAATGGTCACATATTACCTAAAAAGGTAAAACTTTACATAAGTTGATTAATATAAGTATATAATGGTATCTAGACGGAAATAATGAAACGGTGAAATATACTAGAATACCTTAGCAAACCAGCCAACCCACATGTCATCCCATAGACCAATAGGCTGACCGCCTCCCGTGAGCCCAAAGTACTTGACGGTTCCAATGAGTTCGAGGTGGAAAACAAGGTTCATGCCACACATAGGGAGAAGTGTCTCTTTTGGTATGGTCAAAACAACATCCACATACCTGCAAATCATGAGTGTTTCATATTAATCCTAATGATCCCAAGACAAGCGGGTCAGGTGGATTCTATATCGGGTAACAAAAATTTGTTGAAACGGGTCATTTAGTACGAGTCAAAATTGGTCTGACCAGTTTAGATACTTTTGCCCTTTTTGTTTTAATTGCGATTGTGTTAATTATGGTTAGAGCAAATTACAGAATTCTTTACTCATATCTTGGTTTATAGTAAACATTCTGTCTGTATATGTATAGGATATATATGAAGCTTAAACATATGATATAGTACATGTTACTTTTAAAATTACCTCATATGGTGCATGCTTTTAAACAGGGTCCCAGAATGGTTCGCGATGTCTTCCGTCTTGCAAAAGAAAATGCTCCCGCAATTATCTTTATTGACGAGGTAGATGCCATTGCTACTGCTAGGTTTGATGCTCAGACTGGAGCTGATAGAGAAGTGCAGCGTATTCTCATGGAACTGCTAAATCAGGTGAATTCAGAAGTTGTTATTGATTCATCCGTGATAAATTATTTGTATATTTTCTCCTGTTTCTGAGACTTATAAAACCATGAAATTGAGCTGTTTGCAGATGGACGGGTTTGACCAGACAGTGAATGTTAAGGTTATAATGGCAACTAACCGAGCTGATACTTTGGACCCAGCACTTCTTCGTCCTGGTAGGCTTGACCGGAAGATTGAGTTTCCTTTGCCTGACAGACGACAAAAGAGGCTTGTTTTTCAGGTAATCGTTTTTAAGTGTCCATGACTGTTTCTTAATAGTTTTTATAGAGGTGGCAATTTCGATTCGTTGACTTTTATGAATGGCTCGATTTGGGTTGTGTTGTATCTCAAGTAGGTTAGCTGGATCAAATCAATAAGTTTAAGCTAAAAGGGTAACAGGTCACAGTCTATTTTCAATGCATAAAGTTTCTTAAATCCAGCAGTGACACATTTTTTCTTTCATTACCATCCCTCTATTTTCCGTGTTATATTTTGTTGGGGGTGGAGGGAGACTCCTACATAATTGGATCTTTTAATAGCTTAAGACATTGATATGGTTTATGATGATGATTGTGATTTTATGCTAATATCACATATTTCGTAGGTTTGCACTGCTAAGATGAATTTAAGTGATGAAGTTGACTTGGAAGATTACGTCTCTCGACCCGACAAGATCAGTGCTGCTGAGGTAAGCTGTTATGTAGTTTAGAATTTTTTTTTTTAAAACTTAGCATATACTATGGGGGAAAAAGTGTGGGTCAATTAAACCCTGCCCTGCTAATTTTGACATGTACATAACCATTTTAACCGGTTACCCATTTTGCTATCTCTAAATTTACTAACCGAATGATTGTGAAATCCATTGTTACATTCAGATCACTGCTATTTGTCAAGAAGCGGGAATGCATGCAGTTCGGAAGAACCGCTACATTATTCTTCCTAAGGACTTCGAGAAGGGCTACAGGACCAACGTAAAGAAACCCGACACTGATTTTGATTTCTACAAGTAAAGTCGAGTGGTTCGAAGAAGAAGAAAAAAACGTTTGTGTTATTTACTTCTAGAGTTGTTAATCTAGTGTATGGATGTTCTTGTAATCTTTGTTTTGTGTTAGACTATCGACTTTCGAATCATCTTTATATTAATAGGGAAGATTATGATTCACTTCTTTTATATCGTTTTATTTGAATTTCTCAGTAGAATCCGCAGACGTAAACCAAGTATGGATGTGTAAGTCGTGTAGTATGTTTATATTCAGTTTTGGTAAGCGGGTCGATTTCACTGATGCTTCATCTTATATGGGATAATGGGTCTGTTCATTCAATGGGCAAATTAGGGATTAAAATCACGTACGAGGTACACAAGACTACAAAATAACCTATAGAGCTTCGTTTGACGTTTTATATCCATGATCGATAAACCGCTGTCACAAAAACATTTTACAAACAGAGTCGTCTTTGATGGTGAGCAAGGTATGATGACCGCTCAATTGTTTTTTTTTTAGCTAAAATAAAAATGGGTCGAAAGTTATTTGTAATGAAATGCAAAAAAAATATTGGGTTGTTTTATGTGATAATTATCGTTCATCCATTTGTTACGTAAAAGTAAGACCCTTTAAATTATGTCATGTGTCATTAGGGTAATTTAGGTTGATAATTAGATTAACTTTTAGGTCGGTTTATCATTTCTCTAATCATGTAACTTTTATTTAATTTCAAAAATTGAAAATCAAGTTGATCATATTCACTTATGAAGGAAATCTATTTTAATTTAATTAATCTCTTTCTTGTTAATGTGAAATAATTAGGAGATTCTTTGTGTGACAACATGCAATTAAATATTACACGTTTCGGTTTGTTGCTAAGAGGGTAATTTCGAAAAACTAAGCATAAAATTAGCATGTCTAAACATTATCAATTTGTTATTCAACTTCAAACATTCAAAAAGAAATATCGATTTTTATTGCGCAAATATTTTATTCGTGATTTAGCAATTATTAATAGCAGTTTTATTCTCTCTATAAGAAAGAACTAAGTAAACATGTACATGTAAACAGAAACGGATTTATGTGCAAATTAATTGGAAAGAAAATATTTTATTTGTCTTTAATATATTATATATACGGTCTAACGAGTATTCAAATGACCGTTTATACCACCCAAAAACATGTGATTGCATAAATACGACTACTTGAAATTGCATCGTATATCCATGATAGTATTTAGAAGACATGGTCCCCTAAGCTAATACTTGAAATGTTCCCCACTTTCGGGTCCATCACAAAGAAAACAAACCCAAGATTTGCTTTGTCCACTTGAATTTTCCTCTACTCATCTCAAAAGTTTATCTAATAAAGTTCTAACACGATCTTTATAAATACGTGTATGCGTCTTCTTATTCGGCCAAGGGAGATAATTTATAAAAAATTGAACAAGAAGTTCTATAAAATAAACCAAAAGTCTTCTAGACTTGCGATAACGGTATGTGTGTTAGTTCATAAACGAAAGATCTTTTACTTAATAATGAGTTAAAATTAAAATAAGAGTTAATTACATAAATCGTCCCTATGGTTTACTCTAAATTACGGATTTCGTCTCTAAGTTTAAAATGTTGCATAAAGCGTCCATTTTTTTAAACTAATTACGCTTTTCGTCCCTAATTTCTAACGAAAATTCATTTTAGGGACGAAATGTGAAATTAGTTAGCGATAATTTTAAAGAAAATTATTAACGGACATCCATTTTAGGAACGAAAAGGGGTAATTAGTTTCTAAAAGTGAACGAATTATATAACATTTCAAACTTATGACGAAATCTATAATTTTAAATAAACCATAGGAATGATTTATTAAATAACTCTTAATTATAAAAGAATGAAAGTGATTTATTAAAAAAGCTAGAATAAACGGATTCCACGTGTATCCCCTCACCCCACCCTCACACTCCCGCGCATATAAGTTTGTTGAGCCAACAAACGAACCCTCCCTTTCTCTCTCACACACTTACTGTGTGTGTTCTTCATCTTCCTTCAAAAATCCACACTCAAATTCTCCATAAATTCAAACTAAACTATATCTAATCCAACTTATCAACACATATACACTGCATTTGAATGTTTTTACACGAAATGCTGGCGAAAATTTAAGCGATCAGTTCATCATTTTCAACCGAACAAGCTTCGTTTTCGCGTAAATTAAGATCTAATCCAGATTCATCTGAAGAAATTGCTGTTAGGTGCAAAAATAAATCTCGAATGGCGACTCTGGAGTTCAATTCAACGTTCATACTTACGAGCTTCAGAATCGTAGTTTAACCTAATGCTTGAAGGTGCGTTTGAAATTTTGTTCGGTTAAATGTTTAATTCAGTTGTATACGGTTTATGATTCATATGCGATTTAGATTTGTGAGATTATATGTGTTTGTTTGTGATTTTGTTCATTTTACTTGCATGAGTTTTCGATTGAGCTATAATTTACATGAAATCTGTGTATCTGATAAGTAATTGATGCATTCTGATTTAAAATTGAGCTACCGTTCTCGATGTAAGTTTTACAGGACTGGTGAAGATATTTGATCCTAGTAGGGAGTGAGATAAGCAGATGTGTAATTTGGTTGCTGAAAGCTATGGTGATTTGGTAATATTTGAGTTTGTGTTACGGTAATGAGATGGGGATGTAACAGTATGTATCATGTATTAAGAGTTTTTGAGTCTGTTAGTAGATGAATTTTAGTTATGATACAGATAGTACTAGGGTGAAGTATGGTATCGGCATGACCAGAAGTCCAGAAAATTCTTTTTAAAACACTAGTGTAAGAGTTCGGTTACTTATTAGCTGTTAGGATTTTGACATCATTAGCATGTAGCAATTTGAGATATTTTGCACGTGAGTCTTGCTATTTGCAGCTTTTGTGACAAAAATCCAGCTTGAGCCACCTTATCATTTTTTTGAAGTAATGATATATGATTTACGAATGATTAAACCACGACTACTTGAGACACTTTCACCTTATTTTCTACTTGCCTTTTTATTTTTTATTGTTTCTCGAATAGAAGGGACAGATATTTTCATTATTGCTGGTGTAGTACGTCACTGATCAAAGGTTCCTTTTTCCAGAGTGAAAGTTTTGCATTATTTTCAGATAGATGTTGTTCTTAACTTATGGTGATGATTTTGTTTCTTGTTGCTGGTTATTGGTTAGTGCATTTAATTAGCATGTATGCATTTCCCATGGATACCAAATATATTGCCACTATCGTTTCTAAACCTTCTTTTGTGTTTTCCAAACCAGGAAGCTTGCTTGACAAAAATCACCATAAGCTTCGAATGTGTGAAAAGTTGGCCATGAAACTCAGCTTTGCTCAACTGATTTTTCCCGTCTTTTTCATACTTTCCATTCTGCCTCTAGTGTGTGCTGACTTGAACTCGGATAAAATAGCTCTTCTTGCATTTGCTGCTAATGTAACTCATGGTCCAAAGCTCAAATGGAGCAATGTCAATGGAGATGCTACTAACATCTGCACTTCATGGATGGGCATTACCTGTTCCTCTGACGGGACCCGCGTCCTGATGGTTCGACTTCCAGCTATTGGACTTTCAGGCCCTATACCATCCAACACTCTTGGTCAGCTTGATGCATTGAGAGTTCTAAGCCTCAGATCAAATCACTTAACCGGAAGTATACCATCTGATATCCTTTCCCATCCTTCACTCCGCTCTTTATTCCTTCAAGAAAACAACTTCACCAGTAACATTCCAGCTTCCTTCCCTACACGACTGCATATATTAGATCTATCATTTAATTCATTCACAGGCAAGTTCCCAACAAAAATACAGGATTTGACACGGTTAACTTCATTATACCTCCAATATAACTCCCTATCTGGTGCAATCCCCAATGTCACAATCTCAAACCTCAAACATATAAATATAAGCTTCAACCATTTCATCGGCTCTATTCCATTAGCCTTCCAAAGTTTCCCAAATTCATCATTCATAGGGAACCCTTTCTTGTGTGGAGTACCTCTCAAATTTTGCGTTTCGAAAAAGAAATTTCCATTATGGGGTATCATTGGCATTGCAGTTGTAGGAAGTATTGCGGTCTTACTTTTAGCTGTTGTTTTTGTTTTCTGCTGTCTTACGAGAAGAGAGAGTAGTGATTCAAGTAGAGTCCAAAAGAGGAAGTCTTCAACAGGCAAACAGAGTGAGAAATCCGTGAAGGAATTTGGTAGTCCTGATGATAAAAAACTGGTTGTATTTGAAGGTTCTTATAACATTGATCATGAGGACTTGTTACAGGCTTCAGCTGAGATTCTTGGAAAGGGCAGTTTTGGAACAGCATATAAAGCGGTTTTAGAGGACTCAACGCCTGTGGTTGTGAAAAGGTTGAAAGATGTAACGGCGAGTAAAAAAGAGTTTGAACAGCAAATGGAGCTTATAGGGAGAGTTAGTCAGCACCAAAATGTAGTGTCCCTTCGAGCTTACTGTTACTCGAAAGATGAGAAGCTTCTTGTATATGACTATTTCGCCGGTGGTAGCTTAATGACCCTCTTGCATGGTACGTGTTTTCACACTATCTGTGTTGTATGTGTACAAGCACATCTTGTTGCCAAAGTTCATTTTATGTAAATTTCCTATAGCCAATTTATAGAGTTGGGAAATGGGCGGGTTGGGTAACGGGTCAATACCAGTGAATATGTTTTAAAGTGTTGAAACAGATTGTGTCTTAACTCAAATCGTTTCGTGTACAAGTTTTAGTAAGTTTTTTATAGATAACTACCGAGTCAAAAATGATCACAAAACTATTTTCATATAGTTATGCATTATAACATTTTGGGCAGTGAATATGTTATGCATTATAACACTTTGGGCGGCCTTTGACCCATTTGACCATTTTTCTGTTATGCTAAAAATATCAAATGCTACCGTTTGACTTGTTAGAGATCAGACACAACCCGAATCGACCACTCATGAGCATATGGATAAAAATTGCCACCTCTTTTATTTAGAAAATATTGTTGCCAAAAGTTCGTTTTATTTCAATTTTCTATTTTTGTTGAATAGAGGTGGCATAATCGACGGGTCAAGTGGGTTGGTAACAGGTTAAATGGATTTGTTGTCAAAGAGGGTAAACTTTTGATAGGTTGAACGGAGATAGATGTATACAAAACATTTTTTTGTCAAAAATATTTAACTTTTATATAATTAATTACCGGGTCAAATATGATTACAGAACTTACATTATAACCGTGTGGGCGACTTTTAAATGTTTGCCCATTTGACTCTTGGCCTATTACCGTTTTATAGAGGTGACAAATTGGACATGTCTATTGAGTTCGGCTCAAAAACAAGTGAACTGTTTTATGGATTGAAAAATGTTGGCTTAACCCGAAGCACCGTATGTATAAAGTTATAAATATTTATAAACAATTACAGAGTCAAATTTGATTAAATGATTAAGAAGGTTTTATACATTAAAGATGACTTTCGATATGTTTGACCATTAACCCATTTGATGATTTTTCTATTTATGCATTTAGCTAATCTTTTTGATTGATATTAGTACAAGGCTATGGATCAAAACAGACCTTTAATATTTACATAAAATTGCAGGAAAAATCGGTGGTCTTAGGATTACATTTAACTGGGAAACCAGAGTCAAAATTGCTCTGGGAATTGCAAGAGGCATTGCTCATATCCATTCTACAGGAGGCCCTCGGTTCACTCACGGAAACATCAAGGCCTCAAATATACTCATCGACCAAGATATGGAAGCCCGCGTCACTGACTTCGGGTTAACCCCAATTACAAACATCCTTCCAGTCCCCCCATCTTCCAACTCTTCGGGATACCAAGCACCAGAAGTCCTCGAAACCCGACTACACTCCCATAAATCAGATGTCTACAGCTTCGGTGTTCTACTACTAGAAATATTGACTGCAAAACAACCGTTTCAATCTCCATCTAGAGACAAAATGGTGGATCTTCCGAAGTGGGTTCAGTCATTGGTAAGGGAAGAATGGGCAGCTGAGGTTTTCGACACTGAGCTAATGATATATCAAAACATCGAAGAAGAGATGATGCAAATGTTGAGGATTGGTTTAGCGTGTGTGGATCGGGTTGCCATTAAGCGACCAACCATAGACGAACTTGTTGGAATGATTGAACAGATTCGGGTTTACGAAGAGGAAATCCAACCTCCTTCTGATTAAAACAAAGACATTCAACGACTCAAAATGTGCAGATTCCTTCGTCTCAACATTACAAGTTACACACAGGTAGTTAGTAAACAAAGAAAAAAGATCTTTGGTTCATTTCTTCAAAAATACTATATGTTTTAAAATGCCATTCATACATTACTGATCTTGACAGTACTATGATATTTCCTTTTTCAGAACAGAATTTGATATTATTACAATATACAGAATTTGTAACCGGTCGTTTAACTGATTATGTGTTATTTTAATAACAAATCGGGTAACGTAATTTGCCTACATTTTTTTTATTTTGGGTCACGTAGAGATCATCGTTGGAGTCTCTTTACTATATGAGGCAGCATGTTTGTTTAGACGTATACATAAACGGATGAGATTTTTCTTTTTCAAGTTACCAAAAGAGATCGAGTCTTTTTGACTTAACTGTACCTAGCCTAAACAGGGTATCCTGTACATGTTTCCGAACCCTTTCCCTGACCACCCCTAAATGTTACTTAGGTAGGTTGAAAGTGAGACCTTTTGCGAGTTGTCTTACCACTAGGCCACCTTGGTGGTGTCTTAGACCTTAGACATACGTGCTGGTGCTTGTATGCATGGCTTGTAGCTTAACTCTTGAGTTAGTGCTGGACTAGTACATGTAACTCGTTTGAGTCGCCAAGAAATATACTCCTAAGATTTAACTGCTTCGCCATTTCACTAACCAAACTTGGTCTTCTTTACTATATTCCTTATCGTTATCAAGTTTGCAAGTATTTGATTGGGCTCGCCTTGTATGCGAAGTTAGCTCCTTTGATTAGTATAATGCCTATCTCGAAAGTCTTCTTTTTGGTGCTTGAGAAATATGTAATTTGTAGTGACGATGGGATCCTCTTCAGTTAGCTTTAGCATCATTTTAAGTTAACATGGACCATTAGAGTAAATATATGGTCAAGATCAAACGTTAATAGTTCTTATTCCATGTTCCCTCCAAAAGAAAAATACACGTACCTACTTTATAAATGAGAGTCGAGCCGAACTTTATAAATGAGAGTCGAGCCGAGTATTGTCAAATTCGAATTCGACTTGGTTACTAAAATTCGGGCTCGAAACTCGACTCGGCTTTAAATATAAAGCTCGAACTTGATTCGGTTGCTAAAACTCGTGCTTGATATTCAACTCAAGATTGATTGATTATACATTTGGAACTTGAACTCGATAAATAATCGTTATATTAACTTGACTTAACTCGTTTTGTATACATATATTATCTTATATAGTAACAAAAAATGGTAAAAGTGTAATTTAGTTTAAACTCGATAAGGCTCACGAGCCTTACGAGCCGATTATCTTGAAGCTCGAACTCGACTGAAAATCTACTCAGTAGCTCGACTTGTTTAAACCGAGTCAATTTCGAATAGTTTACAAGTCGGTTTCAAATAACTCACAATCTATCTCGTCTCATTTACACTCCTACACATGCCCTTCAATTCGATTTTCCTCAATGTAATTCCATGTAGTTAAACTTTACATTTCAAAACGATAAAAGTTTAATCAACTATGGCTAGAATAAATTACTCTTTTATCCAAAGCTTTTTTGTTCTTTTTAATCTAATAATATAGCAAGGTAGGTATTTGTTATTTCAATCTAATTAATGACCCAAATTAATTAAGTTTAACTTGAGAGGATCCCATCCATTCCTAACAAAAAGTTTATGGTTTTACAGGAGACGTGAAGAGACATGGTTACATTTTTAGTGTCGGTATCGATCCATTTCTTATATTCATTTAGCGTTAAGTATTTCATTTTGAATTATGTTTTATTTAATTAACAAATAACTTATGGACTAATTGTTTGGAAATGCATCGAACTTTATATTAAAAACTATTGTATGCATCTATCATTAAATTGGTCTATTGTATGTATCTAACTTTCAAAAATCGATATTTTATATATCCAACCAATGAAATCTTAACAAAACGATGATGTGGCAACTTACGTGGCACATTATATGGATGACACGTATTGTTGAATACTTTTGAAATTTAGATATATACAATAGACCAATTTAACAATAGTTTTGGATGTAAAGTTCGATACATTTCCAAACAATTAGCCCAATAACTTATTAATAAATAATGTGAATCTTGTGTATGAAAGAACATAACTTTAGTTTTCCGAATGAGTTCGAATCAAAACCTTTTAGGTTCGTTTGAATGTGTGTTTTCAAACCGGTCATCCTAAAATTATTATATTTTTTAAATATAAAAATATTAAAAATAATAATAAAATAAATAATGAATCTAGCAAAGTTGGGCCGAAGTGGGTAAAAAAAAAAGAAAAAGAAAAAGTCAAATCATCGACAGTCCCAACGTCCTCCTGCGTTTTTCTCACGCTATCTCACTGGGCCCCACATAGAAATTTCTAGAAGGCCCAATTCTCTATAAAACCCAATTCCAATCAAAACCCTAATTTTCCATTTTTCCCCCAAATTTCCTTCCAACAATTTCAACAATCAGGTAAACTCAAATGTCTTCAAACTTTCCTTAATTCTCTAAAATCACCTCAACATGATGCCGAATTTCATGAATTTCATGATTTTTGATGAATTTGTGTTTAATTATTTTTTTTTTTATTTTAATCGTAGATCTGTAATTGTTGACTGATATTTTTTGCTATTTGATATGAATTAGGTTTTGATTTGGTATAAGTATAAGCTCGGGGATTGTTTTAATGGCGTCGAAGAGAATTTTGAAGGAACTTAAGGATTTGCAGAAGGATCCGCCTACGTCATGCAGCGCTGGTATAATTTTAGTTTTTGATTTTTTTTGTAAATATTATTTTTGTATGATGATTGTTGAAGGATATGAATAGCTGATTTTGATTGTCTCTGAGTATTTTGATTAGCTTATTTGATGATAATGAGTTATGAGATTATCAACTTAAATAAGCTGTAAGCATAGGTTAATTAGCTCTAATGTCATTGAAGCTTATTCATGTTTATCGTCGAATAAGGTATTGCTAGTATAGTAAACATTGAAGCGTAAGTGATATGAAGTAAAACTGACTTTGTATTGCAATTCTCTTATTGAAGGGGTTGGGGGAAGGTTTTTGATTAAAAAGGCGAAAGATATGTTTTTGTATCTTTAGCTTAACACACTTTTATGGTCTTGAAATCAAGTGGTAGGATAGGCGTTTTGGATTATGATAGTTTTGTGAGCCAATACGCTCCACATGTATCACTTCATTGGGTTTTTCTTTACTTATCGAGATGAATGTATTGTCGTATTTGTGCATATACTAGCGCCTTTCAAGTTTGATCAAGTATACATTATGTGTTTATATAAAGTAGAACCACATATAGAAGCAAATGACATTTGTATTTTTATCTGTTTCAGTTTTAAAAGAATGCATAATAGCCCTTTTCGTGATGATACACATTATGTTAATAATAGCGGAGTACATTCTGCCAATTGTTGAGTTGTTTTTATCTTGTTTGATTGCTGACCAGTGTCATGTTTTACTTTACAGGTCCTGTTGCCGAGGACATGTTTCATTGGCAAGCAACAATCATGGGACCTTCTGATAGTCCTTACTCTGGTGGTGTGTTCTTAGTATCAATTCATTTTCCTCCTGACTATCCATTCAAGCCCCCAAAGGTAATTATGCTGCCTCTAGTTGCCGTTAATCCTTGAGTGATATTTTCTTTCGTCCATTTATGCTAGAATTTAGGACGGTTTTTCTGTTAAACATGCTATTACAAGTTATGTAAATAGAAAATTTGTTTACTGTAATCAAGTCATGAAAATCAGTTGACGTGCTTGTGCTCTGATTAATTAATCAAATTAGAGTTCCGTTTTGTGATTACTCAGGTTGCATTCAGGACGAAGGTCTTTCATCCAAATATCAACAGCAATGGTAGCATTTGCTTAGACATCCTCAAGGAACAATGGAGCCCTGCCTTGACAATCTCCAAGGTTCGATCTACATTCATTTTTGTTTTTAAGAATACTAAATCACCTTACATTTGCCGTGTACGGCTAGTGAGTGAATGTACTTGTTTTTATTAATCAGTAGAGAAGTTCGAATTTTGTTTATACCATATGTTTAAAGTTTAAATTTTGTTTTTGACAGGTGTTGCTTTCCATCTGCTCTCTGCTAACGGACCCAAACCCCGATGACCCATTGGTACCAGAAATCGCTCACATGTACAAGACTGATAAGTCCAAATATGAAGCCACTGCTCGTAGCTGGACACAGAAGTATGCCATGGGATGAGCGGAGTGTTTTCTAACCATGAAATGGTCGGAAGAATAAAGAAACTATTTATTCTTGAAATGGTGTTAAGACAGTTTGTGTAATATTCAATTGAATCCAATGAAAAAAGACTTTAGAAAAACAGGATGGAAAACAACTGTATTGTAATCTCTCAAATCTCATGTTTTTCTTTTTCATCTTCTCGCTACTATATGTTCTGCATAACACTCTAGCTACATTAAGCCAACGTTGTGTCGGTTGGATAACGAGCTTTGTCAAACAACACTTCATAACAGATTATATTGTTTTTGTTAAAATGTCCTTTGAGACCACGGAAAATCAAACAAGACTTTTCGACGGCTTGCTCGGGCCACTTGAGCTAAAACAAATCGTAAATAGGCCACTTTATCGAGTTATTTCAACAATTGTATTTGATTAATCTTTCTCTTTACGGCACATTTCCTTACTTGTGGGATTTGATATAATATCTAAAGCAATTAGCAACTTTTTGACAATAATATTGATATAACAAATACAAAAATCTACAAATCAATCACTATGCAATATTGTATGCTTTCTTGAAGTTTCCCAGAAGGTCCAATCATAATTAAAGAGTGCTTTGTCATTTGATTAATGTGAGTTATCTTTCCCATTTTCATGTAAATTCAACTTTGCAAACTACATTTCCTGTTCTACACTATTTATGTGATTTTTACCAAACTAAACAATCAAATTTTTCGAAGAATTGTCAAATGAAAAACACATTGTTAGTTTTAATAGACCGGTGATCTTAAAGCGCAATCAATTCAACATCTATCTTGAATCGTCCATCGATTTTGTATAACTTATTTTGATGCAAATGATAAATGGTAGTGGAAATATGTGTCTAAGATTTAGATATCACTATGTGTTATTCTGCTAAAGAATATATCGTATAAAAAGAGTCTTTTATCTAGAAAAAAATACCAATATAAAAGAATTTAAGAATTAAGATTACTAGTCAAAATTAAATACTTTAAAACAAAGATACTATCAAACAACTTGCAAGTCAAAACAAGTGTATAATTAACAAATTAAATGAACCTGTCTATTTAACCATCATAATCAATCTTTGTACCGATCGTTCTTTGTTCGACAGTAATTATTCCTAATCATGCTCTCGAATAATTGACATGTAGATTAAACGTTAACCATTTTTAGACCGACATCAACTAATAATAACACTTCTCGTTAATCCGCCCCCAATGCAGCCTAATGCCAGCTTAATACCTGTAGTTCAGGCTTTTTTTAGCAATTTTGTGGAAAATGTAAACACTTAATTGGGATAAACAGCTTATTTAATAATTAAAGTCATGATATTGAACATACATCAATAAATATGTGTACCCATATAATTCATATCTTTTCTAATTAATCTATATCCATATATGTTCATAAATGATATCCACCCTTTTTACATGATCTATTAATTTGAAACTAAGTTTGGTGATTAACATTAGTATTTAAGATTATTGTATGTATTGATCATCAATCATCTATGTTAAAGGGGAAAAATATATACTTTATCTTTTTCTTACAATCTTATAAATGTGAGATTATGACAGATAACAAAATACGTAGATTACAGGTTTTGCTGTTATGGTTCTGAAAGTGCATGTATCGTCCATATTATAAACATGTAGTGTGGATATTGCTTATGACAAAGACGATTTATATAAAAAGTTTACACTTGTTAATTATATAAATTGTCGCCAATGATAATATCCACATAAAAAGTTTTCATAAGGACGATATATGCACTTTTAAAAACCTAATAACGAAATCTTCAATCTAAACAAACATTTAATACAATTTATGCAATAAAGTGTTTATTTTTCTACCTTCAAATCCTTTATCATGAGTTTACGTTTAATTTCATCAAGATAAAACCAAGTAAACTAATAAATTTTCATCGTTAAACAACATATACGCTAAATAACTTTACAGTAATAACATGTAACGGGCGGGAAATAAAATCATGATCAAATGTCATCTAGAAAAAACACCATCACATGTTATCTTCTTTTTCTACAACTCCAAAGTTAGTAAAACGAAAAAATCGTCTAGAAAGCCTAAACAAAGAAGAGATGCATTTAGATTACCAAAATCCAAATCCAAAGTCAAACCACATCTCCCAATATTTTCACAAACCACCCAATACATCAAGGACCAAAACTTAAAATATATTTCCACTTTTTTCTCTTTCTTGTGTTGTATTGAATTTTACTCGCTTTATGACGTCGGTAATAATATATCCTTCTAAATTATTAACCTAAAAATTCTTTTAAAAAGTGTAATAATAAATTAATAGGATAATCAAAGAGAATAAGTGGATTACACGTGTTATCAATTTATGATTTAAAAAAATAATTAAGGGCATGTTTGCAAGTATCAGACTCGGGCTTGGTTTATTGGTCTGAGCGTTTAATAAGTTCATGAAAAACTCGGACCACGGACCGAGTCCGTGATTTTGGCTTGTTATCGGTCTACGGTTTTTCTAAACGGGCCGAGTTCGAGGCAAAATCACGGACTCGATTTATGGTCTGAGTTTTTCATAAACTTATCAAACACTCAGACCACGGACCAAGTCCGAGTCCGAGTCCATAGTTCGAGTCTGATGCCCCTTAAAAAAATTAAGTAGAAAGATGTCACTATAGTGGAGTGTATAGTATATAGTTTGAGTAGGGCAGTACCCAAAATCCCCCTTTATATAAACACACACACTTCACACTTCCCCCAATTTCTCTTCATTTCTTTCCTCTGGTATCACACACCAGAGTAAAGAAAAGAGACCCAATTTTCCCGCCAATTTCACTCACCAACTACTTATATCTTCTTTCCCCGCCAAATTCCACAGTTTCGCGCCAAAAAATTCTAGATCTATTTCTGATATGGAGATAAAATCTTCTCCGGTGAAATTTTCTGAACACGTAGTAACCACGGATAAATACGTTCGTAGACCGCCACGTGGATATCCGAAGCAAAAAGTTGTTAGGATTTCCATGACAGATCCTTACGCTACCGATTCCTCCGGTGATGATTACCAAGAAATGACGAGAGTGAAGAAACACGTGTTTCAAATCAACGTCAATCCGACGACGTCGTTTTCATCTTTCAAAAAAAACAGAAAGAAGAAGCACGTGAGAAGCACGGGATCGTCTGTGAAGAAATACAGAGGCGTACGACGTCGTCCGTGGGGCCGTTACGCAGCTGAGATCCGTGACCCGACCCGACGAAAACGTCTCTGGTTAGGTACGTTTGATACACCGGAAGAAGCTGCGACTGTTTACGATAACGCTGCCGTTATGTTAAAAGGAACTAACGCCGTTACTAATTTTCCTATCGCCGTTAAAGAACCTGAACAGCAGGTGAGCAACGACGTCGTTTTGTCTCCGACTTCCGTGCTCCCTTTTGACGATGAGTTAACGTCGTTTGACGGATTCTGTTACGGTGACGTGGACGCGTTTGGGTTTGATATTGACATCCCGTTAGATTTAACGGAGTTTGGAGGTCCGGTTAATATTTATGGGGAGGAGTTTGGTGATTTTAACATCGATGATTTCCTCGTTGACTGTCGTTAATTATTAATTAATTAATAATTAGTAATTAGGTATTAGTATGTGGAAGGGTATAATGGTAAATTCAAGTGAGTGATAGATATACGGATATCTATATATATATATATATATATATATTGTATGTATCTATGTATGTATGTATTATAGTGGTTGAGAGAGTATAGCTGATTTCCGTCTCAGCAATTTTGTGTGTTGCGTTAAATATTTAGATTATATTATAATTATTATTATTATTATTTAGTAATTTTGTTTATGTTTAAGTTTATTTATTCCATGAAAATAGATAGGTAAAATCATGAATTTGGTTATGTGGTAAAATCAAAAGATCATATGATATGTGACATTTTTAAGGTAAGAATATTTGATAGAGTAATAAAACAACTTACGGTTTTATATGTATATTTTTAAAACGGCAAGGATTAATGATGACAGATTCCTCAAAAGGATAGGTCGCTAAAAGAAGTACAAACGAGCAAAGAGATTTCGGACTAATAACAAGAAAAACGAGGTTAACAAATATAAAGTTTAAATATGGATCTCTCATAAATAACTGTTTTTTTATATAGAAAACTTTTTTTTCCAATAAAATCGTTTTTTAAGTATATTTTTATTAAATTATTAGACAAAAGTATATAATTATTCAAAAAAATAGGTTCGTTCCAGTATAGTAGTAATATGCGATCACATACCCAATACATAATTCAGACCGACACTATTTATATATTACAGTATAATTCATATATACCACTACGGATAGAATTTTTTTTATTACCCGAAATAGAATACTCATATAAATAATAAAAACACATTTGGTTGTTAAGAAGTGTAAAATAGTATCAATACTAACCACATTAAGTATCCTGATTAATTGAATTATTATGCTAAAGTTTTGAATTAGTTATTCCATTTTGTTTGGTTATGATATTAGGAATAGTTGGTCTTTCAAGTGATAAAATATAACAATTATTCAATGTTTTTGAATAAAAATAATAGTCAACAAAAAATTGTTTATATTTGGGGGGAAAATGTATTAGTTATATTATATTCTTATAAATTTAATAATTCATTATTATATCTAATAAAATAGGTTGACTTATAGATGACTAGATGTATGTATATAGTCTTGTGGAAGAATATTGGAAGAATGAGGGGTCCAACAAAGATTATATATATATATATATATATATATATATATATATATATATATATATATATATATATATATATATATATATGTACCATGGATTTTCATTGCTTGGAAGTGAAGCCTAGGATGAATCTTTGTAAAGGGAAAAGATATATTACTCCACTTGATTTGGTGGTTTTTGTAGGGCTTCACTTGGAATGGGTATCTTTGTGCCACCAATGTTTGGCAACATGGATTATCATGATTGAGATCACTCACAAATTCACTAAACCTTTTCTTTATCAAGATAATAATCCATGTGACATTTGAGTTAACACATTATAAAAGTGAAGATCGAAAACATTAACTTACTAACCTACGAGGTTGGTCCAACCGCTTAAAAAAATAACATAACTTTTTTCGGGGAGTCACTTATCAAGCAAGGTGCACGGCGGAAGGGATGGATTTCGATAGTTAAGAGGCTGAAAATAATTCTAAAGGTTGTGGTTTGCAGATTATTACATTCATTAAAAAAATTATATTTTTTATATCGATAAGTGACGATTTTGAAAATACAAGCGACAATATATAAGTAATACTATATGTGGAGTTAAAAACTTTTACCTTTAAGTACAAGTTTACATTTACCTCTTAAAATGATTGTATCTAATCTTTTCAAATGGGATACTATTTCTTTATATGTTAGTAACCATAAATTTAAGGTGGTTACATGTTTCTTTCTTAAAAAATGTCGAGTTAGAAACTATTTTCCAAAATACTTATATCCTCAAAGTTTCGACTTTCGACTTTGAATTATAATCTTTGTAGGAAACTAGAATTGAAGTCCAAATCCATAAGACCGATTCCAATACTATATGTTCTCGTTGTTAAGATGTTAAGAGTTCAAAGAAATGTTTGAGTTCTAGTTTTGAAACAATCCGAGTTCTTTAAGCTTCCGCCCATGGTTTATATCCATACCAGACTAATTTAAACGAATTTTTAAACTCATGCTTAAAGGTTAAAGACTTTAGCGACTTAATTCATAATATACCAAGTTTAATTGTTACTTCGTGTTTTTTGCCCCATAATAAATGAATCCATCTATACACGTATTTACGTGACAATAAATTTTTTGATATAGCTCCGATTATATTAGACGTATAAATTTACTCAATTTTTTTTTTCTTGTTAAGTTTCAAGAACAAGAAAAAACTAATGTTATACCCGTGCATTGTTCTGGTAAATTAATTAGTTTTCAAGTATATGCTTATTATTTATGAACGTTTACCAATTTTTTTCTTTATAAATTTAAAATAATACTATCTCGATATAAAACTAAAATTTCCCAATATACAACAGAAAAATAGTTTGCTTCTTATACTTGCAAGATGTAACTTTTCTTCTACAAAAAAAATCATTTGGATTTAACTATATATCAAATCATTTAAGTATATATCAAACATCATCCGATAATTACAAAATAGACATAAGGAAGAGCGGGTACCATGAACGAACCGGAAAAGGTCCCGAACCTCCTATAATATTTGGTTAGTAGTGTATTTTTTTCCCCATATTTTGAGGATATTTGTATATAATTTACTTTTTATATATATTTTACTTAATAGCCCTACTGAAAAAATATGTTAACCCTTAATGGCTTTCTATTAAAAATGTTAAAGGTCATCATTGGACACGAGATTAAGGGGCCATTTGTTTTAGCTTATATAATCCGAAATGACAATTAAGATATTAAGACATAAATATAGAACACTAAAAGAAGAATATTCATATAGAAGAATACAACATTTAATCAAATAGTAAGCGATATATACATTTACATAATGTGTTAATATGAACAAAATAGGAATATAATACTTTTGCTAAGGAAAGTATAATACAAAAAGAGATGTTAGTTTTGTACAAACAATCACTCAGGGTATAAGGATCTAAAAATGGAAGTCATGCATTTGACACATGAGTTCGTAAAGAATCCTTATATGATTTGAGTCTCTGAACTTATTGAAATTTAAAAAATCATTGTGAAAAGTTACTTTTAGTTGTTTGCTTATCTAATTTTACAAATATTTATATATAATAAACACAAACAAACTCTCCAATCTAAGAGGATGAATACCAAAATTTACATTCAATCTAATTTGCATGTGTTTTTTATGCCTAATGACCAAATCAATATTAAGACAAAAAAAGTGTGTGTAAAAAGACATATTTTATATGATTAAAACTGATTATTTGTTTGATCTTGTGATTCTAATTTATTGTTATTTTCTCTTTCACCCATTCATCTAGCACAATAGATTTATATAATGTAATTATTTTTAATAATTAGATAATTCAAGAGCATTAAAGTAACATTTTTACTATGTCCACAAAAAGTTGGATATGTTTATAAGTAGGGCACACACTTTAGGCGGCTAAGGGAAAATTACAAATGAAAGGGTCTAACATAAAATATATGAAAACTAAAAGGGTCAAAATGAAACTTTTATGAATTTTGTTTTCTGCTTTTACAAAAGTGTGGGTCCATTGTTTGGTTACCAACCAAGATATGAAAGTAACCAATGCCTAAAATACCCATAGCCGCCTCACACTATTCCACAATTGGTGGACTCTTTTCTATCACTAAAATATGAATTTTGGGAAATTTGTCGTTGAATTTTCAATAAATATTTTTTAAAGATATTTGTTTGCAAGAGACTTGTCATATGGTCGGTATTGTGTGGAAATGTTTTCAAACAAGTATGATAACATCCGCGCTTTGTTGTGGACGTAAAGTTTACTTATTTAATTGTGTCGATTCTTATCAAAATATATATCATAATATAATTACATCTATTTATCAAACATAATTATTTTTTCTTTACATATTTTACAAAACCATAATGTGAGATATAAAACAAAAATACCAACTTAAAGAAATCGAAAATCTATTATCAAGTGAGGTTACCCGCTCGTTGACACCATATAATTATATAATATGACACATAACCATCCTGACAAACTTTTGACACTGGGAGGGATCGAACTCTGGACATCCATCTTTTCAACGTTGGTGTTAACCACTCCGGCATTGGAGTGTCTTGTTTTGTAATTCGATAAAGATTGTATTTAAAACAAAAAGAGAAGGAATAACGGTCATAACTTTTGACTTTTTTTTTTGACCTGGGAGGTTAAAATAATAATTTTTTAATCAATAAAACAACAATATTGGCTATGAAACGGCAATTTCACTATGATAAATGTATATAGTAGTAATGTTCTAAACAAAATAAACAGGTGGTTGAATACTTGAATATCGAATACATGAGATAGTTTAAAGAAATTTCATATTCAACTTTTATTGACCGTAACTTGTTGGATATTTGTCTTTCAAAAAAAAAAAGGAGACGAAAAACCTAATAATCTCTTAGAATGTATATTCATGAAATTGGTTATGATATACGTGATTGTATACGCCGGGTTATAGTAAAACTGGTAAAAATATGTTAGTGATAAAACAAGTCCTCCAAGCGCGATTCAAACTTGCTCAAGTACTTAACCTCCTAAAGCCGATACAGCCGATGTGTATCGAATAATTGAAAGGACAACATAAACATTGTGCCCTTGAATTATTGTAATAAAAGTTAGCCACCCTTATATATGCAACATGTTTAAAGCACCATTAAAAACGTGGTTTTAGGATCACTTAGTAAAGTCATTTGTCTAGCTAGTCGATCTATAATCTTTAGACCATGAGCATAGGTTTTGGCCATCCATGGCTACTCGAGAACATGAGCATACCATGTTAGCCAAATTTATGTTCCATCGACAGTTCGACACAATCCAACTGACCTCATGATCCAACCCAATCAAGCTATGACATGAATAAAGGAGTATAATAACCATTTAGGCATGTACCACAAATCCACAATGATAGGGTGGGTAAAGGGGGATGTAAATGCATCATATTCCTTAGCAATTCCCATGTGCTATCGATATGGCATGTGGTTGTAACCCTTTTTACATTGGTATGTATATAAGTACATGTTTTAAAACACATTGCAAGGTTGCAAATTTTTTTTTTTTTTTTTAGAACGGCAATGTTAGCGATTTGGAGCCAAACTCCAGAAGGAGGCTCGAACCCAAGACCTCCCCTAGGGAAGGACAACCTCCTACCAATGGGATAAACCCCATTGAATTAGTGACAAGAATGTATTAATGTACTTTTTTGGACCGCAAACAATTGATAATATTTACATTCATCATACTTGCAACTCTCCAAGCCACGCGTCGTGGTTGGTTTAACATAATTGCAAAGAGTATTAAGTTATTTCTAACTCTTTGTCATGTATAATTGTTGCTTGACATATACTTAATATTGTACCATTTCACAGGGTATAAGCTAAACAGGAGTACAAAGTCTCACAATGACCTAATAAGTTCAATCTTCGACAAAAATCTTTGTTAGAATAAGTTTATAACATAGAGGAGACCGAAGTCCTTGTCTTCCAACTTTATAAAAAGAGATGGCAGGCAGCCAACGTGAAAAAAGATCGGTCCATCTTCGTTTATATTTGATCATATTACAGAGCTCGAACTACCATATTAAAATGTTTGTGCATTTTAATAGTTCTAACATAAACGACAAGTAAAGGCACCACATGTAGCATACATACAAACTCAAACACATATATGTGTTCTCTATCAAACATATGCTTGAGGTACTGCGACTTCAATATACATATGTTTGTGTTACATTTAATCGTTGTTCTCGACATGTACGTATATACATATAGGTACACATACACAAACATGATACATGTATACATTTAAAACAATTAGATATTTAAATTAGTAAGTTATAAGTTAACATCCTCTTCATAGAATCATAGTGTTGATTGGTCTCTAAACCTACATTCATTATGTATTTTCCACATATTATGATCTTTAGTTTTGATCATTAGATGTGTTTTAGTAACCCTTTAACGTAACCCTGAGTTCACGTCTAGCTTCACGATACATGCTCAAATATACCAAATCAATTTATTTTATACATTCTACACCTTCAATACATTTAATAATAGATATACAATATATAATTTTTTAGTTCAGTGAACGGTGTTTTAGTTTCAATGTATTGAACATAATCAACGATGTATACAGAGTCTCGTAAATGTCCATGACTACCGTATGACTATATTCTCCAACTTCAACTACAAATTATGACATTTGTTGTTGTTGGTACAATGATTGAAAAAACGTTTATATAATCATATATGTGCATAAAAACATGAAAGGTTGTTGTTGAGAGCGATTTTATAAACTAATACTTATGTCAATCACAGTGACATAAGTAATCAACTTCAACCAAGTTTAAGATATTTAAACCCAATAAAACAAAATTAAAACATTTTTGTAAGAATATTAGTTATCTTGATCCATAAGTTCTACTTTACTTTTGAGGGTTTAACATATTCCCCCAAACATCACGTATATTATAACATGTTTACGACATTTAGTATTAATTTTTCAGTAACCGTACAATATATATACGGGTAAAGATATATCTAACCATTACTCTTGATGTATGCAAACATTAAAATGCTGTCATATATTTTTTAAATCAATGTTGTTTGGGAAGGATTAATATATAAAAGGATTGTCACTTTTATAATTAATTATTATTAAATCTAGAAAGGGGTGAATAGGTTATAAATAAAGAAAATCACAAAATTAATAATCTGGTATATCAAAATTTCGAAAATAATCACTAAATTTGTGTCAATTTTCTCGCGACAATTTTGTCTTTTATCTTTAGCGCGAGAACGGGATATTTTGAAATAAATGGTGTATATTAAGCCACGTCTCCGCGCCTATTAATACCTGTTCTCGCGACATGACAATCTCGTTTTCGCGCAATGACGTGGCTTAATATAAATCACCCATTTTAAAAAATCTCGTTCTCGCGCTAAAGATAAAAGACAAAATTGTCGCGAGAAAATTGTCACGAATTTGATGATTATTTTTAAAATTTTAATGTATAAGATGATTAAATTGATGATTTTTTCGTTATAAATACATATAATCTAAAACTTTTGGTAATCCTAGTTCTAGTATACTTCAACTTCTAAATTTAAAAATATAATTCTTTATATATAAACACGAGAACTTTAATTTCAAACAGCCGCAATAAAACTAAAACTAGGTTTCACGACAACAACAACAAAAGCTTAAACAAAAAAAACCCAACCAAGATTTCAATCTGACCAAAAAGGTAGTTACTTTCGATCAAATTCGATATATATACTTTCATCTGCATCAATCCCACATCTTTAATTTCATCAATTCTCTTTAAATTTCGTTAATTTTAGGTTTATTTATTCTTTCTACTAATTAGGGTTTATCAACTTTATCAAGTAATTGTTCGTTTACTTTCAGAAATTTTATATTTTTTTTTATAGTTTTTTGCAGTTAATATTGATTTAATTTAATTTAATGTATTTTCTGTTACGAAATTAACCTCATATTATTGATTATTTGAATTAGGGTTTATTCGGATTTTGATAATTATGGCAGACGAAAGTAATCAAATTGAGTTGAAAGAGGAAGCTGCTGCAGCAGATGTAAGTATATATATATATATATATATATATATATATATATATATATATATATATATATATATATATACTTTTCGAAAGCTCGATATTTTCTTTTGATTAAATGATGAATCTTTAGTTATCGGTGCTTGATTGAATCGAGGATCAGCATTCGCAAATCGAGCCAAATTTTAAACTCAAATTAGTCCTTTTAGTAGTAAATGTATATTGTTCGGATTAGAATATAACATAGAAATTAAGCATTATAGTGTCTTTAATAAAAAAAGGTTCCGTCTTGTAAGTATTTTGTTAGAAGTTCGAACTTAAGTAATAACCGTGATATAAACAGCTGTATGTATGCTGCTAATATTAGGTATTTTGTTACAAATTTTATAGTACCACCGACAGAATGTACGATGTTAACAAATATGGATAAATCATGTTTGGACTGATATTTTATTTCTTTTGGTTTATTCCAACTGATAAAAATCGTAATAATATTTTTAAGCTGAATATTTCTACGGCTTTCTCTTTATTCTTATCATCCCTATTAATCTCTAAAAATATTGTTTTTGAAGTAATATATTCCCAAAACATGTAATTAGTATGCTAGTATGGCACATCGAAAACAATATTTTAGTAGCCGTTGTGTCTTGAAAGTTTTTATTTGTTGATGTATTACCATCATACAGCTTGCACCATTTGACCCGACCAAAAAGAAGAAGAAGAAGAAGGTCGTCATTCAAGATCCCGCCGACGATGCTGTTGAACAGCTGGCTGAGAAAACCGAGAGCTTATCTGGTAAGTAAAGTTATGTTATATGTTTTACTTGTTAGAATTGTTCAAAAGTTCTAATAAATACCAAACTTGAAATACAGTCTCCGAAGGTCTTGAGCCTACATTTACTGGTCTAAAAAAGAAGAAGAAGAAACCAGTAAGTTTTACATTCCACATTTTACGCTATACTTTGAAAATAAATATCCGAACATGAGTTTTTTATTATCAATTTAGGTGCAGACAGATCTTTTGGATGATGATAAAGAAAATGGCGAGGAAGATATAGATGGTACATAGTTTTGTTAATCATAACTTATTGTAATTTATTTATAATGTTTTTTTGATCGGATGAATGATGGATATTTTTATTTTTTGTAAGATCCTATTGGAGAGGACGAGGAAGGAGAAGGAATCGACTTGCAACAAACAAAACTTCCATGGGAAGGAACTGACCGTGATTACAAATATGAGGAGGTATGCAATCAACGTCAAAATGTCATTTTTGTTATTTCATTTTCCTGTTAATAGTATTGCTAATCTTTGTAGTTTGTATTTGTTTAGCTTCTGGACCGAGTGTTCCATATTCTGCGTGAGAACAATCCTGAGCTTGCTGGCGACAGAAGGAGAACCGTCATGAGGCCCCCACAAGTTCTTCGTGAAGGAACAAAGAAAACCGTCTTTGTGAATTTTATGGATCTTTGCAAATCGTATGCTGGCTTAATTTCAAAATCTTTAGTTTATCACTAATAGTAGAGGTTGCAAAATGGGTGGGAGTCTTGGGTTGGCACGTAACACCTCATTTGTTCAACTTTTATACTCATTAATTGTGTAAAATACTAGACTAAAGTGATTTAGGAGATCGTATTTATAAATATCACTTTGCTTATTTTTTTTTTTTTTTTTTTTTTGCTATAGTATGCATAGGCAGCCAGAGCATGTCATGACCTTTTTGCTGGCGGAACTGGGTACAAGTGGATCGCTTGATGGTCAGCAAAGATTAGTGGTGAAGGGTAGATTTGCACCTAAGAATTTTGAAGGGATTCTGAGGCGATATGTCAGTAAGTTACTTCTCCCAAAAAAACCAGAATCAAAGATTTTGGCTGAAAGTTAATTGTGTTTCCTTTCGTAACTCCTTTTATTGTGTGGTGCATTTATCTTCATGTGGCTAGTTCATTGATTTCTTTTCTATTGCTATCCTGTTATTATATGGAAATGATATGATGATAACAGACGAGTTAATAGACGTTTTGCTGATTAGTTTTTTTTTAACAGACGAGTTAATAGACGTTTTGCTGATTAGTTTTTTTTAACAGACGAGTTAATAGACGTTTTGCTGATTAGTTTTTTTTTAACAGACGAGTATGTCATCTGCAATGGTTGCAAAAGTCCCGATACAATTCTTTCAAAGGAAAACCGTCTGTTCTTCCTCAGATGTGAAAAGGTACATATAATTTTCTGCGATATTCAATTTCATATAAAGTTCCTTGTATATTACTAAAAAATATTTCACTACTTATAAAGTCCCGATACAATTTTTTTAAAGTCCCGATACAAATTTTTTACTAAAGACGTATGTTGGGTTACTAATTGGATTACATTGCGTGATTGTGTCTTTGAAAGAGAAACTTCGATTTCTGAGCCCATTCCAAACTTCTATCATGAACACTGGCTTTCGGTATGCGAGTTGTCAACTTGTCAGCAAACTTAGTATATATATTTTTAAATCTAGGTGTGAGTAACATACATTGTTTTGGTGTTGGTCGCAAACAATTTTTCTCATATTTATATATAATAACGTGTTAA
Organism: Senecio squalidus; assembly: GCA_910822075.1. Lineage (NCBI taxonomy): Eukaryota > Viridiplantae > Streptophyta > Magnoliopsida > Asterales > Asteraceae > Senecio > Senecio squalidus. The sequence continues at coordinate 2,225,410 of CAJVGC010000001.1, read as the reverse complement.
ATATTTTTACAAAAAGTATATGATCACAAATTACAATAATAAGCGTTTTTTGAATAAATCAATTTGGTATGCTGTAGGCATTAAAACACAACTAGCTTCAAATGGTATGTATGGGTCGAAACACTTGCTCTTCTAAAATACACTTCAAACGACTTCCAACACATTTGACCCGTTTTGTTTATAACAAACTTTTCTCGTACTCACTTGACCCATTAAGGAAAAAACGTAATACAGTTTGACCCGTTCATATAATTTTGTTGAAAATTTACCTTTGTCAGGAAGACTTGAGAAAGTATTTTGTCTAAAGGGCACTAATTCGCTTTTTTTTTCTTCTCTGTTTTGTAGTGTGGTTCTGGACGATCTGTTGCTCAAATTAAGGCTGGTTTCGTGGCTCGTGTTGGCCGTAGAAAGGCTGGAACTTAATTTTCCTAAAATTTTAATACTTCTGGTTTGAATTCTTATCGCGAAAGACTTTGTATGCAACAATCGTTGAAGTTATAACTTAAATTCTAAACGTTCTCATAATACAAATTTTACATAAAGGATGCACCTCATTGTACTTTTATTTGGGTCTATACAGTTTCCGCCCGTAATTTTATCAAACAGTTTTGACTTATTTATTATGGCCTACTTTCTCATTTCTGAATTTTTTTGACAACCTTCACGTGAATGCTACATGTAAAATAGGGCTAAAAAGGCCAAAGCAGAAAGTGTCATAACGAGCGATGTAGTTATGCCACTGCCACCATTCATATACAAACTTGTTCCATTGAAACCTGCGGTTGATTATAGTTTTATTGTTAGTTATTTCGTACAACAAATAACGCTTAACTAAATAGACGTTGCTTGTGACAATACTTAGAGGTGGTAAAATGAGCGGTGGGGTGGGTTGGTATCAGGTCAAAATGTGGCAAAATTTTGCCAGATTAGATCGGGTGTCAAATATTTCAAAAGTGCATTTTTTATGCATATAATCATATACGGAGCCAACAATATATAAATTGGTCGAAATTGTCACCTAGACAAAAGTTTGGGTCTCGTGTTCACGGTCCCATTTGTAATCGAACCAGTACTATATAGTCTGGTTCTCGGTTCCAATATTTTTAAATGTCTCGTTTGTACGTAGGGATATGTCTTAATATATACTAGTGTTATTCAGAGAAGGAAGGGTGATAGACCTTGTTTGCAACCGATGTCAATAGTGTCGGTGAGGTTCTTGATAGTAGCATGGTTCTCAAATGTGTAATCGTGTTTCACATAACGAATACATTCTAAAACATCTTTAGTATGCTGTGAACAACCTCCTTCACAAAATGCTTGTGTCTGAATCTCACTTATGTTCAACCATCCGGTTACTTTGAGCGTAAAGTTTCCCGGGCAATCTGAAGACACCTGCACAAATCCACTCTTCATATCGCGTGAACAAAACAATATTAAAAAATTAAAACTCACATTCTGAAGGCAGTAGTATGCGCTTAAACGTTGTATAAAAGGTGCAAGATTGACATTATATGTCGGGTCTATTTCACCTGAAAAACCGGAAAATATAAACGTTTAAAACAATCCTTCTTGTACCTTAATATACAAAATTAAACGAAAACATAGAAATTTTACTAAATGTAGCATTAGAAGTGGGAATATGAAGAACCAAGACAAAAAACCCGAAAAACATAAACATTTGTGTGTTCTTCATTTTGATTTCGTGGGAATAAAAGCATAGGTTTTGTTATAATTTATAGACATAACCGATAATAAGACCATTTTTACTCCAAAAACAATGGGATAACAAAAGTATATCCTATACTAGATTTGACAAAAACAAGGATTAATTCCTTAATGTTTTTTTGGAGGTTTGAGTTGGCGAGATTTTGATCGATTTATAATAAGTTAGTCGACTTGGGATACGACGTATTCAAATGGGTTGAAAATTGTTGTATGTATTCAAATACATACAAACTCGAAAATTGTTTTTTTTCTTTCTTTTTCTTTTATCACAATTAGGCAGAGCTAGGATTTTATATTAAGCGGACCCGATATTTATTATTGAAAAAACACATAAAATACAAGTTGATTAGGGGGCTCGTAATTTACTTTTTGGGTTAGAACTGGTTCCTGTCAAAGCTGGCAAGAGTACGAGGTGATGATGGTGAAATAGTCGTTGCTTTCTTCGATTCTTGAAACACTTCAACAAACTAGTTAGAGTACTTACATGGGGCGACCTCATAAACCGTTGTCATCTCAAGTCAGCCATTTGTATGAGTGTGAAAATTAAGTTAAGAAAGCTTACTTTGGGAAGATGGCGATTTTCTTTTTATAGACATGGTTTGATAGAGAGTCGCTTATAATGATTATGATGGACGATTATGGTTTGTGCCATGATGCCTTGTGCATCCGTAGAACCCACTTGCTAACACATTTTCATACACGACTAGTGACGTAGTGACACATTTGACTGTTATGTTATTTTGATAGTGTCGTGAAACTCTTGCCTATGCACTTGTGGTGTTATGGGGCGGAGTCAAAAATTTGTGTATGTAGGGTAAAGTATGTGTTGAGAGAAAGGTAAGGGGGCAAAATTTTCAAACCATTTTATACACTATAACCAAAAAGGAGTGGAGACGACTACCTACTCTGTCTTGTCTTGGTTCCGTCCTGATAAATGGTAATGGCATATCTATGAGGTGCACTGCATTAGTTATAACTTATTGTCTTGTGTGGGACATGGATTAGCTTTTTATTTGGTATCGTGGTGCCCGAAAGGCATTTTGAACCCATACGGGATCGATATTAGCCTGGGCAAACATGACAACTACTTGCGGAACCAAAATCTAGGATTGTGTAATGTGAACACCGGTTAAACATGTTAACTCGGCAGTTAACGGGAACTCAATAAGTACAAAGTGTGCAGGTTTCTTCAGATTGTTGGGGAAACTTTACGCTCAGAGCAAGTAGATGGTTGAACATAAGCGCAAGTGATACAAGATAGCGAAAGAAGATTCAACACTCCAAAGATGTTTTAAAATGTATAAGGTATGCAAAAGACCGTTGCAGGTTTGAGAACCACGATACTATCAACAACCTAATTGACACTTTCAACAATGGTTGCAGTCTAAGTTTTTTCTTCCACTCCTAGTCTCTAAATAACCGAGAACCAGTCTGTATAATACCGTTTTTGTCTAGCATTTTACGTCAGTGAGATGACAATTGCAAAGAATCTACACATAAATGGGTTAACTCAGATTGGGTTTATCAACACGTCAAATAGGTAAGTAAAATCTTTTTTGGCATAGAAGAAAGGTTTAATAGTAGATTACACAATTTGACCCGTTACAACCCACCCAAGTGTTTTATATCTACTAATTACACACTAATTGTGGCAACCAGATTCAGGTTTCAATGGACAAGTTTGTTTCTAAACGGTATTGTCATAACTACATCACTCGTTACACTTTCTGACATAGCATTCGCAACAAGGACCATATAAAAATCACTGATGTTAGAAAGTTTGCCACAATCAATAACTCAACTGTCATCTGATAAGTTACGGGGCGACGTATGTATAATAAATAAGAAGGACAAGTACTATGAAGTGCAACCTCTATGAAAAAATTGTATTACCACAAGCATTATGAAAATTACGAACAGAGTTTAGCATTTAGGTTAACCTCTCTTCTCTGTTCGTTTGGATACAATTTGAATAACTTACTTAAAGCAGGTTTCACACAACGTCTTTTCCGATAGAAATTCAAACTAGAAGTACAAAATCCGGGAAAACTAAGTTCCAGCCTTCCTACGGCCAACACGAGCCACAAAACCAGCCTTGATTTGAGCAACAGATCTCCCAGAACCACACTACAAAATAAAATCACCAATATTAGTGACAAGCCCAAAAATAATGTACAAGTGAAAGAATAGTGAATTAGTACAGATCAACCAAACCCGACCCAATGAACAAGAAAAATGTCTGTTACCCAACTAGTCATATAAATGTTTATATAAAAGTTCGAAAAAGACTTTGGAATCTAAATTTCCTTTTTCAAAGTATCAACCTAGCATACGTATTTAAGTCGTATATATTTTTAGATAAGATTAGATAATAACTCTAATTTATAACGATAATGTCACAATTATATGTACCTTCTCGCATCTGAGAAAGAAAAGACGGTTCTCCTTTGAAAGAATTGTATCGGGGCTCTTGCAACCATTGCAGATGACATACTCATCTGACAAAAAAAAAAAAAACTTATCAGCTAAAAACGTCTGTAAACTCTAAGCACAAAACAAAACTTCGTCAAAATCTTTATTTTTGGTTTCTAAAAAAGTAACTTACTGACATATCGCCTCAAAATCCCTTCAAAATTCTTAGGTGCAAATCTACCCTTTACCACCAATCTTTGCTGACCATCAAGCGATCCACTTGTACCCAGTTCCGCAAGCAAAAAGGTCATGACATGCTCTGGCTGCCTATGCATCCTAGTTAACAAAACAAAACAAAAAAATATAATCAGCAAAGTGTTGGCTGTCGCCCAATCCCCTCATTTTGCAACCTCTACTACAAATTCTAAGCTTAAAATAATTTAGACATACGATTTGCAAAGATCCATGAAATTCACAAAGACGGTTTTCTTGGTTCCTTCACGAAGTACTTGTGGTGGCCTCATGACAGTCCTTCTTCTGTCTCCAGCAAGCTCGGGATTGTTCTCACGAAGAATATGGAAAACTCGGTCCAGAAGCTAAACAGATACAGACAACACCGATCAGCAATACTATAAACAAAGAAGATGAAATATGATATTTTTGAAGTTGATTACATACCTCCTCATACTTGTAATCACGGTCAGTTCCTTCCCATGGAAGTTTTGTTTGTTGCAAATCGATTCCTTCTCCTTCCTCGTCCTCTCCGATAGGATCTAGCCAACAAAAAGATAAAATCATGAGTTGGGTCTAAACAGGTTGGCACGTCAAACGTGTCTTATCCACCAACCTGTTTATAACTAATATAATAAATGAAAAAGAAATTAAACAAGTCGAGACGTTCAGCTCGTTTACAGCATGTTTAAACCATTCTCAAGATTAACTAAACAGGTCCAATTAACAAAACTACGTACCATCTAAATCTTCCTCGGCATTTTCCTTCTCATTATCCAAGAGATCCGTCTGCACCTAAATTAATCATAAAAACTCATGTTCAGGCATTTGTAAAAGGCATGTATGGAGTACAATGTGGAACGTATATCTAACCGGTTTCTTCTTCTTCTTTTTCAAACCAGTAAATGTAGGTTCAAGACCTTCAGAGACTGCATGTCAAATTTGGAGTTTATTAGAATACGAGGATGACAAAAATAAGTAAAAAAAATACGTATAACTAACATAACTTCATTTACCAGATAAGCTCTCAGTTTTCTCAGCCAGCTGTTCAGCAGCATCGTCGGCAGGATCCTGAATAACGACCTTCTTCTTCTTCTTCTTTTTTGTTGGGTCAAAGGGTGCAAGCTGCATCGTGGTAATACATCAACAAATCAAAACTTAAACACGCAACAGCTACTAAAGTGGACTTATGAGAATAATAGTTACATCAAAAACAATAATTTTAGACATTAGTATTTATTAGAAAATCCCAAAGGTATTTTGATTTTTGTTCTCTTATTAGATATCTAAATTCTTCTACATACTATAGTAATCAATCCCGTTAACTAACTATTAACGGGAAAAAAAGAAAGCCATTCCCACAATTCAACTGAAAGATATATATTACAAGTTAGTTGAAAAAACCTAAAAAGAAATGAAATGCGTCAAAACAATGAAAGAATACTAATCCATTTGATTCTCATCAACAAATCTCCTTAGTCCTAAAATGACTCATCGATAGTTGTTAACATTGTATAAAATATCAGTTCAATCGTACATTTCAGACCGATACATGAAGCAAACACTGTTCATCCTATAGCTGAACCGAAAAACCTGTCTTCAATGTCATTCTATCGGTGGTTATATAAAATTTATCTTATCGATATTTTTGCAACACTAATTATTATTAGCAACATATGTACAATTGCTAATATCACGATTTTAACTTAAGTTCTAACTTCTAACAATATACGTATGAACAAGATGGAACCTTTTTTTATTAAGACACATATATCTTCGTTTAAATTCTAATCCGAACAATATAAATTACTACTAAAAGGACTAATTTGGGTTTTCAATTTGACTCAATTCGCGTTTAACGAAACTAGAATAGTGGTCCACAATTCAATAGTGTACCGATAAGTAAAGATTCATCATTTAAACGAAACAAATTATCGAGCTTTCGTAAAAGTATATACTTACATCTGCTGCAGCAGCTTCCTCTTTCAACTCCACTTGATTATTTTCATCTGCCATAATTTTCAATTCTGAATAAAAACAACAACAGAGGTTAATTTATAACAGAAACTGCATTAAATTAAATTAAATCAATATTAACTACAAAGAAAACTCAAAAAAATATGAAATTTCTGAAATTAAACGAACAATTACTTGATAAAGTTGATTAATTTAGTTTCTATAATTATGAAAATGATAAACCCTAATTAGTGGAAAGAATAAATAAACCTAAAATTAACGAAATTTAAATCGAATTGATTAAATTAAGATCGGGGATTGATGCATATAGATATCGAATTTGATCGAAAGTAACTACCTTTTTGGTCCGATTGAAATCTTGGTTACCTTGATAAGGTTCTTTTTTGTTTAAGCTGTTGTTGTTGTCGTGAAACCTAGTTTTAGTTTTAGTTGCGGCTGTTTGAAACTATGCTGCCTTAGAAGCCCTTCAAAAATAAAAGATACTAATTTTAATCTTATCTTAATATATAACAAAATAGATGATCGAAACAAATTTAAATCTAAATGTCTAATATATTTTTAAAAGTTATCATACACAAATATTGTATAACTAGGATTACTAAAATTTTCAAATTATATGTATTTATCAACTATTTATCTCTTTCTATACTTTAATAATAATTAATTATAAAAGTAACAATTCTTCTATATATTAATCATTCTCAAGCAACATTGATTTAAAAATATGACAACATTTTAATGTTTACATACATCAAGAATAATAGTTAGATATATTTTTACCCGTATATTGTATGATTATTGAAAAATTAATATTAAATGTTGCAAACAGGTTATAATATATTTTATATATTATATTAAATAATTACAAATTTTACATATCATTTTATAGTTAATTTTTCGATTACCTTATATTGTACGGGGTATTAAAACTAGTAATTATAATAATTAATTACTCGCTCCATACAAAAAAAGAGTCTCAAAATTATTGTCTTTTTTTCATTAAATTATCCATTTTGATCATACATTAAATATATCGGTTACTTGGTGTTTAAAAATTTAAATGTTTTTAGGAATAAAATAAGAAGTTACTACATTTTAACAATTTATATTTAAAAATAAGACGATAATTTTAAGACAAATGTAAATATAAAGGTTCACTTTTTTGATGACGTAGAAAGTAATTGTTTTATTAAAACAAATATAAATTATAAATTTTATAAAAATTAAGTTGTTCTTCAAACAATTTTTATATAAACTAACATAACCAAATTATTTAACAATAAAATACAAAAGAATAAAAACAAAACCAGTTTTACTTCAACTCTCTAACCAGAATCACACAAACTTATAATTGCAGCCCAATATTAACCATATTAGTTGATCCGATCTTTGAACCATTCATTTTTGATCATAAATCTAACTAATTGAAGTTGTATGTTAAGTATTTAATCCATTGAATGACGCGCTAAAGAAATACGAAAATGATAAATGGGATATCTAAATATTAAGGGAAAAAAAGACCATTTAAAACTTACAAACCACACCCACCTAAACTATGTGATACGTGAATTATAACTAAAAGCAGTGTCGGCCCATATGGTTGTGGAGAGTAGCCATATATATTCCTTAACTTGTTGAATAACATACGAAAACATCCCATGAAACACACTCAAAGAGTTGAAAATTTTCTTATTAAGTACATATAAATCTTTTCTTTTAGTGGCTAAGGTATTGACATACTTGAACCAACTGAATACAGGTCGTACTGTATTCGATATCATATTTTTAAAAATTTGGTATTTGATATCAATGGTATATGTATTACTAGATTATTGTCCCGCGATAGCGCGAAAAAAAATAAAAATTGAATCATAAATTTTACCCTTATGTAAATTTTAATTTATTATGAGAAAATAGTGTTGTACGTAGAATATATATATATATACTTTTACGTTTATACAGATGTTGTTTATAGTTATAATAACATATACCCCTTTATTTTTATACACATGGTTTGATATTTTGTGTTAGGAGATTTTAGAATAATAATAAGGTAAATTATAGTCCAAATTAAATGATTCTATAAATAAATTATAATTATGTTTTTTATTTAAGTAGAGATTGAATAAAAGAGAGAATGTAATTATGTATTGTAAGAGGGTGTAAAATGAAAATAATCTTTGATGACATCATCAATCTGATCTAACGGCTGACATCAAAGAGGTTAAACCATCCAACGGATCTTACTTCGCCATGTGGCATTTAAGGCCTCTCTTTTATTATATATTAAAGATACCGTTTTTGTGTTATTGTATGGTACCGTATTAATCGCAACCGAACCGGTTTATTTTGATACGGTATCGGTACCAAAAAAATAATTAAAAGCTATTTATACCAACCGATACAATACCTATTCGGTACGAAACTAACAACACGGTCATCAACTATCACAATACATTTTCTTATATGAGATTACAAGTAAGTGCTAATCTTAAACCTTCTTAATGAAAGATACTTTTATTCGTTAGTCAAAAACTTATATAGACAATGTGTCAAATTAAAATTTTGTCCTTTTACTATCGAATTCAACTTTTCTGGGTAATTATATAGCTATAGCCTATATCATAATCATAAATATCTTTATTCCTTTATAAAACATTTAACCCATTGGAAAATTATATTTTTTTATAGAAATACAATCTTGTCCATCTAATTCATTTAATCCACATCATCTTTTCATTTAAAAAAAAATCAACAATTGTTTGAAAAATAGTCAGAATATAACCGAAGTTCTTTATTATTTAGTCAAATATAACTGAAATTTATTAGTCTGTCAAAATATAACCTAAAGCATTTATTACTTAGTCATAATGTAACCAAAATATACTATGTATATAAATATATAATGATCAAATTAGAAAACAATACACCTCAAATCATTTAATAAATGAACATTATCATATATATGAACTCTACGCGTTCTTAAGAACAATCTTCATTAGACAAGCGCATGAATGGAGGTTGTTCATGAGACACATTCAACTGACGATGTAAAATGATATCATAGATGCTCTCAATTTTTATGCAGCGATGATCCTAAAGTATCAACAATTTTAAACCTATAACATGTTGATATCTAAACTTTTATGATGGTATTTTAGATTTATAAGATTAACTTTTATGAGGTATTTTAGCTTTATAAGATGAAATTAAAGATCAGGGATTGATGCAAATGAAAGTATAGATATCAAATTTGATCGAAAGTAACTACCTTTTTGGTCTGATTGAAATCTTGGTTACCTTGATAAGATTTTTTTTATGTTTTTTGTTGTTGTTAAACCTAGGTTTTTTGTTTATTGCGGCTACGCTAAGATGAGAGGGTCAAAGTGTCAAACAATTCTCTCAAAATAAATTTTATTCTTTGTAACGGTTTAAAAATTAAGACATACATTGATGGATATAATCATTGTGGATCTTGAGGTTGGTTCCTATGATTCAAAATGTCAAAAATTAAGACATACATTGATACATTGATGCATATATATCATTGTGGATTTGTGGTACATGTCTAAATGGGTTATTATACACCGTTATTCATAACTTGGCTTGGTTAATTGGATCTTGAGGTTGGTTCCTATGATTCGACATGGCACACATTTGGTTACACCTAAAATTGTCATCTTGTTAGTAGCCGTGAATGGCTAAACCCGGTGCTCATGGTCTGGGAGTTTAGAGACTAGCTAGAGAATGACTCTACTAAGTGTTAAAAAAACAAGTTTGTAATGATATTTTTAAAATTGTTAATCTATCTCCTTTAGTAATAGGCTGAATATTTGAAACATATTGGCTTTAGAGTTCAATATACTTTCGTAAATTTACATATCCAAATCATCGTTAATACTATTTGACCCCTTTTGTAATTTTCGGTCAAGGAAGGCTCAAAGATTATAACGTTTACTTGTTTGATGTGTATGAGAATGACCTTCAAATCTGTATAGATCGAAATAAGAATGCTTACCGATATGAGTACTAAAATTCAGATTGAAAACAAAAAATATTAATTCAAAAACTAATTCTATTTTAATAAATTAAATTAAATAAATAATTATAAAGCATATAAAGATAAATTGAACAATTTGAAACATGAGCGCCTGTAGCTCAGTGGATAGAGCGTCTGTTTCCTAAGCAGAAGGTCGTAGGTTCGACCCCTACCTGGCGCGTAGTTAAGTTTTATTCTCTTTTTTCGATGTTTCCTGGAGCGTTTTTTCGTTTTATTTTCTTTTTTCGATGAAAATTCAAAACTTTTTTAATCTACTCACGCGTTTTAATCTATCTGATGAAACAACGAAAACCGAACCGAATTCAAATTCGGTTTGGTTTAGTTCGGTTTTCTCATATGAATTCGGTTCTTGGTTTGAACTGTTTTTCAGAAAAACCGAATAAACCGAACCGAGTAACCCAAATAAACCGAGAACCGAACCGACGAACACCCCTAGTGGTTATGGACATTCTTGACCCATTTGGAGATGAAAGAGATGTTTTGGGTTATGTTTTATCTTTAAAGTGTCAAATGGGTGAATAAAATTAGTTATTTAAAACGAAAACATGTCAAATGGTTTGAAAATCCCACAAAGTATATTATACTTATAAAAATTTAGATATCTATTGAATAATATAAATTTTGTATACATATTTGAGACGAAGTTTAGATAAAAAGTGTTGCGGGTCAACTCAACCCATGTAGAATTCACATATACCAAAGAGTTTACCTCTTTGATCTGTTTCGCCTTAGAACTTTTTATTACCAAATTTAGTAAGTAAACACAAACTTATGGTCCTGTTTAATCGTTGCTTAAAATAGTTTGATTTCGGTTTTACACTTTTTTTTTCTTAATTTTTTCGAAAATAATATGTTACTTCGTTTCAAAACATAAAAAACATGATTGTTTGTCGTCGTCGTCGTTGTTGTTGTTGTTGTTGTAACATTCTAAATGGCCAAAATGCCGAGTCGCGGACCAACCAAACGATTCTTGATTTCACAAATGGATCGAAGCGTCAACCGAATGCTAAAAATTCTCAACGAAGACGCTGATTCATTCGCTAAAAAGGCCGAACTCTACATCCAAAAACGACCAGAACTCGTTTCACAAGTCGAAGATTTCTATAGAATGTTTAGAACATTATCCGAACGTTATGACAACGCAATGTTGGAGTTGAGTCGAGCCAATGCATTGGACAATCGATCACAAGGGTGTGGAAACATGTCAGAAATTGCGTCCGAACCACAATCTAGGATTACATCACCCGAGCATCGATTGAACAGGTTATCTAGGCGATTATCGGGGAGTCAAGCTGCTTTTTTTGATTATACAAGCAACAAAGGGTACGAGACTTCAACGTATGATTCTGGTTCTGATTCGGATGATTCGTTTTACAATAATTATTCGAGTTCATCAAATTATGGTAATTATAGACGTTTACGTAAAAAGATTTCAGAATTAGAAGCCGAGCTAAGAAAGGTACAAAACGAACAAGAAGTGAGTAAATCGAATTCCCAAATTGCGGAGTATGAAGAGGAGTTGCGGATAACGAAGGAAAAGATTCAGTCAAACGAAGAAGAGATTGAAAACTTGAGAATGAAGCTTGAAAAATACGAATTAAATGATTTTTCGGATGAAGATTACACAAATTGTTATAAGGAAAACAGGATTTACGCACTCGAGGAAAAGCTAGGTGACGCGGAAGAAGAGGTGAGACGATTGAGGCAAGAATTCGATACGAATGGAAATGATAATGAAAAAGAGAAAGTTGAAATGGAATATGAGATCGAAGATTTAAAGGAAAAGATTAACGAACTTGAAGAAGAAATGAGATTAAAAGATGATCAAATCGAAGAAACGAATGATAGATTGAATAAATTACAAATGGAACTTGAAAAATCGAGCAAGTCTATTGAGAAGTTGAAGTGTAGAAGTCGAGAATTGGAGAAAGTTATAGAGAATCAACGAGTGGTAATTGAAGAAGGGGACGAGGAAAAACAACAAGCGGTAAGACAATTAAGTTTTTCTTTGGAACATTACAGGAACGCATATCAAATGCTTCGACAAGATCTCTTAGAACACAAAAAGCCGGTTATGGCATCGTGACGGTGAATGTGAATACTCGTTTTCGTGGTCTCCTGATATTTAAAGGTTGTTTTTGGAGGTTTTCATGTTCTTTCGATATAGAGAAAACAAAAGTACATTTGGTTAAAGGTGGAGATATGTATACAAATGCGGTCACAAAATTGTGAAACCGGACCGGAAATGATGGCAACTCGGTATGGTACGGTCTGAATCTGAAGGTGTGATCCAAAAACAAAAAAAAGTTAGTTTAGTATTATCTAAATGTTGTTTACATGAAATTGGCTCTTGATTTAGTATACAGAAGTTTGAGTTTGGTTCAGCTAGCGGTTTTGGATCAATCTGGTTTATTTCATTGTTCGTTTTCAATAGTTATATTTTCAAATCAACTCTTTTCACTATTCAACGATCAATCGTCTCTAAAACAAACGAGAGTGTGTTTAGTGACATATGATCGACCGAAATAAAGTACTTATGATACTACTATAAATGTGTATAGTGAAACGATAAATGTGTATTAGAGCTCTACACAACTCGTATCGTATATATGTTTTGTAAATTAAATGGAAACGAGTTTCATTAGCTTATCATTTACGTGTTTATTTTGAAAAATAAAAACATAGATGAAAATTAGAAACGCGCCAGGTAGGGGTCGAACCTACGACCTTCTGCTTAGGAAACAGACGCTCTATCCACTGAGCTACAAGCGCTCATGTTTTTGATAATTCAAAAACAGGTAATATACTAGACATATATATTTTTTTAAGGCAAATAAAAAAAAAAGTTTATGGAATAATTCTTATTTATACTTCTAATTCTATTTTTAAGCATTCTCATTCATATTTATACATGTTTATTCAGTCATTCTTATGCACGTCAAAGTAGTGTTATAATCGAGGAGCCACCCGTGATCAAGAATAGATGAATGGAACAAAAGACATTTATTATTCGAGTACAAATTAGTAGCACACTATGGTTAAATGTACCTTTTACTTTAAATAAGTGTGGAAATTGGTAACGAAATTTTATTTTCCAACCCTAAACCCTTAGATGGTTTAAAGACTACTAATTATAGTTTTTAATTCTATTTTTAAGCATTTTCATTCATATTTATACATGTTTATTCAGTCATTCTTATTCACGTCAAAGTAGTGTTATAATCGTGGAGCCTCTCGTGATCAAGAATAGATTAATGGAACAAAAAACTTTTTAAATCGATTGTGATATATATTATTCGAGTACATACTCGTATTGCATTATAGTTAAACGTACATTTTATTTAAATAAGTGTGGAAATCAAGGTTTTGTAAACCGGACAAGACACCGAACCGAAAAAATAAAATTTACTGGTCGAACCGTTCCAGTGAGCCGAATGTTATTTTAGGTTCAAAAAGGACAAAGTATAAATCATTTTAACTAAAATATAATATAAGTTTCAACTATATTAAATTTTAGAATAAATAATCCATAAATATTCAAATTTATAAAATCAAATATCAAATTTAATATAATAATTTAACAATCAAAATAAAAGCAGTCAAAATTAAATGTGTTATAATAAAATTAAAAGTAAATAAAGTCTTAGGTCTTGAAATAAAAACAACATAAGCTAGATTAAATCTTAAAATCAATGTCAAAATAAAGTATCAATTAAGTATATAATTTTTAAATATTTAAACAATTTGGGCATTTGCCTATAATTAAGTATATAATTTTTAAATATTTAAACAATTTGGGCATTTGCCTATATGGTAAGGCATGGTTCTGAAGATCGGTAGGTCAACATCCATCGCTAACCCGATTAGGTCTCTAGTTCGAGTCATTGCAACAACAAGAAAATATATTTATGGGATATTTACATCTATATCCTTATAAAACTTTAATATTACGTCAATGTCCTTGTAAAAATCAAAATTACGTTAATATCTTTCTAAAACATAAAAAATTCTAGGTTTAATCCAACATTAACCAATGTATCTTAATTTCATAAACTCGCAATATAGATTAAAAAGAGATTGATTTTTATAATTTTGAACATTTACCGGAATAAAAATGTTGCAAAACTTCCTCGTCTTGATTGATTAATGTTTTTTAACATATGTTTAAAACAATTATTCATTGAATTTAATCTATTCAGTTCATCGGTATTTGATTCTTCATTGACATATTTGTTTAAATAAGCATTTGGATTAGTTTTATTGATTTATTCAATAATTTAAAATATTTAAAATCATTTAATTAAGATTTAGATGAATAATTTAAATATTAAAATCATTTAAATATTATTAATTTATTATGTTGGATATATATGAGATTTTTCATGTTTTTGAAGAATATTAACGTAATTTTGATTTTTACAAGGATATTGACGTAATATTAAAATTTTGTAAGGACGTAAATGTAAATCTCCCAATATTTATTAAGCAAAAATTCCGGTCAGATCCGATCCGACCACCGATCCGGTCCAATTTTTAAAATACCGGAGAAAATTGATAACGTTTTTTATTTTCCAATCCTAAACCCTTAAAGATGGTTTAATTGTTTAAAGACTATTTATATTGTTCTTTTAAATTCTATTTGTAAATATTCTCATTCATATATATATAATGTTTATATTGTATGTCAAAGTAGTGTTATAATCGTGGAGCCTTCCATGACCGAGAATAGGTAAATGAAACTAATTTTTTTTTTAACCGAGTGTAATATATATTATTCCGGACATACTAGTAGCACGCTATGGTTAAATGTACCTTTTATTTATTATGTGGAAATAGGTAACGTATTTTTTTTCACCCAACAATTGATAATGATGATTATGTATTTTCAAAATGGTAATGATCAAGTATTAGGATTTCTCTTTAGGTCATTCACGCAAATTATTCATTTCATTACGCACCAATTCCTATAGGTAGCATTTAATGGGATTTTTTTCAAATTTTAAATCATATGTAGAATAAATTGTAAATTTTGTCTCTATTGATTTTTTAATTCGTCGATTTTACACTCAAACTTTTTTCTTTTTTCATAATTTTTGTTCCTAAGACTTTATTTTTGGTTTTTTTTTCCCTCCGATTGACTTTTGTTAGTTTTTCTTTTCGCAAATTTTGTCCCAAAGATGTAAAAGTTCGAGGACGAAATTGGTAAATTGAAAAATTACGAGAAACAAAATTTGTTTCATAGTATACATAAAAAAGAAATTGTCATATTTTTTTCCCCTAAAGTTTAATTAAATAAAAAAAAGTTAAAACACTGAAAAAGTTATAGATGTTAAAATCTTAAAGCAACAATAGAACTATATTTGAATTCGTATTAATATTGTTAAAGTAAAAATATATATGTACCTTTTTAGTAAATAAAATAGAAAAACTACAAGGGGAGGGATTCAAACTTATAACCTCCAACTCACACGCACCATTCCTTTCACTGAAACAAATGTGTCTTTGTTAAATTAATTTAAACATTAAATACATAATATAAAATATAAAAGCACCATTCACTAACAAGTTTATTTGATAATTGAGTATAAGAGGTAATAGCATATGAGTTGTGTACAAAATACTCGAACAAGCTTTATTTTATCGAATATCAACAAAAACTGTCTTCGGCATTTTATTGACCATACCCTACAATTATGGATGTACAACATTTAAAAACGTAATAACATATTAACCACAACATACGGTTATCATATAATAATTAGTTAACTTTTTAAACTTTGCTGAGTAAAACAATATATATTTTTGAAAATAATATTGGTTTATCGAACTCTCACGCAAACGACTTTTATAAAGTTGGTAAATGTCAATATATTATAGTATTCTAGGGTGATTTAGATCTTGAGATCAAATGAGATAGTAAAAATATAAAAGTTGTCCTTTTAATAATTTGTAGAATTAGGCAAGAGGGTATATGACCAATTATCATGAAAAGTTGTCGTGATAACGACATGGTTTACTTTTTGTTTGTATAATCAGGATATTATATATATACTCTCTATAGGTAGTTTTTATCAAGGTTGTAAATAACGTAATACGTGACGTGGTGGCGAGGCAAAGCTTCAAGCTTTGTAAGACATGACGAGACATTACGTTTTTCAAGACGTGACAAGGCGGTAA
Organism: Senecio squalidus; assembly: GCA_910822075.1. Taxonomy (NCBI): domain Eukaryota; kingdom Viridiplantae; phylum Streptophyta; class Magnoliopsida; order Asterales; family Asteraceae; genus Senecio; species Senecio squalidus. The sequence continues at coordinate 2,208,828 of CAJVGC010000001.1, read as the reverse complement.
AATTTTAATAAATTTTAGAATTTTTATATATATTTGTATATATATTTACTCTTATTAAGTTGTATCAATAATCAATAAATTAACAAAAAGTCGATGTTTTTACATTTCAATATACATCTAATCTAGATATAGTAACAAATTAAACAAAAATCAATGTTTTCAAATTTTAATATACATCTAATCTAAGATATAGTCACCAATTTATAATCAAATAATATTTATAGCCCTTTTTAAATTATTTTAATAGTTTTTAAGTTTTTTTTTTAATTTTTTTTTTCATAACGCGTTACAAAAAACTTAGAAAATAACGCGTTACAAAAAACTTAGAAAATAACGCGTTAAAGCTCGCCATGGTACGCCTTTTCACGTTTTTTAGACGCCACACCTAACAACGACGTCTGGTATGTTTTCGTAACGTCGAAGTCACGCCTCACGCCATGGAGCACCTTGGCTTACGCCATGACGCGTTATTTAGAACCTTAGTTTTTATATAAACCTTAAAATTCCCTGCATATGATAATTTAATTTTTTATTTTAGTTATATCTATTGAATATAGTTTTCATTTATATAAAAATAAAAATAATTTTTATCATAGTCCTGATACTATGTTTACAAACAATTAAAAGATTACAATACAAATAATAGCATGATCCTTTATATTTGGTTGACTATTTTTTAAAGTTTTTAGATAGTTATTTCTAAAAAACGTTTAATATAAATATTAAATTTATATTTTAATTATAGTTCCGAAAACTATAATTAACAAACTATTATACATAAAATGTCAATATCGACTCCTCCCATCTTTATGAAGTCATAAAAACAAAGAAGCATACACGTTATATATACATCATTTAAACTTATATGTAGTGCGTCATTTTCTTATTTTCTACTTTATTAAAAAAATAATTAGTTGATCATGTTTATCAACTTTTATATAATTTAGTATAGTTTGTCTATTTTTCAACTATGATTAAATACAATTGTAAATATAATCTTTGTGGTTTATTTTAAAATGAAATTATAAAAATAGACTAAATGATAAAGAAAATTTTGAAGGGTTTTTTTGCAATTGGGTTTATTAAAGTGTAACAAACTTTTGTTGTTTTACTATTTTGTGTATTGATTTATAAAACTTTATTGTATGTATTCATCTGTTATATTTTCACAATAATGTAACGCTAGATTTTTGTTTAATACTAAAATTTAAAAAATTAAATACAATTTGGTTCATACATTAATTGACAATAAATAAAATTAGAATTGAATATGAACAATAGATGTTAGATTGTTAGGAGAGCTAAATATACACAATAATAAATCGGTAAAATTTGTTACACTTTATGCACTTAACTCATTTTCAAACAATATTTCTTAATATGTTTCTAGAGACAATTGGTCATTTAAACGGTTTCAAAATTAATAACTTAGCATTTGAAAAACCATTAAACTTTTAAAAACATAATGTTGGTGCACGACTTCTTAAACGGTAGAAAACCAATGAAAAAGACGTAATACCAACACATGCCGAGTATTGCTCTATTCTTTATTTTTGTTGGCAAGTTTTGTTTGATTATGATTGTAGGGAAATATCAGTGACAAAGACAAGCAGACAAGAGATAGGAGGGTGCTCGACCCTCTAACGAAATAAAATTGTAAATAGATAGGAGGGTGCTCGGCCCTCTAACGAAATAAAATTATATTTACATTTGATCAACAAAAAATTATCAAACTTTCATAGAATTCTAGTTAGGATCTCAAGATGTACATGGGATCTCAAGATCTATACTTATTGACTTTTGAAATAGTTAATTGAAAAAGAAACTACAAAAGTTAATGTTGTTTGTTTCATAGTTTCAGTTTAGCCAAGTGGTACGGGGTTAACTTAAGTTGACATTAAATGACCACGTGTGTACTCATGTGCATCTTTTAGTCAATACAAATTTTACCTAATTTACATCACCATAGTTGATATTTTTTACTTACATTATAATTTAATCTAATCAATCATACAAAAAGTCAATTTGAATACATTATGTCCCTCGAATTTTAATTGTATAGATTTGTTTATGTATATGCTAATTTTCATTGCCCACCAATAACAAAATGTGTATATCAAGCTAAAAATGTTCCTATATACCTGTTTTGAATTTTTCTCCATCGAACGCACAATTAAAAGAACATTCAACGTTTGAACTTTGTTAATGACAACTAGTCGGAAACGAAGTCAGGACAGGGTAGAGTATATACTTGTCCAGTTATCCAAAAATAATTTCTTTTGTAATATAAAACATAAGTATATCTCTGTTTGTAATATAATTAGGGTTTGTATGTGATGATCTTGGATTTTTCTGTGTATCGTGTAAATTCAATTTTCGTATTAAGTATTTCGACCGTATAAATTGTTTGGATTGCACGAAATCCTAATCGGGATAATACAAAGAGAATTGTCAGTTTGTGTTCTAGGCACAAGAATCACAAATCGGAATGGTAAAGTAATTGTGTGTATTTTTCATTCTGTAAAAATGAGACCAATTTATATGTATTAGCTAGGAAGACATATAATATGACGGTTTTAAGAGGTTACCAACAGTTTTTCAGACAATTATAACTGTCTGAAAACTGTCCCAAAAGTTGGGAAAATAGCGGGAAAATTAAGCTCTAGCTTAATACTAATTTGTGAAAATCGTTTAGGTTACCCCTTGACCGTTGCTTTACTGTCATGGTTGAGTTCATATTAGCTCAACGAGTGTACACTCCACATTTTTCTAACTCGTATCTGAGCTAAATATAAAGTCAAATCAGTCTCTAGTAAATCATATTACCTAAATGACCGTCGATGACACTAAAATCACCAACACTATTCCTCAAAAACAATTAATATATATCTACCTGATAAATACTTTATACTTTCTCCATATACGAATTTTTTTTGGGTATGTCCGGCCGACTCAAACAACCCATCTTTCGGACAAGATATAGAACGTAGTCATAAACTTTGTTTCGCACTTACTCAACCTATTTATAAAAGTTTCCATTCATATTAAAAACAATACATATTTGCTTGTTAATCTTGGGAGTAGGTGAGATTAGAAATGGTCACGTTCTTTTCATTCCTACTCATTTTCCTAGCTTAAAAATAAAAGATGAACACAATATTCACTATAAAAAATAATTTCTTACGTAATTCAAACTATATACTTTCGTCATTTTAACTGTAGATAGTGACACTTCTTGACTTTTGACTATTTTAATGATTTATGCAATTATACATTTATCAAACCCAATCAACAAATATTTTAGAGAAAATCACGAAATTAATCATGTGGAACATAAAAATTTCGAAAATAATCATCAAATTTGCGACAATTTTCTTGCGACAATTTTGTCTTTTATCTTTAGCGCGAGAACATGATTTTTTTTTATTGTGGGTGATGTATATTAAGCCACGTCATTGCGCGAGAACAAGATTGTCATGTCGCGAGAACGGGTATTAATAGGCGCGGAGACGTGACTTAATATACATCACCCATTTTAAAAAATCTCGTTCTAGCGCTAAAGATAAAAGACAAAATTGTCGCGAGAAAATTGTCTCGAATTTGATGATTATTTTCGAAAATTTTATGTTACACATAATCAATTTCGTGATTTTCTCAAGATTTTATACAAATAGCTCAAAAAACAAATAAATTTTCGATGAAGTATGTTTTCGTTCGACACAAGTAGTTAGAACAGGGGCTAAAGTCGAAGATATGAACTTACGTAACATTTTTTTTTTTTTTTTTATAAAATCTACTTCAATTAGTTCTTCATTTTGCAAATATTTTTGACTTTTAAAGTTTTTATTTTTTTCTATAAATAAAACTTCGGTATCTAAACAAAGTTTTATTTTATTATGAAAAAATTATTTTATTGGAAAAAAAAGTTTGTAACTCCTAAAAATTGTGAAAAGTTATGCGTTAAATATATACTTGTACCTTATATAAAAATACAGAGTTAATTACATAATTGGTCCCTGTGTTTGTTCCAAAACAACGGGTCCAGTCCCTGGGTCGCAATTCCTTCGGACCCAGTCCCTGGACCCTATCTTTGGTTGCACGTTTGGTCCCTCCCACTAACAATCGTTAAAAAATCCCGTTAAATACATCACATGCCTGGCACGTGATGGCTAATAAGGTAATTTCGCCTTTCTTTTTTCCCCCTTAATATAGATCTGCAAATAATAAAACTCAATCCAAATAATAAAACTCAAGAACACAAATCCACAATAACCTAATTATTCCTTATCCAAATCACAATCCCAAAACAAAATTCACTACAAATAAATCAATTCAATTACCCCCATATCCACCACCACCACCCCCTCCTCCTTCTCTACCACCTCGATTACCATAACCACCACCACCACTACGACCGCCGCCACCATATCCACCACCGTAAGATCCACTTCTTTCACCGCCGTAACCACCGCCAGTGTCGCCGTAGCCACCTCCGGAGGGAGGCGGAGCAGATCCGTCGGAATCGTGACCGTAACCAGACATCGTTTGTTAGGGTTTCGTTGAGAAGGTGTTTTAAGAGAAAAATAGAGTGAAGGGATCCAAACATAGTATGAGCACAGAACAACAACAATCTATTTCAATGTCTTTATCAGGTAGCAACAAAGGGAAAATGCAATTCAGTGGCGATGATGAGCAGGGATGTTTACTTATTGTTTACAGTGGTCCGACATTCAAGTAAAGTTTGTAATAAGTTTCAAATAATTGTCATTTCCTACTTGGAAATAGACTTTAGAATTATGAAATGAAAAGCAACAAAAAGTTCTTCGTGTTGGAATGAGGTACAGATCTATATAAAGGGGGAAAAAAGAAAGGCGAAATTACCTTATTACCCATCACGTGCCAGGCATGTGATGTATTTAACGGGATTTTTTAACGATTGTTAGTGGGAGGGACCAAACGTGCAACCAAAGATAGGGTCCAGGGACTGGGTCCGAAGGAGTTGCGACCCAGGGACTGGACCCGTTGTTTTGGAACAAACACAGGGACCAATTATGTAATTAACTCAAAAATAAATAAAGTATATGAATTTAAATGGTAATTGTTTATAAGAAGTAGAATTATTCCTTTCTAATAAAATATATAATATATATATTTATAAAATAATTAATAAATTGTGGGGTGGATAAATACACGACTAAGTATCAAGGTCAAGGACTCGTGAAACTAAGGCTGGAAAATTATAAACTTTTAGCTATTTGATTTATTATATTGGAAAATTATATTATTTTATTTCAGCTTGCTAATTTTTTTAGAAATACAGTTGGAGAAGATTATATAGCAAAATTATAAAGATTATAAGTAGGGGGTGTTTGTTTGAACGGTTTATTAGCTTATGGTTTTTGTCTTATGTTTTATAAGTCTAGATTTTATAATTTATGAAAACAATTATAAGTTTATTACTATTTATTAGGGCTAATTGTTTGAAAATGCATCGAACTTTACATCAAAAACTATTTTATGCATTCATCTTTAAATTGGTCTATTGTATGTATCTATCTTTAAAAAATCGATATTTTATATATCCAACCAATGAAATCTTAGCAAAACGATGATGTGACAACTTACGTGACACATTATATGGATGACACGTATTGTTGAATACATACAATAGCAGATTTTTGAAAGTTTGATACATCAATAGATATTTTTGAAATTTGGATACATACAATAGACCAATTTAAAGATGGATGCATACATTAGTTTTGGATGTAAAGTTCGATTCATTTCCAAACAATTAACCCCTATTTATTATGACTTAATAAACAGTGATAAATCTATAACCCGTTATATATGCCAAAAAAATCACGTTTTATCAAAATATAAGTCGAAAGCCAATTGAATTGTAAACTATTATATAAGCTAAAACAAACACGAGTAATATATTTAGAATTTTAACCCTAAAATACCATGAATCTTACTTAAATGACGGATAACAAAAAATGTAAATGTAAATATTTAATGTAGTTTAATACTTTGATACTTTGATGACTTTGATGTGGTCCTTTGAGGTTTGGAGCCATGACAGGAGATACCGGACACGTGGACAATGTCAGTTCCATTGTTCAGTTCACCGTCAACTAACGGCAATTAATCGTTGCACACGACAGTTGACCTTTTTGTTTCGTAAGATTTATTTTTCATTTCTAATTTATACGTTATTAACTAGTTATATTGACTTGGTACCGATGTTTCATTTGTTCTTAGATGTTTGTTTCCTGTTGGGGTAGGGTATTTATTACCCACAAAGGATAAGCAACGATGCTGTTTATTACTCACAAGGTACCGAAGCCCCTAGTACTTAATAAGCAACGGTGCTGTTTATTACTCACAAGTGACGAAGCTACTCCTCCAAAGCACCGAAGGCCCTAGCATTTAAGGAACAACGGAGCTGTTTAGAACCTACAAGTGACGAAGCCTTTCGTCCAATACACCGGAGGTCCTAGTAATTAAGGGGAAACGGTCCGGCTACCTAAGGTAACGGCATGGATAAGACAGAGGTATCATCGTTACTGTCAGAGAGTGGGAACTCCAAAAGAGGTATGGCACTAATGAGAGACTAGACAGAGTAGGTGGTAACATTTAATGAAGGAGCGCGTGGAGGACAAGGCGCCGTCACACACACCTTGCAATAAATGCCTGGAACAGCGCGACAGTGTACTTAAAGGTATGGAGTGGAGTGGGTCACATCACTGCAGGATGGGACTACCTGACAGAACAACTACCGGACCGGTCCTTCGGTCTATTATTCTTTGGACAAGGACTGGGCATTTACTATATATAAGAAGCATTCTTTTTGTAATGAAAACACCGGGATTATTAATGAACACACCATTTATATCATCCTGAGCATTCAATACACCATTTATATCATCTTGAGCATTCAATACACCGTTTATATCATTTTATGCATTAACTCTCCAATCATTTGAATATTGAATATCATAGTAAATATATTGGATCTGTTGTTAGTGTGCATTATCGGTATCACCTTCGTCAGTCATTAGACGAAGGCCCAAAGCTCCGGAATTTTACTTTAACATTGGCGCCATCAGTGGGACCCTGTCGTTAATCAGCGATAGATCAAGGGAAAACATGGAAAAAGTACTCGCAAATCAGCAAGAAGAAGGAGTAGTCCAGTCCATTACCCAAGAGTCTGCTGAGGACGCGGGGCCATCCCCGATATTTACCCCAGGAGTGAACGAGCAAGCAAGTCCGATCACACCGGAATTTGTAAGCAAAAACTTCAATAGCCTAAGAGCTATGATGAACAAACATGCTCAGCAGGAGCGCAGGAGAGGAAATCCTCTCGAACTCTCGTACGGAGATGCAGAAGAAATAGAACAGGAGGAAAGCTCCACTCGGAACGATCACTCAAACCAAAGCAGGACGTTGCGGTCCAGAAGAGTGTCTGAAAGAGAGCCGAGGGTGGCAGGGCAAGACAATAGGCCAGCAGGGACGTTTGTAAACCTCCTTCACGCCCAACTTCCAAATGGAAGCAATCGACCGGAGGCAGGAGTTTTTAACTTCGGCATGTCACGCCCTCAGACTCCATTTCTTCAATACCAGACTGTTCAACCTCCTCAGTTCGGACAACCGTTGTATGGATCTCAGCCAAATATGGGAATTCCCCCTTGCTTATGGCAACCACCCCCTATCACCCAGCAACCCGTCCCTGAGGTAGATGATCTGGCTAAGCCATACCAAAGGTCAAGAAGTACCAAATTCACAAAGCGTATAGCTAACTTCAAATTTCCCCCGAGGATAAAGATGCCTACCAACATCAAGATGTATGATGGTTCGCAAGATCCGGACGACCATCTGAGTATCTTCTCCGGAGCCGCGGAAGTGGAACAGTGGTCTATGCCCGTGTGGTGCCATATGTTCATCCAAACTCTCTTGGGATCAGCGCGACTCTGATATGATAGCTTGCCCACGGAAAGTGTGGACAGCTTTGAGGACTTGCAGCATAAATTTAAAAACAACTTTATGCAGCAACGGAGGTGCGAGAGGAAGTCAGTAGAAATGCATAACATCAAGCAGAGGGAACAAGAGAGCCTTAGGGCCTTTATAGAACGTTTCAATAAGGAAAGCTTAGAGATCAAAGGAGCTACGGAGGACATGCGAGTTTCCGGATTTATGCACGCCATAAAGAACACTCAGCACATTGAAGCCCTGAACAACAAAATCCCAGATACCGTGGAAGAAATGATGACAAGGGTAAGAGATTTTATTAGGGGTAAAGAAGCAGCTAACCTTAGCCGAGAAACAAGTTCTAGCAAGACACACAGGGAGGACAGAAACTGGAAATCTGGGAATAACACTAGACCGGAGGGTCCGGGGCCACAAAGAAATGAGGGAAAACAACCGGAGCAACGTAGTCGGGGTCCGTACTCAAATCCCCATACAGCCGTTGCCTCCGGTACTGACTATCGACGAAAGGAAGTATTCACAGCGCTTACAAAGACCCCCTGTGAGATCTTGTCAACGGAGCCTGTGGGAAAGAATTTCCCAGCTCCCCATCCGATGCTGGAAAATAAGGAGAGGAAGTTATCAGATAAATTTTGTGAATTCCACTTAGATCATGGACACAACACTAATGATTGCTACCACCTAAAGAGAAGGATTGAGGAGGCAGTCAAATCAGGAGAATTGGCACACCTGATCAAAGATATCAAGAAGGGAGTACCTCAGGGAAACAGAAATAACCGGAGGGGGAAAGATGACCGATCTCCCGGAACCAAGACACAGACCGTCAACATGATAAACAATGATCCGTTGCCTTTAAAAAGAAAGGAGCCAGACCCCGCTTGGATGAATCAAGAGATAGCATTCCCTCCCCGGAGTGAATGTTGTCCCACTTTAGACCCCATCATAGTGGAAGGACGGATGGGGAACGCCATCGTTCCTAGGGTATACATAGATACAGGAAGTTCCACAGAAGTTATCTATGAACATTTTTTCCGACAACTTAGGAAGTCGGTCCAAGCGCGGATAAGAAGGCCAGAATCAGCACTCCAAGGGTTCAACAATGAGATGATGTGGCCCCTGGGAGAAATAACCCTCCCTTTGACGTTAGGAGAATATCCACGCATGAGGACTGAATGGATGAATTTTGCGGTAATCCAAGCACCGGCCCCTTTCGACATTATCCTGGGGAGACCAGGATTGTACCAGTTAGGAGCGGTACCGTCCACTTTTCACGGGTTGATGAAGTTTCCCACCCCCCACGGTATAGCGACGATTCGTACCAAGAGGCGAAGAGAGAAGTGGTGTGCCTCTACGGAAAGGTCTGATAACTTGCCGGAGGTAAGCCCCGATCCGGAGGAAAAGCTTGTCATTAATCCTGAGTTCCCGAAACAAACTATCGCCATAGGATCACATTTGTCCAGATCTTGTAAAGAGAAGTTGTTTACGTTACTCAGTAGTAACATGGATGTATTCGCGTGGACACCGTCGGACATGACAGGAGTGCCTAGGAGCATAGCCGAGCATCGGCTGAAAACGTACCCTAGTGTAGAGCCGATTAGACAGAAGAAAAGATGAATGGCGCCGGAGCTTAGCCAGATCATCAAGGAGGAAGTTAGTAAGTTATTGGATGCCGGGATTCTCCGGGAGGCAAGGTATCAAACATGGATAGCCAATCCAGTTCTGGTGGAAAAAAGTGATCATTCTTGGAGAATGTGTGTAGACTTCAAGAATATAAACAAGGCCTGTCCAAAAGACAACTACCCATTACCTGAAATAGATTGGAAGATCGACTCCTTGATGGGTTACAAGTACAAGTGCTTCCTGGATGCTTACAAGGGTTATCATCAAATCCAAATGGCGCCGGAAGACGAAGACAAAACAGCATTTTACACAGAATTCGGCATATTTTGCTATAGAAAAATGCCCTTCGGACTAAAGAATGCCGGAGCTACTTACCAAAGGATGATCGATAGGACCTTTGAAGCACAAATCGGTCGAAATCTGGAAGCTTACGTAGACGATCTTGCTATTAAAAGCCACAAGGAGGAAGACATGATCTATGATATTGACGAAACATTCCGGAAATTAAGAAGTATCAACATGAAGTTAAATCCCAAGAAGTGTACCTTCGGTGTGGTGGAAGGGAAGTTTCTCGGTCACGTTATAACTGAAAGAGGTATCAAGGCGTGCCCTGACAAGGTTAAAGCTATTACTGAGATGAAATCCCCCGGGACATTGGGCGAGGTCCAGAGTCTAAACGGGAGGTTAGCAGGCTTGAGCCGATATCTTTCGAGATCCGCCGAACGCTCATTACCTTTCTTCAAAGCACTAAAAAAGAGTATCAATGCGACCGACTTCGTGTGGACAGCCGAAGCTGAAGATGCTTTCCAGGAATTGAAACGGTACTTAACGCAGCTACCGGCCTTGGTGGCCTCCCTTAACACCGTAAGCGCAGTATTGATATCGGAAGAAAATGGGAAGCAAACGCCCGTCTACTTTGTAAGTAAAGCTCTACGAGCAGCGGAGTTAAACTACCCCCCCGATGGAGAAGCTAGCATTAGCTCTCATACACACGGCAAGACGGCTGCCTCGATACTTTCAAGCTTACCCAATTGTAGTCATGACGGAACTACCCATCAAGGATATATTAGCAACCCCAGAAAGGTAAGGAAGATTGGCAAAGTGGGCCATAGAATTGGGGGCTTATTCGATAGAGTATAGACCTAGACAGGCCATGAAAGGTCAAGTCCTGGCAGACTTCATAGCCGAAGTACCAATACCCCCGCCTCCACCTGTAAACCGGCAAGAGGGGAAAAAGACAACGTTGCCTTCCCCACCATCGGAGGATGGGGTATGGTTCCTATATACCGATGGGGCCTCTAGTAGTTCGGGATCCGGAGCAGGTATGGTTCTTATCAGCCCTACGGGGGAGGAATTCACATATGCGGTAAAATTGTCCTTTGAAAGCACGAACAATGAAGCGGAATATGAAGCTTTGCTGGCTGGTCTACGGATAGCAGTTAAAATGAAGATACAAGATCTTGAAGTTAGAGTAGACTCAGCTCTAGTAGCTAATCAGGTGAAGGGAGACTTCGAAGCCAAGGATGAAAACATGGCAAAGTATAAAGGGTTAGTGATCGCCCTCATAGAGAGCTTCAGATATTTCAACATCCGGCAAATTCCAAGAGGAGAGAACGCCAAGGCCGATGCGGCCAGCAAGGTGGCATCACTAGCGCACCCGGAGGGCAAAAAGAAAATTTTGGTAGAGGTTTTGAATCGCAGAAGTACGGAGGTAGAAGTAGTAGGTGCAGTGATAGAAGACACCGACCCTAACTGGATGACCCCCATCACCCACTATCTCAGAACAGGGGAAGAGCCTATCGATAAGAAAGAAGCGAGGAAGTTGAGAATGAAACTCCCCATGTATACGCTCGTGGAGGGAACGCTATACAAAAAAGCCTTCCTCATGCCCTTGTTGAGATGTGTAGGCCCAAAGGAGGCTAATTACGTGATTAGGGAAGTCCACGAAGGGGCCTGCGGCATGCACTCAGGACCGCGAGCCGTGGTAGCAAAGATAATCAATCTGGGATATTACTGGCCTTCCATGCATCGAGATGCCACCGAAGAGATCCAAAAATGCCAAAGCTGCCAGAGGTACGCCCCGGTGCCCAAGCAACCTAAAAATGATATGATTTCAGTCACATCTGCATGGCCGTTTCATCAGTGGGGCATAGATATCGTTGGACCCTTCCCAGTCTCCAGTGGTGAAGTCAAGTTCTTGTTAGTAGCCATAGATTACTTCACCAAGTGGGTAGAAGCGAAACCCCTAGCCTCCATCTCAGGCTCGCAGGTGAAGAAATTTGTTTTGGGAAAATATAGTATGTCGCTTCGGCTTGCCAGGGATCATCATCTCAGATAATGGGAAGCAATTTGCTGATAACCCATTTAAAGCGTGGTGCCAAGAAATGAGGATCCAACAGAATTTCACCTCCGTAGCTCACCCACAGGCGAATGGCCAGGTGGAACGAGCAAATAGAAGCTTGGTTGAGGGAATAAAAATGAGGTTGGACAAAGAAGAAGGTAAATGGTTGGACCAAGTGTCACACGTACTATGGGCGCACCGGACCATGGTAAAAACCAGCAACGGCGAGACTCCCTTTAGTTTGGCGTATGGAACGGAAGCTGTTATACCCGCAGAGATAGGGATGCCAACGGCGAGAACAAGCTCAGGAGCGATTGAAGGAAACGACGAGGAACTACGCCTCAATCTTGACATAGCTGAAGAAAGAAGAGAAATCGCCGCTATACGGGAAGAGAAGTATAAAAGGCAGATAGAAGGATATTACAACAAGAGAGTGAATCCAAAGACATCCAGGAAAGGAGAGTTGGTTTTAAGGAAGAACGAAGCGAGCAGGCAGAAGGATGTGGGGAAGCTAGGCCCGACTTGGGAGGGCCCTTATAGGATCAAAGAGGTTCTAGGGAACGGATCTTATGAATTGGAAGAAGTGGGAGGAAAACCCATTCCGCGCACATGGCACAGAGGCCTACTACGAAAATGTTACGTCTAGTAATGACAAAAGAAATACTTCTGTACGATGTAACGGATGTAATTTTTATTATTATATGAAAAACATACATGTCTATCCCTCGAATAGGGATAGAAGTTTTCACATCCACTAGTCTGAACGTATATCCTGGTGTAGATAAATAAAAAAAAAAAAAGAGTCGATGCACTCTTCTGGGAGGGACGCTTCCCAGCTTAACAAACACAGATATATACATACATACACGTATATAATAGATAAAAAGGAAAGAAAAAAGTATTAAACAGAAACATGAGGAAAAATGCGTACCTTGACGCTATTATACTAAAAATACGTTACACAAAGTTACGGAAACAAGTACCCAAGAGTCATACAGATTCTAAAGAAAGATTACATATAACACCAAAGAATAAAGGGAAATCATTCGAAAACCGGAGCAGAGGGTTCTATCCTTACCAATTCTTCCACCGAGAGCTCCGGGCTCTGGCTGAGTGTCTCCAAATATGGAAAGGAAAGGTGGCGCATGCGTTCGAGAGCTTCATCCAACTTGGTTTCAGAATCAGGGTCGAAATTGGGGGTGGCCAGAAGAGGGAGATTCCGCTGTGCCTGACGAAAGCCATTGCGCACTCCAAGAGTATACCCAGTAGCGGTAAACAGAGTGGCAATTTCTCCGTAAGGAGCACTGAATTCATGGCTCTGATGAAGTTTTTCCACAAAAAACTTGATACCATCTTTAACCAGCCATGTAGCCTTTTCCCTCAATGCGGCGTTCTCGACCAGAAGCCTTTGATTCTCACCCTCAAGTATTATTGACCCATCCGTCGCGTCACCAGCTTCAACCTTTTCACTTTCCATCGCTGCACCTGCTGCAGCCTTCTTATCACCAACTTCCAAAAGCTTCACCTTCTCAACCAAGTTTTCCCAATCAGAAACGGAGACCAGCTTCATCCCTGGATCCACAGCCACAGGGGAGTGAGCTTTCACAAGTTCACTATTCGTGTCCTGCAGATCACAGATAAAATCCTCCAGGTCCCTGATCCTGCGTTGGAACTTAGCATGTTCTTTCAATCCATGTACAACCCTTCGGAATTGGGCCTTGGTACGCCTCCGGAGCTTCACATTCTCCTTCTCCAAATTTTTAACTTTGGCCTTCACGGCCGCCAGACGACCCTTCTTCTTGACAAGAGATTCTTCAAACTTCACAACACTACCCTGGGAGGCCAAGAAACGGCCACGAACTTCGGTACCTGCTACTGCCAACTGGGCCAGTAGCACGTTATAATTATCGGCCAAAGTTTCGTCAGGAAGACTCCTCCAACGTAGAGCCTCAGCAGGAGTAGCAAAATGATTCAACATATCTCGACACACATTGGGATCACTCATCCCACTATCGCAGTTCACCTTCCAACCTGGCGTATATGGAGACAAAGAAGGACCTTCCCTATCACTCGGCAAATGAGGTGTAAAAGAACCTCCGGCTTCAGCGACAAAGGGTTTTGCTGGTATACTTTCCCCTTCATTTACATGTTTACCTCGGTCGCCAGAAGGGATAGGTCCCCCAATGTTCGATTCACCGGAGGTAGAAAGTGATAGAGGATGGGAACTAGTGGCCCGCATAGCGGGAGGGACATTCATCTTTTGACCGGCGCTGTGGAAAGAGGGATCTGCCACACACAAGTGGTACATTAAGATCTATATAAGGAGGGAACACAAAAGAGAACACAAGGTATAAACCTACCACTAGCTAGAGAAAGTCTTCTCCGTTTAACTCTGGTACCAGGACCTTCGGATAGCTGCCCTGGCAGTGGCGAGGAAAAAGCAGACGTAGGGGGAAGATCAACCACCAAGGCTGGTACACCGGGGATCAAGGAGTGTACCTCAGCGGAGGGAAAGACAAAGTCCCCAACCCCCTGCTCCAGAACACTGGTGATGTTCTCCTCCAAAGAAACCATGGGGAACGTGACTCCGACCAAAGTATCAAGCTTTAAGTAATCCAGCAAAGATATGACTATAAAAAATATACATAACAAAAAGTTATAACAAAGAAGGAGGGTAAAATCACAATTCAAAAAAAAAAAAAAAAAAAAAAAAAAAAAAAGGGAAGAAAAACTTACGAACACCATTTCGTTGGATGGAGGGATTTAGGTTTAAGGGAGCCCAATGACGGCTCACACCACCCAATACCAGCACAGCCTCGCTATGAGTCCGAGCTGGAATCTTGTTCCTGGAAATCAGTCGACAACGCTCTGCCTCTTCTTCGGTAAGAACAGGAGGTGGATCAAATATTGCACCTGGCAGAATAGGTCTCCAATGCATCGGTATGGGTGCCACCGGAGCATCCAACCAAATGAATTTATCCTTCCACTGCTTCACACTAATGGGTGCTGGGCGGAAACATTCCCATCCTTCGTTCTCTATCTTTGGCCGGCGCTCAAGGGTGAACCAATCCCCTGAACGGATCAACCTAAAAAAGCTTCTCCACAGGTTCAGGGTAGCAGGAAAACCCAAGGCGTGACACAGTAACTCAAAATTGGTTATCCTTAAAGAACCCATGGGATTCATCTGGATTGGGCACATCTGATAATATTCGATAACAGAGAGAAAAAAACTAGTGAAAGGGATTCGAACATTGGAGGCATCAAAAAAGCGAGTGTACATCGCTATAGAACCTTCAGGGCAGTCGGTAACATTAGAATCGGCTGTGGGATTACGAACCCGCCATTCCATCTTTAACCCAAACTCGGTGATAAGATTAGAAAAAGGATTGTGAGTAAGAGTACAGCGAGAGGTTAGCATATCGTTCTTACCCATATTGACGAAATCAAAGTAAGAAAGACAATGAACAAGAATAATGCGCTGAACAAGAAGATGAGGAAAAGGAAAGGATTAATGAAATCGGAATATCTAGAGGGTATTTATAGAGAAATCAGAGAAGTTAAAGAGGCCATCAAATCGGGGGCATTTAAAGCAAAGGGCCAATAATTTTGGAGGGAAAATTAAATTGCAGGGTCTGACAACACACAATCTAGTGAAGATTCGACTAGAAGTGGGTCCCACTCCTTTACTCACTTCTCTAGGTCTAGGGGGGGAGATGTTGGGGTAGGGTATTTATTACCCACAAAGGATAAGCAACGGTGATGTTTATTACTCACAAGGTACCGAAGCCCCTAGTACTTAATAAGCAACGGTGCTGTTTATTACTCACAAGTGACGAAGCTACTCCTCCAAAGCACCGAAGGCCCTAGCATTTAAGGAACAACGGAGCTGTTTAGTACCTACAAGTGACGAAGCCTTTCGTCCAATACACCGGAGGTCCTAGTAATTAAGGGGAAACGGTCCGGCTACCTAAGGTAACGGCATGGATAAGACAGAGGTATCATCATTACTGTCAGAGAGTGGGAACTCCAAAAGAGGTATGGCACTAATGAGAGACTAGACAGAGTAGGTGGTAACATTTAATGAAGGAGCGCGTGGAGGACAAGGCGCCGTCACACACACCTTGCAATAAATGCCTGGAACAGCGCGACAGTGTACTTAAAGGTATGGAGTGGAGTGGGTCACATCACTGCAGGATGGGACTACCTGACAGAACAGCTACCGGACCGGTCCTTCGGTCTATTATTCTTTGGACAAGGACTGGGCATTTACTATATATAAGAAGCATTCTTTTTGTAATGAAAACACCGGGATTAGTAATGAACACACCATTTATATCATCCTGAGCATTCAATACACCATTTATATCATCTTGAGCATTCAATACACCGTTTATATCATTTTATGCATTAACTCTCCAATCATTTGAATATTGAATATCATAGTAAATATATTGGATCTGTTGTTAGTGTGCATTATCGGTATCACCTTCGTCAGTCATTAGACGAAGGCCCAAAGCTCCGGAATTTTACTTTAACATTTCCTATATTCAGTCTTCGTCTCTTTAGCCTCCTTGTAACGACAATCCATATGATCCAACATTTTTCATAACCGCAATAAATTCTTTGGAAATGGTATACATTATACTTATCGAGGCTACCACTGACATTTTCGATACATGGCTCCAAAAGTAAGTTTGCTCCAGTGAGACGACATTTTGTGTCGACTACATGAGCCAGACTATCAATGAGGTTCCGTTATGAAAACAATTGACAATAGATGGGATAGACCGTTATCTTAAATGTTAATATTTAGGTCATATTCCCTCCTATGAATTTGAACCGAACAAACTCCAACTTGCATGATTGCCACTAGAAGAATATGATTTTGAATATTGAGTCAATATGAAGAAGCAACTAACCTTACCAAATCCTTTGTAATATGTCGAGCACCCAAACACAAAAAATTAAACTCCCAAAGACGAATCATGATACGAGTCACACTAGAAATATTTAGAAATCATTCAAGTGATTGATCAAACCACACTCCACTCCACTCGCAACATCAACTAAAGCCAAGATCACCAATGTCAATATGCGACAATCATGTGTGCCATTCAACTCATAATACAATAATCCGTTACCAGCAAGCAGGGGTAGAGTCAGGACGGGGTAAATATTTTTCGTAATATAAAAAAATAATTATATTTATGCTACTTTTGAAATTTTGTCCCCATAAAAACCAAAATGGCACTTGATAAATTTCCTTTACTTTGACCATACGCGAAAAATTTCTTGTTTCGCCCCTGCCAACAAGCCAAGATCACCGTATGTGAAATATGTTCTTATCACAAATTATTGCATAACTAAAACACAATCTTTCATCTCTACATACAAAATTACTACCTAAACTTCAACTTTCCTCAATTTATCACTCCCATTCAATATATGATAGGTGATATATGGTTAGAGATTGAACTTGATAACGGGTCTAAGTTCGAAAGAAAAAGTGTAATAACAAATGTATTACTTAATATAATTATTAGAAAAATGAAAAAGAGAAAATGAGAGACATAAAACTGGGAACCTATCATTGATGAGTTATGAATCAATCATTTCTAAATTCATCAAACAAACACACTCTAACTAATCCAAAACTATACGAAACATAAGTTTACGTACTCAAAGGGTTTTGTTTATCGTTTTCCTTCGTATATGAAGGAGACAGTTAGATGATATCCTTCAATGTATTTGTAACTTGTCACCAAACTTACAAATATATTCACTAAATCATGATTTTTGTTTTATAACTTTTTACAAATGCTTGACTCGGATTCTAAGCGCCAGTTTTGTGATGATTTCAGAAAAATGGTGGTAACTTAGTAAATAAAGTTGAAGCCGAGAATTGAACTTGAGATCTCGTTTGCAGAAACACAAACTACTCAACTCTCATATGGGATCAATGTTATACTATAATCATGGTCGGTCTCAGAATGCGGGGCTCTATAAGAATTTTAATAATGAGTACCTCACAAAAAAAAATTATTTGAAACATTTTTTTCTATAAAAACGACATCTAAATATTAATGTTTTTTTAAGTTGTTACATATATATATATCAAAACAAATGGGTCCCTTTTGATATTTGGGTCATGTATAGGGGTGTCAAAAAAAGCGAATCCGACGGACCCGACCCGACCCCGAATAAGCATATTAGGGTCGGGTTAATTCGGGTTGTATTCAAGCTTCGGGTTGATTTGACCCGACCCGAGAGACCCGATTCTTTATAGGGTCGGATTTCGGGTTACTTTTATCTTAGAATTCGGGTTTCGGGTTGACCCATTTAACCCGGAATATTGAATAACTAAATCTTTTTTTTTAAATACTACCCACCCACCCACTTATTAATACACAGTGGATAAATAATTTTTAAATAATTGAAACTCACCTGCACAATACAATGGATAAATAATTGAATCTCAAATACATGGATAAATAATTTTTATCCACTGTGCTACACCTCCATGATAGATAAATAATCGAATTTCAAATACATGTATAAAATAATTTTTATCCACTGTGTTTATAACTTACAGATAAGTTTCCAAAAAATGGGAGCATAGCATAATATATGTTTTGGGCTTAGGTCAAATTTTTTTTTGGTAGTATAACCCGAAACCCGAATTACCCGACCCGCTATAACCCGAAAACCTGAACCCTTATTAGAGTCGGGTTAGGGTCAAATTTCTAAAGGTCAAACCCGAGTAGACTCGACCCGAATTAGCCTTAATAGGGTCGGGTTGACCTGAATAACACCCTTAGTACTCATGTACAATCGTACATCATTCATATATTTTGGACTGGTCTTGGCTCTAATGAGATTTGAAACAAAAGACTTTTTGATGAAGAATGGTGAGTTGAAAATGTATAGTTGGTGGTTGAATATTAAAACCATGATTATATTTTGTGAAATAAAATAGTTGGTGTCACAATCCAAATTGAGTTGAAGGGTCGTGTGTATTTCTCACCCAAAAACAAAGAATAAACTTAAACCACTCGTAAATTGTGAACGTGAACCAATGGGCACCCTCCCCACCTACTCCGATCCAACATTTTTGCTTTCTACCTACTCACGGTTTCTCTTTTCCTTTCTTTTATCAAATATTTCGCCCAACGGAATAGACCTTAATCGATACGTGCTAGCGTCCGTTGTTTAAATTTAGAGCGTAAAGTTATATATTTTAGTTTTAATCATTGATCTTGTCATGTATCGGTATAAGTTTAATTTAATATAAAGTTATTCTTAAAGAAAAACCGGGTTCTAACACTCTTGGCAATTTCTATGCAAGATAAAAACATAATTAGTTTTTTTTGTCGACTACTAATTGGAACTTTTCCAACAAATATAAAATGTGAATCAAGACGGGTTATTTAATTTTAATCTTCTCATTACGTCCTTGGTACTTCTTTTTCCTCACCCTAGCTCACTCAATGATACATGGTATTGAAAGTTTGTTATAGATTTCGATATAAATGTGTATGAAAGTATTTTTCGATAGAAAATATTAATTAAAGTATCTAAAAAAGACGAATGACTCGTGTCAATGTTTCTTAAGTGACGTCAATGCTTGTAAGTCATAACTCATTACACACCGTTAGCAATCTATTGATATATATTGTAAACATGTCCTTACCAATCAACATAAATAAATAACCGACACGACTCTATGTAACTAAGAAAAAAGTTGCGACCATATATCTACCAAATGGTTGTTACATTTATTTGTAGCGACAAATTTAGACGCAAATATCAATACCTCGGCATTGATTTGTTAATACATTTCGGGCTAAATATCATTATCAATTTGTCTTCTTGTTAGAATATGATTTATAAACATCGTTTTTCTTCATACGCATAAAATACATGTATCATAAATTGTACGATAATTGCCAATGGGGGTGTGTTCAATTGGTAGGAGGTTGTTCTCCTTAGAGGAGGTCTTGGGTTCGAGCATGCCCAAATGGATGTCACTATGGCCTCGAATCACTAATATTGTCGTTCAAAAAAGAAAAAAAAAAAAAATCCTACAATAATTATAAAAACTTTGTACTTTATTTATACAAATAAAAAAAATCCGTATACAATTCACATTTCTATTAATATATTAAAACCAAAAAGTCAACTTCTAGTATTGACAAGTAATCAAAATAAAATAAAACTTAAATTATATTGTACTTTAAACTAAGATTTTCTATTAATATATTAAAACAAAATGATATTTTCAGATAAGTCTTGAACTCGACACCTTTTATTACCAGAAAAATCAGTTACCATCTAGACATAACTCAGATGACAATTTATTAACATTTTAATAGGTGACCAAATTTCTCCGTCTTTAAAACATAGATTACCAACATTTTCGTTCATTATCTTACAAACTTTGTCTTCATTTAAAGTTTCATAACGTTTCGATTCATCACTAGAGACAAAAACGTTAAAGAATCTGGGTTAATAAAGAGCTTGATATAATAATACATCTAAAGTAGAGACGATATTCGAAAATTTGATACAGATACAAGGACTATCTATTCAATTTAATCTTGAAAAATAAAAAAAATGCAACTTTGTATATTTTATAAATTTTCATTTCATTACATTTGTTGTCAAAGTTGGCTAACGCCGTCAGCCTCTATCTTACCAACTCCACGCCCACCTACCACCTTCCGTCACTATATAACCAACCTTTCTTCCCAAAACATTTACAAAATTACCTGATAAACCACCACCACCAACCACCGCCATTGACGACCACCATCACCATGGATCTCCTTCTCTTAGAGAAATCTCTCATCGCCTTATTCGGCGCAGTAATACTCGCCATCGTAATCTCGAAACTACGTGGCAAGAAATTCAAGCTCCCGCCCGGTCCAATTCCCGTCCCAATCTTCGGGAATTGGCTCCAGGTAGGAGATGATTTAAATCACCGAAATCTCACCGATATGGCGAAGAAATTCGGTGATATTTTTCATCTCCGGATGGGACAACGTAACTTAATCGTTGTCTCCTCTCCGGAGTTAGCTAAAGATGTTCTCCATACACAAGGAGTTGAATTCGGTTCGCGTACGCGAAACGTTGTTTTCGATATCTTCACCGGTAAAGGTCAAGATATGGTGTTCACCGTATACGGTGAACACTGGCGAAAAATGCGCCGTATTATGACGGTGCCATTTTTCACCAACAAAGTTGTCCAGCAATACCGATACGGATGGGAGGATGAGGCCGCAGCGGTTGTCGAGGATGTGAAAAAGAATCCGGCCGCTGCGACCGAAGGAGTTGTGATTAGGAGACGGTTACAGCTTATGATGTATAATAATATGTTTAGAATCATGTTTGATCGTCGATTCGAGAGCGAAGATGATCCTTTGTTCTTGAAACTTAAGGCGTTGAATGGCGAAAGGTCGAGATTAGCGCAGAGTTTCGAGTATAATTATGGTGATTTTATCCCTATCCTTAGGCCGTTTTTGAGAAAGTATTTGAAGTTGTGTCAAGAGATTAAGGATAAAAGGATTAAGCTATTCAAGGATTACTTTGTTGATGAAAGGAAGTAAGTACTTATTCTGAGCGATACAGTGCTGAATCTCATTTTAAATCTAGTTTGATACAATTTTGATTATGAATTAACATTTTTTTTGTTCTGTTGAATTATAGGAAACTCGGGAGCACAAAGAAAATGGATAAGAATGAAGTGAAATGTGCAATTGATCATATTCTTGAAGCTAAGGAGAAAGGAGAGATCAATGAAGACAATGTTCTTTACATTGTTGAAAACATTAATGTTGCTGGTATGTCACATTTACTTTATGTTTGTTTTGATTAAATGCCTTTTAAGACTTTCTAATATGTTACATGATTTACTTTAACGGTTGGGGATTGTGGGATCGGTTGGTGGAACATGTTAGTCGTGTTGGTTTTGAGACTGGTTGGTAGCGTTCCTTGACCAAGTTACAATATACGACATTGGTTGGTGACGTTTCCCAACCAAGTCACAATTTACGAAGTGCGAAATAAACAAACTAGTTTACTTTATATATACATTTACGGAGTGTTTGTTTGAGCTTATTTAATGGCTTATGAGTTTATTAAGTTTTGGCTTATGTTTCATAAGTCCGGATTTTATAGCTTATGTAAGAACTTATGAGTTTATTATTGTTTATTATGAGTAAATAAATAGTAATAAGCTCATAATCTTTTATATAAGCCATAAAATTTGGGTTTATAAAACATAAACCGAAACTCAATAAACTCAAACCCCTTAATAACAAAAAATATTTTTCTTTTCCATTATGAGCAATAAGGTATTTTTATGATAAGAAAATATTCTTCCAATAGTGGTAAACACTAAACTTGTATGTTAAAAAGTTATGGGATATACATTGGTTACTTTTTGATCTAAGTTCACTATATGTTTTTTTCAACAAATAAACAAAAAAAAGTTGATGCTACAAAAGTAAGATTTTATTTTTATATCATTTTATTCATAACTTTTACACCTAACATTCATAAATGTCTCAAAAATCATTATGATATTATTAGTGGTGTTGCACCTAACACATCTAGAATTCTGTATTAACATGGCCCACAATCTATTGTGTTAGCTACTAAAATTTTAAAAGTCAAACCTAAAAATTTTTGAATTTGATTTTGTTAGCAATCGAGACAACTCTATGGTCGATTGAATGGGGACTTGCCGAGCTCGTGAACCACCCCGAGATCCAAGCCAAGCTCAGACACGAGCTTGACACAAAGCTCGGGCCCGGTGTCCAGATCACTGAGCCCGATGTTCAGAACCTCCCATACCTTAATGCCGTTGTCAAAGAAACCCTTCGTCTTCGTATGGCTATTCCACTTCTAGTCCCTCACATGAACCTCCACGACGCTAAACTTGGCGGCTTTGACATCCCCGCCGAAAGCAAAATCCTAGTTAACGCTTGGTGGTTAGCTAACAACCCTGACCAATGGAAGAACGCTAATGAGTTTAGGCCCGAGAGGTTTTTGGAAGAGGAAGCCAAAGTTGAAGCTAACGGGAATGACTTTAGGTACTTACCCTTTGGAGTTGGGAGGAGGAGTTGCCCCGGAATTATTCTTGCGTTGCCAATTTTGGCCATTACACTTGGCCGTTTGGTGCAGAATTTTGAGCTGTTGCCACCACCCGGACAGGACAAGATTGATATGAGCGAGAAAGGTGGACAGTTCAGTTTGCATATCTTGAAGCACTCTACTGTTGTTGCTAAACCCCGATCGTTTTAAGATTTATTTGTTTGTGTTTTTGCTGTAATAACCAAGTGATACTGTTGTTGTTGTTGTGATTTAAAAGATTTTGAATTTGTTTTTGTATATCGTTTCATTTACTAATAACTCTTGAATCGTGATACTAAGTCGTTTCATTTACTAATATCAAACCGGCCCGTAGAAAAACAAACAAAGCGTAGCCTTTTGTACGCCTTACTCACCTTTCTAGGCACGTAGACATCAAAGTAAAACATTTTAAACAGTACATAATCTGATTTCTGCATAAATGTTCATTAAAAGTTTTATTTTCCGTCAAGATATACTATATAAACCTTTGCTCATACGTTCACGTCATCTTAACTAGTAGCAATGTCCGAGACAAGCTTCTTCACATCCGACATACAGAGAGGTTTAATGATAAACTCTTGAGCTCCCTCTTTCAAACACCTATACACCAACATAAACTGGAAATAATCATCCACGACGTTACAATTGAATTAGTTCTTAAAACTTAAAAGTTCGGTAATGTTGGTTACTTTTCGATCCTTTTGTGGTCATTATCAGCCGAGACCACAACAACCGGGATCTCTCTTGTAACAGATGATTCCTGTTACAAACGGTTAATGTTAAAAATAAAGAAGCTAGGATATCGGTTTGAAAGTGATTTACATTTACCTTAACCTTTTTAAGAAGCTCATATCCTGTCATTTCCGGCATACAATAATCCGTTACGATCAAATCTATCTTTGGTCCCTGCTTGATATCAATTCACCAAAATAGACATTATTATTTTTTTCGTTACGTTTTATAAAATAAACTATAATTCAATACTTTGGTTTTCAATTTTCGATATACATTGTGGTGGATGTTGGTGTTGTGTTCTCCAAGCCCTAAAATCTCCAATGCTTTCGGTCCATTGTCTACGGTAGTCACTGCTAACAACACACAAACTTAAATAATGTTAGCATTACGGATCATTTCTGAAGAATAATAGAAACCCCTTAATCATTATTATCATTGAGCAAACATATATATAGCCATATAGGAATACAATGGAAACCCTAATCAGAAACACTAATGTTATCTAATACTCCCCGGCAGTTCGAGCGGCGAAATCGCGAAATCTCGAACTGGACAAAAAACTATTATTAAGAAATTAAACATAAAATAAAACATAGATAATTGCTAATAAGACTCATTGCTTGCGGTGACGCATGGCGACGGGTCGAAACTGCGTTCGTTGCTTTTTCCGGTTTGCTTTTCTTCGGAATTTAATTACGAATTCACAGCCGCGAACGTCGTCAGCTAACTCCAAGCGGTTTGAAAATTATAAGCAAAACAATTTTTTTTTTCCAGATCTAAACCCGACACCTTGTATCGGAGCGTGACGGTGCGTCCGGTGGTCTTCTGCTGCGATTCCGGTATGCTTTTCCCCATAGATAACGGAATACTTAACGAAAAAAATAAAGGAAAATAATTTAAAAATTGGATCGGGCCGGATCGAGTTAGGCCAACCGGACTATGATCAAACCCATTTGTGAAACTTTAGTATAGGACCAAAATTTAATCACAGATGGGACTTGTGAAAATTTAGTACTATTATGTTTTTTTAATTATTCTAATGTCATATCATACGAGTACAAATAAATCCCATTTCTGCAACTGTACAAAATAAAAAATCAGCATCCCACAAGATATTTACAAAATAGAAACAGAAAATTTCTTAGAATTTTAGAGGAAATAAATTATTTTTCGACTTTCTTCGTCCCAAAAATGTTATCCATAAACAAAAAACGGTTAAAATAATATATGTGTGATTAATATGTGGTGTTATGTACTCAGTTAAAATCGGACAAAGGGAGTAATATAAATTAAATTCAATTTTCTGAATCTAATATAATATCTTAGTTACAATACTAGTCTTTATACCCATGTTTACGAACAAATAGTGTAAATTAATTTTATATTTAAGCTAAAATTATTTATTTAACTCAAATAGTGAAGATTATTTATTTTATAGAAAATACAGGTCTAAATAAGTTAAAATTGAAAAAGTAAAGAAATAAATTAATTTTATAAACTATATAGAATAAATGTTTTTGGTTAGTAGAAACTAATTTCTTATATACATTCCTCTTTTTTTTTTGAACGACAAAATATAAACAAGAAGTTTCGGCATTGCCATTAGCCCATGTATGTATTCAAATATATTAAATTAGCAAGAAGCTAAAAATAACCAGTTACATAAACGTATACATTTAAAAAGCAAAACTTGAGATATAGAATCATAAATACAAAATGACTACATTTTTAGAAACAATGTTACCTTTACATTCAGCTATGGTGAACAACATTTTTGCGACACTACGTTCGATACTACCATCGTCCACAACCAATACATGCGGCTTTTCGTTCATTTCATTCGGTCCTGCTTCTTTTGCTGATAATGATGATGATGAATTCATCAAGAAACACACAGACCCTTACTGGTTTTGGTTTTTGTTTATTTTCATCAACCTTTTTACCTTATAAACTCCAAACAAACTAGATACTTTTGTATTTGCAAAGATATAGCCCCTCAACTTCTAACAATGTCATCTTAAGTCCCTACAAAGTATAAACATAAAGCAATTACAAATGAGTACTACTATTAGTAATTAAAGATTAATCGTAATATACTTTAGAGTCTCGACAATGAATTTGTTACCATACTATGTGATAATCGGTAAATTTCTTTTTTACTTATATAGTAATGTGTGCTACTAAACGTTGTATTTCATGAAAAAGAAGTTATGACTATATTTCAAGTGGTTAACTAATAAAGAAAACGAAGTTTAGTAACTCATATATCAACAAAAATAAACATACGGAAATCTTATATAACGTGTAAAACTTGAATCCTACACGAATTTTAATTCCTCGAAGCCAACTAGAATAGGGTTCTAACTAGAATAAGATAGTTTAAACTTTTGTTTTTTCTTGATATATATAGTACAATTGTATTATTGAACAAACCTCCAAAACTAGATTGGAAGAAGGATATCAAAACAAAAATCCTCGAATTGGATCTCCAAGACAAAGAAGGCACATGCAAATATTGTACAAAACACAAAACCACACACACACACCTCGCAAAATGTTCGAGGTTTCAAACCTTTCTAGGTAACATTTTGGTGAAGGCCACGAAAAGAGTTCAGAAACTGTCACAATATTGCCCATGTTAAACCGAGTACATTTTGAATGAAAAGATTCGTCTTCTCGCCCATGTTAAACCGAGTACATTTTGAATGAAAAGATTCGTCTTCTCGTATAAGTTGAACATGAAAAGCTTCTCCGATTACCCGTGCCCAAAACACACACACACATATCCAAAAAATGAAGTCTCACTGCCACAGGATTCCTCTCTAAGTAACAAAATTAAAATAGCAAGGACAGTGCATCATTGTCTTTTTTCTAACTATAAATATGTAGGTAGTAAATAGAAGTTAAGTGACTTGTACAAAAACTATTTATCTATATTCAATTATTCCTTAGTTAAGAGTTGCAAATTAATTAGCTGATATTAGTTTATTTGTGAAGTGAATACTTGCATGATTTTTTTTTTATCTTATAAAAACAAATTAATATATATAACAACGTTGATGACACAACTCACATTTCGTTACAGGGGGCGGGGCTTATGGTGTGTACTATAGGCGACCGTACGGGGTCTAAAATCGATAGGGGCCCAATTTTTTCAGTACGTATATGTATAGGTTAGTGTAACGCTAGAACAAATCTTGTGGTTTATTTAACAACGTAAGAAAAAACAGTTTGATACTGTTATTTAGGGCCCAATTTTTACTCGTAGCACATTGCTACCGAAATCTTCAGGCCCGACCCTGTTTCGTCAGTTAGTATCGTATAAGTTATTGTTATTAGAATGATGGAAACCCCTTAGTTATTATTATTATTCATACTTTATATAGAGATTATAATGTTAACTTAATCTCCATAAATCGTAATGGACCCAAACCCACATATAGAAATTGGGTTTATTATCTAATAATTGTTAATTTCTATGTTAATATTGCATGCATACGGTCACAAACATTACCACAGACACGATATCAAGATTTAAACCCTTGTAACACAAGAATAACGTAACAGGGAGTATGAAAGTTGAAATTCAGTGATTTTTTTAGTTGATGTTAATTGTGAATAATGGCCATGTTAACATATCTAGGTCCATAACATACCTCCTTTAGGGATTATATCCGAATTTAGAAACAGAGTTAAAGTCTAACCAGAATATATGTGACTCTTATACTAGACACTAAGGCATGTTGGCGTGCAAATCACTAACGGATTTGATCCTTGAAGAGTGAAAGACATACACTCGTATACCCATATGACCGTTTTCCGAAGTATGTGCAGGGTGTGTGATCGCACATGGTCCTAAGCCGGAAATGGCCCATTTTTTCCGAATACATGTATATATTATGTAACAACTTAATAAAAAAAAAGTATAAAAGATGTATTTGGTCACGATTATATTAAAAAAATGTTTTCTATGTAATTTTTTTTATGAGGGGCTAGTTTTTAAATTTCGTACAACACCTCATATTTTCGAGACCGACCCTATATACTTGATATGTTTAACAATTATATTAACACGCGAGTTTGGGGCACCCAAGGTGCACTATACAAGCGCAAAAACTTAATAGATGAAAGAACAAAAAAGGAAACTTATCAAACCACAAACCCACAACAAAGCTTTCATGATAATGAAAAGCCCCAACATCATTTTCTATCAAAGAAAAAACTAGAATTGATTTATTAGCTTGGCTGGTGACGAAAATTAGTATACATTATACGGTTTATATAAAAAACACAAAGAGATCGAAATCTCATAAACTAATAAACAATAAAAAGGTCTAAAGCCATTAGATTATCAAAACCAAAAATAATTATGTGCCTATGCTAATACTAACGCGTTCCGTTTAATGTTTGAAGACGTATCCAAGCTTGGATAACGGCAGTAACTCATTTTAATTAGCAGTACCAACTCAGTATAATAATGAAAAACATGCTTAAGTACATCGTTAAGAAGATGTATAATTTTTTTGTTCGTTGCAATATTATCTCATTTTTTCGTTACAATATTATCACATGTTTTTTGGATGATTTGGTCCGGTTTTGTAACAATATATTGGCTTTTATTATACTTCTAAGGGTATTTAGTAGGTTATTTTCCACACAATAATCATAATACCTTTAATTACCTTTATGGGCTAATTGTTTAGAAATGCATCGAACGTTATATCTAAAACTATTGTATACATCCATCTTTGAATTGGTCAATTGTATGTATCTAAATTTCAAAAACCTCTATTGAATGTATCCAACTTTCAAAAATCTGTTATTGTATGTATTCAACAATACGTGTCATCCATATAATGTGCCACGTAAGTTGCCACATCATCGTTTTGCTAAGATTTCATTGGTTGAATATATAAAATATCGATTTTTGAAAGTTATATACATACAATAGACCAATTTAAAGATGAATACATACAATAGTTTTGGAAGTAAAGTTCGATACATTTCCAAACAATTAGCCCTTATTTTTATTGACTACTAATAATGTTACTATGAAAGTTATTCATACCCAAAAACTCTTTTATCTTTTTTGAAGAATTTATCAAATATAGTATAAAGGCTCCAAATTACCCAGCAAGGCCTACATAAATAGGGGCCAGAAACAGAAAGTACTAATACAAATTTATTTTGTTTTACGTTATTTACACAAATTTATTGCCAAAAGAAGACAAGTTCGGTCAAACTTAATAATTTAATTGGACGAATGAACATACCATAAATATGCTAGATTGTGACACAACGTTGGAATAAGACATAGACTCACAATAGACCAAATAAGATGAAGAGGAATATGATTTTAGACTAATGATTTCAAAGAGTGAAGTTGAGTGTGTTTTGGTAAACATGTATGCAATCTCTAGAGTAGAATGAACAAAGCAAGGAGATGGTGTCGAAATAAAGAAGATGATATATGAGTGAAATTTGGTTCGCTCACGGAAACTTTGTAGCGAGCAATTTGATTAGTATTTTTATGAGCAAATTACCAAAATAATCACCTATCACTTACACTTTACAAAAATAATCACCTAATTCGCGACGGATTTCTCGCGGCATTTTTTCCATCGCGAAAGTACACATATTTTAATCAGACCAATAAAAATTCGACACGTTGTCGCGACACTATTCATTTCTGGCGTCAATATTCATTTTCGCGACAACGTGTATGATTTTTATTGGTCTGATTTTGTTTTATGTACTTCTCGCGATGATAAAGTGTCGTGAGAAATTCGTCGCGAATCGAGTGATTATTTTTGTAAAGTGTAAGTGATAAGTGATTATTCTGGTGATTAATTCTATTTTTATTGGACAATCTAACGTAGTGGGACCTTTTAGATTGTCACATCCTCGCGTATTTAACTAACCAACATCAAGGATCATACATTATCTAGTGGGGAACTTGCGGTTATTACGATCCTAGAAGTGTGTTTGGCCTAAAACCTGGAACGAAACGATAACCGGAATAAAAGATAAATGAATACTGAAAATTGGAATATGAATCGCACTAACGGTTTGGTTCTAGACTGGTTTTGTACCGGACTGGTAATAAAACCTTGGGAAACTCGTATTTGTTAGCGAATGGCTTTCTTTTTCAAGTTTAATATAATATGTACGTCGCCCGTGTGTGTGTTTTTATGTGTAATTTAGTAAACCAATAATAAATAGCCTATACAACCAAAGTTCTAAAAAGCAATAATAATTCTTGGTTATTACCAAAACATAAATAAATCGCTAATCAAAAACATGTTTAACAAAATGTATCTAAAAAGACAATTACAATTGCAAACCAAAGTATCAAACAATTACAAATTACTATAAAATTCCAATCTTTCAAATAGATCATGACGTGGTTGTCACACTCCGTTAAAGCCGAAACACAAGATGTATAATCTATGATATCAAGAATCAAAGTTACAACAAACAACTATAACAAAACATACATCATATAAAATGAATCATGCCAAAAGTATACAAATACATCGTAATCGTCTTAAATACATAATCAAATCAAAATGCACGGATCCTCCACGAACTACATCAACTCAAAACAAGTTCCAAATAAGCAATCAAACGATCCGCATAACAAGCATGGCATGACTAAAGGCAATCCACCACCTCAAACTCCCGAAAAACGTTAAAAATACGTCAACAAAAATGTCGGTGAATTATTCACAATTTTTGGTAAAAAGTGACTCAATTTAAATAAAACATTTGTAACAAATTTCCAATCATATCTTGTTTTATAACCATAACTAGCTTATTGACCCGCCTAATATGCGGAAAATTATATCAAAAAATATATAATTTAACAAAGAACATATAACTTATATAAAAAGATTGATGGAATACTATTAGTCATTTAGACAAAATGATTATGTTAGCAAATGTGAAGTTAAATAAAATATTTACTGTGTAATTCAGAGAAAACCTTATTAAAAATAAAATAATTATAATATATAAAAAAACTAAAAATATTGCGTAAATAAGACGGAAAAAAAACAGAAGATTTTTTTTATATGATATGTTTTCCGTTTATTATGCTAAACACTCGTAAAACAATAAAATAATTTTATTTTCTTTTTATAATATAAAAAAAAGTTATTTGTTAAATAGGACGAAAAAAACATATGTTTTTATATCATATGTTTTCCTTTTATATGCAAAGCACTTGTAAAACAATAAAAAAAACTAGTTTCTTTGTATACTAAAAATGTGTTTGTGATTGAAGAAAAAATATGTTTTGTATTTTTTTAGAATTAATTTAAAATACAAGGGTTAGATTATTTCAAATAGAAAGGTTAATTAGTTTTATTTAATTATTACTATTTAAAATAAGGGTTAATTATTTAAAGTAAAGGGGTTAAAATGAAATTATTAATGATGACATTATCAAAATAATCTAATGGTTCAAATTAAAGTTGTATTTCCATCTAATGGTTAATACTTGCCCAGTGATATTTTAGGCCTCTCTTTTATTATATATTAAGATTCGATTTATATTGCCTAAATATTATACACCCGATCCTGACCACAATAAATAACCCTAATACTAAGGCGGGTCAAACCAAAGACAACAAATAATAACATACGACCATAACATCCATTATGGGACATCCTACCGAACGATGAGGGTTTGGTCAAACACATATAGATTTATATATATACAACCGAAGCTCAAAGAGTTATCCGGTGTAAACAGGAAGGCCTAACAAGGCATAATAACACATAATCTAAGTCAATTCTGATCCACTAGGTGAATAAGATTAAACAATAGATAGTTTTAAACACGTTTTCCAACCCAAAATAAAACAGTAAAAAGGGCTACGAATAACTCACAATAATCAACAATAGCAGTGTCGGGATGACAACTAGGAGAGATCATTCCAACACCTAAGTGCCATAGAATAACGACATCACATAAATCCAAGTACCTCTATAAGTGTAGTACGATTTAGCCTTATAAATTAACGTTATATTACATTATATATTCAATGAGTCCGAAAGAATAACATTTCCATTCGCTACCGACGAATAGGAGGTAAAAATAGAAGATTAAATATTGACAACCGAAGTTTAATCGAAATTCACCAAAATTCGTATGTGTTTGTGTTTGTGTGTGTGTGTGACTTCACTTTATTGCCTTAAAAAGAGTTAATTACATAAATGGTTCTTATGTTTCTATCATCGATTGCAAATTTGGTTCCTTATTAATAACTAACATTTTTAAATATAGAGAGACCGGATAAGTAACAATCTAAAACCATGAGGACTGGATCCGAGAGTAAACAAACCTCAAGACAAAACCCTAAAAACCCGGAAAGCCACTTCGGCCATTTATGTAATTTACTAAGCTAAAAAAAACAACCCAAAAACCCTACCACACCACCGTATTCTCGATTTAGGGCTCACAATCATGAAAGAGTGTGGCGGTGTTAAGCTTGAATTGGCCGGAATTTAGGTATATGTATATGTATCTATTATGTATATGTATATTCTGTATGTATATATTACTTTGTATCTATCGATTTTTATTTCTTGGTTGATTTGTTAAAAAAAATTACGTACACAGATTTTAAGGGCTTAAATTCAACCAAAAAATAGATAATCAATGGATGTAACTCATCTTGATGATGAAGCTTTATACTTAATTTTCCAAATATTAAACAATAAGCTTGATCGTAAATCATTTGGCCTAACATGTCATCGTTTTCTTGATATTCAAAGTTTAAGTCTTAAATGTTTGAATCTTAGTCGTCATTTTGATTCTATTCCCCTTGAGAATTTGCTTAAACGTTTTCGAAATTTACATACATTGTCATTAAACCAGTCAGTGTCAGATTATGATGTATCTAAACTTGAGACGTACGGGTTAAAAATTCAGTCTCTTTCTCTTAGTTATTGTAGTAATGTGAGTGACGTAGGACTTACTTCCGTTGCTTCTGGTTGTCCGTTGTTGTCTGTTATTTGTCTTGCTAATTCTTCTATTACCAATAATGGATTGGAAATCTTAACTAAATCGTGTAAAGGTTTAGTAGAAGTGAATCTTGCTTATTGCAAAAGGATATCTGACCGTGGAATTGAATGTATGTTTCAAAATTGTCGGAAAATTAGAGCGCTTGATATAAGTTGGTGTAGTAATATTTCTGGTGTAGGGTTCCAAGGGTGTTCATCAACGTTGGCTTTTTTAAAAGCCAGTTATTGTGATTTTCAGACTACGGGCTTAAATGAAATTATAAGTGGTGGTGGTCTTGAGTATCTTAATCTTTCTTATCATAGTAAGTACATGGAGCTTGGACCGGCAACGATTGGTTTAGGATTTGTTGCAAATCTTAGAATACTTGACTTTCAGATGTGTGACTTTGTTGAGGACAATGTTATCATAAGCATCTCAAAAGGGTGTCCGTTGCTTGAAGAGTGGAACTTAATAAATTGTGATAAAATTGGTATTTCTGGGTGGGAGTCGATTGGATTGCATTGTCAAAACTTGTCGATCATTTATGTGCACGGATGTGATAACTTTTGTGATCAAGGATTACTTTCTCTGGGTAATGGCTGCAAACGCCTAACGGAGATTTACATGACATATTGCATAGGAATTACTCCATCTGGGAGAGGCTTGTTCAAGATAAGGAGAGCGGACGTGAAGATCAAAGAGATAGGAGGGTCAACAAGTTTTCCTTTTTGGAGATTTACATGGCCACTTACAAGATATTTACTGTATTAGGTTTACGAAGAATCAATTGAAGCCAGAAATATATGAAGACAATTGGTATGTTAATGCTACTTTAAATACTTAGCATTTTGTGTTATGCTTTTTTTTATTCTGACTTATGTAAAATCGAAGTATTTCTGAATATTTGGCTATGAAACCAAAGTTTTTAAGTTTTTGCGAAGAAGAATGGATTATTAATGCATGTTTTTCCATATAGTGACACACTTCCATTAATCAATCTACTATAGCAATGAAAGACACGGTAACTTTAATTTTATGACGCCGATTTTAGCAATGACTATGTTGCTATTTTTTTAGTGCAACTGATATTACAATACTTGTAAGGAAGGTACGATTCTTTCTATTAGAAGTGAAAGAACCATTAGTATTATAAGAGGTGAGCTCGGTATGGAACCTATCAATACCAGAATTTTTTAAGAAAAGAAGGAAAACACGCAAGTTCGTTTTTGCAGCAAGTAGCTTAGTTTTTGTTACATATTTAGTTAAGCAGCATTGCCAATCCTTGTGGCGAATGGAAATGTTATATCTAGTTGGATAATTCATCCTTATCGTAGGACTTCATTCATTCTGTGTTTTCTTGCCTTATTTATGTTGTCTTATGGATTTAGTTTAAGCTTGATTTTTGATCCAAAACTTGTTGCATAATAGCATTATTAGCATGTTTTTCGTTGATGTACTGCTAAAGTCCATGCGACGTTTATAAAACCGTGTTGTAAATAGAAATTTGTCCAACTACAATGTATATAAAGCATTGTAGTTGACCCGAATGGGATACTTGTAGTAACAACTCAAGTGCAAAAAAAGAAGAAGAAAAAAAAAAAAAAAAATAAACTTCCATTGTTGGTTAGATTTTTTTCAATCTAGATATTGAAATGACTTCATATAATTAGTTACAAACCCTTTTAAGTCACAAACTGTAGTGAATAATGATATAGGAGATCCAAGAAAAAAAAAGATAAAAATTTTTTTTAAGGATAAAAGACTCAATCTCCATTATTCATTTAATTTCAATCCAATGACTAAAATTAAATCAAAACTTACTTTGAAATTATTTTTTTTAAATTAATTTATCTCGCAAACCGTTAATTGTTAGACAAAATAAATTATACCGTTGCGACCGTCTCCTCTTTAATTAGAGTGGTTGTCATATATATACTTTCGACGACTTTTATTTTTTCGATTTTCGGATGGATATTGAAATTGTAACGTTAATATCACATGTGATTTTAACATAAATGAGTAAACTTTAAAAACAAAAAATATTATATAATGTATGATTTATCTAAACCCAGAAAAAAAAAATCAAATTTTGACAACTTTTATTCTTTCGTTTTTGGACAAATGTTTAAACTCGTAAGATTATATCAATGTGATATTAACATAAAATGTGGATTTAAAGATCTAAAATCGTTATATGATATATAATTAAATTAAACCTATAAAAGATTCAACGAAATCACATGTGATTATACTAAAATCACATGTGATATTAACGTAAATCGTATGTGATATTATAATATACGTAGAGCTTTAAAACAAAAAAACCAATAACACACACGATTTTAACTTTAATGTGAAATTTTAAATACAAAAATATTATATAAAGTATAATATATATAGACACGGAAAAAAAATCGAATTTTGAGTCATAATATAATAGCTGGTTGCACCGGCCATGTTAAATATATAACAACTGGTTGCTTTCGAGTCATCCGAGAAAGTATTCAAATCAACATCACTATATCCCTTAAGGACAACGGGAAACTTATGATAATACAATCCAAGATTCATGGTTCGTTTAAGATACCTCATGAGTCGTTCTATAGCATGCCAATGCTCAATACCAGGTTTAGATCTACTTGTAAACCTGCATAATAATCCCACAACATGAGTTATGTCGGGTCTAGTACAAGCAGTGGCATACCTAAGGCCTCTCCTAAATCTTTCATATCAAAGCTTTTACACGATAAAGATTTCACATTATTCATGACATTAATATTTGATCCAAAAACAAGCAGGTCATCCACATATAAGCATATTATAGTCATCCACATATAAGAATATTAGTTCAAATTTCATTTTCGGAGCCTGTTTCAAGCCATTTAACGATTTACGTAATTGTTTAGGAGCATGTTTCAAGCCATATAACGATTTACGTAATATACAAACTTTATGTTCTTGACCGGAAATTACAAACCCTTCATGTTGAGGCGTTGAACCATGTAAATCTCTTCATCTAAGTCACCATTAGAAAAAACAGTTTTAACATCCATTTGGTGCACAACGAGATCATATAACATCCATTCTCTCTTTGTCTAATCCCTTTTGCAACCAAGTATGTCTTAAAATTATCAATTGTGCCATGGCTACAGTATTCACATTAGTGGTGTGAGTATCTCCTAACAACATTTTCTTATCATCACTAGCAACATTGAATGTTTTGAACATACTTCGATCATTGCAGACATGGCGCCAAGTACCAGAATCTACCCACCACCCCTCTGATCCACCTATAAGGTTGATTTCATAAATCATAGCTACCATTGGTAGTTCTTCGACCAGGTTAACAATAGGCCTGTTTCGACACGCGAGACATGTCACTCTTATTAGGGGGTGTTGATGCTTATTTTGATTCCTTTGCGGGTTCCAATTCTGATGATTTCCTCGAGGTTGAAAGTGTGGGTTTGGTCGGTTTGCGATTCTGATTCTAGAAATTTCTCCTAGTAGGTTTCAGAATTGCGTTAGATTTTTTTATTAGCGTTGTTGTTGGTGGAAACAACAAACACTTTTTCTTTTTGGTCTTGTTTACGAGCTTCCTGCTCAATGCGAAGGCAAGTGATTAAACTTTCTAAAAAAAAAGTTCTTTTGCTTGTGCCTGAGAACATTATTGAAATCCTTCCACGAAGGGGGTAATTTATCAATGATTACTACAACTTGGAATTGTTCGTCAAGGGACATACCTTCGAGATAATTTGTGGGCTATTTTTTGAAGCTCGTAGGATTGCGCTTCAACTGACTAATCAGTCATCATGAAATTAGGTATGGGCTCACTGCGTACTTCTTGGTTCCAGCTTCCTCAGTGTCATATTTCTTTTGTTATGTTCCCCGTATTTTTTTAGCACCAATGTCGTCGAAGTTGAAGTAGTTGTAAAGCTCACCAGACAGACCATTAAGAATTAAATTTTTGCACAAAAATTCAATCTTGGTCCAAGCTTCCATCGCCTTAGTTTGCTGATCTATTTCTCCTTCCCGTCAAATTCAATCACTGTGGGCTTTTGAGAAGTCAAAACATATGCAACCTTTTTCATAGTAAGAAATAATAACATCTTTTGCTTCCACCGTTTGAAGTGAGCACCCTCAAATCGAAAAGGCTTATTCATGTGCAAGTAGAGTATCAACCTCGACGTCCCCGGGATAAAACAACCCAGTCCTACTTTGTCTCGAATCTTGATATCGCATATTTTCATATATGTTTATATGCGATATTTGGTCGTTTTTGTGTTAAAATCATGATGGATATGGTAGCTTTTGTCGTTAGTTGTTTGAAAGTGATATTTCAGCTAACATGTATTAGCACGGAGCGAGAATTAATGATTTGGCCGAAGAAACCGCAAGAAAATGGCCAAAAGTACGTGAAGTTGGAGGTTGTCTACTGCTGCACAGTGGAAGGTGGTGCGATGCAGCAGGGATTCAGTTTGCAAAACATTCGTTTGAGCAAATATATTGTAGCGCAACAGTAGGTGATGCGGCGCAGCGACCGATTTTTGGGCTCCGGGTTTTAGCCCTATTAAGAGAAGATTTAACCTTAAAATAGAGATCAACTTTTGAAGGATGAACTTAGGGATAATCGATTTTTGGAGCTAAAGAATATGAGATAAGACAATTTTGAAGAGAGATTTTCAATCATATCGTTTTTCCAGTTCAGTTACTTTACGATTTCGATTTGGTACAATGTTTGATACTTTATTTATTTCGTTTTTGTTTATTACTATGAGTAGCTAAACTTAGTATCATCTCTCATTCTAATTCAGTGCTCTCCGAACCGTGCGGGAAGGTTTCCCATCACATGGTTCATCAACAAGGGAATACCAGACCATATCTGCTTTTGCGCCATGACAATCTCACTCGAATTACGGGGGGCGTCAGAGGTTGTTGCCCCGTGGCCAACTCGAAGGGGCTGAAGTTCGACGCATAGCTTTTTGGTTGTTCGTTTGGAATTAGGGATCAATTGGATGATTAACTTTAGGTTTTGAATGTTTAATAGATGATTTTATGTTTGATCGAAGATCCGTTTTGGTTTTAATCTTAATTATATTGTCTAAGTTTGTTATATTCATTGTTGATTGAAATTCTAGGTATTTGAGAAAAATCTAGGGTTAGGTTAAACTATGAACGAATAAATCAATCGGTCTATAATTGATTAAAGTTCCCAGTATTCGAAATGAATTGGTAATAAAAACTGAAACAATTTGGTTTTAACAAGTACGTTAGTTTATAATTACAAGAAATTGGATTAGAAAACTAATAAGTTATTCGAGAGGAAGCTTTATGAGATCAAATCATTAACATCAACTTGATTCTTAACGCTTAGTTATCTAGGGCTTTTACTATATTCGAGAGGAACAATATTGTCTGAGATAATTAAAGATAATTAGGTATTCGAGAGGATTTTAATTATAAATTAGAAGTAAGTTAACATTCAACTCCTTAGGTGAAATCAAACCGATAGTGAACTATTCAACACATATGCTTTTCTTTTAGTGAATTCTAATAAAAAATCTTTTCGGAAAATCATAACACGTGATAATTACTTTTACAGTAAAATTAAGCAACGTGACAACTCGGTCACGACCCCCACTTTTTTAGTATCATTAATTCTTTACTTAAACTTTAATACATAGTCCATGCGAATGAACCGGATTTACCGAAAGCTATACTATGCATGATTAGGTCCACTGACTAAGTGTGTTAGTCGAATATTAACATATTTCTTGTTTTTAAAAATAGACTAAATTTAACACAACAACTCTCTACTGTACGGTAGAACCACACCCTCAAATGCTCGATACAGTAAAATAAGAATTAATATTTTGAATGAGAAGAAAAAATGACCGGAGAGTATATTTTTGTGTATTTTCCTTTCATTCATTCAACAACGTTTTATAGGGGGGAAATTGAATACAAAAGAAAATAATGGTTCCAATTGATTTAGCTAAGGAGCGAGATTTTGGTCACCGTCACTTGGAGAAAGAGTCACGAAGAAAGACTATTTCCATTTCACGCATTTATTTTGTTTACAAAATTATTTATTTTAAATAATTCACAAAATAATGTCTTACGAGTGTGATTGGATAATCCTTTACTATTAGGTGAAATTCGTGATGGTTATTTTAACAATCGTCCATTTTTATGTTACGAGTGTTTTAGTTGTTAAATACTAAAATATCTTTTTCTAGGAAAAGTTTAGAAAACATAAAACGTGTTCAATTTGAGTTGGGTGTTTAGTTATAGGAAACAAAAACACTTTTTCCTAGAAAATATTTTAAAATAACTTAAACACGAGTATATGTTCTTCAACATGAGTCACTTATTTGTTTAATTGTAGAAAACGTTTTCGAATTTTACATTTTCAGTTTTCAAGAAAATGAAAATGGTTTATTATCTCTATGAAAATTTTAAAAACACATTTAGTTGTTACATGGAAAGCACAATAATTTTTAAATTCTAAAATGAAAAATTGTTAGAAAACTTTAAAAACGTGTTTTCTAAAGTGTAATTATGAATTAGAAAACTGAATTTCTATTTTTCTTTTTCGGAAAATGGTTTTGAAAAAATTATATTTAAGCACGTCTTTTGAGTTTTATATTTTATTTGAAATTTAGTCTGAAAAATATTTATAATTTTCTATAACCAAACATACTTGCATTTTTGAAAACCTTTTTCTATTGATTTCAAACTTTTTTAGAAAAAAAAAGCGTCCTCTTACTAATGTCAATGCATAAAAAAAAAACTTATTCGTTTGCTAAAGAAGTATTTTGTTTTAATTTAAAAAAGAAATAGAGAATGAAAATAAAAAAAATTCAACAATTAAAACACAATTATCGACAACATAATCACTATTAAAAATAAATTTTTTTGTTAAAATATTAAAACACGCATAATTTATTTATATTTTGACTAAACCAACTTTTATATTTGACGTATATACTTAACCAACAGATATATCTCGTAACCATTTCCGAATATAAAAAAGATATTTATGTAACAAAGTTGAAACATTTTTATATTCGGAAAGGATTCAAAATTTGGCACCAAACTTCATCAGCGCGCCACTCCTTCCATTCCTCTGGAATTTTCAAACCTAATTTCATCGATCAATTTGTTTTCTCTCCAGGTAAATTCTCACATTCTCATTTCTCGATCTCCAATTCCGCAATATTCATCAAATTCAGTACGTTTTTTATCGCTGATTTCACACAATTTCATTTCGTAACTACGCTGATGCTTTTTAATCGATTATTTGAAAGTTATTATATGTTCAATTTCATATATAATTAGTGATATTAATTCGAATTGCAATTAGATTGACTAAGTTGTTTACGAAAACGATAGCCGGTGAACTGTTTTATGCTCATTAGTACTGTGCTTGAAATCGAGGATTTGTCGATTCGAGATGTTTTACTTTTTATTTGTTAGGATGAGTGAAAAACGCTTGCATATTGTTATAGGAAGGATTTAGTGGAACCGAATAAGATTATGAACACATTTTTTACCATAGAAGAGCGATTTCTCACGTATGGAAATAGTTAACTTGATTCTAAGGTGTTTATGTATGTGAGTTTGTCTAGTGCTGCTATTTACTTTGCAGTTTTGCTGTTTCGGTTGTTTTAAGTCAGGTTTTAGAGTTATACTGTGCGTTATACAATGCTGCAATGGATGGGAGGATCAAGGCGGAAAGTCACGACTGTAAGTGTCAGCCAACACATTACTTTCTCTTATCGTTTTGAGAATTATTTAGCTTGTAAACTGGTTAGAAGTTGTACCTTATGGTTCTCCATGGATCACTTTATCTCTTTTCCAAAAAAAAAGTAATCTGTTCTTGATATTGTATTTGCATGTTTTTAGACTTTTAGATGATGGAACTATATTAATTTAGGATACACCTATGCATATACGGGTTCTTGAATTGTCGCATGCTTGTCACACAGCTCATCCCATTTAATGACTGGACAAGGATATTGCATCTAAGTTGACGACGAGCCACATTTAAATGTGGGGGAGAGAGTAGAGATTATGACACTAAATTATGTTTGGAAATCATATCGAGTTTGTCTTTGTGATAATAATGTTGCTAAAATCATCATTATGTGAACAAGGCCAATAAAGGAAACACTTGCTTCCCGAATAGATAAATAAGAAATTGTGCTATGAACATAAGGATCTATATATGTGTGTGTGTGGTAAAAAATCACAGCTAACAATAAGTTAGTACGGCAAAGACTGAGCTGGATATTTATTTGCTGTTGCAAGAGCTTTAATTATTTAACCTTTTGATAATGTAGTTGTGAAATATTTAAACAAATATTGGTAGTAAGCTTCTGATAGCGTAACTGTTCTGTTATGCTCACCATTCATTTTTAGTGTTTACAACTGAAATTATATTTTTCTGTGTTCTGATATGTTCTGGTTTTGCTTGAACGAGGAAATTTCCAGTCAAGAATGTCAACACAAAAGAGGTATGTTATGTCTTTCATTTGGTTCCGTAACAAGCTGGATATTCTCAGAGAGACTGTGAGAAAGCTTTGATTAAGTAATTAAACGTTGACACTAGTTGTTCTACCTATAACCTATCAGGCAGAAACAATATTTTGAACAAAGAAAACGGCAACAGCAAGAGCAAGATCAAGAACATAATTCAAGTGGGCCAGAGAACTATTCTGATAAGAAGCTTCCTCACCCACAATATCACGAAAATACTAGATCACTTGATGTTATCAGTCTTCTAAGCTTATCAAAAAATGCCCAGGGTTGCACTTCTAGATTCCCAGAAGGTACTTTTATGTTTATGTTAGTGTATTTTTTGCTAATTTGTGTTTTCTTTATGGTCTGCAGTACCTTTTCAATTGTGCTTTTATAGTGACAGTTTACGCCCACATGTGCATGCCTAGTGTAAAACCGGAATAAAATGTTCAAGCAAATTGTTCCAAACTCTTCATGAAAACTTTATTTGATGACGAATAAGATGTTCCTAAACAATAAAAATATTTTATTAGTTTGTGAGGTCATTCAAGAAGTGAAAACAAAATCTAAACTGCTTATGACCTTATAATGGTATCAGGAAGGGGAGGTTCAAACAGTGAACATACAACAACACAATATCGAACTGCACACAGTCCAAATACAGTTCAAATGGAAACCAAAAGCCCCCGTCGAACTGAACATGTTGAATTAAAGGAGACAAGTACATATTTCTGAACTATTCCCAACTCTCACTCT
Organism: Senecio squalidus; assembly: GCA_910822075.1. Classification (NCBI taxonomy): domain Eukaryota; kingdom Viridiplantae; phylum Streptophyta; class Magnoliopsida; order Asterales; family Asteraceae; genus Senecio; species Senecio squalidus. Next base: position 2,166,724 of record CAJVGC010000001.1, on the reverse strand, counting down.
CCCATATTTGTTATGCCGTTTATTTATTCTTTCTGAATCATTGATTAAGTGAGTTTGTATCAGGAATTGCATCCAATCAGGTGAAGGAGACAGTTTGTCCACACGAGTAAGTAGACCTTTGCATTCATGCTCAGTACTCTGTTTAACCATCCCTGATTTCAATTATCAAAAATTCAAAAAATATACTCTTGGTAAATTCAATAAATCGTACACATGAGTGGTATTACACATACATGTTTTGCAGTATCCTATAGTTTACCTGCTTAGTTTCATTAGAAGAGTGTTTTGTCCTTGTGTAGATCTGTTGTGTTGATGCTAACAGATTTATATTTGATTTCTCTTCTAGTTGTTATCTTGATGCTTCAAAAAGGAACAATGCTAAAGATCCTATGAAGACGAGTACCGATCACAGTGAGTACAAGATACTGAAAGCATTTCTCTTTGTGTCTGTTTAAATTCATCTGTCATTATGTCTGAGGTCCTCTCTTGAATGCTACAACCATTTAAAGTTTAAACGTTTGTTATATAACTATTTAAGATAGCTAAAAGGATATTCTGAAGTATTATAAATAATCTTGTCCTCTGATGCACATCGGTCAATGTAGTTATTATGTGTAGGCGCTTGACATTATCAACAGCTCCTAGTTGCTTAAAGTAAATTGAGTTCTGCATTTCCTTCTTCTTTTCTCAGAGATGTCTCTCATTGATATGCTCGGTGATGATGGACAAAACAGCAGTTCAAAAGGAAATTTTGTACATGAGAATCATGTTGCGTTTTCAGTTGAAGGTACATAATGGATTCTACTATAATATCAATACGTTAGGTAATACATTTAGCATATCTTCAGTAGGTTAAACAGACTCTTTTATTGTGTTTCAAGACTATTTTTTAAATGAAGTAACAACATTCTCCTATGTCCTATAAATGCTGCTAAATTAGTAGTGAAGCTTGCAATTGTTTTGAGTCATTTGACACTCATATATATGTATCTGAAGATGCCTTTTTCCACCAGGTCTAGGAAAAGTGGAAATGGAAACTCCAGCTCGTTCACCGCTAAATCCTTCGAGGTATACATTGGACTTAGAGTCTTATATATTAAAAACTATCTTAAAAAATAAAAAAGCATTGCTGCCATTGCATGATATAGGTGATTTGTGGTCCTCATATATTTAGTTCTAATTGCTCTCATATTAGTTACTTGTTCCTCTATCAGATAGTCGATATGACACATCCTTCCAAACTTTCCAGATCACTAGTATTGTAAACATACTAGGGGGAATGATTAAACAAGCTTTAAGTTGTTATACTTCCATTTTTGGCACAAGAGTTACTTTGTTGTGAGTCCATTTTTTCACAAAAGTTACTTTCTTGGAAGTTTTTAAGGTAATAATTTGCAGTTGATCCTTAAAATGCTTATGCTACTATGCATTCATATTATCTTTGATTAGCAGGTCTTCTATTGGTTTCCTACAACTAACATATCATTTTGATCAAATAGTGTTAAAAAAGTTATCTTTACATTATATATACTTGCTTGATATGCTGGGACCCTGAATGGCTTGACTTGATTTTGACTTTTTTTTCACAGAAAATTTTCCTATGGATGTCCTGCACCATCCAAAACTTCCAAGGGTTACCACACTTACAAGAAATTTAGTTTCAGTTTGGAGGACCAATTTGCTGAATTGGTGAGACGTTATTTATGATAGATGATTCCACCTTGTATTCGACATATTTTTTTTCTTGCATATAGTTGTTAGTGCATAGAGTATTAAAATTTATATCTCTCAAGGCTTTTTTGGATCTTTATTTAAGATTTATCTGATTGACTGATTGGTCTTAGAATGTCAACTGTTGAACAAGATACTGATTTAACTTTGATCTTTTTGTCTCGGTTCAGTTATATTACACGTCCATGCAGCGGGCTGATTGTAATATCTGTTTTCACTTATCACTGCAGGATAATATTGCTTTTGGTGCTGACATACCAAGTGGTGCAAGTTCTTTAGAGCCCCCTCCTTATTTAAAAACATATGGTAATTCGAAGCAGAAGAAAATGTTTGACAAAGAATCATTGTTGCATGATGTGAACAATATTTTAAGCAACGATGCATATTATGATAGGAGGGTAGAGCAAGATGAATACAATTGGCATGGTAATATTTCATCATTTTTATCGTCTAATTTGTAGCATTATGACTTTTATATGTATTAAGGAATGATCCATTCTTCAATTGTTTGGATTTTTCAGAAAAATCTAGCTTCTTAGATGACAGATTTCATGATGACAACTGGCAATCTGATTTTGATTCCAGTATGGTAAATCATATGAGAAGTAGAAACTGTGATAAAGCGGACTTTTATTTTGAAGACAGTCATACACAAAAAAGGAGGTTTATATCTAGCTCCTACCTTTTATCATCCATATTTATGTTTATCATAATAAAATTCTTATCAGTTCTATCTTGCAGAGTTAGTGCCAAAGAAGCATGCAACTTCAATATTTCAGGTATTGTTTCTTTTTCTTACTTTTCACTCCTATTATTAATATCGCTTTGGTATCATCAGTTTAAATGTTGAGAATTTATTATTTCTTTCACTGAACTGGCAACATAAAATTCAACAGTTATATGTATGTTATGGTTTTAGGAGACATTCCTTATGCAGCTATAGTGAAATATTATTTTGAGTTCATGGGAGATAGGGCCAGTTTAGGAGAGCAAGTAAAATGAGTCGAAAAGGTTAAAGTTGCCCGAAGTCTGTTATAACTGCATACAATCTCCTAAACTGTTTTATCGATTAATATTGTTATGGGCAAAATTATTATATGTAATCATACTTGATGCATAATGAAATCACTGTTTGTAAAATAATTAAAAACTTAAAACTATGAACAGAAAGTTTTACCGGGTCAACCCGCCCCACCCCATTTCAACCTGCACTAGAATATGAACCATTTCAAACTGAACCGATACCTGACCCGTCTGACCCTCCCATCTTGCCAACTCTAACAGTGAGGATGCAACACTAAAAAATGTTGCATCTCTTGCTCCATTATACCTACATTTTCGGCTGGTTTCGTTGGTTCTTTAGTTCAGTCCATGTTAAAAAAGAATATATATAGTTTTTTGCTTCATTTCTACAATCCTTTGTTTATTCAGAGGTATCTTCTCCATATAAGCACCGAATGGAGCATCGTTATGATTTTACAACATCTGACATGACAAGGTATGGAAACTCTTTTTAGATTATATGTGATATGCTTGTAAATTTTTAACCAGACATCAATAATAGCAGTTATCCAAGTACACGTCGAAACTCTGATTATAGCGAGATGACTCATTCTTCAACTTGGCCTTCCTTGGCAACAGAAGATGCAAGAGACCATCTGAGCTTTTTAAGGTTATATATTTCACTCAATAATTTATAAAATATCTTTATTTCATCATGCTCACTTTTTTATTTGGACTAAATAATACAGCGACGATTCACGCTTGTCCCAAACAGGTGACCACTTTTTTTCCTACTGCATATTAATTGTCTGAATAAAGAGGGTCGAAGTCCCAACCCATTTACTTATAAATGGGTCGCTTTAAGTTGCGTTTTATCTCAAACGGGTGAAATTTGTGGGACCGCTTAAAAGTGAAAGTTACCTAAAGTCTGTTTTCATTGCATACAACCTCCAGAATCATTTTATATCAAGGTCTTTATTATTATGTAATTTATTGTTTTCATAATCATATCAATGCATCAATTATCTATAAAAATAAAAATGGGCGAGTGTTTGCGAGTCAACCCAATCTGACCCCACATGTTTTGACCTATACTAAAATTGACCCTTTTCAACCCTAACCGGCTTTGACCCATTACCCAACCTCCCATCCTGCTAGTGCTACTGACCGTGTTAAAATTTCTTAAATAACTCAATCTTGTTTGAATATAGTATGGCGTGAAAGAACGAAAAATCCATCATTTAACTCTACCGAAAGACAGAAAATAAGAGAAGTTGAAGCTGATTTCAGAAACCCGATAAATGATTTCACTAAGAAAAAGAACACATTTTCCCAAGATTTTTGCATGAAAAGGCCCAACACTTGGCAACAGGAGAGTGGCATTTGCTTAGGAAGGCATAACAGGATGTCAGATTTTTCAGCTCCGGGAGATGATTGGTTATGTGAAGAACAATGCAATATGGAGAATGCGAGACCACGTTGTGCTCCCATGAGTACATTTGAAACCCAAAGAGCATCTCCCTTTAGATCATTTGATTCAGATTTTAACCCGAAACCGAAAGTTTATGCTGATGACAAACCATCAGCTTCAAGATCAGAACATGATGCCTTCAGTGGCAATCTTTTCTCGGATAAAGTTGCATTTTGCAAAGACGTTAGTCCTGATCACTCCTCACATGTTATTAAAAGCATCAATGTAGAATGTGGACATCAGGAGTCGTTTAATGGTCTTTTCAAGGAAGAAAATTATTTCTCTAACTTACAGTTTCACGAGAGTGATAGCATAGGGGAAACGAAATCAGTAACATTACCAGCTATCAGCAGCACCCTCAATCAGCATGAAGACGGTCGCCAGCAAAGCAATAACTCATCCTCAGCAAATGGAACACCGGTGAATGTCTTAGATTCTGAGGATAACCACAGTCAGTATGAGGTATCAAATGTGAAAACTCCAGAATTGAATCCGCGTCCAAATGTACTAGTGTCTCCTGTACGTTCAGAAGGGGGATCGTCATCTGTGGAAATGCCAAAGAATCTGGAAGAAAGTGGTGGGTTAAAAGAGTAAGTCACAATATCTTATGCTTCTCGTCTCTCGTTTGGTTTTTATTAATGAATGGTTATATATGTTTTCTTCCAGACGAGCAAATGGTATGCAAATTTCTCTCCTGAGCCAAAATGAGCATAAAGGTAGACTCTTAGATCCATTTTATGCCTATCGTTGTGTTACTTATATATTATTGTATTATATTCTGACTAGAAATGGCATTTTCGACCCATTTACTTATGAATGGGTGGGGTTGTTTTTAACTCTACTGAGTAGTGAATAAATGGGTATAATAGAAATGGTTTCGCTTAAAGGAAATGAAAAATGGATCGACAGTCGCTCAATCAGTTTATCTAATGCAAAAAACCTCTTAACTTTTTAACTCGTAAAAAATATATTATTATCGAAATATAATAATTTTTATAATCATCTTTGACACACAGATTACTTCTAGTTTTTCTTGAAAGAGTTTTTCGACTTGTTTTGACCCATTACTCAACCCACCCATCTTGTCACCTCTAGTTGTTTTGACTGTTACTCTTCAGTTTCGCAAAGTGATGGTGCTTAGGAAAAACACATAACAGAGGATGGGGGTTGAGATTTCTAGTTGTCACCATCTTGTCAGCTTTCTAATATTTATTCTCCTCTTTCTCGAAAAACATAACAGAGGATTCTGGACATGGAAAGGATCTAATGCATGAAGAAACACTCAACGGTGTTGATAGGCCTTGCAAAGTGATGGTGCTTAGGAGAATTGTCGTTCAACTTCTGTGAACATAAAATGGACGAAAGCTTCTATGCACCACACTTCGAAGTAGGTATGACTACATAAAATTCCTCGAAATAGCTAATGACAGAATTCATAAAATGCAATATATCTTTACCTAGTCCCAAATGTTCATATAACATATTGCTAGACAAGTGATACTACTCGAGTGCTACACAGAATTAGCATAAATAGAAACGTTAAGACATTAGTGTCCATAGATACACATTAGTTTTCGTGAGAAGAATAAATACTATCTTCTCATATCCAAATATCTTTTTAGCTAAACGATTGACATATTGATTGTTTATCTTCCCATGCAAAACCTTCCCTTAATTGGTCGTGTAAACTGCAAATGGCATCTTAGCTTCTTTACATCGGACTGCTTGAGGGGTTTTAAAATGAACTCTTGAGCTCCTTCTTTCAAACACCTATACACCAATATAATTCAGAAGAGTAGCATCAATGACACATCATTATTAAATGTGTAAATCTTAGCGATGGATTTGATTATAATGGCAAATTACTTTTCGATTCGAGTGGGTACATTCTCAGACGAGACTACAATAACTGGGATCTCCTTCATATCACATGATTCCTGTTACAAAAGGTTTAGTGTGAAAAAAATAGAGAACTAATTAACATAAATAAGTTACTAAATGTTATTCTTTCTAAGGAATCAGAGGTGTTACATTACCTTAACCTTTTTAAGGAGATCGTATCCTGTCATTCCCGGCATACAGTAATCCGTAACAACTAAATTTATCTTTAGGCCCTGCTTAATATCCATTCACATAAAAAAAACATAGATTTTCGTTAACAAGCTGTCATTTGAAAAACAAGGCATTTGTAAGAAGTTTTGGAAAGATCATATGGAAACTTACTTGGTGGTTGAGACTGGTGAGTTTTTCATCGCCTTGACCTAACAGCTCCAATGCCTTCTGCCCGCTTTCAGCTGTAGTCACTGTAACGAACCCAAAATGACTATATAAATACCCATTTTACTTAACATAGCTTGTTCACGTAAGTCCCACTTATTTAATATATCATACAGCAATTTTAACACCGTTACCTATACGCGCTTTAATTAGCTAATAATACCAATCACCAAGTAAATTTATGTTATGATCTTTCCACAATGCTGTTATTATACACAACTTTTACACTACGATTTCTCCCAATTTCTTAGATGATACAATAATAGTTTCATATGACAGCTTGTTAATAATAAAAAAATTTGTAATGTTTTTACGGAAAAGTAGTGTTAAGCAAGCTGAATGCTGAACTTTATGTGGATTACTATAAGAATGACATGATACAATCTCATATTTTAATTGCTTACTGCATATAGCATATGTTAAAAATTTAACGCGGTTTGAAGTGTTTGAGCAGTAACTTTTTTTGTCTCGAATTTAATTCAAAGTTTGGAAATTAAGTATTTTTTTAGAAAATATTGAAAACATTACGTGGGTGTTTGTTTATTGACATTTCGGTTTATGTTTTATAAGTTCAGAATTTCTGGCTTATGTAATCGTTTATGGCTTATTACTGTTCATTAGGTCATAATAAACAGTAATAAGCACATAAATATAAGACCACAAACACCCTTTATATATAGTAAGAATATTTTGTGATGTTATACATGAATAGAGGCCATAAAAAGAACGTGAAAACATGATGTGGGGGCCATGAGTTGTACATGTGAAGGCCTGGGGAACGTTTCATGGGCGGGGGACTAGGAGAAGAACTTGCCACCTTGTCACTTTTCATACCTTACAAATATATTTTCAAATTATTGTTTTCCATCCCGGTTTTGATAAACGTAGCTCTCGAGATTATGTTTAACAAGTTAAGTTTATAAAAACTTATAAATAAATAGTTATATATTTGGATAAATATGAGATGTTGTCTCTTTAGGAAAAAGCTGTTTGTGTCCCCTTTAACTTTTTGTTAACTCCTGATTGGATATCCTTCCAACTCCTTTTACAGGCTGGGTTATTACTGTATATGCCAAAAATAAATATACAAACATTTCATTTTCACAACTATATTTTACAAATTTTTAAAATAATATCATTTTTTTTTTCATGAGCACATTTTTTAACATAAGTAAAAAAAAAAAAGTGTAAATGAAAGAATATTAAGTTTAAGATTAAAGAGAAGATAAAAATAATGGAAATGTAACATTATATTATATAAAGTCATTAATTAAATGACAGAGTATGAAGTTTAAGATTTGGATCAGATCCAAAGATTATAAAATAATAAGAGAGTTGGTAATAAAAAGATTAATTTACCTTTACATGCAGAGTTGGTGAATAACTTTTCCATGATTTTACGATCAATTAAATTATCATCAACAACTAACACATGAGGCTTTTCTTCTTCTTCATTCATTCCTAATCCTGTTTTTGAACATGAATCCATGAAAACAAATGTGTTTTTTATTATGTTAATGTTTTCAAAAGAAAACAGATATTGAGAGAATATATGCCAAAAGAGGGAAGATGAGATTGTGTGTGTGTGTGTGTGTGAAATGGTTGTATAAAAAGAGGGAGGGGGAGGGGGACAGATATTTGGTGATCTTTTTGGGTGATTGGGATACGATTTGCAGAACTGGTGCACACCAATGTTAGGGGGCGGTTGTTTCAAAGCGAGGAATGGGAAAAGGGAAAGGGAGTGGGAAAAGTAATGAAAGAGGGGTTAATCATTACCCCACTTTCATTACCCTCGTTTTATTGAGTAATGGTTTATTGTCTATTAATTGATATAGTGGACAATGATTGATTACCTAATGACAAACCAAGCACTATCAATGATTATCATTACCATTGATTAACCTCCATTGACCCCAACCAAAGACACCCTTGGTATTAGTAGTAGCCACACTCAACCCACACACAATACCTAGTATTTTAATAGGTCAATGAGGGTAAAAGGTTGAAAACAATAGTTCTAAGCCTAATTTCAAGATAAGTGAAGGAATAAAATTACAAAAATAATATTCCGTTGAAATTGATTTTAACAAATTATTGATTTTACGGAGGACCCATTTGAATGTTTCAGCGGAGGACATGTGTCCTTAATTAAAGCAGAGGACCCACTTGATTAGAGACACGTGACCTCCATTGAAGCATTTCTAATAGAACATCCGTGGTGTATTAAATAACCCTTATGATAGCAGCATTTATGTAATTTCCCAAAATAATAACAGTTTTCGATCAATCTTACAGGTTGTAGTTAAATCGTAAAGATAGCACATCAAATATTTGGTGAATATAGGAGATGATATCCACAATTACAGTTGTGACTTTTTAATCAGGATATAAGAAAATGATTCATATTTTAATTTTTTTAATCATAATTTTAAAAATTGTTATCAAAATATATAATAATAATATTTTTATAAAAAGTATAAACTTTATAAGTATTAATCTGATATTGTTTATGTCAAATGCGACAAAAACCTAGCTCGGTATTCATCAATTCAATGGTTAATATGAAAATCGGATCAGAAAATATCGGTAATATGACAAACTCTAAAGATTATGTTTCCATTTGTAACATTTATTCTAAAACTTTATTTAAAGTTTGAGTATTTGTGTTATTTTTATAGTTTTTCGTAAGTTTTTTATGAGAATTAACAAAAAAACTATCTTGATTTGTAATAGCTTGTTCATATTTAGGTGATCTTAACGAAACTATAAACCTCGGTTATCTATTCTTTTCATGAGTTGTATTTAATTTTTTTTGTAAGTGATAATGTTGTAAGCTAGACTCTATTTTATTTAATTGGAGATCATGTTTACCAAAAAAAAATTAACATCAACGCTCAATGCCAATGGGTTAGGTAATTGGTGTGTGTTATAAGGAAATTCATTGGATTATTCGTTTTGGGTGTCAATAAATTATTGGTTTTCATTGATCCAAAAACAATTATATCACTTATGCTTAGTTGGTAATTGCTTGAAATATTTTTCGTAAATCAAAATGAGTAATTTAAATAGATTGTCCATGTGATTTTATCGTAATAAAAATAAGGCCTCGTTTGTTTTTTCCATTAAGATCTTAAAATAGTCTATTTGTATTATTCGATAAGAGGAAAATCAAATAAGATGTTTTGAATTTTTATTTGATTAAGATCTTAGTATCAGTTATTTTCCTCTTACTCGGTCAGCCTAATTTTAAGTCTGAATCCCTCTTATTAAAACTAAGGCCCACGTCTTTGTTAGTGTATTTGTTTAAAACTGGTATTTCAATCAATAAAATTAATTGTTACTTAGGTTTTATATTTATCTAGTTTTTATTTAAAAAAATTTGAGTCGGTTACTATTATATATATATTTTAATTTAAAATCTCGTTATTTTAAGTTTAAACTAACTTATGATTTTGTTAATAAGTGTTACATAAGTTATATATATATATATATATATATATATATATATATATATATAACGTGTTACATACGTTATATATATACATTGATTTAAAAAGGTAAAAAAAAAGTCAATAGTTTGAATAGTTATGATTAATTTACTTGAAAAATAACTGAATAAATTATGAAAATGAAAAATAATTGATAGAAATTTTTTTATCATGTTAGTTTACGAAGAAAAAAGTACTACATTTCCCCCTTTTATCATACTTTGCTTGTTATAATAAAATCTACACTAACATTTTATTAATATTCTGAATTATTGTTGAAATCAATTGTTTTGTAATATAGTGATATTTTTTTTGATAAATTTTACATTCAATTATTTGTTATTGTTTTTATGCCATTTAGCTAGTTTAATATCATTAAAAATGATAAGAGGAACCAAAAGAGAAAAGAAAAAAATAAAATAATAAAAATGTTAAGACTATTTTTCAAACAGTCGTATTGATTATGTTTTCAGGTTTCAGACACTGCCTCTTATCATTCAGAACTGGTCTTCAGATTTCAGACTTAAGTATTCAGAAAAAACAAAAGACCCCTAAATTTTGTTTTTAAGACTAAAAATTACATTGGTTGTTTCATATATCAATGTTTGTAACATTTATCGTCTTTTGTTTAGGGCACATTAATTAAACATTTTATTTCTCATGTACGGATTTTTTTAATCTAATGTATGCATATCACTTGTAGTTAATATTTTCCCAAACTTCTTATATTTACAATGTTTAATATTGTTTTAATGAAAAAATATGTTTGTGTTTGGTAAGAGATTTCAAATGATTTTAGAGTTTTAGGTTTTTAAATTCAAAAGTATTTTTAAATATAAACGAAAAAGAAAATAGCAATTCGTTATAATGTGCCTAAAATTTTTTAATTTAAAATAAAGATCCAAATTAATTACTTTTTTAAATAGTTTGAGATTTTTAAATGATAAAAGCACTAAACTCTAGGCTCCAGTTAGACTACCCGCAGTCATGGAGTTATCACGCGTTTTAGCCCCTCATAACGTCGTTATCGGCTGGGGGGCGGCGTTATAGCGGCGTTATAGGCGCCGTGTTGCTCCAGCAACGCGGTGTTTTATGGGGTTTTTTTTTCTTTTTCTTTTTTCCTTTCTTTTCTTCCTGTACATATATTAACATATACATATATATATATATATATATATATATATATATATATATATATATATATATATATATATATATATATATATATATATCATGAATGAATATGTAGAGGGAGATAAGAAAAAGAGGATTGCAGAGGTTTGGGGAAAAAAAAAGATGGAGGAAATGGTGGAGGAAGAAGAAAAAGAGGAGTTGAGATGTGTTTAGGGTTTTATGGTATCTATATTATTTTTTTTTTTTTGTAGGTCCAATCCGTTTTAAATTATATTATCATTTTAGCATTTTAACCAAAGGCCATGCCCATCATCATTTTAATATTTTAACCAAAGGCCCAAAAAACGATTGTTTTTTTATGGGAAAATTACGAAAATAGCAAAAAAATTAGGGGGTATTTTACAAAATGTCACTTTTTTCCAAAGATTTTACAAAATGGCACATATTTCGCATATGCGAACTGCCTGCCATTATGCGAACTGGTCCTATTTATGCGAACTTGTCGTTTTTTTTTTTTTTTTTTTTGCGTTTTTTTGTATTTTCACACAATGTTTGTTAATGTAACCACTTAATACATTAAAATACTACATTTTGGAACATAGAGACACATAAATTACACTTTTATGACAAAATCAAACTTACACTTCCTAAATGAATAATGCGAGGTGTAATCAATTATGCGAGATCCGTACAAAAAGTACATTCAACGGTCAAAATTACAATGTTTTGTCAAATCAAACTTACACTTCGTACAAAAAGTAAATGCAACGTACAAAATTAAAGTGTCTAGTCATATCATAATAATTCACCTCGCATAAATTAATAATGCGAGGTGTAATCAATTATGCGAGATCCGTACAAAAAGTACATTCAACGGTCAAAATTACAGTGTTTTGTCAAATCAAACTTACACTTCGTACAAAAAGTAATTGCAACGTACAAAATTATAGTGTCTAGTCATATCATAATAATTCACCTCGCATAAATGAATAATGCGAGGTGTAATCAATTATGCGAGATCCGTACAAAAAGTACATTCAACGGTCAAAATTACAGCGTTTGGTCAAATCAAACTTACACTTCTTACAAAAAGTAAATGCAACGTACATTGAGTCTTCTATAAAAACAACACAAAAACCAGTGAGAATTCATACATTTTACAACAATCTATCTCATTCCTATTTCATCTCATTCTTGTTTCATATCTTTACAACAATCACACACAAAAACTATTAATACTAATCCTCAAAAAACTAAGATATATGTTTGTATGGGAGGGGCGTGGGAGCTGGTAGACGGAGAGGCCCGTTATCTTCCCAAAGGGTTATTCAAACGTAGCCTCCATATACGTATTGATTCTACGTTTTCGTCGTTGAAAGCTAGTGTAGCAGCAAAGCTGTCTTTGAATGCTAACTCGGGTTTCAGGTTAACGTACAAATCCGGTGATGATCTATTAGAGGTTGGCGATGATGAGGATGCAACAGAATTCATTATCTATGTTGTCAATAACCCTAATGTAAAAGTTACACTTTTTGTCGTGAATCCAACTACGAGTGACGAAGACCAAGTTGAAACCGAAGTTCAACCCATCCACATTGTGCATGGTATCGAATCGTCCTCAGGTGACCAATTCCAAAACTCTCAATCTCATTATGGTCATGACACATATGACTATCAACACTCACAATATCATTATGGTCATGACCCAAATGATTTTCATAACTCTCAACATCAATATGGGAATAACCAACATGGTTTTCAAAACTCCCAAGATGTTGGATATGTGTTTCCAGAGTACGATTATTCTGTTGATCAACATGTTGAGTATGTTTATGACCAACAAACTGATTTTCAAAACCAACAAACTGATTTTCAAAACCAAGAAAACAATTTTAAAAACTCCCAAAACTACGTTTTTCCTGAATATGATTACTCCCAAAATTATCACGGACATGCGTGTTAATCATAAGCTCAACTACCAATTTATCTACATAATTTGGTCCAGCAAAATCCGGGAACCATAACACATATGACGAGGGACCGTGAAAAGCGTTTTGAGAGGCTACTTGGTATTTATCTCCGATAGAGCAAGTTCCATTGACCTTGCAATACGCACGGTGAACCCATATGCTCTTCACGGCCTTTGTTGTCGACATTTGTGCATGAACTTACGAATTAAGTCACAAGCAAACGAAGACAACGAATATCATTTCTGGAAGACATGTAAGGCGAATAGGAAATCGGACTTTCTGGAAGCATTTAGGCAACTTCAACTAATTCTTCCTGTCAAATCAAGGAAAATTATTGATAACTTAGATAAGGAAAATGGTTAAGGGCTTTTTTCCCCGGAGATCGTTATAACCTTATGACGTCTAACAGTGCCGAATCTCTAAACTCGATGACCCGTCATGCAAGCAAACTTCCGATTTGTATGCTTCTAGAGTTTATGCGGGCAACTACTCAAAAATGGTACCATGAACGTCGCAAGATTGCAGGTAATTCTTTGTCCTCTCATAATAAGTATGATTTCCTATTTTAATAACTTACTATATTTTTATTATTTTTAAACAGAGGATTTGGACCAACCTTTAACACCGTGGGCTACAGAAAAATTAGATGGTAGGATAAAAAGAGGCTCCGGATGGAAAGCCATACCGATTAATGACTACATGTTTGAGGTGAAAGACAACAAGAAAAATGCACTGGTCACTATTCGAGACAAGAAATGCTCGTGTCAAGTTTGGAAAAAGTCTGGCATACCTTGTTCACACCTTGTAGCAGCTTTAAATTTTTTGAAAAGGGAACATGATGTCGCGGCTTGGGCACAACATTGGTTCAAGGCAGAAAATTATAAACGGACATATACGGGATCCATATTCCCAGTTGGACATCCGTCTGAATGGTTGCGCCAAGATAAGATCCCAACCATCAAGCCACCATCCATGGAAAGGAGACAGGCGGGTCGTCCAAAAAACAAAGACCGTATACTTTCGCAAGGGGAAAGAAAACAAGTGACATGGGACCGTTGTAAGAAAAAAGGTCACACTAGAAAAATATGTAGTGCAAAGATCCCAGAATACCAATGTTCAAGCCAACCTTCATCCTCCCGTTCAACAAAAGCTGCTTCAACGTCTCGTGGGAAAAAAATCCCCTACTAAGTCGTCTCAAGCATCGGTCGATAATTTGTATGATGATTAGTTATTTGTAATATGATGTATTTCTATGTTCCAAAATGTAGTATTTTAATGTATTAAGTGGTTACATTAACAAACATTGTGTGAAAATACAAAAAAACGCAACAAAAAAAAAATGACAAGTTCGCATAAATAGGACCAGTTCGCATAATGGCAGACAGTTCGCATATGCGAAATATGTGGCATTTTGTAAAATTTTTGGAAAAAAGTGACATTTTGTAAAATACCCCCCAATTTTTTTTGCTATTTTCGTAATTTTCCATTTTTTTATCGTTTGAGTATTTATGTATCGTTTTTTAAGTATTGTTTTTTTTATCGTTTAAGTATTTATGTATCGTTTTTTAATATTAATCTAAGTTTATTTTTATTATTAATGTATTTTTAATATTTTGAATGTATTAAAAATAATATGAGAAAAGGAAAGAAAATGAAAAATAATAAAGCTGGTGGGTCCCAGATTTTGGTGTTATGAATGGGTAGGTTTAGTGGTGTTATGTTATGTTGGTGTTATGGTCTCATAACACCGCTTTTTGGTGTTATGAATGTGAGTGGTCTTATAATCTACAACTATAATTTCTATTTTCATTTACTTCAAACACATCTTAAAATATTCGATTTAGTCGCATTTAACGGATGTTTCAAAACCATAGGTTAGAAAAACATTTTATAATCTACCTAAAATCTATATAACCTCATTAACTACATTAATTAACTACATAACATTTAATATTATTAAAATAATAATACTTTTCAAAACTTAATAAAATATTAACATTTAATCCTTATAAATAGTGAATCTAGCACCTATTTAATATTTTTTAAAACTTAATAAAATGTTAACATTTAATCCTTATAAATAGTGAATCTAACACGTAGTTTGCTTGACATAACATTTACCATAATAAAATAATAACATTTTTAAAACTTAATAAAATATTAATATTTAATCCTTATAAATAGTAAATCTCACAACTAGCTAATATTTTCAAAACATAATAAAATTTTAACATTTAATCCTTATGAAAAGTTAATCTAGCACCTAGCTTGCTTGCACCAGCTAGCCGACCAACTTTTAAAAAATATATTTTTATTTTTGGACTACTTTTATTGGACGTTAAATTTTTATGTTTCTTTTTACCGTTACGCTGTCATTTAAGATTACTTATTATTCATTATTTTTTAATATAGCCCTCAACTAATATAAGTTTATTTTTATTTTTCATAAACTTTTAGTTTTTAAATTACAGATTTTTATATAATATAGATTATTATTATTTAATCATTTATTTTGTATTTATTATAAACTATATATTCTTTCATTTATAATGACATAAAACTTATTATAATTTTTATTACAATTTACAACATATATTTTTAATTATTTATGTATTTTTAACCGAACCCATTTTCGCGTCACAAGGCTCGGGGGCCAATTTTCTAACTAAAATAGAAAATGCACAATTGTGTTTTCAATGCATGAAATTTTGGTGTGGTCTTTTCAAAGGGATATCAGAATCTAGCATATTGCTACATTGGGAACACTTATTTGTTTCCTTTTCACTTGTCTATTAATTAAATCATATATTTACATTTAAATTGAAATCATATCAAATATCAAAACTAACAAATAAAAGATCCCAAACAAAGAAAGTGTTAGTCATGCAAAAATTTATAAAACCATGCTCACAAAAAAGAGTACTTCTAGACATAGAATAATTTGCAAATATTTGTTTTACAAAATATATTAATATCAATTCAACTAATGACTTATTTTGCGCTGAGAATTAATTTTGAATGTATCGAGAATAGTCGGTCCAAAGTTAAAATCCAAATAAACATGTTTGGAAAATAAAAATGCTATAACTCGATAAAGTTTCTAATTAGGTTAAACTTAAACATTAAACATAATGTACTTGATCATTTGTATCTAAGCACTTTAACAAAATGTAACGTTGTATAAATTTCTTAGACTTGAAAATATAACTCAAAGATTAACTAGAATTTGGGTGATTAGAATAGTTTGAAATCCCATTATAATTATAATTTTAATTTTAGTTTAATCTAATAATAATAATAATAAATAAAAAAAAAGATAATAATAAAAAATAGGGTAAATTACATAGATCGTCCCTAAGGTTTATATGGAATTACGGTTATCGTCCCTAAGTTTAAAAAGTTGCATGGATGGTCCCAAAGTTTAGAGTAATTACGGATTTCGTCCCTATTTTAAACGTCCGTCTAATTTCACCGTTAGGGTTCCCTCACGTGTTAAACACGTGAGGGTATTTTAGTCATTTTGTCCCCTTCTCTCCC
The DNA here is from genome assembly GCA_910822075.1 of Senecio squalidus. Taxonomy (NCBI): domain Eukaryota; kingdom Viridiplantae; phylum Streptophyta; class Magnoliopsida; order Asterales; family Asteraceae; genus Senecio; species Senecio squalidus. The sequence goes on along the minus strand of CAJVGC010000001.1, from coordinate 2,150,114 downwards.
AAAATCAAATAAACCCTAAAAAAAAATAAGCTTTACACAAACACCCCTTCACACACACACACACACACACTAACAAACAGTTGAACAAAATCACCTAAAAATTCAACACAAAATGTTTAAAAGTATAAACCCTAAAATTGAAATCATCAATCGATCGATCAGAATTGGGAAAAATGGAGAAAAGTATGTGGCTGGAGAAGCTTTACGAAGAAACGGTTGAATTCATGGAGAAGTTTTCCATTAACGAAAACGTAAGCGTGGATGAAACCTCCCGTGACTACCCAAACCTGCTCAAAATCAGATTCATCTTCCCATTTTAGTCAAAATCAGATTCATCAGATTCATCTTCCCGTCCAATCCCAGCTCTCGACCTCCGAATCTCCAACCCAACCAGGTCAACCCTACCCGACCCATCACCTAAACCAGACCCAGGAGTGTACCCCATCTGTTTCAACATTTTGAATCCTATATTCGATTGCGGAATAGCTGATTGTAAAGGGTTTTCGGTCGCTTTTTCGAAGACGGTAAAGGAAGTGATTTAGCATTACTAGTGTTGTTGGTTATGCTATGAACCTGGGGTATATAATAAATTGAAAAGTTAGGGTTTTGAAATTGGGATCAAATTTGAAATGGAAGTTGACTCTTGAATCTGATTTTGACTTTTGACTTTTGGGGGCAAAATGACTAAAATACCCTCACGTGTTTAACACGTGAGGGAACCCTAACGGTGAAAATAGACGGACGTCTAAAATAGGGACGAAATCCGTAATTACTCTAAACTTTGGGACCATCCATGCAACTTTTTAAACTTAGGGACGATAACCGTAATTCCATATAAACCTTAGGGACGATCTATGTAATTTACTCTAAAAAATAAAATGGAAGAGTGTACACATTGTACGGTCACAACCAACTCTCAATGCACCATTTTTCATGGATCTATCCATTCATTTTGTCATCCTTTTTTTGTTCATTTTTTTTTTGTCATCTTTCTAAAAAAAAAAAAAGTTTTAAAGTAATGGTATTTTATATAATGTCCTTAAAATGTAAGTAAATTTAGTAACGTAACGATACGAGTCTATAAAGTTACTGATACTATATACGTGTTAGAAATAGTTATATGTCATATTATCATACGGAATTATGAAAAGGTCATTCGATTCAAACACATCGTTAAACCAATAGTTAAAGTGATTTCCAAAAATTTAATTAACCCATGATTTCTTTATTGGACATATTTTAGGGATTCGAGGGCGATTATGTAAATCCATTTTCCGAAGAGAGAAACAACAACTTGAATCCTAAATAAAAAGGGTAAACCAAATCTAAAATATATGGTTGAATATGAAATCATTTAAACCAAAAACGAGAGATAATTTCTATAATATATATCTAAAATATAATTTGTAATTTTTAATGTTAGATATCTTTTTCTTTAAAAAGGTTATGTATTAGAAACAAAGTCCATGAGACTAACGATAAAAAGGATTCTTAAGGACAGAGAACCAAAAAAGATCATAAAATACAAAATGAATCCAACCAAAAAAATAAGGAAGACCAATTAATCCGGCTTCAAAACAAGGGGATTACGGATCCAGTTCTTCCAGTTCGCGACATCTCTCCCAATCCTTTTTTCAAGCCATAGAAGGCTAAGCCTTTGCACGCTAGAAAAGACATCTTCATGAAGAAATTTGGATCGCTCCTCATCATCACTAAAAACAACTTTATTTCTCCAATTCAATATAACCCAATATGTTATATGGTAGATACCGTGTAAACACACAAACCACTCTTTTATTGTTACCCAACTTGATAGAATCCAAAATGATTTCTGAAAATAATATTTTTTTCATGTTAGATATCTATTTTCACCGATTATTACTTTCGTTAATATAAGTGAGCTAATTAGTTTTAAACCAAATTAGCCATTTGTTATATACTATTCTTAATCATTAATTAAACTATTAAAAAGCTTTATACTTATGTTATGGCTTTATATTAAAACTCGTTAGATTTTTTCTAAAACTCGTTAGATATCTATTTTCACCAATTATTACTTTCGTTAATATACGTGAGCACTTTTCTTGTTTGGCAAATTTGAATTAATATTTCTTTTCTTCTAAAACTCGTTAGATTTTTTAAAACAATTACAGAAATAAAAGTATTATCTTTTTGGGAACATAATTAATGTATTTGCATATAAGATGTTAAATCATTGTCAATAAAATTAAGTGGACAAAAATGTCTATTATTCATTATTTGTCAAGACAACGTTATTTGAACCTCAAACCAGGCCCCCATCCTTGTGCCCTAAAATTACAACATGTGTCATTTTTATTATTCTACAATACTAATAATTAACGTATTAATGTATTTTTGTTTTTTTTTCTGTTTTTATTCTTTTTTAACAAAGACCAAAGTGTAATAGATTTAATTATACGATAATTCCCAAAAATGATATTTGTTTTAGTGGAAAAATAAAAATAAAAACGTGATAAAATAAATAAAAAATACCAAATGTAAAATTTAAACGCTATTTGATCTAAGTTATCTTATAACTAAGGGGGCAGTTGTTTCAAAGTGAGGAATGAGAAAGGAAATGAAAAAAACAATGAAATAGAGGTTAATCATTACGCAGTTTCATTACCCTCGTTTTGTTGAGTAATCTAAGTTATCTTATAACTAAGGGGGCAGTTGTTTCAAAGTGAGAAATGAGAAATGAAATGAGAAAAACAATGAAATAGGGGTTAATCATTACGCAGTTTCATTACCCTCGTTTTGTTGAGTAATGGTTTATTGTTTATTAATGGATATAGTGGATAATGATTGATTACCTAATGACAAATCAACCACTATCAATGATTATCATTACCATTAATTAACCTCTATTAACCTCAACCAAACATACCTTAAGTAATTATCACTTAAAAATGCAACAAATTCCATGGATAATATAAATTTATTTTCTTTTTGTGTTGCCGATTTGGGTTTTTTTCTAATAAATTGCCGTTTTCAATTTTTTTTTCTTTTCTTGTTGAGTTACAGAAGAATGACCATTCTTACAATGATATAAGATACTTATAAGAAGTGAGTATAAATAATAAATAATATCCTATAAAATAGAAGTGAAAAAAAATAAAAAAATTGTTTGTAATTATAAAAAAAAACTAAAATGTATAAATACTCATATTTTTAATCTTTAATATATAATAAACGAGTATTATTGAATTATATCAGTGCCCTGCATATATTGAGGGAATTATTAACGACTAGAATCAGATTTTAAATATAGAATTGTAAGAAAAAGAAAAACCATAGTTGGGCCAAACAATGCTCTCAAAGTGGGCCTATTTTACTCAGTATAATGGGCTTATCTTATGGACCGGATATATAATGGGTATTGAACTAAAAGTTCATGGAAATAATACTTCTCTAAAGAGAATGCATAGTTGTTCTAATATAAATACATACATACATACATATACATATACATATACATATACATATACGTACATTATACAAACATACATGCATACCTATATACACTATGACACACACCAACACACATAAGAAACGTCCTTAGTCTCGGTAATATTTAGAATTTTAGATACCCTTGTGCAAGACAACAAGAGTAGTAGTTCCGACCCCTTATTAAGGTGTCAAGGTTAATGCCCTCGAAGGAGGACATAAATCAGCATCGTCAGCTTAGGAATCCACTCGATTGGAGTGAACGTGGATGACTTGAGAAAAGTTCAACCACTCAACATTCTCGCGAGGCAAATTATGAAGTTGATGCTTATATGGAGTTGGCAAATCGAACACTTTTAAGATTAGTTTTTGTTTTTTATTTTAAAGATAGTTTTAATGTAATTTTATTACTGTTTTGGCATAATATTAATTTCGAATATGCAAATTGTATATACAAACATTACTAATCGTAGCTATCAACCTCTTGAAAAATTTGATACTCGACACATTTTATTATAATCGCTCTTGTGTCATGAAAAATAATTAAATAAGCTTTTATTTTTCTCTTTTTGTTCACTTTTTCACAAAAAAAGTGAGGGTAGAGGATTCAATGTACATGTTCTTTCAAACCATATCCAATAATTGCAAAATAAAAATAAAAATATTGGACTATTATTATTTCATTTAATCAAACCCATTTCCTTCTTTACTTTTTTTTTTTTTTTTTTTTTTTTTTTTTTTTTTTAGAACCGCAATGTTAGGTATTTAACGGGATTAGGTATCGTTTTCATGAGCTCGTGTTTACTAATTATATTTTTCATTTTCTTTACGTTTTATCATTTGATATAAAGAGCATTAACATAGCTAATGTGTTTCATACATTTTGAGTGGTAATGAACTCGTTCTAGTACACCGAGACCCTGAAACTGAAATGGTTCGTGTTCTTATTTAGTCACAAGTGTACGTTGAATAAAAACATGTATAATACAAGGTGAAAGGACAAATTCAAATAACTTCTCTTAATCCTGTAATATTTGAATTATTATTAATGCCTTGAGTTATATTCTAAGTATGCACGCTTTCATTAAATAATAAATAATATATATGTTGTTTTGGTAACATATGGAATTGTCATATCATTTCTAAATAAATAATATTCAAATGATTAAAAAATAAGTTCATATAATAAAGTAACATAGACGTCATGTACAAAAGAATTATTTTAACAAAAAAAAAAACATAATTAAATTATGTCTGAAAAATTCTCTTATTTGACTTTTAATAAAGAATCTTGCATATATAAATAAATAAATAAAAATAAATAAAAAGTTTGAGAATTGTTATGAATAATTATGGTATCTGTAGAATATTAATTAAGGATATTTGTATCTTATCATGAGATTTGTTTCCTGAAAGATACTCAATATTGTATCTATAAGTATATACCTTTATATAAGATAAATAAGATATAATTATTCATTCTCTTTTTCGTATCGTTACTGTTCTCTTATTTTTGTTTGCATTGTTTCATAACATGGATCATTTAAATAACCACCTATATGCAATTCCAAACAATTCTTTTCGTCAAATTTTTTCTATATATTAGAAACTATTTATAATAAATTATGACATATAAGAGAAAGTAATATCAATTTATATCGTGTAAGATATGTTGATTGGTTTCTTCAATCAATCAAACAAGTATTAGAGTCATAATAATTATAGTTCGTTTTTATAATTGAAAATCTTGTGGCTAAAACATAAACAAAATACTTGAAATTTTATATTTTGTGAACATAAGAAATGACACTACAAATGTAAGAGATAGTTTTTTGACATAGTATTACAACATAATGCTTATCTAACTTCATATATATACATCAAAATAATATTAATGCGAAACTTTATAATAAAAAAATTTATAATATTTATTTTCAATCTGTAATATATAATAAAATAGAAGTCTTAAATGTCAAATGGTGAAATAAAATCTCTTAGATGTGTTAACTTATTTAATTATAATCGTTAGATTATATTGATGATTTCATCAAATATTATTTTTTAATTTACGCCCTCTTATAATACATAATTACATTTTTTTCATTCTATTTTTACTTAAATAAAAAACATTTGTCTCTTATCCCATTTTGTCAATCTTAATTACTTATGATCGCTCAATAATGTGGATTATGATTTACATTATAGTTACATTAAAATCTCTTAATATAAATATTAAAGCATGTGAATAAACATAAAGATATATCTATTATTATTTTTTATTTTTTTTTGAAACAGCAAATGTTAGTGATTCGGGGCCACATGCGACCCACGAACCATACACCAAAGTTAGTTATAAATCTCCTAATAATCACCTAAGGAGGGACCCCGGAGGCTCGAACCCAAGACCTCCCCTAGGGGGGACAACCTCCTACCAATGGGACAAACCCCATTGGCAGATATATCTATTATTATAACTATAAAAAATATATGTATAAACGTAAAAGTATATATGTTATTATATGTATAACATTATATTTTCATAATAACTTAAAAGAACATGCAAATAAACATAAATTTTACGATTCAATTTTTATGTATATTAGTCCACATTGTCACGGGACAATAATCTAGTTTAAACTACATAAAAATTTTATTTTCATGTAAAAGTAAATTAACATTTTTATCCTTAAATTAAAAATGAAGTCAACTTGTGCGTGTAATAGATTATGCAAAACATGTGGACGGAGACCAATCACATGATTCACATCTAACAATTTTTTTTGTCTTATAACATAAGCTTTTACAAATTAATTGGAAAATGATATTTACAAATTTTCAACCCCAAACCACCACCTAAGACATTTATTAATATGTTGTGACATATAAGACATATACAAATGATGTATATCTATACAATGCATGTGATGCATGATGTATGTGAACATGTTCTTTATATGAAGTGTTTTAACATGTTTTCCGTTCACAAGCAAATCACAATGATTATTACGACTTAATCATCATGTACTCTTTTCAATAATGTATCTTGTTCGAATATAGCCGTATTTGACTATACCTTGAAAGAATACTCGTTTTGAAGAGGTTATGACGTATTAAGAACACTAGCTTCGAAAAGGTTATGAAGTATCATGTAAAATACTAATCCACAACCAAAAATACAAGGGTTTAAGATAGGTTTTGAAGTCTCAAACTCGTTAAAAGTCTTGGTCAGACTATTGTTCACAAAACATTCGCCAACTCTAATAGTTTGTGAGAGCCACATACCAAATCTGATGAGATATCGAATAGTTTAACCACACTTTACTTCAACATTAAATTGTAATTCGAGTTTGATGCCATAATCAACCACCCGCATGTCATTAATGGAGAGCATGCCTCTCCACCTATTCTAAAACTTGCCCTCGCAAGAGGACTTTAAGTGTACGTAACCACGTGATAGATAAGAATTCAACTATGTTTCAGAATAGTTGGGTCGTACAACGAACCATTAAGTAGCAGTTTAACTTCGAGTGGTATAAATACCATAAAGAAGAAATTGTGTAGAAGTCGTAAATTTTTTTTTAACAAAATACGTATGTTTATTTTTTATTATTGTATCTTAACTGTTTAATCGCTCTTAAACACAACCCCGATGACTTTATTTAACATTTTCCTATTATAAATTTGAAAAACATAACGTAAGAACCCGTTTTAGAAAGTATATAATAATCTTAAATCTATTTTTAATACGACCATAACCTTTAAAAGGCCACCCACACCTCCAAGATAAAACTGGATTTTGCTTTAAAGTGGATAAACAATTTAAGGTTATCTTCAACCTTTCCTCCATAATTCTCCATCTCCATGTTTAAAGCTTTAGAGGAAAATAATCTAAGAATTAGTGCCCCAACCTCTCCTCCAAATAAACACTATTTATTGTTCCATTTTTTTTTTTTTTTAATTCATTTAATTATTTTTTGTCTATTTTAACTCATTGGTTAATAACATTACTAAATGATTTGATTCTTATTAATTCTATTGGATAAATAATTTAATTAAAATAACCTAATGTATAATTATTAGTCAAGTTAGTGTAAAACTTTTGAAGTTGAAATTTTTGGAATTAATGGTTGAAGAAGAAAGTGTTTTGAAGTAAGAATATAATTAAACGATACTTAAGTTTCTGTATATCTAAAGATGGAGAAATGAAGATGATTAAAAAAGTACATAAAATATAATCATTTTTTTATAAAATCTATTAATCTTTTTTAGAAATTTGCTTAACATAATTTTGAGTGTCTTACATATATGAGTGTCCTTAAGCCTCTGATTATAACGATAAGATATTGCATAAATAAGTTGTACCACGTGAATGTAGGAAGTAAGATCCAGTGCATTGGCCAGTTATAATTATATACTATAAAATAGTGAATGTCTAAACCGTTAAATCCTGATCTTTTAAGGTATGGTTATCAAAACTCTAATTATAATTCATGTCATTTGATTTAAATAATCGTCTTGACATTTATAAAAAATAACCATTTTTTCATACAATCTTATTATATATTATTATACGTAGCTGAGTTCCTTATTCATATCTCCATACACTATGGGGGTGTTTGTTTGAGCTTATATAAGGGCTTATGAACTTATTGAGTTTCGACTTATGTTTCATAAGCTCGAATTTTATGGCTTATCCTAAGCCATGAAATTCAGGCTTATAAAATATAAGCCAAAACTCAATAAGTTTCATAAACCCTTATATAAGCTCAAACAAAGACGTCGTTTCTTTTATTATATTATATCAAAGGGTGTAATAAATGTTATAGGTGTATGTGTATGAGAAGAAAATGATTAAAATGAAAATAGGGGGTTTCCAATTCTTCCATTGATAGACCTTGTTCATATTGAATATAGTTATCATCGTGCATGCATTTTATTCCAATTACTATTTCTCTCATCTACATCTCATCTCTCTCACCTTATAGCATTAGCATGCACACACACTCACACACGCTTTCTTTCTCTCTCTTTATATCTATATCCATATATCTATATATCTATATATATCTATATATATCTATATATCTATATATTTAATTCTTTTTCTTTCTTTTATCTATAATTACACAATCAATCAACCACAGCCCCTTCAAATTCATCTACTATTATACAATCTGTATGTAATTTGATCCAATTAAGTTAGGGTTTTGAAAATTTGGGGGTTTTGGAATCTCTTGCATGGTGTGTAATTAAGATCTGGGTTTTTCGATTTGACCAAATTTTGACTAATTTTGACCCGAAAATTGGGGGTGGAAATGACGACAACGACGATAAAGATTTGCATGAATGGATTGTGTGGGACGAAAACGACGCCGCAATGGAAAAGAGGGTGGCCTATGAAAGCCGGTGGATTTGCTACACTCTGCTATTCTTGTGGGTATGTTTTTTAATTCCCATTTTACCCTTTCTGTTTTTGGAAAATTACGTTATTTTTATGTTTTGATTCAAGGGTATTGGAAGGGTATTTTGGGGTTTTTGAATTTAGGATCCCTAATTTTTCTCATGATATTTTTTAGTTTGTAATATTATTATCTAAAGTTTGAATTTTTATTGATTTTTTGTAATAAAGTATGAATTTGTTTGTTTAATTTCCTAAAATGTTGGGTTTGTGTAATACTATTTACAAGTTACTACCTTTACTATGATTTTTATCTATAATGTAATGTAATGAATTTGTTTGTTTCGTGTGTTTGACGTAGTATACATTCCCATAATAACTAATGACATAGTATCTCATGGTCACATGTAACGTGGCTCGTTATTGTAAAATAGTACGTATGTGATTAAATATTTATAGGTTCTTGTTATATGTTTAACACGTCCAAACACGTATAAAATGATTATATTTCTTAAGTTTAGGAGTTGTTACTTTAAATGCATGAGACGGTAATTTTGAATGTACAATTTTTTTATGCGTGTCCTTATGTGATAAACATAGCTCTGGGATATTTATATATGCATCCCATTTATCATGTATTGTAGTTGAGGGTTCAAGTTTTTGAGATTGATCAGTAAAAAAAAGACATGATCGTTGGTGTTAAGTGTAAATTGGTAGGGAAATCTGTGGTTCTCACATTGTCCTTTATTTTTTATCTGGTACGTGTCTAATTTGATAAAGGCGTGAAAGAACGGTGGAAAGGGTGGTACATAGTAAAGATTCTATTTTGAAGACCAATATTTGGTAGGGAAACGATAGGAACATATCTGACTAGACAAAACCGCATAAATGTAACTTGTTTACATTATTTTAGGAGAAAACTGTACTACCTTGTTTTAAGAATGATTTAAATTTTAATGCACGGCCCTTAGTATGTTTGATTGCATGGTTTCCTTCTATCTTGCTATAGTTATCATTCAGCAACAATTATATCAAAAAAGCTAGGCAATTGAAAGTACAAGTGACCTAATTCCAAATGCCTGAATTCAGTTTGACTCATTGACCTTAAAGTTTTTTGCACTTTAATCCGTTTGAGTTTCCTATGTAGACTATAATGCTTAATGTTCTGTAACACATGAATTTCTTAAGCATGCATAATGATGTTTTTAGTTTATTTTAGTTCCACGTGCATTTGGCCACAGTTTTGATTTTGTTCCGTAACTCGTAATTAATACTCAATGTGGATTCTAGAACTGCCTATGATCATGTAAACTACTGTGAAAGATTCCATTTGAACGAACCTGGTTGGAGAGAATGCAAATTCTGTGAAAAGGTAACTTTAAATCAAGCATTCTTGATTAGAACTTTACGTCTGTTTTACTCACTAAGTTCTTGTTTCATATTTTCAGCCTATTCATTGTGGATGTGTTGTTTCAAAGTATCTTCATGAATGCCTTGATTTGGGAGGAATATCATGTATAAAATGCATACGAGCAAGGGGAACGCACTCCCTAAAACCACTACAGGTAATTAATATTTTATCATGTTGCAAATTTGATACATTTTTTAGCATTCTGTAAATTTTTGGTATCTTTGTAACTCTTTTTTAATATGGGAACAAATGAAATATATCAATTACTTGAAATAAAACTTTTTAGGTAAATATAACGTTCACTACTTATAAATTTTATGTAGTTTCTGATGACTATTGACAATTTAGGTAAAAAAAAAAGGGTCGATTTGCCAATTTGCCACATTTTTTTTTTTGCTATCTTATGTTTGATGTTTAAATCCTTTAAAATAAATTGTTAATGCAGAACTACCCGACTGATATTCCTAATGGCTTCATTCCTTTTTCGGGCACTTGGAATCCTGTTATTGGTACTCGAGTGAACAATGGTAGGAACAATGATAAAGGGCAACTCACACATCTACCCGAATCTTTAGATAAACATCAACAACCATCTCCTTTACCTCCGACCCTTAGTCACCAAATTAAACAAGACGAAACCTGTCTTTCTTCTGGCAAAGAAATTGTTCGAACGATCTTTCCAAATCCACCATCTTTATTTTCCAACCCAGATAATGGCAGAACAGATGCCGGCTTAAAAACATTATATGAATCAATGCCTCAACCATCTTTAAGTTATTCTATTGGTAATAATTCCCTGACCACTACAAAGCCTTCTTTACCCCTTAATCCCAGTGGGATCGTGAATGGAAGAGAACCCGAAAAAGTTCCCTCTTTTAAGCAAGGCCAAAGGTCACGCCTTACATTTCCAAAACCGGCTAAATCTGGGTCTAATATACGATTACAGTCAAATAAAGGGGCGGTCACGGAAAACAGAGTTGCGAGACCACCTGTTGAAGGTAGAGGCCGTAATCAATTACTTCCAAGATACTGGCCGAAGATAACTGACCAAGAACTGCTGGAAATATCTGGGGAGTATCCTTGGTTATTTACGTTTTTATAATTTTGTTGGGTTTTTTTTATAGTTACAAAAAACTGCGTAATAAGGTAAGCAACTTTGATCTGATTATCGCATTGGGTACTCAACTTTGTTTTCACTCGAATTTTTTGATTTATGGTAATTTAAGTCGCTTTGCCAGTTAAATTGATGAAGTGGTTGCTGACATGTCAGTAACTTCAACTATGTTGTCATTTTTTTCTGACGTGGAGCTGCTGTGTTGCTGATGTGGCATTTGAAACCGGTAAATTTAAAAGATTACCCCGAGTGAAAATCTTTTGAAAGATCATTTTGACATTTAGTGATTTTCATATACTTCTATAGAAAAGATTAACTTTCACTAAAACTTTAAAAGATTACGTAGACATTTAGTGATTTTCATGTACTTCACTAGCGTGCTTGTAGTTGATTATTATCTTTTACAATGGAAACTACGTATGTGAAAACCAAGTTTTTTTTCGCCTTAATTCTATATGTTAGCTTGAACGCCAACTGCACTATTACTCCATTATTTGAGAAGATTCTTAGTGCAAGTGATGCTGGCCGAATTGGTCGTTTAGTCCTGCCTAAAGCATGTGCCGAAGTACAGTTTTTCCCCTCTTTCCCATCTCTTTTTTATCTTATCCCCTGCTCCAACTTCATAATGATCAAACATATGTGCAGGCATATTTCCCTGCTATTAATCAATCTGAAGGTTTACCAATAAGAATTCAAGATATAAAGGGGAAAGAGTGGACATTTCAGTTTCGATTTTGGCCCAATAATAACAGCCGTATGTACGTTTTAGAGGGTGTAACCCCGTGTATACAGAATATGCAACTGCAAGCTGGGGACACAGGTATTATCCATTTTTTATAACTTGCTTAATGATATTTTTTTCTTCTTATTATAGTTATTGTAAATGTTTTAATAATTGATTAATGTTTTGCTTCTTTTTTATTTACTATTTTTATTTCTTAAACTTTCTGTAGTTATATTTAGTCGACTGGATCCAGGAGAAAAGCTTGTTATAGGTTGTCGAAAGGCCACTGTTTCTGTGGAAACGCAGGTGATTTTCCTAAGCATAACTATTTTTGGGTCATATATCAACGATGTATATTGAGCTATTATAACAATTCCGTACTTTGTAATAATTTTTTTCTCAATATAAAATATTGTATTCACTTGAAACAAACTAAAAAAAGGTTATATTGTTTTTGAATCTATTATTTGTACACATATATTATGTTAACAATCGGAAGTCTGTGAATAAACAAGCAGGAAGCCGAAACACCGGCTGTTAACGGTGTTGCTAATGCTGGTGGAACTTCATCTACTGGGAATGGAAACCTGCCCACGGTATGCAGTCTCAAGTGTCCTTGTTTATTTTTAATTATCATTTTTTTAAATTTATTTAATTTTTTTGTCACTACTTAATTTCACTTTCGTTGAACGAGTTACACATGGTTTGTAGAAAAATGTGGAGCCTGAAGTTACTCCTAACGGGGATCAGAAAGTTTTGACCCAAGAAAAAAAGAAAACTCGTAATATAGGAACAAAAAACAAGAGGCTGCTAATGCATAATGATGATGCAATGGAGCTGAAGGTGACATGGGAAGACGCACACGAGTTGCTTCGCCCATCTCCTACTTCTAAGCCAACTATTTCAGTTATTGAAAATATTGAATTTGAAGAATATGATGTAAGCACAAGATACTATATCCATCTAATTTGAAGTCACTCTTTTTGAAATGGCTGAATAATTATTTCATTATCTTTATATCGTTATTTTTTTGTTCAGGAACCACCGGTTTTTGGCAAGAAAACAATATTCACGATAAATGCATCTGGGTAAGTGTTTTTTTTTCTTTATTTATATTGATCGATATAATGTAGGAATTCATTTAATCGACAAGACGCAAAATAATTTAATTAGTTGTTGTATAGACCTTAAATGCTCAGAGAATGTTCATCTCTTATCGTTAATTGTCTTTTAGGTCACAAGAACAATGGGGTCAGTGTGATAGTTGCTCCAAATGGCGGAAATTGCCTTTTGATGTTCTTCTTCCTCCAAAATGGACATGTTCTGATAACGTTTGGGATTCTGACAGGTAACTTAATTTGCATATCAAATACAATAACGTCAAGCTCAAAACTTCTAGAAGCGGACTTGGGTTATAATTTGTAAACTTCTTTTTCTATTTGACGTGCACCAGGTGTTCATGTTCTGCTCCCGACGAGATTAGCATAAAAGAACTAGAACGAATTTTAAAATTCGGCAAAGGTATACTCGATACATTTAGGTATTTACAAATTTTCAGTTAATAGTGTTGGATAATATTAGTGTAGGTGTTATATTGTATAGTTTTAAATTTACATGGTATCAGAGCGAGATTACAAATAGATTGTGAAAATTGTTATTTTTTTGACAGATTATAAGAAGCGAAAACTTGCAGAAGGAAATATAGTTTCTGAACAAGAGCCATCTGGTCTAGACGCATTAGCTACTGCTGCAGTATTAGGAGACACCATAGGTGAACTCGGTGAATCTTCAACGGGCCCTACCACAAGACATCCACGTCACCGCCCGGGTTGTACATGTATCGTTTGTATTCAACCCCCAAGTGGTAAAGGAAAACACAAACCAAATTGCTTCTGTAACGTCTGCCTGACGGTAAAACGTCGTTTCAAAACCTTAATGCTTCGTAAGAAGAAACGGTTGTCTGATCGGGAAGCGGAAATGGCCCAGAAATCGACAGTGGCGGCAGTTCTTAATAACGGTTTGGCTAATCAGAATTTGATTGAAGTCGAGGTCGGGGAGAGTTTTAATAAAGGAGGACAACAGTTGGACTTAAACTGTGATCCAGATAAAGAAGAGGAAATAATCATGGTTGATAACAATATTTCTCGAATTCCCTCAGAATGGAAGGATGTGCTTACGGGACTTGTAGCGTGTTCTTCACTAGTGAAAGGTACAAATGATATCGAAGGGGACCCGCACCCTCCAGTTGAAAAACAACCTTCACCTCCTTCTACAGTCGAAACAGCAATCCTGATGGATGATGCAATGGAGACGGAGATTGAAGTAAAAGTTGTGGAAGATTTGCCATCCTCAAACTATAATCCCGTCACAGATCAACGTTGATCTTTTTGCTTTCATGTATGAGTTATATTTGTAGTTTTGACTTTTGTTGTTGTGACGAAACCTCAGAGAGTACTAGTTTTGAGTCAAAGAACATGTTTTTTGTTACATTTTTGTTTTGGGGCGAATGAGCTTGCGAAACTGGAATGATGGTATGTTGTAAGAGTTCTTAAAATGGAACGAAATCCACAAGAATGAGTTAAATTAGATGTTGTATACTTGCTTCTTTTTGTCGTGCGTTTTAGTTATTGGTCGTATTTTTAATGTCCCATAAACTTGCACTTTCATCGCGTTATATTTTGCAAAAATACAATCAAAAGTATTGATAACAACAAACGTTGAAATATTTACACACGTATAATTATTTTGTATATCGACTAAAAACCATCTATGCATTTGGTTTGTGTCTTTCATGACTTACAGGTTTTTTGCGATGTCCGTATAAGATAAATATAAACCCAATATTAAATAATCACTAACTATATGAGCGACTATCGACTATTCATGTCCACCAATAAGGGTGTTAAAATATTGGACCCGACCCGAACCCTATTTACCACTTTAGGGTCGGGTTTTATCGGGTTAATATGTATTTCGGGTCTATCGTATTGACCCGAATCACCCGATTCATAAATAGGGTCGGGTAATAGTTCTAGTTTGTCGGGTTTCGAGTTTGACCCAAAAATTACCTTTGAACTTTTGAACCAAAGACTAGAAGTATGAAAGAGTTTTATACATGAAGCGACGTGGGACAGCTAAAATAGGGAAAACCAAAGGCATATGATATATATAGGCTAGAAGTATGAAAAAGTTTCATAACTTAAGCGATGTGGGACAACTAAAGTAGGGAAAATAAATGAAGAGTTGTCCCCAATCGCTTCAGGTATGAAACTCTTTCATACTTCTAGCCTATATATATCATGTGCTTTGTTGGGTTCTATTCATCTTGAATTTTTTCAATATATTTGCCTTTTACATTTGCTATATGCAATATGTTTATTGTAGATTCTTTTTATACTTTTTTAATTGTTGTGGACCCGGACCCGAAATAACTCGACGCTTTTGTACCCGACCCGAAAATGACATGAACCCTAAAACCCGAACCCTTATTAGGGTCGGATTAGGGTTATAAAATTTTAGTTAAAACTCGAATAAACCCGACCCGAAAGTTGTTTATTAGGGTCGGGTTGACCCGAATAACACCCCTACAACAACACGAATGCATACATTTTGCACCAAATACTAACGGATTCGGATACAAATACAATAACATCCTAGCTATATTCCACGCGTTTAAAAAAGGCGACAACCTTTTTAATATCGAAAACCTGATTCTTTCAATCCGGTAAATCACTATACTGATATACATAACTAACAAAAGAAAAGGGACAATAAATTATAAATTAGAAAAAAGAAAAAGTCTATTTTAGTATGTTACCTTTTTGGTTGTGTTCATCGTTGAAATTAAATTATTTTTTTAAAACAAAAAATAATTAAAATTTCTTCGATTCTTCCTATCCATATCCAAACAAACCCAATTGTCATAAATTTTGTTATTTAAATTGTCCGGCCATTATTCTTTATTTCTCAATTTTATTATTTTAATTTGTTGTGTCTTTTTCGAATCGATCAAGCACAAGCTGTTTAATGGTAATTATCATTGTGACACAAACATTAAATTGTAGAAGCATACCATATTAATATATAGACATTATTTCCGATTTATATAAACACGGATTTTAACATGCACCACTATCTAATTCATATAATGTTTGACACATTGATTACACATTTTATCTCTCCTATTACTTTTGTTACGGTAATTGGTATGGTTGAGTTCGATATGAAGACATTAGTTTTTTTTTTCCAGAGGTGAGCCGAAAAACCTAAAAACCGAATCAAAACTAAAATAATCGAACCAAAGCAAAAATCAATGGTTTGGTTTTTTATTTATGCAAAAACGAAATATTTTGTTCGGTTTTGATTTTACTCCCAATATCGAACCAAAAAAATTAAACCGGACCATTTATGATATACATTTAAAATATTAAATTTGCATATGTAATTATTATGATTATTTTATTTTTTAAATAATATATGACAAAATGTTTTAAGTTAATGATTCTATACTTTTGGCAAAAGGAAAACAAATATGATGTTTATTATGTGGAACTAGTAAAAGCTTTAAAAACTCGAACTAAACTTGACCCAATAAACTGAAAAACCGAATTGATGAATAAATAAACTGAACGATTTCTAACTTTTTATAAATCAAAATATCTGATTCGATTTTAATTTTATGCCATAAACTGAACCGAACCGAACCATACTCTCGCCTCTGAAAACAAATTTAGTAACAAATGAGTCTTAGATTGATGGCATTGGAATTTACATAATTCTTGACCTACTTTTTGTTGTTTCTTGCAAGTTTGCCGAACGACTAATTCTTAACAAAACTTAATTCATAAAAACCGGCTAAAACCTTAACTTTTACAACTCATAGGATATACATTACATATATGAAACCTTGAACTCCAAATTTCTTACTAATCTCTCTAGAATCCGAAGATCGAACCCTTTGTAACAATGAGTGATCGAGAAAGGTTAGCTAAAGCTCGAAAAGAGCTTGAAGAATTGTATCTTGGTGTCCCTGATGACTCGGTAAACTTGACTTTTCAAGACTTTGCACAAGTTTCACAAGAAGTGGCCGCGGCGGCAACAAAAAAGAAACCAACCCCCGAGCATGCTAAGAGAATGGATTCCATATCGGAATCCACTCCTAAACACCACCACTTTACTTCGCCACATTTGGCTAAGGTTCCTAGTCTTGATTTTAGTAGAGGCTTAGAAGCGTCTTCTACTACTTCACCACATCACTACCACCACCAAAACCAGCACGTCGTTGCTGGTGCACCGGTGGTTGGTTTGCCACCGGGAAGGGGTTACATGCACCACCACCATCAAGTGGAAGAGATAGTGCAACATGGGTATAGTCATGGACGGAGTCAGGTATGACTACGTTAGTTAAGTGGGGTCAATAGACCCCACTAAACTACACTTATAATTTTTTTTTCTTTTAAGTATAACTTTAAAATAATTGACTATGCAGAAGCCGGGCTCATCCCCATATAATCATGGCGATCATGATTATTATGGTAACGGATCACATGTGCATGGGCATGGGCATCACGTAATGAAAAGTCATGGCCATGGACATAATGGGCACGGGATGGAGAATAGTATGGCATACGATGATATGAGTATGATGAGTGGCATGAGTATGACATCTATGTACCAAGAGAAGACAGGACGACGTCGTCCTGGGGTTCCTCACTCCAATATTTGCGCCGTTTGTAGTGTCTATATCTATATGTTCCGTAATCGTTGCCTTGTAAGTCATATATCCTCCATTTGATCAACACTTTTTTCGTAATAATATTAAATATGTCAAACCCGTCCACTTTCTTTGTAGGTTTGTGGAAGAGTATATTGTAGACAATGTTTAAACATCGGCATGGGAGAGATGCCCGAAGGAAGGAAGTGTCTTGATTGTCTCGGAAGAAAATTCAGTCAACGGTAAGTATAGGCAAAATAGTAACTACACTTAACCAAAACCTATTATTCAAAAAACAACACCTATCTTTCACAACTACACAAGTACATTTTACGCAACTTTTAACCCGTTCAACTCATTTTCCGCTAAACGTTATGATTCGATATGTAGGTATATCCATAGGGCAGGAGATGTAGGATGCTGGTCAAGTTGTTTGAATGGGTACAACACAAGTAATGTGAAGAAACAAGAACTTAAATGGGCCGAAAAAGGGCCCAGAAGATCTGGTGAAAACATGTATAATAATAGAAGTGTTATGATGTCGAAATCAAGAAGCCCATTAGGCCCACCAAGAACACCAAACCGAGCCCATACAGGCCCACCTTCTTTTGTCACTACCCCTGAATATTCACCTTATGCTACCCCTACACGTCATCATTTACCATTTTAACAAAAATATTTTATGCACTTAATAATACTTTACTTTTATTTTTATAATGTATTTGTTTGTTTATGTGGATTTAACTAGAATTTGGACTATTTTTTGCTTTAATTTTTAAAAACAATCTTTTCCCAAATATATTGAGAAATTTGTGTTTATTATAAAAGAAAAGGTATCCTATATGACCTTTAATTAATTTTTTTTATTTGATTATGTATATTTCTTATAAAGAAATTTCTGTGTATTTTACTTGGATGTAATGTTTAATTAATTCAACTTTCTTATTAATTTTTCTTTTTTGTTATGTTTAATTTAACGAAAATGTTAAACATAGTTTCAGAAGTTATGTTTAAAAAAGGTTAAACGGTTATGATACAAATAATAAGACATGACGTAAGGTATTTCGTTGGCAGTTTTTTGACAATTTTTTTTACTATATATATTTTATAGTTAACGTATAACTAATTCTTACACGAAATCGCCATTTTATTCATAATCCTGAGAATATGAAATAACAGTTAGCAAACTTTTTAATTTAATGGGTGAATATACTATATGATTTGTGAATATCAAAAATAATTTTATTCAATGTATATAGAAATTTACATAGTCAATCCTTTCAAATAATCATACAAAAGAAAGTTAATCTAACAAAAACTTAAAAATGCAAGATTTTATTTGCTATTTAAAGGGCGGTTATATCATTATTATAAAGTTTAGAGGCATTATACATACTCGATAATGACTCTTTGAACCGGTAAATATCCCCAACAACATTCGAATTTGATGGAGGACACATAATCTAAGAAATTAATTTATTATTTTTACAATTAAAATCATCAAAACAACATATTTACCATATTAGTTTAAAATCAATCAAACTTTGCATAAAAAAATAATAAACCCCTTTTTTTTACAATTATACTACATCTAGTTCAAATAAAAGTTGCCTACATATTGGACAAGATGAATTTGACACAAGCCATCTATCTATACATTTAACATGAAAACAATGTTTACATTTTGGCAAATTTCTTATCTTTTCACCTTCAATATAATCTCCAAGGCAAATTGGACAATCAGTGGCTGGAATTTTCACTTCCGGCCTATAAACCACCACCGGAATATCACTCAACTTACCTTGTTTTCGGTCAGTTGAGCCTATTCTGGTAGTGATTTCTCTATTATTCTCGAAACTAAATGTCCTTCCACATCTAAAAAAGCACCGAACAACCGAGTTAAGCCCAAGTGCACATATCAATGCACATAACAAAACCGCTAGTATAATCATCATGTTGTTGTCAAAGTTATCATCACCCGTTGTATACCCTCCATCCGTTGAGTTTCCGTTGGCGGGTAACGGTGGAAAGGTAGCGTCGGTTTGTTGTAATCGACGATACGCCATGGTTGGAACCATTTGTGGTCTCTTGGGATGTTTTTGGAGAGAAAAAAAGTGTTGGTATGATTGTAACAAGAAGAAAGGATTGAAAAAGCAAAGAATATATGAGTTTTTATATTATGATGAGTAAGAATCAAGAAACATGAAGAATAATGAGACCATACAACTTATAGAATATAGAATCCATGGATATCCTTCATAGACATTCTAGAGAGATAGATGCTGTTTTTTGATTGAATAATAATGAAATTTAGTTTCTATATTTGAGATGATATTTTTGGACTTGTGGAACTTTGTGATTGGTACAACTAATGGTATGCACATGCTACAAGAACAATAGAACAATCTAAACAAAACAAAATAATTGATTTCAAAATAATGTAATTGATTTTTCATAAAGTTTGATTGATTATTAAATTGTTAAGGTATTTTTAATTATTTATCAAAAATACTTTGTCAAACCAACTTAAAATCAATCGTTAATATATAATAAAAGAGGGCTTTTAAATGCCATATGATGAAGTAAGGTACCTTGGATGGTTTATCTTGTTTGATTTCGGCCGTTAGATCATATTGATGATTTCTATTTTACATCCTCTTACAATAAATAATTACATTTTCTCTTTCATTTATATCTCCACTGAAATAAAAAACATAAGTTTAATTAGTTATAAATCGCTCAATTTAGATTATGATTTACCTTATTGTTATTCTAAAATCTCCTTATAAAAATATCAAAACATGTATATAAATGTAAAAGTATATATATTATTTTAACTATAAGCAACATAGGTATAAACGTAAACGTATATATGTTATTATACGTATGCCATTGTCTTCTCATAATAACTTAAAATCTACATAAACAAAAATTTACGAGTCAAACTTTATCTTTGTCCATGATATCGTGGGACAATAATCTAGTTATAGTGTAAATTTCAAGAATTGTTATCTAAATTTTAGGTACCTATAGAGATATTATGCATCATGTCTATTATATGACTTCATTTACTAGATCTAAAAACTTTGGGCCCTCTCACCATCAAGAGGTCGGTTTATTGGCTCCACAACATGAAATGTCACCGTAACCCTTATGAAAGGGTGGTCATTTACACCACACGAAACCGATTGGTTCTACGTATGTTCATTTGTCACCTTCCAATTTCCGCCATACGTTCCATCACAAACAAATCGAACGCACATTCCCACAAATAAGCAAGAATACTTAACATTATGTTTTTTAAAAGGTTTACCTGTTAGTTAAGTGTTTGTAACTTTTGTGTTCCACGTCTTTGTTTTCTGATGAACCGACACATGAAGGGACAATAATTATGAAACAATCATATAATACTTTGTTTTTATATGACATAATTGGGTTTTAGTGAATGTTATTCACAAATGACATATTGTATGTAGATGATTTGAGATAAGTAGGTGAGGTGTTAATGGTTGTATCAAGTTGAGGGGTCGTTTTCGCCAACACACTACTTTCGGAGGTCCTTCTCTTGATATTTTCAGACATCCTAGGCCCATTGAATTATTTCATGTTATACTCCTACTTTTAAAGGAATCTATGAACGTAAAGAAAAGAAAAGAAAAAAAGGATTTCCGGGTGTGTTTGACGTTATAGTTTGAGCTAGAACTGAAACGGAGATTAAACGTATACTTAGAGTTGAACTTATATATAATGATGAAAAACAAATTTGATAAAATAGCTAAAACTGAAGTTTATAAATATATAAGAATAAAAGGATACATAAGAAATATATATTTTAATAATAAAAAGTATTTATGTCATTTTTCTTACGGTTTTGGAACTTAACGGAACTTTTATTTTTAATAAGTCTTTCGAACCAAACAATGCTTAGTTTACAGAAATCGATGAACTTAAGCCCCAATAAACCTTTGTGTCAAACACCCCCGAAGACTTATGTAAGTTACGGTTAGGTCCTTGAAAAGTTAGGAATATTACTAATCAGACCATTGAATTTTATCAAAAGAAAACTTTGGTCCTTTAAAGTTTAAGAATGTCAAAAAGATACACAAATCAAGTAGCTTCAAGAGGACTTTAGAGTTTACTAGAAGATGAGTGAAAGATGATTGAAGGATCTCGAAGCATGAAGAGGCGAATGAAATGTTACTCGGAAAAATGTAGAGTAGATGATTTTATTTGAACTAATAAACGTTGAAACCTCATTAAGGTTCTAACTTGTTCATGAAACCTAGTTTTGAAATATAATGAACATATTTTTGGAGTAGAAAATCTTGCAGTAGAATTAGATGGTTTCTGTTGTTTTCTTTTTATCCATATGCATCCGCAATTATACATTGGCCACGGGGTTTGAAAAAAACTTAATACAAATTTGTTTGTTTTTCCTCATAAAGATAAGCAAATATGACCCTAGCTGAGTCGGGTCATTTTGACCACCCAGTCTCAGCTAAAATTCACCTGAACCCAAAGGACCAGCACATGCACACATATTAACCATCTTTGTACACGAGAAGTCTCACCCCAACTTTTTTGAGGTCAACAAATCAACAGCCGAACAATGATCTTTTATAGTTTTATAAACCGAGCCATTTTTGGCCATTAGGGTATATCAACACTCAACAGACTCAGGAAACATACAAATACATACAAATGGATGAACCTAATGTTGGAAAGTATCGCACAAGAAAGCTTACAGCTGCTACAAATATAAATTAGAACTATAATGCAAAATTAACAATTAGTCATCTTTTTTACCTTCACGTGTTTTAACTTCCAACGCGAAATGATCTAGAACCGTCAACAAACCATGGCTTCACTAACGGGTGAGATTTCTCCATTTGTCCTTCAAATCAACCTGAAACCGTGAATTTGGTAAATTATGACAGAGATAAACTATTATAGGATATCTTAAGTGTTAACAAAGAAAATGTTGCATTACCTCGGTTCTATCTTCAAAGATGTCACGATACATATTTAAGATCAGCTTCCAATTTCCCTTACCATACCTTCATAAACGAGCATAAAACTAATGTAAGAATTATACGTTGTCTTCTGATTTTAAGATAAGTTACACAAGCGAATCCATTTGGGAGGTTAGTGTTTAGTAAAGGTAGCCATTTCAACCAATTTGTTATGAATGAGTTATGTTTTAAACTCTAACGGGTCAAACACGTAAAATAACTATAAAAAAAATTAAATGAAATAGGTCAAACAGGTTGAAGTCGCCCAAAGCTTTTGTAATCATATTTGACACACTAATTTTTTATAAAAAGTTGATTACAAAAGGCATTTGGGATCAAGCTGTTCTAATCTGTACAAATAAATTCCCATTGTGACCCATTACAAAACGCATTACTCAACCCGTTAGTATAAGGTAGTCTGCCCTAACATAATCTGAAAAATATAATATGACAAATAATTTATGGGTTCAATTTCAATAACATAATCAGATTGTAGATAAATTTTAGGGTATGAAATATGGTAAAAAATGAGTGAGATAATCAATAACAAGAATCACATACTTATACACGGCAGTTCGCAACGTGTCCTCCTCCAAGATGCTCCATCTCTTTTTCTTTCTTTGCCTTCCAAGTTTTTCCATTTTGTAGATATTTAACGGTGAGACCGCTCTCTTCTTAGGGCTCGGCAGGTGAGGTCTTGTTGGAGACCCGTCCTCTGAGGACTCTTCAATGGAGTCACTCCACTGAGCAAAGACAATACAACTCATTATAAATGTCCACATTAAATAAAAAGAAGAAAAAAAAAAATTTTGACACCAACATTTTAATTTATACTCAAAGAAGTCGTATTCTTCATAGTTAAAAACGTTCATAAAAAAGTGGCAATTTCAACCATTTACACTGAAACGGGTCGACTCAAGTAGTTTTTATAGATAAATATTCTTCCATTCAAGCAGTTTTTTTTACCAATAATTATTTGTGCCGATAGTCTCAACCCTAACCTGGACAAGTCTAGCAAGACATGAACTTCAAAGCCATTAACAAGTTGACGTGTCATGTTGCCAGGTCAAAAATTCGGGTTGGAGTGTCAAAATTCAGGTGGGTGTGTCAAAACTGGGGTTGAGGGATCAAAAGTTTGGGTTGGCAAGTCAAATATTCAGGTTGGAGGTGGGAAATTCTGAAATCGTGTCAAACGGGTTGGTGGTCAATATTGGGTTGTGGCCCTTGTGGGTCGGGACAAAACCTTAAAAGGTTAAATGGGCTGGCAAGTTGACACATTTTTACCAAACCCAACCCGAAATTTGACATGCCAATCTGTTTAGGGTCAACTCTAAGTAAATAATCTCCGTGCCGTCTCGGATTTTGCCACCCCGACTATTCTGACCCGCAAATAAAAAGTAATGGTTTTGACCCAAACCCTATTTTGACCTATTACCCAACCCGCCCGTATTGCCATATCCAAACGAGAACGATAGGGATGCTAACAGGTCGTTAAATCATGACTACTAGCAGTCCTGATAATTGTATTCATACAGAACCGCCACAACAAACTCTTCGTGAGAAGATAATGATAGTCAGCAATAGTGAAATTTTAACAGGTGTGTATATATATATATATATATGCATGTATATTATTATTCGGCAGTCTTATATGTATTTATGTAGTGTTTGTCTACAGGTTTTTCAACAACAAACTAAATGAAACTCATACGCATCTGTTTAGTTATTACAGTTTTATAAAATCATAATTCGAGTTACACCTAAATTCCAACTACTAGTATAAACACTATTCTAACCCAAATCATCTTAACAGTATGTACTAAACCAAATGCATAGTACACATCAACACGTACACCCTCATCCTAAAAATACATTTATCAGTAAATCAAGTTCCTAAATAAATCCAAAGGCTCATGTCGTGGCAATTGACTATTAGAAAAATAAAGCATAAGCTTATACTACGAGATGAGTAAATAACTAAATATTAAGGGATAATGCATATTCAAGTCATGCCATTATTGATAAATGGCTAAAAGGACGACAATACATGCGAACAAATGGCATGCCTAAGATAAACACTTATAAGAAATGAATATGTTTAATTTATAATTTTATATCAAAAACGTAATATTCAGACTAACAATCCCATCAAATAATCAAAATAATGAACTTTAAATGAAAAACAGGAAATGCAAAAAAAACTCCAAAGATGGTAGTACCTCAACAGTATGGGCAGTGTTATTTCGTTCCATTAAGCTACGTTTTTGCTTTTTATTTTGATCCCTACACAAGCCGTCCTCTCCGCTAACATCTAGAGCTTTCCCCTTTTTATCAAGCGAGGAACTAGTAGCTTCTTCATTGACCCTAGTAAAACTACCTAAAACCTCACGAAAGTTTTCTTTACTCGTATTGCATTTAAAAGACTCAGGGAGACGTAATGCATCTGGAAGTGGGTCTGTCACCATCGCATGTAGTTCAAAAGTACTAGTCCCGAGGGCTTCTTGTACTTTATTTACTTCAGGTGTAGAAATGTACTCGTATCTTTCTTGAGATGTCTCCAAGGGATCAACAATCTTAGCTCCTCTACGAATTCCATGTCCCGACACTCTATTACGTCTCGGGGAAATATGCTTGTGTTTAGGTAGTAGCACTTTATCCTTGTTGCTATTGGCATTAACATCCACGTCTTTGTTAGCATCCTGAACAACAGCGTTTCCTTCACCGTCTCCACCATCCCAACCCATAAATTCCCTCAACTCATCATCCTCCATAATAGTCTCGCACGCTCGTTCAATAAACGACGGCCCCATCTTTTCCTTCTCCTCATTCACAAACCTTTTCACAACTTCCACCACATCCAATTCCTTAAACATTTCCACCACATTCTCGCAAACATTCAAATCCAAATCCCCATTATCGACATCATTAACCCAATTCAACAAATCGTCTTGCACCAATCCAACAACATTAAACCTCTCCATCGCACTAATCCTATCACTCCAAATCCTCTTAACCGCATTAACATACTTCTCTTTCTTAACATTATCGTTAACACTGTCGTTATCGTTAACGTTTGTTTGTTCGATTAGTTTAGTAATACAATACATTGCTACATAACAATAAGCTGCTTTCATTGACTCAGAAATGTTACTGTTACCTTGTTGGAAGTTTAACTGTTCGATTAGTTCGATATATTTAAGAGTTTGTTCAGAGATTATACCTTTTTCGATATCGAAAGCGATTTTTCGGAGGATTAAGAGCTTTTTTAAGTTTGGATTGTTGTTGGGGATTGGGAGAACTCGGATTAGATTGTCTAGGGTTTGATTGTCGATTGAATTTTGGTGGAGTAGGAATTCTAGAATCCATCCGGATTCAACTGAGTCCATATTTGAGAATTTTTTAAATTTGGGGGTTTAGGGTTTCAATTTCAAATTTGGGGTTTTATAGTTGCATTTTTTAAAAATGGCATTTGGTAAGGATTGGATTCGGTTCGGTTCGGCACGGCTCGGTTTTTTATAAGACTTAAAATCGAATACAAAAATTTGATTTTTAAAAGGTTAGCAAATAGGTATTGTTCAATTACAGCGATTTTGTTTTTAGAGGTCAAGTTCGGTTTGGTTTTTTGGTATTTGGGTCAACTTTGGTTTGGTTTTTCGATTTTTAATTGGTTTTTTTAAGCTTTAACTTGTTTGACTTAATAAACAATTTATTTTGGGTTTTTTTTTTTACAATAAAGTATAATTTTCATTTAATCTGTTATACTTTTGACCTACAAAATACATACAAAAAGTTTATATTTAACGATACATATTATTATAAAAGTTTCGGTTTAGATTTTCTTTTCTAGTTTTTCGAGTGAAACCAAAACTAGACCGAAAATTTTATTTTCTCGGTTTTTATTTGGTGTTTCACCCATATCTAAAATACAAAAGCAATTTAGGGAACTCACTTATAAGATTTGTATTTTAGTCACTTCAATTTGATTATGTACGATACTTGCATCAAAGAAGTCGGTCTTCACTTAAGAAAATGTATAAATCGCACCTACAATTTGACCAAACCGCTAAAGAATGTGTATGTTATTAACATTTGATCAGTAAAATTATAAGTTACAGATATTATAAGGTTACAAAGAGGTACATAGATATAAGACTACTTATTTTCGTGAGCTTCCATAAGTTGCAACATAAGGCCAACATAGAACTCGTTTTAAGATTATGTAGATCAACTTGTGCATATTTGAACTAGTCGAGGATTTCCGTTATATGTTGCCTGTGGATTATTGTTATAATCATGCATTAGAACTTCGTTATTATGGTTAATTTAAACGTAGACACACACACCCTTAATCGTTTCCAACTTATATGTTTTAAATGAAACCGCGAGAATACTTTATCAAACAATTACCAAAATAAGCTTCAATTATGAATAAACACTTAATTGTCCTTAACTCGAATGAGTCTTGACAAAATATCCCAACAACGAATTCTTAGAAGTCGATTTCATCTTTACGACATAGAAAATCTCCTCCTCCTTGGCTTGGTACGATCAATGTCATCATCAATTGTCGAAGTATCTTTTGATCCTTGTTTAAAAGGGTTTAACTTCCCTAAAGTCTTCGACACTGATGAGAAGAAAGTAGGTTTCTTCACATTCTTCATTTTTGAAGACGTCGATCCAACTTTATTCTTTTCCATATCAGATATAAACAGTTTCATCCTCTGTAGTTCCGATCTCAAGTTTTCATTTTCTTTGGCTAACACCACATTTGCATTCACCTCGAGCCTCATGCTTTGAGCACAAGGTGTGGTTTGCCCACTTCTTACGTCTAATTGATCGTAATAAAGGGTGTGCAAAACTACTTGCAATGGAAGTCTTTTGTTTTGGGAAGCATGTACCCTTGCTTCGGGTGATAGCTTTAGTGGATCCATTGCACAACAAACTTTCTCTCGCTCGATTTCATCTAATTTTGGATGGGCCTAGATATCGAAAATTTGATCAAAAGTTAGTTATTACATCTAACTTAACATAGGGATAACATTTAAGTCCGCTAAATAGTAAATTTGTCTCTCAAATAAAATAAGACAGACACTGAAGGAGTTGAAGCCGGTGTGAATCAAACATTGGCAAATTACCTGAAGATAGATGTCAATGGCGTGGTAGAGATCATCATCAACATGTCGAACATTTTTGGGAACGAGATTAGCAATTCCATTGAACTTTGAAATGCTCAATTCAGTAGCCGTTGCAATTGCACGAAGATACCCATCAATTGTTTTAGTAACGCGAAGCATCACTTGTGAAGTGGAGTTAAAAACCGATACACTCTTCTCCTTCTCCATGAATCCATTTATGATCCTCCTTACACTTTCCATATCACACAATCTTTCTCCGTCACACGTGTAAGATAATATGAGCAGATCGTCAACGGTCACATTCTCTAGGATGCCTGATATTCGTTTCTCGAGCTGCTTCTTACAATTTTCATTGTTTTCGAGAAAGATGGCAGTGCGAAGAAGGCAACATAGGAAGTTGCTTGAGAAAACTTCTTGTGGAGTTTCGTTAGGGAATAGAGCGACCAGTGAATCTAGAAGCTCTCGTTGCTCGACTCTAGAAGCAGAGTCACTAGAAATCGGAGCTAACAATCTCTTGGCGTAGGTTGAGATTGCACCAGCGATTGTGAGTGCCTTTGCGCCTCTTGATTTCATTGAATCAATGATTTTCGCAAACAAGGCTATGTGGACGCTTGATAGTTCTTTCGCCCACCAATTTGATGGTGATGAACTAGGGACATTTGCTTCATCGCATACCTATATATACGTTGCATTTTTAGTATAAACATAATTGCACAAAACAAAAAGGACGAAAAGATTAATACCATAGCGCTCGCGACTTCAACACATTGGTGAACAATGTTGAGTTGTTCCGCTATAGGAAAAAGCTCTTCACATGATTTCAAAACAGTAATGGCACCAGAGAGGCTCGTTAAGGCAACTTGGACGAGGAAGCCATAAGCACAGTTATAAAGGTTGTCGTCACAGATTTCATCAGTCATTTCGAGGCACTCTGCAGCACATCGGAGAGCAGCTACATTATGTACCGTGATTTCTATATTAACACCATAGCAAAACTTTGCTACATTCCCAAATATCTCGGCTCCTCCAGGGATATTGGATAGATCAATTTTTCCCAAATCAGCTTCTTTCGACTCGAGTATTAATCTTCTTATGTAGTTACTCTTTGCTACTAGCATCATCTGCAATAATGACTAATTAGACTTATATGTATCATCATATAAATGTGCTAGTCGAAGTTGACAGTGGACGACCGCACATAGCTCAAAATTTACAATCCGTACTAGTACTTCTAAACAAACAAAAAACAAGTTATCGTTGTTTTAAGTCAAATTATCAGTAATTACACTCGTTAATAAAAGTTTAATATTATCTTTATTTTGTAATCTTCTACGGGTCTCATTTTAAACAAGACATCCGAAAACAAGTTAACATATATATTATTCGCATACGGCCTCCAAAAACTTAGGGACGGACATGATCATATATACTGTACCTTGTGAAGACGGAATTTTGCTTCTCCGACTTTTACAAGTATGTCACTTGGGATACCTTGAAGGAAAACACTGAAACAATAAAAGAAACAAATCAAGACCAATAGATCATTAAGTTTATGTACCGATAAGTTTATGTACCGATGACTCGTTATCTAAGCCGATAAAAAGTATATCAGCTTTTAAATTGTCACCGGACCAACTTCTTGGACCAATAAACGTATATAAAGTTAAAAAGGATACTTACCATTGTTCAATTGTATCCATTTCAAGAGAAAGCCTACTCGTGTTGTCGAAAAACGTATATGGTGATGATCTCTTGGTCTGTTTGGTTATATAGAGATACTAACTAGTACACAATGTTACAAGTTGGCTCGATAGTTACACTAATTATGAAACATTATCTTTTTTCGATTTGATAAACTTAAACTTTATGAGATAATGGGTGTATTCATTACAAGATTAATACTAATTAAGTAAGATTGAAAGAAAAGAAAATATAAATACTTGGAGGATAGTGAACCAAATGTGTGTGTTGACGTGGACTTTAAAACAACAACAAACTCTTAGGATTAAAAAAGTGGTCAGGATGGGTGTATTACGGGGTGTTTGTTTGAGCTTGTATAAGAGCTTATGAGTTTATTAAGTTTCAGGTTATATTTTATAAGTCCGAATTTTATGTCTTATGTAAGGGTTTATGGGCTTATTACTATTTATTATGACTAAATAAATAGTAATAACTTTCTCTAACTTTATAAGTTAATTACATAAATGGTTTTTATGTCGGGTATTACGGATTTAGTTTATATATTTCTTTTTCTTTGTGAAAGTTAATGTAATTTCAGATTGTTATGGATTTATTTTATCTATCGTTCGGTATTCTAGTTTGTAGTTGAATGAAGGGTTGAAATTCGTAATTTATAACGGACCATGAGGACTTTAATTAACTCTTTTTAAAGAAAATCATGTGTGAAATAAAAAATTTGAATAAAAAAATATCAAAACACAACTTTTTTTATGGATCAAATGTAACTTCATTAATAATTATCTTAAAAGTCGAGCTGAAATATGAACATTGTCGTTATATTATCTAGCAGTGGTTTTGGTTGTCGATAGACGAGAAAGAAGAGTCGATAGTGTCAATGAAACCTTGATTTTCGTGTCTGAGATCTACAAATGTAAGTCTAATAACAAAAAATCTGAAAGTTGAACCCGTGTATAGATGTTGCCGACAATAATTGTAATAATTGTAATGTATGTGTAAATGCATTTGTGAGGGTGTAGGTGTGATCCTTAGTTGATTTCCTTCAATACTTAATTATATAAATAGTCCCTATAGTTTGTCATGAATTAGAAATTTGATTCTTCTATTTAACGATAAACTAATAGACTTTATGATTAAAGGACTTGATTCATAACAATTTGAAACCACAACGACTAGATTCATAAGAAAAGTTCAAGAAATGTATATTTTATATTCGACAAATCATATGAATCATTTATCTAATTAACTAACATAAGTTTTTTTTTTCTTTGAGAAAATTATAAAGCATAAGTTAATTAGTGTTTATGATATAGTTTAGGCAAAATTTGAGGATTTCAACTAGTGTTAATAATTTTTAATTGATTTACATGAAATCTTAAGTCGAACCTGATGATATATCCATTTAGACATAATTTTCGATCAAGCATGTACTCATAATCTAGTTGTAAGATAATTACATAATATGAACTCTATTAATGTAACGAAGCGTTTATCACTCTACTTAAAAATAGGTTGATGTCTTACCTCGATGCTTGGCTTCTAACGTCATTGTTCTTGTTCCTTTAGGGAAGCGTTATATCGGGATTCAACTTCAAAATTTGTGATGACTTGCCCTTTATTTGCCGATCTTGTTTTGTATGTCCTAACTCAATACCCCATTTATCTTTTCTCCAAGAGTATTATGGTTTGAACAATATCCGTCACATTATGCTTGGACCCTATGTTTCCTACGATGATCCTCAATATATTGTTAAACTTCCTTAATTTCCTTTCCTCGAAATACTTCATTTCTCACCTCCTAAATCCTACAAATCCTATATATTTCCATTTCCTAATCTCCTATTAGCATGTAGATATCACGTATTAATCCATATTACTTGATCATTTTACACATTTTGTCCACTTTAGCGGTCGTCGACAAGAAATAACACAAAAATAACAAGGTTAACATTGATAACTTATTTTAGATAGGCTTCATCATTTCTATTCCTGACTCGAACTCTAGTTTAGTGCTCATATTCTATCATTCTTTCCTCTCATTTTCTTTATGTAACGATAACAAATTAACAACTATTGTCTTATACATTATACCTTCTTTTTAATACTTTAGATTGACTACTCTCTTTTAACTAATTTGACAAATAATATAAAACAACTATAATTAGGTTAAAATGGTTATCAAAATAGTAAAGAAATTTACAAAACTACTTATTAAATAAGATGATATTTAAAAAATTATTTCAAATAAGTGAAAACTTTTGGTCCCATTTTTATGTTTTCTCTTACGACCCGAGAACAAATTCGTTTAAAATAAATGGTGTGAATTATGTCATGTCACGTCGTCATGTATTGACAACTTATTACATGTTTGCTCATCTAGTAGGGCACGTTTAAATACATTTCCGCCATTTCAAGCTACAAAAAAGCACACACATAGTAAACGGCTGAGCTCTACGCCTCCATTAATGGCGGTCATCGGCGGTTCTTCATTCTCATCCGACGACATCGTCGTCAAATCGCCTAACGATAAGCGATTATACAGATACATTCAGCTTCCTAACGGTCTCTGCGTTTTACTTATTCATGATCCCGAAATTTACGCAGACGGACAACCGAAAACCGCCGGGAACGGAGACAACGAAGACGACGAGGAAGACGAAGATGATGATGATGATGATGATGATGAGGATGATGATGAAGAGGATGACGATGAAGATGATGATGATGATGATGATGATGAAGAAGAGAGAGATTCAGCTAAGAGCAATGCCGCTCAGTGTAAAAAGGTATAATAATCATTTTTCAGCTATATAATCGATGAATTAGGGTTTCGGAAAGCTAAATTTGATATTAATCTGATTAGAAATGTATCGAAAGTGTTGTTTGATTATTTAGCATGTAATGAGAACATATGGAGATTAAGTTTTGATTTGGTGAGTTGAATTTGATTAGGTTTATTGAGATCGTTATTGTCGTTGCTGTCGATGAGTTTTATTAATCTGGATAGAATTGTATTGTAATCAGCTTATTAGTTATATTTAGCTATTTGTAAGTATTTTAGGTTATCTAGTATGTAATGAGAAGATTTGGAAGTTAAGTAATGAATGTGGAGCTAATGGAGTCGAGTCTGATTAGACTTATCGATACTGTTGTTGTTCTGCAGGCAGCTGCAGCAATGTGTGTAGGGATTGGCAGCTTTTGTGATCCTTTAGAGGCGCAAGGGCTTGCACATTTTCTCGGTTTGTTTCTGTTCTCTTGTATCTGTATCTCATATATTCAGTATACTTTGACGTGTTGTGTGTATTTGGAAAGAGCTTCATATTCGAAATAGTTAGATAGACATTTGATTGGAGATATGAAACACCTATTACATACCAATAACTTAATCCTGTATATATGTGTTGTTATATAAGCAGTAGGTATTGTTTGCTTTATGTAATCATTTGTTTTCCAATGAGCAACATAGTAATATACAGACCTTAAAATGTTCTATATTGATTTGGTGGGGGAAGGTTTAATAGGCAGCACATTATAACGGTTTATGATAACATTTAAAAATGCTTACAATCATGTTAATGAAACAATGTTGATAGAAGTGAGGATAATACTTTATGGTTTTTTCTGTATGATGATCAAATGGTACTTATTACATTATACATGCTTTACTGCAGAACACATGCTCTTCATGGGGAGTAAAGAATTTCCTGATGAAAACGAGGTTTCTCTTGCTTTCTACTTTTTTGTTTGTACTTTATTTAGAAAGATACCTATTCATTCAAAACTTTGAAAATCGATGCTAAGAGTACCCTCAGTGATTAGTAGAAAGTTGCCCAAAGTGTTTCTAATGTGTATAACCTCCCAAGTCTCTTTATTAAAAAATATTATTGAAGGAATATTGTTTTTGTTTATACTTGAGGCATTATAATTGTGTCAAGTATAAACAAAAATATGAGGTTGCGACTCTATCGGGTTCTACTTTGTATTGTTGATTATAACATTTGATTCATCTTAGACTCTTGTGTGACTCATTCTTAGACAGCAATCTTAGTCCATTTCTTTCCCCTTTTTATTTTTTCTTGATTTAGTATGACAAGTACTTATCCAAGCATGGGGGCTCATCGAATGCTTACACAGAAGTGGAGCATACTTGCTACCATTTTGAAGTCAAACCTGAATTCCTCGAGGGTGCTTTGAGAAGGTAACTACTCTGCATCCTTTTCAAGTATATTGCCATATAAATGTTGGTCATTATTCCATTTATTTTTGTGATTGGTTTCATGTATACCTTATTATCGTATTCCTGGTCTTGTTAGTTTTGCGTGACAACCTATAATTCTAAATTGGTTTCTGCATCTTTCTATTACATTTGCTTCCACCCCGAGGTTTAACTTTTTGCAGTTTCTGTCCGACTTTTTCATGCTATTGTAGAGTCTTAAGATAGCAAAGACCTTGTTTTATGCTTAAATTGTTTGATTTATTTCATAAAGATATAAGAGAAAGTTGAAACCACATGTTGCTTGGCTCCGGGAGAACACAGTTGGTTGTGGTAGTTTTATTTTATCAAATGTCTGCTATTACTTGTTTATAGTGGGGAACTGGGAATTACAGTTTCTATTTATCTATAAAATTAGAGTCATTATTTTTGCAAGATATTATAGATTTTATAAACAGGGTAGGAACATATTAAAACATATTTTTTTCATTACGGACTTAGGTATTTTAATTGAGATGCCTTCTAGATTAAAACTGTGCTTAAGCCTCCTTTAACTACACCTTTTTGTTTCATAATATTATGTATGGAATTTTGCACAGATGTTATTTTTATACCCTACTAAGCCATCCCCTCCAATTTTCAGATTTTCACAGTTTTTTATTTCGCCACTAGTGAAGAGCGAAGCAATGGATAGGGAAGTACTGGCTGTAGATTCAGGTGTGTTATATTACTCACTTTTAATGATTCCCATTTCTAACTAATTGATGAGAATAGGAAAGAAAAACATCTTACATAGTGACTATTCTGAAAAAATGGCAGAATTTAATCAGGCTTTGCAAGGGGATATGTGTCGACTTCAACAATTACAATGCCATACGGCAACACCGGGTCATGCCTTTAACCAATTTTTCTGGGGTAAACTTGAATACATCTATTTTTCCAGTTTTATTGCTCGACATGTTCATTTTACCCCTTATATGTTTGTGGTTTTGTTTTATACCTGACTTAAATCCATAATTTGTGCAAATTGTTTATATTTTTCTTTTCCAATTTTATGTATCAAAGGGAACAAGAAAAGTCTTGTCGATGCGATGGAAAAAGGAATCAACCTACGGGATCAAATTTTCAAATTATACAACGACTATTACCATGGTGGGTTGATGAAGTTAGTTATCATCGGGGGAGGTAGGTTCCATATATAAATAAGAATCACTGTGAATAAATCTTCTTAGCTTAACGCTGATGTTGTTACACACACTGAAGAAATTTCTCGGGCAATTTCCTGAACTTTTCTTAAACAGCCTTCTTGTGCTATTACTCTGTTCTATACAGGGTGCATACCTTGATCGTAACTGGTAACATGGATTGTGGGCAGGGCACCGGGTTGAAACATTCCATTCTTTAGTAAGTGTTGAAATAGCCCCCCTCGGGTTGGGCTAACCCACGAACATTTTTTTTGCCCATTTTTATAATATACTGCATTATTTATGATTACATAAACAATATTATTGTCATAATAATCCAAAGTTTTAATAAAAACGATTTAGGAGGTTGTATGAATTAAGGGTAGTCTTTGGGAGATTTCCATCCCTTTGACTCATTCCTCTTTGGGCTATTTTTTCTTTCTTTTTTTCATTTGGCCCGTATGAGATAAAATATAGTCCATATTAAGTAAATTGGTCAAAGTTGCCACATCTGGTTTCAACTAGGCATTAGCATTGCTATGTCAAGTTCATGAAGTAACTTTTGGCCTGCAGAAAGTCTCAATGTGCTTGAAAGTTTGGTTCTGGAGCTATTTAGCAAAGTCAAATCCAACACTGGTGCAAAGCTAGAAGTCAAATCAGGACTCCCTGTTTGGAGTGCAGGAAAAATTTATCGTTTAGAGGCGGTTAGAGATGTCCATGTTCTCGATCTATCATGGACTTTACCATGCCTTCGGAAAGACTATCTTAAGAAAGCAGAAGACTATTTGGCACATCTCATAGGACATGGTAACCAGTTATTAGCTGTTTAAAATAATTTAAATTTTTAAAACCTTTTGCTCTTTACTTATTAAAAATAGAAACTAGGAAATAATTCATATGTTTTCATGTCAACATAATATATTGATACCTTTTTCATGTAAACGTATGTGAACAG
Organism: Senecio squalidus; assembly: GCA_910822075.1. Lineage (NCBI taxonomy): Eukaryota > Viridiplantae > Streptophyta > Magnoliopsida > Asterales > Asteraceae > Senecio > Senecio squalidus. The sequence goes on along the minus strand of CAJVGC010000001.1, from coordinate 2,114,089 downwards.
AGGGCAGAGGAAGCTTGCTCTATTTTTTAAAGGCTAAAGGGTGGGTGAGTTCTATATCTGCTGGTGTTAGTGATGATGGAATGGAACGATCTTCAGTTGCATACGTTTTTGGCATGTCTATACACCTCACTGACTCTGGACTGGAAAAGGTAATATAGTAATCCAACCTTTACATGTAATTTATTGTTATCTTTTTGGCTGGGAGTGATGATTGGGTCGATTCTGGATATGGTTTATATCTAATTGGTCAAACAGGTAGAATAAACAAATTAAGCTAATCCAACCTTATTCGCATCTACTTTTGACACCCATATAGTGACAATTTTGTTGCATAAAAGGGTCTTCAAGTAACAATTTTTACTCTACAAGCATCCCTATAGATTCTTGTTTGAAGTGAGATTTATATTTAGCAGATTTATGAGATCATTGGTATTGTTTATCAATACCTAAAGTTACTGCGACAAGTTCCCCCTCAAGAATGGATATATAAAGAACTTCAGGACATTGCAAATTTGGATTTTACATTTGCCGAGGAGCAACCCCAGGATGAATATGCTTCAGAACTTTCAGGTGTCCTTTTTTTATTATATATTCTTTGTTTGCTTCGAGAACATCATCTTCGACTTCTAATCCCATAGTATTTAAGGGGCTATATGTTGTTGTATGAGTAATATAATCAGTTAATTATGCTGTTGAATTGTTTGTTGCTTTAAGCTGCTTAGGTAGCATTTGTATGCTAGAATCAGCGAAGCAACCGAATTTTTTAAGCATTGGAAAGAAAAAGCTGTCTGTTTTGTCTGATGAAATGATATGAATTATTCTTTAATGAACATGTTACGTTTAAGTTTTAATGTCATTAAACTCATACTCCTGAGTTCCTGTTTGTTTCGAATAATAGGTTTTAATAGGTTTTCATTCATATTTCAGCAAATATGCTTATTTATCCACCGGAGCACACTATATATGGGGATTATGCATACAAGGAGTGGGATGAGGAAATGGTCAAACATCTTTTGACTTTCTTCACACCCGACAACATGAGGACTGATATACTATCCAAGTCGTTTAATAAGTCGCAAGGTATGTATTATATTATGTTGACTATACCTTTCAGTAAAATATGATGTGTAAGAAGTTGACATTGAACTTTTTTTTTTCTTCATGCAGATGTCCAATGTGAACCGTGGTTTGGGTCACATTACATAGAAGAAAATATTTCTCCATCGGTTATGGAATTGTGGAGGAACCCACCAGAAGTAGATGTGGCATTGCATCTACCTGCAAAGAATGAATTCATTCCACAAGATTTTTCCATTCGTGCAGATGGGATATCTTGTGATTCCACGGGTGCATCCCCACCAAAATGTATTGTTGATGAGCCGTTGATGAAGTTTTGGTACAAACTCGATACAACTTTCCGATTTCCACGTGCTAATACTTATTTCAGTGTTACACTAAATGGTGCTTATCAAAGTTTGAAAACCGTCCTGCTGACTGAGCTATTCTTTAACCTTCTGAAGGACACCTTAAATGACCTCGTATATCAGGCAAGTAATTTTTGTGTAGTTCTTTTTGAGTGTATGTGTATCATTGGGTAGGTGCTGACAGTTTAAAACAGATTTGACTCGGGTTGGGTCGACCTACAATCACTTATGTTATTCTTTTCTCATTTCACAGATACGCTATGTGTTAAATTTGATTACAAAACCATGCTATTTACAGTAATAAGCTAAAACATGTAGGGGGTTTATAAGCTTAAACCCATTAGAAATAAATCAGAACCCAATGGGTCAAAATTGCTCCTCGAATGCTATCTTGTATGTTTCGTTCTATGTAATTTTGAAGTAGTTAGTTTATTAGTCAATTACCGAGTTTTTATTTATACTGTATGACTACTTTTTCGTGTTATTTCTAAACATGTAGTTCTTTAATTTAACGATTCCCCCTAAAATGGACTTTGTGTTTTCAACCTTTTGCTTCGTTAATACTGTTCATGTTAACTTGTCTTTTGACCTGGCGGATTGTAATATTCTTATTTTTTGGCTGCAGGCAGGGGTTGCTAAGCTGGGCACATCTATTTCACTTGTTGGTGACAAGTTAGAACTAAAGTTATACGGCTTTAATGACAAGCATCCAGTTCTTCTTTCCAAAATTTTGGAAACAGCCAAATCATTTATTCCAACTGATGATCGCTTTGTGGTACGTAACATTTTTTTGTTCTTTAATTTTCTCACCTATTACAATTACAGTTGTGTAATATGTTATTCTCATTATTTTCATCTCTGATTAATAATTTATAAAACTTAAAATTGAAACTAGTAAAGCCCATAGTAAAATGAAGTTTTAGCGGTTGAGCCCCACCTAACCTGCTTTTAGCCCGACCTGTTTGACCCGTATGTCAAAATGACCTGTTGATTGGTGCAGGTAATCAAGGAGGATATGGAGAGAGGTTTAAGAAATGCCAACATGAAGCCGCTAAATCATTCACGATACTTGAGACTGCAAACTCTTATCCAGCGTTACCCGGACGTTGATGAGAAGCTTAATTTGCTAAATAACCTCTGCTTATCTGATTTGAAGGATTTTATTCCTGGGCTATTTTCTAAGGTTATGGTTGCACTCAAAAAATACTTACTAAAGGGCTTTGCCATGGAAATTTACTTGAAGCTTAATTTACATGTTGCTTGTGCAGTTGTATATTGAGGGGCTTTGCCACGGAAATTTACTTGAAGAAGAAGCTGAAAACCTATCAAATATATTCAAAAAATATTTCTCTGTACCACCACTTCCAGCTGAGATGAGACATAAAGATAGCGTTTTATGTCTTTCTTCTAGTGCAGACCTAGTTAGAGACGTTACCGTAAAAAATAAGCTCGACACTAACTCTGTGATTGAGGTAAATTTTTTTTTAAAAGTCTTCATTATTATTATTAACTTATTCTTATGGTGTCATTTGGATTATTCTGATTTCAAATTTTTTCCATCTCAGCTTTATTATCAAATTGAACCAGAAGTTGATTCAACCTTGGCCAAATCAAAAGCACTGATTGAATTATTGGAAGAAATCGTGGAAGAACCACTTTTCAACCAACTTAGGTATAGCGACATTATTGCATTTCCATTTGGATGAAAATTGTATTGTAGTGGTTGGGTTCCGGGTAGATAATATGATCACTAGAATTATATATTATTTTACTTGTAGCATAATTTCAAGCAAATGTGTTGAAATGCTACCTTTAGTTAGGTTTTATACCAACATTGCTAATTCTTTATGTGAAACAGGACAAAGGAGCAACTTGGTTATGTTGTTGACTGTGGCAATCGGGTAACACACCGGATTTTGGGATTCTGTTTTCGCGTTCAATCTTCTGAATATAATCCTGTATATCTGCAAGGGAGAATCGACAAATTTGTCAATGAGATGGACGTTTTGTTGGTAAGCACACTTTTGTAGCTATAATTCTGATATGAAAGATATTAAATGCATCCATTATATTTATGAATAATGTTTCAATCTCATCTTTTGTTAATTTTGCAGCGGGAACTCGATGATGAGTCTTTTCAGAATTTCAAAAACGGGTTGATTGCGAAGCTGCTGGAGAAAGATCATTCTCTCAGTTATGAAACAAGTAGATACTGGGGACAGATTACAGACCAGAGGTGAGTAAATATCTTATACATTTGATTCACTATTCATAAAACTTATCGTATGTTTAGAGTAAATTACTAAAATGGTCCCTGTAGTTTACCGGGTATGTACAGATTTGGTCCCCCTCATGCAAACCTTTTGCGGGTTACGTCCCTACTTTGAAGTTTTTTTGTATCGATCTTGTCCCTGCTTACAACGTTTAATACTTTTGTTACCGAACATAGGTTTGCACGAGGGACCAAATCCGTACTACCCGGGAAACCACATGGACCATTTACATAAATTACTCTACTTTTTAATACGATAAGAGTAATTTACTATAATTTTAGTAAAGGTATTACGGATTTAGTACCTCGTCCATGTAATGAAACATTAAAATTAGGTCCGAGATCCGTAAAATAGAACAGTGAAAGTTGGTACGAGATCCATAGAAGGTGTGCGTGAGGGATCAAATTTGTAGCCCAGTCAAACAAATGACCATTTATGCAATTTACTATAGTTTATTATTATTATTATATGATTCGGGTGACATGCTCTCTTTAACCACTAAAGCACCATCTACTTACAGGTATATGTTTGACTTATCTGCAAAACAAGCAGAAGAAGTAAAGCGTCTTCAGAAGATCGATGTTAGTAACTGGTACAACACTTACCTGAATAAATCATCCCCAAAATGTCGAAGGCTTTCAGTTAGGGTGTGGGGATGCAACACCACCATAAAGGAGGCGAAGTCAGCGTCCACCTCAGCTCAGGTAATCAACGACCACGCCGCTTTTAAGGCATCATCCACATTTTATCCTGGATTTTGTTAACACATTTGCTTATCGGTTATTTTCGTCATATACGAGTAATTCCACTTTGAGAACTCTGGTTTTAATGAGAAAATGTAAGCACCGGATGTTTAGATGAATAAATTTTTCAAATTCAAGTTTTACTTGAAGAGATTTTGAAGTGAGTTTATTCTTAGTGCACATCTTGCAATTGAAGAATATACAACTAATCTGTTTTCCAAGTTTGGTTTATTCTTATGTTTATGTATGCGTATGATTTGTTAGCAGAAGTGTTGGGACATCAACATAATGTCAATTAGTTTGGAGAAAATCACCAATTTAATCATCTGATACATTAAAATTTCGAAACTAATCACCAAATTCGCGACAATTTTCTCGCGACAATTTTGTCTTTTATCTTTAGCGCGATAACGGGATTTTTTAAAATGGGTGATGTATATTAAGCCACGTCATTGCGCGAGAACGGGATTGCCATGTCGCGAGAACGAGTATTAATAGGCGCGGAGACGTAATTTCAAAGTATCCCGTTCTCGTGCTAAAGATAACAGAGAAAATTGTCGCGAATTTGGTGATTATTTTCGAAATTTTAATGTTCCAAATGATTAATTTCGTGATTTTCTCATTAGTTTGGTTAGAATTTCTCGTTATGCTTTGTTAGTGTGGCATGTCTGTCATATGCGACACTTAGTATAGTGTCGTACGGCACTGTTGGGTGTTGTTACGAAACAGTGTAGTGTCGCATCAATTGTAGTATAGAGTTTGAAATGATTTGTTCCATTTTCGTCTTGTCTCCCTTAATCTTCAATATATTACATATACACATACATAGTTTAGATCAATTTTCGCTCGTCTAGACTATTGAATTTATAAGTCTACGATAAGGGACTAATATTAAGGCTTAATAGAAATTGTTTAGATCTGTTGTTATTGCTTAATATATGTGTACAATAGGTTAAATTTAGTCTTTACATAATTTCCTCCATTTATGCTCTATTTTCGGAAATCTTATAAGATGTCTGCAACTACCGTTGTTGTTAGTCTTTGTCGTAAAGAGAAAAAAAAGAATAAAAAGAAACAACTTATTTATCGTCGTAAAGAGTACCAAAACAACTTGTTATTTATACTTATATCACTAAGCATTCAAACAAAACGTTTCAATGCGTATAAGAAGTTAAGAAACGAACATATGAGTCTAAATATTTACTATTGCTTCGAAACTCAACACAGATACCCTTTGGTCATTGAAGTTATATGTCGACTTTGTACTCGATATACCAGCAAGTTATGTTAGAGTGTTAGGGTTATTCACGTAAACAAAAATTACTCCATAGGTTTCTAATATTGAATTTGAATAACCACATTCTGTCTTTTAATCCATACATAGACTAACTTTTATTCTAAATTATCAAAAAAATATCGATTATAACGATTAAGCCTATTGATTTGCTTGCATTCTAAGTTACTATTCAAACCCTAGCTTTCAGTTTATCCGGTTTGCATAATGGATTTTCCTTCATCAAATCTTCACGTCCGAAACCTGCATAATCGTATCTGCATTCATGCTCCTTCGGAAACCTATGCGTTTGACAGAAGCTTCCACCGCAGCGACATCTAGACCCGTAAATCCAAACCTTCTTATCACAGAAGCACTCGCACCGGTTGTTTGCATGATCATCGTAAGAGTTACTTGCAAGAACATCTAAACGATCTGGAACACAACTAGGGTTTGGGTTGGACGAAGTTTTTACTCTGATTCTTGGTATCCTTGTCAACTCTCTGATGAGATGATTATCCGTAAAACACATGGAACATAGGTTTTCGGTTTCCGGTGAACCGAAAAATCTACAACATCTTTCGCATAGTGATGCCATTCTTTGTTTCTGTCGTTCTCTTTCAATTCTCTCGGTCGTAAAGTATATGAATATATTGGGTTTAGTTTGCTTTATATATCTATTTATATGGATAAGTGAAGGTAATTTAGGTTTCTTATTTTGCAAGTAATGAAAAATATAGAACCACCGATAAAACAATCCAAATGACACGTAATATTTCACAATTTCATAATTTCATAATTATTTTCCATAAAAATTGTTAGTGTTTCTAAATTTGTATTATGTTAGCTATAGCTAGTCGTGTTAATATCGGGTTTGACCCAAAACTGATTCGGTTTTGTGTCAGTTTTGCAGGTCAAGATTTATCAAAGAAGTTGTCGGATAAACACTTTGATATTCAAAAGTTTATGATAATCAAATATTGTTTATATAAAAACAATAAGAACAATAACACAATAACGATTACCATCAAGCCTCAATCTATTAATAAATTAACAAACGTGTTTCTTTACATAGAAGGATCTATAAAATACCTTAAGGCTAAACCCTAGCTTTTCTAGGAAATATCTAACAACAGCAGCCTCAATTTATTTGATCAGAATAGACGTGTTTCTTCTCTTTACAATGATCAATCTTGACCTTGAGGCTGAACAAAGGGGAACGATCTCAAGTGGTGAGATCGTTTGGTGTTTTCCTAAACAATAAACATGATGAAAACCACACCTTTATAATGTCTAGGATCTCTTTATATATAGAGTCTCCTACGACCTACATAAGGAAACCTAGTTATATTAGGAGACTAATTCTTTTAGATCTTTATCTTGAAAAGCAAATCTTCCATAACCCTAACCACAGTAGTAACTGAGTTGCAGTAGTAACACCATCGTGCAGTAGTAACTAGTTTTTGTAGTATTAACCAGATAACCTTGCAGTAGTAACTTTATCGTGCAGTAGTAACAATGGAGTACTAACTGTGCAATAGTAACTATGTTCTTACAGTATTAATTGTGCAGTACTAATTGTGTTCCTTTAAACTGTGCAGTACTGACTGTTGTATGCAACGCAACTATAGAATAACAAGAGCGAATGTCATAAATCGTCCTTGTGGTTAGTCACTTTTTCACATATCGTCCTTTTCGAGAAAACTTAGCACAAAGTGTCCTTTTGTTTTTTAATTTTATTACCTATCGTCCTTCCGTCCACTTCCGTTTAATTTTTTCCGTTAAACCCCCCGCATGATAAACATGTGAGGGTAAATGAGTAAATAACCTATCATTTATCCCTCTTTTCAATATCTAACACTATCAAAATGTAGTTTCCAGAAAAACCACCGAATACACCCATGTTCATACCGCCGCCTGTACCCCATCGACCACCATTACCGCCGGAGTTTCATCGGCCGCCACTTTCCCAACGACCACCATTTCTTCCGTCGCCGCCTCTATTACCGGTGAATCGACCTCCATTCATACCACCATGTCGGCCCCGTCTTCTCAAAATCAAAGAATAAAGATAATGAAATCAAAATCAAAATTGATGACAAGCCAATTTAGTTGTATTTGAATCCCACGCACACTCACTTTTTCCAACATTAAAACTGCCTTTCACCACCACCACATATGCACATAATTTATTCAGCCACTGGTTTCCATAGATTAAAATCCTTTAAACTTAGAGTTTATAAACTCACAAATCCAAAACCAAAATTGAACATATAATTCAGCCCAAAAGTTGAAGATATAGATCTGGAAAAATGAAGATAAAGATGTAGATCTAAAAAAAGAAAACAAGAGGACGAGAAAAGCTTCCGATCGAGCTTCAGCAGGGGAGGAATAAATTATGTGATAAGTATTCCGGTGATGTCGTCGAATGCAATGCCGTCCGTCGAGCTTCCGATTGGCTATTCCGGTGATGTTGTCGACCTCCGTCGCACCGCCGCCGTCCTTGCAAAGATCCGGCGATGTAGAAGGTGATCATTATTCCGGAATTAGTTGAGGATTGGGAGATGAATGGTGATCTGGAAAATTTTAACAAAACATGTTGTCAATCCAGATGTGGTGAAGTGATTGAAATTAGAGCTTGGGAATTTTTTTTTTTTTTGCTTATTTACTCATTTACCCTCACATGTTTACCATGCGAGGGGGTTTAACGGCAAAAATTAAACGGAAGTGGACGGAAGGACGATAGGTAATAAAATTAAAAAACAAAAGGACAATTTGTGCTAAGTTTTCTCGAAAAGGACGATATGTGAAAAAGTGACTAACCACAAGGACGATTTATGACATTCGCTCGAATAACAATCTCAACCATTTAATCATAACATTTTACCTCCTTTTAAAATATATATAAAAGAAAATAGTTTAAAATTTAACATTATAATTCTACATAATCTAGTTGTTAGATGACTTGTTTTTGAAGGTATAAGTTGTGGGTTTATTCTTGGGATTGAGATTTTTTTTTCTATTTTAAACCAATATACTTTTTTTTATTTCTCATACTTACAATAACGTAAGTTCATATAAACTTTTTTCTATTTTTACTTTTTCATTTCTTTATTATAACTAGTTATATATAAGCGAAATATAAACTTGGATTTTTATTATTTAAAACTCTTTTAAATCAATTTTTAGAAAACGAATATCCAACTAAATATATACAAAATTTTTGCCCATCTTGAATTTCTTTTCAAGAACCGCCACTGGTATCGACTACCCTAGCATCTATATTCAATATATATTTAAGATTTCAGTCATAAAAACAATGATGGAATTTTAACATGCTATTGGATCAAATGAAATCTAGAAATATGTAACGAACCATTCGATATGATATGTAACATGGGTAGAGCCAAATTAAATATTCATATTGGGTTAATATTGAGTTATGAATCAATAATTCTTTAGCATAATTAACTGTTAAATAGAGCCAAAAATGAAAGAAAAAAAATATTATGTTACTTTGCTTTTTTCTTCATTGGGCCCAAATTAAGGCTGTAAATTACTTTGAGAGTTACTAGATATACAATGTTTTTTAATAATGCATAAAAATATATTGTATAGCTACAAGTTAAAAAGTTTATATATAATGTGTACCACTCATATAAAAAAATATTATATATTGTTACAAGTTGTATATATTGTCGTAAGTAAGGAGAAAATAAATAAAAATTTCAACAATTTTCGATCTAGCATTAGCCTAACATAAAGCGGTATTAGGTACACTTTCTTAATACTACTTTTCATATGTAAGACATGTATGAAAGTTATAACTTGTTTAGAATCCATCCCAAGACGTTTTTTTGGAGTTCTAAAAAGAATGAAAATAAAACAGTTTGAATAAAATAGTAAAAGATTTTGTTAAATAAAACGTTAAGGGGTTTCGAGGTTTGGGGATATGGAGTTTAAGAGCTAAAACCCTCACGCTTTTGGGAAAATGGAATTGGCATTTTCATAATGATGAAAATTCATTATGATGTAAAGTAATCAAAGAATTGTACGGATCAAATGGTGGATTTGGGTTTCATGTCAACTCGCATTTTGGTTGTGGTTTATGGCATAACATATGAGTTCGTGTGAACAAATTGAAAAGTTAGGAATCTACTTTAATAAGTCAATAATTAAAAATGTATCGAGTGACACCCACACTTCTTTTTGGGAAGACATATAACATGTTGATGGCAGCAAATTAAAGAATTTATTTCCCTGTTTATATGCCTTAGAGTCGGTTAAAAATAGCAAAGTAAAGGAACGTTGGCACTTGGAAAATGGTTCGCGGGTCGAGAATTGGAGGTGGAGATCGATTCCTAGGGGAAGAGGTGCTTGTGACTTGTCTTCATTGCAAGAATTGATTCAAAATGTATCTTTGTCATCATGCGAAGAAAATCGTTGGTTTTGGACATTCGATAAATATGGTAATTTTTCGGTTAAAAGACTGACTATTCTGATTGAAAACAAGCTTTTTGGTGATTATGATATTGTTGAGCACTTTATTTGGAATTCTTGGATCCCATCTAAAATTAATATTTGATTAATACGAGCCGTCTTGGACCATTTATTAACTCGTGTTAAACTTCGTTCTCGTGTTATTCATATTGGATCGACTAGATGTGCTATTTGTGGCATGGTCAATAAGAAGAAACATTAGAACATTGTCTCTTGAATTGTTCAAAATCGAAGCTCGTTTGGACAAAAGTTTGGAACTTGTGAAAAATATCTCCTCAAAACACTTATAAACTTCGATATATCATCTACGGAAGCATGTGAAAATAAAAAATAATCAAATGCTAAAAGTTTTTCATGGAATATATATATTTTTTGTCACTCTTTGGTCGATATGGAAATGGCGAAATGAAATCTTGCATTATGATCTCGAAGTGGAAGAAGATATTAGGAATGAAAACATATTCTCATTTATGTTCGACTTACAGGTATATGTTCGACTTATCTGTGAAACAAGCAGAAGAAGTGAAGCGTCTTCAGAAGATCGATGTTAGTAACTGGTACAACACTTACCTGAATAAATCATCCCCAAAGTGTCGAAGGCTTTCAGTTTGGGTGTGGGGATGCAACACCGACATAAAGAAGGCCAAGTCAGCGTCCAACTCAGCTCAGGTAATCAACGACCATGTCGCTTTTAAGGCATCGTCCACGTTCTACCCTGGATTTTGTTAACACATTTGCTAATCGGTTATTATTGTCATATACAAGTAAAACCACTTTGAGAACTCTGGTTTTAATGAGAAAATATAAGCACCGAATGTTTAGTTGAATAAATATTTCAAATTCATTAAGGTTTTATATTAGTTTATAAATAATTGTTTTGTAATCAGTTTGCAATCATCAATAATACAATAGTTTCATTACTCAATATGGTATCAGAGCCGTGTTTCGGCTTTAATTCGTTTGATTAAATCTCATTACCGGTCCTCGTTTGTCATGAATAATTTCTTAATCATCGTTTCTACCAATTGTTTGCTGCTGCCATGTTTTTTTTTTTTCTTTTTTTTTCTCCTTTTCTTTAATGTCAATTTGCTTCGTTAGAATTTCTTTGTGTATTGTTAGTGTTGCATGTCTGTCATATGCGACACTTATAATAAGTGTCGTACGACACTGTTAGGTGAGTTATTGAGACACTTAGTGTAGTGTCGCATCAGCTGAAGTATAAATACAAGTTTAGAGTTATGAAATGGTTTTCACACTTTTTGGAGAGCTTATTGGGAGAGTTTGATTTCCGATTTTTATTTGCACTCACATAGGAAGAAAAGCTTTGTTTATTATTGTGTGATTGTTCCATTTTCGTTTTGTTTCGCTCAATATTCATATATATATATCACATATACACAGTTTAGATCAATTTCCGCTCGTCTAGACTATCAAATCCGATTTATAAATCTAGGATAAGGGACTAATATTAAGGCTTAAGAGAAATTTTTTAGATTTGATGTTATTGATGAATTCATGTGTACCATGCTTATAAGAAGTTATATACCTAAGATCTGAGTCTGAATATTTAGTACTATTGCTTCGAAACTCGAATACCCTATCGTCATTGAAGTTATATGTCTACTTCGTACTCGATATACCAACAAGTTATGTTAGAGAGTTAGGGTTATTTACGTAAACAAAAATTTCTCCATAGGTTTCTAATATTGAATTTGAATAACCGCATTCATCTTTTAATCCATACATGAACTACCTATAATTCTAAATTGTATAAAAAATAAATCGATTACTTGCAAATCAAAGTTATTTAATCTAAGTTACTATTCAGACCCTAGCTTTCAGTTTATCCGGTTTGCATAATGGATTTTCTTTGATCAAATCTTCACGTCCGAAACCTGCATAATCGTATCTGCATTCATGCTCCTTCGGAAATCGATGCGTTTGACAGAAGCTTCCACCGCAGCGACATCTAGACCCGTAAATCCAAACCTTCTTATCACAGAAACACTCGCACCGCTTGTTTGCATGATCATCGTAAGAGTTACTTGCAAGAACATCTAAACGATCAGGAACACAACTAGGGTTTGGGTTGGATGAAGTTTTTACTCTGATTCTTGGTATCCTTGTCAACTCTCTGATGAGATGATTATCCGTAAAACACATGGAACATAGGTTTTCGGTTTCCGGTGAACCGAAAAATCTACAACATCTTTCGCATAGTGATGCCATTCTTTGTTTTTGTCGTTCTCTTTCAATTCTCTCGGTCGTAAAGTATATGAATATATTGGGTTTCGTAGTTTGCTTCATATATCTATTTATATGGATAAGTGAAGGTAATTTAGGTTTCTTATTTTGCAAGCAATGAAAAATATAGAACCACCGATAAAACGATCCAAATGACACGTAATATTTCACAATTTCATAATTTCATAATTATTTTCCATAAAAATTGTTAGTGTTTCTAAATTTGTATTTTGTTAGCTATAGCTAGTCGTGTCAATATCGGGTTTGACCCAAATTAAAACCGAACCGGTTTGGGTCAAACAAACCCAAACCGGTTTGGTTTTGTGTCGGTTTTTGGAGGTCAAGATTTATCAAAGAAGTTGTCGAATAAACACTTTGATATTCAAAAGTTTATGATAATCGAATATTGTTTATATAAGAACACTAAGAACAATAACACAATAAAGATTACCATCAAGCCTCAATCTATTAATAAATTAACAAACGTGTTTCTTTACATACAAGGATCTATAAAAGACCTTGAGGCTAAACCTAGATTTTCTAGAAAATATCTAACAACAGCAGCCTCAATCTATTTGATCAGAATAGACGTGTTTCTTCTCTTTACAATGATCAATCTTGACCTAATAGACGTGTTTCTTCTCTTTACAATGATCAATCTTGACCTTGAGGCTGAACAAAGGGGAACGATCTCAAGTGGTGAGATCGTTTGGTGTTTTCCTAAAGAATAAACATGATGAAAACCATACCTTTATAATGTCTAAGATCTCTTTATATATAGAGTCTCCTACGACTTACATAAGGAAACCTAGTTATATTAGGAGACTAATTCTTTTAGACCTTTATCTTGAAAAGCAAATCTTCCATAACCCTAGCCACAGTAGTAACTGAGTTGCAGTAGTAACACACATCGTGCAGGCGTGCAGCAGTAACTAGTTTTTGTAGTATTAACCAGATAACCTTGCAGTAGTAACTTTATCGTGCAGTAGTAACAATGAAGTACTAACTGTGCAGTAGTAACTATGTTCTTATAGTATTAACTGTGCAGTACTAATTGTGTTCCTTTAAACTGTGGAGTACTAATTGTTGTATTCAACGCAACTATAGAATAACAATCTCAACCATTTAATCCTAACATTTTACCTCCTTTAAAAATATATATAAAAGAAAATAGTTTAAAATTATACATTATAATTCTACATAATCTAGTTGTGAGAGGACTTGTTTTTGAAGGTATAAGTTGTGGGTTTATTCTTGTGATTGGGATTTTTTTTTCTATTTTAAACCAATATACTTTTTTCTATTTCTCATACTTACAATAATGTAAGTTCATATAAACTTATTAAACTAAGTGTAATTTTTACTTTTTCTTTTCTTTATTATAACTAATTATATATAAGCGAAATATAAACTTGGATTTTTATTATTTAAAACTCTTTTAAATCAATTTTTAGAAAACGAATATCCAACCAAATATATACAAAATTTTTGCCCATCTTGAATTTTTTTTTCAAGAACCGCCACTGGCCCACTGGTATCGACTACCCTAGCATCTATATTCAACACATATATTTAAGATTTCAGTCATAACAAATTAACAATGATGGAATTTTAACATGCTATTGGATCAAATGAAATCTATAAATATGTAACGAACCATTCGATATGATATGTAACATGGGTAGATATGTGATGAGGTTAGTAGGGAGAACCTATATTTATTGCTTAAAGCCTGATGCTACAAGCAAGACACGCATGTCAAGATTGTACAGCCTGTATGCCATTGCCTTACAGGCGCCCTCCTGACAGGCGCCCTCCTGACAGGAGCCCTCCTGACGCGCCCTCCTGACAGGCGCCCTCCTGACAGGAGCCCTCCTGACAGGCGCCCTCCTGACAGGCGCCCTCCTGACGCGCCCTCCTGACAGGCGCCCTCCTGACAGGCGCCCTCCTGACCTGAGACAAGCTGTCAATCGCCTGTCAGTTGCCTGGCAGGCTGTCATCGCCCTGACAGGCTAACAATCGCCTGTCAGTTGGTCGACATAGATCATCACTTACCAAGCACCGCCTGTTAGGTTGTCTTAGGTTGTGAGACGTCGCATGTTAACAATAATAAAGTAGAAGACGATTAGTATACCACTGATTGATTACTATGTCAGTTTAAGCATTCATGATCGTCATTGATTGATGGACGTTCCCTATGCTTGAAACGGGTAATATAAATACATAGTCTAATCAGGGTAGACGGACCTCACTTCAATCTCACTCCAACACACACATAGTTCATATACCCTTGCTTTCATCTTCAACCTTGATCACCCTAGGTTCGTCAAGAGCTTGTTGGGTTTGCACTGTGATCATCACAGGAGATCCAAGGTTGATATCACCTCACCTTCGTGTTTGACAATCGTTGCTCAAACATTGGCGCCATCCGTGGGACACGTTTTTTAAACGGCGTTTCACTTTTCCCAATTCCTTTTTTTTTCTCTCCGTAATCAATCATTTCCATGGAGGCAACAAATTCATCGCAGGTCATTTCTTCAGCGCCAGAAATGACCACTACTGTGATTACCACTGCACCGGAAGCGGTGATGACTTCACCTGTTCATACCACAATCCCAGAATCATACGTCGATTCTGAGTATACAGTGTCGGATCTAAGGACGACACGTGGGTATCCCTCTTTAACAAGTCCCCTTTTTTCCACAAGGCTAGCTGGAACAAGTATGTTTACTTCACCACCACCAGTGACATCCATCCCTCCATTTCAGCCTCTTTTGTCCCACGGGACAAGCTCTCAGGAGGATGGCACGGATCAGGTCAGACAACCTGTTTCAAACTTTCCTCAGACCGCTACTCAAGGGGTTCGGGAGGATCCCATTGTGGAACTGCTTAGAAGGTTGGCTCGGAGCACTCAGCCACCACCACCCCCCACCACCACCCGCTTCGTTAGATCTGTTGTCACAATTAGTGGAGGCATTGCGCCCAACGCCTCAGCCAGCGCCCGTACAACCAGTGGATCCGTTGTCACAACTCCTGGAGCGGCTAAGGCAACCAAGCACACACACCCCGCCAACACCTCTACCACATGACACATCTAACGACATGCTCAGAGTGTTGCAAACCTTAGTGACGGCAGCAGTTCCACCCCGTGCAGCCACTATGCCTTTGTCAGTGGTTACTTCAAAATTCTGTGACTGGGTTGCCAAATTCCCACTCCCAGATAAGCAAAAAGTCCCGTCCGTTGTTGGTACTTACGACGGTACTCGAGATCCAGACGACCACCTTGCTCTGTTTGAACAGGCTATTATGACGGAGAAATGGTTAGACCCAGTTGCTTGCCACATGTTCCCTGGAACATTACAAGGTTTCGCTCGTGATTGGTTTGCTGACTTGCCTGAGAGGAGTATTCAAGATTTCGCAGATCTAAAAGCCAAGTTTGTGACTCAATTTGTACAACAAAAGAAGCAACATAGAACTCATATAGAGGCTCATTTGATACGACAAAAAGAAGGAGAGGGGTTGCGTGACTTTATCCAGCGATACACGCAAGAATGCCAGAAGATCGCCATGTTACCAGAGAGTCAACAAATTTCTGGATTTACTCTTTCCTTGCTCCCAGGACAACTGCAAGAGAAGTTGATCAAGCGAACTCCGGTTACTTTCAAAGAAGCCACGGACAGGGCATATGACTATCTAAGGTCAAAGGAAACTGTCTCCCTGACAAGAGAGGTAGGCGGCAAGTCATGGACCGACACTCGACGAGATGAAAGGAGCAATAGGAGGTTTGGCCCATACGATAAACATGCGTCTGAACCTGCTCTTAGCAAAACACCAAAAGAAATCTTGATAACAGAGCAGGTGTGCGCTACCTTCACACCTCCACCCCAGATGGAGCATAGGTCAGGTACGAAAAACATGAATAAATACTGTGATTTCCATGAAGACCATGGACACGACACAAATGTTTGTAGAGAGCTCAAAAGGGAAATCAGGCGGGCTTTGGAAGAAGGCAAGCTAGAACACCTTGTCCCTGGCGCTAAGCAGCAAGCAAATAAAACTCCACGTCTCCACCTAAGAAGAATTATGCCTGGCAAAAGAAGGGGGAAGACACAGAACACCCCGGACCACCTGATGGCCATGTCTTCATGATACATGAGGGAGCCAATATCAACTGACCTATCAAGGTGCGATAGCCTTTACTGTCATTTTTTCCTTTATGTTTTCAATAAATGTTTCCAAGCACATGTAATGACATGGTCATGTATGAAACTGGCAATAATAGCATTTGGTCTGATCTTGTATCCCAATATTATCTCACAATATCATTTTTCTATGGTATTTGCATAAACAAATAAATATTGAAGTAAGGATTCAATACAAAATGCATAAGGCCACAATAGACATCTCAGTCTAGAGCCAACCATGCACTTCCATTACGTACAATGTTACAACTTGAACACGCATGCGCACGTACGCAACTAAGAACATAGTTCAATACAACATGTATGAAGCCAAGAAAGACAACCTTGTCTGGCCAAATAACATACAATCATATTCGTCTTTTAATCTACTTGATAAAAGATAAGCACTTCTCACTGGGAAGCGACAATCCTCGCGAGTAAACAAAGTAAAGGTTAACCAACAAAAGTGCCATTGGCACAGTGTCACAGGCACAATGTACAGCATACTCAAATCTACCTATGTCATTGACATACAAAGGAACCATGGGCCCTCAAGAAAGTGTCATACGCACGACATTATACACACTGTCATGCACACCCAAGACGGTGTCATGGACAACATCCATAATAAAAAGATAAAAAACAATAATGTGTTATTGGCTTGATCATCCAATAAAACATTATATTTAATGGCTAGACAATGTCACACAAAGCAAGGCTAATCCTAGACAACTCCATGCCAAATCACAACAACGACAACTATGGTATGCCTAAATTAATAACACGGTATATCAGTTATTGCTAGCAGGGCGCAAACAAATGAATGCAAAGGACAAGTAAGTCACATACCTGCAGGATAGCTTCCTAACACAAACAACCAATTAGAAGGTTTAGCGTACGACTAAATACATCAAACCAGCCTGTACCCGGGCAAAACTCCCGGTACCTGGGCTAAAATGCCGGTACCCGGGCTACACTCCCGGTACACCGGGCCAAAACTCCCGGTACCCGGGCTAACAATGCCGGTACTCGGGTAAAACCTCCTGTACCCGGCTTCATCCCGGTACAACCCGATGCACATTGCCGATACTAGGGCAAAATCTCCCATTATCCCTTGCTTGCTTAAACTGCCGGTACTAGGCAAAGTCTCCCGGTACCCTTGCTTGCTTAAACTGCCGGTACTAGGCAAAGTCTCCCGGTACCCTTGCTTGAGTGAACTGCCGGTACGGTACAACTAGCCCTGGTATCCAGAATGCTCGACCCCAACTCCCGGTTCCCTCCATAAACTCCCGGTACCCTCCCCAAAACTCCCGGTACCCTCCCCAAAGCTCCCGGTACTCGCCCACATCTCCCGGTACTCGGCTACAACTCCCGGTACCCGGGCCTAAAATGCCGGTACTCGGGCTTGCGTCTGCTCGATCCATACCCGGCACTCTCACACGAACGCCGGTACTCGATTATACCGCCGGTACCAGGCTAATGCCCTGGTACCCAACTCGTTACTCGATAAAAAAAAAAAGATAAAAAAAAGAAAAAGAAAAAGGGAAACGCAGACTTACGCGAGTAGAATAGTTACGACTTGAAAACTGTTGTTTTGACAAATCCTAACTCGGGGGCATGATGAGGTTAGTAGGGAGAACCTATATTTATTGCTTAAAGCCTGATGCTACAAGCAAGACACACATGTCAAGATTGTATAGCCTGTATGCCATTGCCTTACAGGCGCCCTCCTGACAGGCGCCCTCCTGACAGGAGCCCTCCTGACGCGCCCTCCTGACAGGCGCCCTCCTAACAGGCGCCCTCCTGACAGGCGCCCTCCTGACAGGCGCCCTCCTGACAGGAGCCCTCCTGACGCGCCCTCCTGACAGGCGCCCTCCTGACAGGCGCCCTCCTGACCTGAGACAAGCTGTCAATCGCCTGTCAGTTGCCTGGCAGGCTGTCATCGCCCTGACAGGCTAACAATCGCCTGTCAGTTGGTCGACATAGATCATCACTTACCAAGCACCGCCTGTTAGGTTGTCTTAGGTTGTGAGACGTCGCATGTTAACAATAATAAAGTAGAAGACGATTAGTATACCACTGATTGATTACTATGTCAGTTTAAGCATTCATGATCGTCATTGATTGATGGACGTTCCCTATGCTTGAAACGGGTAATATAAATACATAGTCTAATCAGGGTAGACGGACTTCACTTCAATCTCACTCCAACACACACATAGTTCATATACTCTTGCTTTCATCTTCAACCTTGATCACCCTAGGTTCGTCAAGAGCTTGTTGGGTTTGCACTGTGATCATCACAGGAGATCCAAGGTTGATATCACCTCACCTTCGTGTTTGACAATCGTTGCTCAAACAATATGATATGTAACATGGGTAGAGCCAAATTAAATATACAAATTGGGTTAATATTGAGTTATGAATCAATAATTCTTTAGCATAATTAACTGTTAATTAGAGCCAAAAATGAAAGAAAAATATATTATGTTAATTTGCTTTTTTGATTGGTCCCAAATTAAGGCTGTAAATTATTTTGAGAGTTACTAGATATACAATGTTTTTTTTTAGTAATGCATTATAATATATTGTATAGCTACAAGTTAAAAAGTTTATATATAATGTGTACCACTCATATGAAAAAATATTATATATTGTTACAATTTGTATATATTGTCGTAAGTAAGGAGAAAATAAATAAAAATTTCAACAATTTTTGATCTAGCACTAGCCTAACATAAAGCGGTATTAGGTACACTTTCTTAATATTACTTTTCATATGTAAGACGTCTATGAAAGTTATAAATTGTTTAGAAGCTATCCCAAGACGTTTTTTAGGAGTTCTAAAAAGAATGAAAATAAAACAATCTAAACAAAATAGGAAAAGATTTTGTTAAATAAAACGTTAGGGGGTTTGGAGGTTTGGGGATAGGGAGTTTAAGAGCTAAAAACCTCAGGCTTATGGAAAAATGGAATTGACATTTTCATAATGATGAAAATTCATTATGATGTAAAGTATCAAAGAATTGTACGGATCAAATGTTGAATTTGGGTTTCATGTCAACTCGTATTTTGGTTGTGGTTTATGGCATAACATATGAGTTCGTGTGAATAAATTGAACATTTGGGAATCTCCTTTAATAAGTCAATAATTAAAAATGTATCGAGGGCCACCCGCATTTCTTTTTGGGGAAGACAAATAACATGTTGATGGCAGCAAATTAAAGAATTTATTTCCCTGTTTATATGCCTTAAAGTCGATTAAAGATAGCAAAGTAAATAAACGTTGGCACTTGGAAAATTGTTTGTGGGTCGAGAATTGGAGGTGGAGGTCGATTCCTAGGGGAAGAGGTGCTTGTGACTTGTCTTCACTGCAAGAATTAATTCAAAATGTATCTTTGTCATCATGCGAAACAGATAGTTGGTTTTGGACATTCGATAAATATGGTAATTTTTTGGTTAAAAGTTTGACTATTCTGATTGAAAAAAAGCTTTTTGGTGATTATGATATTGTTGAGCACTTTATTTGGAATTCTTGGATCCCATCTAAAATTAATATTTGATTAATACGAGCCTTCTTGGACCCTTTATCAACTCGTGTTAAACTTCGTTCACGTGTTATTCAAATTGGATCGATGAGATGTGCTATTTGTGGCTGTTAGAAAGAAATAATTACGGGATCAGCTTCAACATCATTTCCCGATTTAGAACAATATTACAGCAAGTGAACAGTGAGATTACAGCAAGGGACAGCGAGAATTACAGCCACAATCTTAGCATAGTTTCCAAATATATTGTAATCTCATTAGTATAAATATGTGCAGAATGTATCAAACAAAATATAATTCAATACACAAACCTTTCTGGCCATTGTTAACATGGTATGAGAGCGGTTTTCGATCTCATCATTTACCGCTTAAAACCCACAAACAGTCAAGAGTAAGTAGTTGCCATGTCCGAAGACGGTAACTCCATCTCTGACCTAGCATTACAACTTGCAACCATCCTGAAGAACAACAATAACCAACAGCCCCAACATCCAAAACTATCCGACAACCTCCATATTAATCTCAAACTAAACAATCACAATTATGCTCTATGGACTCGAATGATTCGAGTATCCATTGGGGGAAAATCAAAAGCATTACTTTCTCATTTAACCCATGAACCACCAGCCATCACAAGTAACACATTTGATACATGGGAACAAGAAGACTTAATCGTCTTCTCGTGGCTCATTCAAAATATAGAACCAACTATAGCCGGAAATCTCACAGAGTATCCAACTGCAAAGGCACTGTGGGAAGCGTTAGCAACAACATACAACAGTGGTAAAGATAAGTTACAGATATACAACCTCCATGTAAAGGCAAACAAACTCAAACAAAACGAAAAAACGCTTGAAGAATTCTTGATTGCACTACAAGGAGTTTGGGGGGAGATCGATCGAATAGATCCAAATCCCATGACCTGTACCGAGGACATCAAGACATATGCCAAGGTAAGATCTAAACAAAAACTTTTCCAATTTTTACACGGATTGGATCGGAAATTCGATCCAATAAAACGAGAAATTCTCAGACTAGATTCACTACCATCCGCGGAAACAGCCTACGCCACTATTCGTAAAGAAGCCGCTCACCAAAATATTTTGGGAGCAACTAACAATGAACAGGGTATAGCAACCGGTTTAATTGCAGGTTCCGACAACACAGACGGAATGGTATTCGCCGGAAAAGGATATCGTAAATTTGAAGGAAAAAAACCTACATCAAGGAAGACAAGTCTCACCTCGTTTGTGAGGAGTGTGAAATGACAAAACATACCAAAGATCAATGTTTCCGTATTGTAGGCTACCCATATTGGTGGTCTGATGGCCACAAGAAGGGAATAAAAAACCCCAAATCAGATAAGAAGCCACCTGCCAACAATCAAGAAATGACCGGAAAAGGGATTCGAAGGTGTAGCGGCGGCTGAAAATGGAGGAGAAGAATCCTCAAACTTCACTGTGACAAGTAAAGGGAGCGTCAAAGGTAATAAAGGTAACATCTGTGACCTAAACAAACGTTGGGAAATTCATCCAGGTAATAAACTTAAAAGCCCAAACACTAATAATCCAATTAAAGGCCCAAATGACCACATTAAAACCCAAAGCCCTATTGGAGTGGGTAATATAGCCCAATCCAATAATGGTCCATGGATTTTCGATTGTGGGGCAACGGATACTATGACTTACGATATATCCGATTTTATTAAAATGTCCAAACCAATAAAAACCCATATCCAAGCCGCAAATAAAGGGAAAATGGAGGTAAAATCTGGAGGAACAATTGAAATTTCACCTCAGATAAAACTTCCCAACTGTTTATATGTTCCTTCATTGTCACACAAACTATTATCAGTCAGTCATGTGACAAAGGAAATGAATTGCAGTGTGCTCATGCATCCATCTTTCTACCTTTTACAGGATATCAGGACGGGACGGATAGTTGGGCGTTGCACTGAAAAATGTGGATTATACTATGTGGATGAAGTGACTCAAAGTGGTACTGCAATGATGACTCATGGGTCAACAGAGAGGGAAGCATGGTTGTGGCATAGAAGGTTGGGTCACCCATCTGCTAGCTATTTACACGTTTTATTTCCTGAATTATTTCCATTAAATAAACCTATCTCGTGTGAGACTTGCATTTTAGCCAAAATCCATAGACAGTCTTTTAGACATAATAACACTCGTGTTGAAACACCTTTTTCATTAATCTATTCAGATGTTTGGGGTCCCGCCCCTGTTATTGGAGGGCAAAATTTTCGTTATTTTGTTACATTTATTGATGATTATACACGAATGACATGTATCTATTTTCTAAAAAACAAAGACGAAGTTTTTGATAAATTCACATACTTCTATACCATGATCCAAACTCAATTCCAAAAATGTGTTCAAACAATTCGATCAGATAATGGTGGAGAATATGTAAACTCAAAAATGAAAGATTTCTTTAAAACAAAAGGAATAATTCATCAAACCACATGTCCACACACCCCTGAACAAAACGGGGTAACAGAAAGGAAAAATCGTTTTTTGTTAGAAATAACAAGGGCTCTTATCATAGAATCTCAAGTCCCAAAACGATTTTGGCCAGAAGCTCTTGCTACAACAACCTACCTCATAAATCGTCTTCCCACAAAAATTCTCAATCTTGAAACTCCAATCAAAACTCTCGAAACACATTTTAAACTTCCTCATACTCTCACTCTCAAACCCAAAATCTTTGGATGCACTGTCTTTGTCCACATACCAAAAACTCACAGAAATAAACTCGACCCTTGTGCTTAAAAGTGTGTCTTTGTGGGATACGGAGTGAACCAAAAAGGTTATCGATGTTATAACCCCAAAACAAACCGTATATACACCACAATGAACTGTGACTTCCTTGAAACAAAGTATTTCTACACTTCTCAACACAATGGACAGGGGGAGGAATCATATGATATGCTGAAGTGGATGACTTACCCAGATTCGAATACCACAACAGAAATCAAAGATAATCCACATCTCAGTGCTACAACAGACACTCCCATCCTGATACCTGAGGTAAGTACTTCTTCATCGGATATATCTCAAAATGTTGATTTTGTTTCCAATGTCTCTCAAATTGTCGACTTTGTTTCTCCTCAATCTAATGAATCACATGAGACAAGGAATAACACAGAAGTACAAGAATCCATAGAAGAAGAAGTACAAATACAAGAAGAAGCGATATCTTAGGAAAGGCAAAATCAATATGTTCTACCAACACGTGTCACACGAGGTATTCCAGCAAAAAGGTACTCTCCGGAGCATATATCAAAGAAGTCTAGGTACCCACTAGCAAACATAGTGAATGGGCACTTATCTGAAGAAGCAAAAGCATTTAGTGCAAGTCTACATTCAGAAGAAGTTCCCTCTACCACAGAACAGGCACTAAAGTCAGAAAAATGGAAAAAGGCTATGATAGTTGAAATGGAAGCTCTTGTCAAGAACAACACATGGGAGAAAAGCAAATTACCACAAGGGAAGAAGATTGTTGGATGTCGCTGGATCTTTACCATAAAATATCAACTAGATGGAACCATTGATAGGTATAAAGCTAGATTAGTAGCCAAAGGTTATACTCAAACCTATGGAATCGACTATTCTGAAACCTTCTCCCCAGTTGCAAAGATTGACACGATAAGGGTACTCTTCTCTATAGCAGCCAACCATGGTTGGGAACTCCACCAGTTCGATGTAAAAAAACGCGTTCCTTCATGGAGACCTACATGAGGAAGTTTACATGGAAGCTCCCCCAGGTTTTTCTGATAGCTTTGATACCGGAGAAGTATGTCGGTTAAAAAAGGCCTTACACGGATTGAAACAATCACCCAGGGCATGGTTTGGTAGGTTTACTCTTGCAATGAAAAAATATGGGTATACACAAAGCAATTCTGATCATACTCTCTTCCTCAAACATAGAGGTGAATATGTGACATGTCTTATAATCTATATCGATGATATGATCATAACCGGAAACGATGAACAAGAAATAAAAAGGCTGAAGAAAGAATTATCTATGGAGTTTGAAATGAAAGACCTAGGAAGATTAAAATATTTTCTTGGAATTGAAGTCCTAAGTTCACCATACGGGATCTTTATATGTCCCTGAAAATATGTCCTAGATCTACTCACTGAAACCGAGATGATTGATTGTAAACCAGTTGAAACTCCGATGATAGTAAACCAAAAGTTGTATATGGAAGTTGGAGCTAAATTTGCAGATAAAGACAGATACCAACGAATGGTAGGAAAATTGATATATCTTGCTCATACTCGTCCGGATATAGCTTACGTTGTAGGAGTAGTAAGTCGATTCATGCACCAACCCCAAGTTGCCCACATGGAAGCTGCATTAAGAATTATCCGATATCTTAAGGGAACGATAGGGCATGGGGTATTGTTCAAAACAAATGGAAAGTTAGACATCAAAGCATATACAGACGCCGACTGGGCAGGTGACAAAGGAGATGGAAGATCAACATCAGGCTACTTTACATTAGTTGGAGATAATCTAGTGACGTGGAAAAGAAAAAAACAGAAAGTTGTGGCACTCTCCAGTGCAGAAGCAGAATTCAGAGGGATAGTCAGAGGTCTAGCTGAAGTCTTATGGATCAGGAAACTTATCGCGGAAATAGGTGTGTCTCAATCAAGTCCAAGCATTATCATGTGTGATAACAAGGCTGCAATCCAAATTTCAGAAAACCCAGTACAACACGATAGAACGAAACATGTGGAGATAGATCGGCATTTTATTAAAGAAAAACTTGAAGCAGGAATCATCAAGTTACCCTTTGTCAAGTCACAAGACCAACTTGCTGATATAATAACAAAATCAGTCAGCACTGGAATTTTCCGTCATTGCTTAAACAAGTTGAATTTTGGCAATCCCACCATTCAACTTGAGGGGGAGTGTTAGAAAGAAATAATTACGGGATCAGCTTCAGCATCATTTCCCGATTTAGAACAATATTACAGCAAGTGACAGCGAGATTACAGCAAGGGACAGCGAGAATTACAACCACAATCTTAGCATAGTTTCCAAATATATTGTAATCTCATTAGTATAAATATGTGCAGAATGTATCAAACAAAATATAATTCAATACACAAACCTTTCTGGCCATTGTTAACAGTGGCATGGTCAATAAGAAGAAACATTAGAACATTGTCTCTTGAATTGTTCAAAATCGAAGCTCGTTTGGACAAAAGTTTGGAACTTGTGGAAAATATCTCCTCAAAACACTTATAAACTTCGATATATCATCTACGAAAGCATGTGAAAATAAAAAATAATCAAATGCTAAAAGTTTTTCATGGAATATATTTTTTGTCACTCTTTGGTCGATATGGAAATGGCGAAACGAAATCTTGCATTATGATCTCGAAGTGGAAGAAGATATTAGGAATGAAAACATATTCTCATTTATGTTCGACTTATAGGTATATGTTCGACTTATCTGTGAAACAAGCAGAAGAAGTGAAGCGTCTTCAGAAGATCGATGTTAGTAACTCGTACAACACTTACCTGAATAAATCATCCCCAAAGTGTCGAAGGCTTTCAGTTTGGGTGTGGGGATGCAACACCGACATAAAGAAGGCCAAGTCAGCGTCCAACTCAGCTCGGGTAATCAACGACCATGTCGCTTTTAAGGCATCGTCCACATTCTACCCTGGATTTCGTTAAAACATATGCTAATCGGTTATTTTTTTCATATACAAGTAAAACCACTTTGAGAACTCTGGTTTTAATGAGAAAATATAAGCACCGGATGTTTAGATGAATAAATATTTCGAATTCAAGTTTTTCTTGAAGAGATTTTGAAGTGAGTTTATTTTTAGTGCACACCTTGCAGTTGAAGAATATATATAACTAATCTGTTTTCCATGTTTTGTTTATTCTTATGTTTATGTATGTGTATGATTTGTCGGCTGAATTAAGTTAATGTCAATTTCCTTGGTTAGAATTTCTTTGTGTATTGTTAGTGTCGCATGTCTGTCATCTGCGACACTTATAATAAAGTGTCGTACGACACTTTTAGGTGAGTTATTGAGACACTTAGTGTAGTGTCGCATGAGCTGAAGTATAAATACAAGTTTAGAGTTATGAAATGGTTTCCGGGAGAGCTTATTGGGAGAGTTTGATTCCAGATTTTTATTTGCACTCACATAGGAAGAACAGCTTTGTTTATTATTGTGTGATTGTTCCATTTTCATTTTGTTTCGCTCAATATTCATATATATCACATATACACAGTTTAGATCAATTTCCGCTCGTCTAGACTATCAAATCCAATTTATAAATCTAGGATAAGGGACTAATATTAAGGCTTAAGATAAATTTTTTAGATTTGATGTTATTGATGAATTCATGTGTACCATGCTTATAAGAAGTTATATACCTAAGATCTGAGTCTGAATATTTAGGACTATTGCTTCGAAACTCGACACGAATACCTTTTCGTCATTGAAGTTATATGTCGACTTCAATTCGTACTCGATATATACCAACAAGTTATGTTAGAGAGTTAGGGTTATTTACGTAAACAAAAATTTCTCCATAGGTTTCTAATATTGAATTTGAATAACCGCATTCATCTTTTAATCCATACATGAACTACCTATAATTCTAAATTGTATAAAAAAAATATCGATTACTTGCAAATCTAAGTTATTTAATCTAAGTTACTATTCAGACCCTAGCTTTCAGTTTATCCGGTTTGCATAATGGATTTTCCTTGATCAAATCTTCACGTCCGAAACCTGCATAATCGTATCTGCATTCATGGTCCTTCGGAAACCGATGCGTTTGACAGAAGCTTCCACCGCAGCGACATCTAAACCCGTAAATCCAAACCTTCTTATCACAGAAACACTCACACCGCTTGTTTGCATGATCATCGTAAGAGTTACTTGCAAGAACATCTAAACGATCAGGAACACAACTAGGGTTTGGGTTGGATGAAGTTTTTACTCTGATTCTTGGTATCCTTGTCAACTCTCTGATGAGATGTTTATCCGTAAAACACATGGAACATAGGTTTTCGGTTTCCGGTGAACCGAAAAATCTACAACATCTTTCGCATAGTGATGCCATTCTTTGTTTTTGTCGTTCTCTTTCAATTCTCTCGGTCGTAAAGTATATGAATATATTGGGTTATGTAGTTTGCTTTATATATCTATTTATATTTACTTATTATTTATGGATAAAGTGAAGCTAATTTAGGTTTCTTAAATTGCAAGTAATGAAAAATATAGAACCACCGATAAAACGATCCAAATTACACGTAATATTTCAAAATTATTTAAAACTAAAATAATTTCCTTTCAAGATACTTTTAATTTTCATAAAAAAATATGTTAGGGTATTTTTCTAGACGGGGAGTGACCGCGCGTCGTAGTGGGTTCCTAAGTGTTCATATTTTATTTTATATTTACGTAAACCTTATGAAGTTGAACAATAATTTAAGCATACAAAACAACTAACAAATTAAATGTATACTTAAAAATCAAATAATAACATACATAATCTAATTTAATAGCGTTTTTCAAAAAAAAAAAAAATAGTAACAAACATATAGTTATTTTATTTAATAACGTGGAGAAAAAAGAATAAGATAAAGCCTAAAACTAAGAAAAATAAAATAGAGGGTTAATTACAAAAATCGTCCCTAAGGTTTATCTCAAATTATGGATTTCGTCCCTAAGTTTAAAAAGTTGCATAAATCATCCACTTTTAGAAACTAATTACCTTTTTCGTCCCTAAGATTTTCTCCAATTACGGGTTTCGTCCCTAAAGTTTGTCCTCAATTACGGATTCGATCCCTAAGGTTTGCCCCACTTACGGGTGCAAATCAGAAATTAGGGACGAAAAGCGTAATTAATTTCTAAACTTGGACGATTTATGCAACTTTTTAAACTTAAGGACGAAATCCATAATTTTGGATAAACCATAGGGACGATTTATGTAATTAACTCTAAAATAGACTATCAGAAATATATCAAAAAATTTTACTCGAATAACAATTTATGATGGAAAATATGTTTTTTAATTTTTACCCTCTCAAAATAGACTATTACTTATTTTTTATTTTCTTTTTTGGACTCCGTCGTGAATATGTTGGAAATTTCCAACCGATTTTGATATAACTATTTCCGACGCTAATTCCTCATAAATCCGTCAATAATATTTCGATAAACTTTTTCGTGGTTTTGTCATATTTCGGTCGGAAATCCGACGATAATTTTCGAAAATATTATGGTTGTCGTAAATTCCGTCATAGATGTCAGCTTTTCTAGTAGTGACATAACCTAATTTAATAGTGTTGCTCAAAAATCTATTTTTAATAACAAACATATAGTTATTGTATTTATTAGCGTAGCGAAAAAAGAAGAAGATAAAGCCTAAAACTAAGAAAAATTGAATAGACTACCAAAATTTTGATTCAAATATTTACGATGGAAATATGTTTTTTAACTTTTGTCCTCTCATACACTATTAATAGAAATTAGTTGAACTTATAAACAAAACGTAACCATTTAATGTAGTGTTAAAAGACCCCTTCTCTTATTTTATGATTATAGATTCAATTCTTATCTTATGATCGTAGATTCAATCCTCTATAACATAATTTTTTCTTTCTTTAATAATTTGGCCCCGTAATTTTTTCTTTATAACACTATCCCGTATAACAAACTCTCAAAAGTTATAGGGAATTTTTATTTTGTTAGCTGTATATAGCCGTTAGATTTGTATAATAATATTATTTTATTAACACAAATGTTTATATATATCAAAATGATTAATATTTGCTTAATATAAACTAAATATAGTTGTTAGGAAGTATGCTATCATCAAGAAAGTCATCAACGTCTCATGTGATGCGATGCATCTCAAAGATCCTTCTCCAGCGGGTGTAGTTATGTTCATCTTGATCAAAAGTTATGGGAATGTAGGCTTTGATGTTGGTGATGGTGAACGCTTTGTCATAAGTAGAATTAGAAGCATAATCTCCAGGCATGATAAATTATATTTAGGGTTAGGGTTTAGAGGTGGACGATTAGGGTTTAAGGGGGGATCAAAAAATTTAGATTAGGTTTAAAGGGGGGGAATTGATTAATTTAGAGTGATTCTAGGAGAGTGAATTGTTCATTATCTCATATTATGATATGATATGATATGGATATTATTGAGAATGAATTGTTTATTATCTCATTTAACAATATATAATAATATATAGATACAATATATAAGACATGGGCTCAAACCCAATAATGACTAACTAAGCCTAATAGAAACAAATACAAACATATACGGTCTAATAATCATCACACATCTCACCATATTTAACTCTTTTAGACTACTTCAACAATTTCATAACCCAAATCACAACAAAAATTTGTAACAAGTTTTATTTAAAATATTTAAATTACGAAAATATTTTTATAGCATATCTTTTATTGTAACTCTTGTGGTCGATAATTTGAGTATCGACTACCCTAGCATCTATGTTCAATATATATTAAAGACTTTTATCATAACAAATTAAAATAATGGAATTTTAACATGCGATTGGATCAAATGAAATCAAGAAATATATTACGAACCATTCAATCTGACATGTAACATGGGTAGGGCCAAATTAAATATACCTATTTGGTTAATATTGAATTAAGAATCAATAATTATTTAGCTTAATTAACTGTTAATTAGAGCAAAAAAAATGAAAGAAAAAGATATATTATTTTGCCTTCTTGATTGATCCCAAATTAAGACTGTAAATTATTTTAAGAGAGACTATATAAATTTTCATTAAAAGTATTTTTTGTAATTATTCATGACGTGTCGGGTTGGAGAAAAATTTATGTTGTTTTGATGCGAAAACATGTTAATAAATTAACAAATGGTGTATTCAACTCGGTAATATATGGATTTTAGACTTAATTACATGTGTACCACTGGGAAATATACTATACATAGTTGCAAGTTGTGTATCTTGTCGATCGTAAATAAAGAAATAAACAAGAACTATGACAATTTCCGATCTACCACTAGCCCACATAAGAAAAAAAAGCGAGTTTTGTGTGTCAAACAAGTTCAACTTGCCAACACAAAAGATTATTCATAACGTGTCGGGTTGAGGTAGATTTCATGTTGTTTTGACGCGTAAACATGATAATAAATTAACCAAGGGTGTATTTTTTGTTATTTATTTCTACGATGAAAATGTGAGAAGAAGTAGGGTAATCACAAAACTTGAACAATCCGTTTACTTGTCATGTAATCAAATAAAAACTACTAGTTGTGAGACGCGAAAAAGATTTTTATATTAGAGGAGTCCATTATATATTATCGAAACAATTTTTATGTGACGTATTTTTTTGCCACCGCTAGTAGTTTCGTAGTAACTCTTTACGTTGTTTTTTTATTTTTTAAACTTTAATCCATCATTGAAGAATAATTAATTAGCTGATTAAGCTCCATTAACCAGGTAATGTTCACATGATAAATATTCCAAATGTTATACACGTAAGTCACATATCATTTTCAAACACCGTCATTATTATTATTTTTAACACAATTTTTGTTGTTTTAGTAGGGATTTATTTAATAAGTTATAATAAGTAAAATGATGATCCAGATATTTACAGATAGTGCCTAATTTTTAGTATGAAAAACAGGACACGTAAATTAGAGAGATTGAGAATTTTTGATAATGACTACCTTAAAGGAGTAGTTGCTAGAAATTATTAAACGTTTTATTTTTTTTGTACATGCATTACAAAAATAAACCACTGTATTTTCTGGATAATCTCTTCATTATTGATAGTATAATTAAATTATACGTATATCGATTTATTTTTTAGAAACTAACGTAAAGATGATCAATATCAAATACCTAGATTAAATTAGTGTAATATCTAATTCATAGTTCATTTTGAATATAAAGGTCTTTTTATTTTTGTTTTTCAATCGATTTTACAAAATGATCGTTTTCATATCTAGCCGTACCAGTTAAGATAAGAAACTGAAAATTCATTTTTACGTTTAGGTTTTATTGATTGATGATTTGAAGAAAAAAAAAGTTAAAACGAATTCATCAAAGTATAAAACTGATAAACTACTGCTATAATATTTATAAACACCAATATTGGTAGTTATTGTATTGGATTTTGTTATAAAACCTCATTTATAATTGACAATATTTTGACCAAAATACTCATATTTAATTAAAGAGCAAATTATCAAAATAATCATCTATCAATTATACTTTACAAAAATAATCACCTAATTCGCGACGGATTTCTCGTAATATTTTTTTCGTTCGAAAGTACACATATTTTAATCAGACCAATAAAAATTCGACACGTTGTCGCGACACCATTTATTTCTCGCGTCAATATTCATTTTCGCGACGACGTGTCTGATTTTTATTGGTCTGATTTTGTTTTATGTACTTCTCGCGACGATAAAGTGTCGCGAAAAATATTTGTCACGAATGAAATGATTATTTTTGTAAAGTGTAAGTGATAGATGATTATTCTGGTAATTACAATTATTATTTAATTTCATCTAAATACGTGATTTCAGAAATTATTTGTGATCAAATCGAATCAAACAAAAGTCTTGATTTAATCATGCAAATAATAACAATTAATTATCATATAAAAAATATATTTTTGCATGTGTTATGTAGCACAAAACATTCACCACAAAAAGACACTATGCATGTGCATTTTGGACTTATTCTTTCTCACCGGAATCTGGCCGGATCTCCCTCCTACGGTGGTTCTCCGATTTCTAGTTTAAAATTAATATATAAATACAAACCAACCCTTGATTAGTTTCTTCACAAACAAACTTTTTTTATTCTATCTTTTTCTTCTCTCAAACATGTCTTCAAAAACATTCTTTCTAGTTTTCTTGCTCACCACTACCCTCCTCTATACCCCGACCGCTAGCTACGGCGGTTGGCAGAGCGCCCACGCCACCTTTTATGGCGGCGGTGACGCTGCCGGGACAATGGGTATGTTCCAAAACGTCTATAAACACATTCTATATATAATTGTGAAAATTGTGTACATTTTATATGACAAATTTATAATTCATTTTTTTCACATGAATAATGGTTCAAGTCCCGTTAGAAACAAAAATATAGTAACACTTTTGTCTTTTTCCGAGGTTGTTAAGTAATAAATAGAATAGACAACACATTATTTCAATAAATGTATAAAATGTTACATTTACATTACATTTTTACAATTTTATAGGTGGAGCTTGTGGTTATGGGGATTTATATAGTCAAGGGTATGGAACAAACACCGCAGCTCTAAGTACCGCACTTTTCAACACCGGGTTGAGTTGCGGTGGATGTTACGAGATGAAGTGCGTGGACGATCCACAATGGTGCCTCCCGGGATCTGTGATCATCACGGCTACTAATTTCTGCCCACCCAACTTCGACTTGCCTAGCAACAACGGGGGATGGTGCAACCCACCACTACAACATTTTGACATGGCTCAGCCTGCTTTCTTGCATATTGCTAAATACAAAGCTGGCATTGTGCCAGTATCTTTTAGAAGGTATAGCAAGGGTAATTTGGTCATTTACTAATTATTAAAATGTTGAAAAAACTTTTCTTTTTTGTTGTTGTTAAATTTACTTATATATCGATTACTAATAAATTTACTGTTTTATAGGGTTCCATGTATTAAGAGAGGAGGAATAAGGTTCACAATGCACGGTCACGCTTACTTCAACTTGGTTTTGATCAGCAACGTTGGAGGTGCAGGGGATGTGCACGCGGTATCAATCAAAGGGTCCAAAACAGGGTGGCAAAGCATGTCGAGAAACTGGGGTCAAAATTGGCAAAGCAATTCATATCTTAACGGCCAAAGTCTCTCTTTTAGAGTCACAACTAGTGATGGAAAGACGACAACCAGCATGAACGTAGTTCGTGCTGGTTGGCAGTTCGGCCAAACTTACCAAGGGAACCAATTCTAATATCTCAAAGTTATTTCCATTAGTGGTTTTATAAACATGACAAATATTCATTTAAACATCCATTTACACTACCATCATGAAATGAATATATGTCACGTTCATAAAACCGCGTGTATAAAAAATGAGATCTTATTCGAAAATAGCTCTTGAGACGAGACGCAAAAGATATATTCAAAGTAATTTATATTTGTATGATATGTAATGTTTTTGTGTTTGGTTGGTCGTGAAGCTGAGGTGTGAATAGCATCCGCTAAACGTTGTATTAAACTGGCCTAAATAAACGTTTATTTACGATTCAGTTTTTATTACTTATATAGATTGGAAATATTCTTTATAAATGTTTCTGTACTTTTGTGTTGGAAAATTCGTAGATCAGGAAAGACTTCAAAGAGGTATTAGAGAAAAGGTAAAATGCCAACATCGACTTTGCTAGTCGTATTATAGTCCCGGAAATGACCTACTTCCGCCTTTCATTCCATACAATGGTCGGCTCATAAACCGCTTGTCGCTTGTTGTCTCGCTAGATATAAGCGATTCTTACACCATTGAAACTTGCTCTAAGGTTGTTATTCTTTGAAAACGAAATTGAAAATACTTACGAAGAAGTAGCCCCAACTTGAATCGTATTTAGCAGTCTTCATATGCAATATTTTATACAAAAAACTTTGAAAATACACATCATACCGCAACTTGTAGCTTAATATTGAAACTAAATCATCAGTTCGAGTTAAAATAAGATCAGTGGACGAGTCCCATTCGGAACATAAGGGGTGTTTGTTTTAGCTTATTTTTTGGTCTTATTAGCTTATATAGTTCGAGTTTTTTTGTAAACCCAATTTTTATGACTTATATTTTTTTAATATATTAGCTTGTTTTCCAGTTTAGGTCATGATAAGGTGATAACAAAAGTGTTGATATTTGAATAGTTTTAGCAGATGTGTATCTGTAAATGCGTGAGTCCAACGGGGTTGTACACATTGACATTTAGACATGACTATACGTTTATTATTTACTAATTATTAATTAATTGAGTTAATTGTAATAATTAATAAATGAGATGATGTATTATGTAATTATGTTCTCCAAGACATTGTTTGACTATATAAGGAACATCAAGTTCCTTATTTTTATTACACCAAATCGATTAGACTTTCACCTAAAACGATTTTTCTGCTTCTTTCCCTAGTCGATCGGCCAAGCATCCAAACAAGGGTTTTGGTTTGTTTTGGAGTTCGGACAACAAGGTTTCGAATACCTAGGAGGTGTAGTTCGAGCATACGGTTTCAACAAGCAAGCTAGACAAGAGTTGTGGTGATTATAACGCGTACTAGCTAGAGATGGCAACGGGGACGGTTATGTCGGGTATTGCATTTCCCATCCCCATAACCAGATCCCCACCCCCATACCCATAACCTTAACTATCCCCGTCGGGTATTAAAATTTTGGCCCCATCCCCATCCCCATCGGGTAACGGGGATCCCCAACGGGTATTCGGGGAATTTTCCCCATTACAAGTTTTTGAACTTTTATTATAAATAACTTCACACTTTGTAACTGTTTGAGCAAATAGTAGCAGGCTCAGTAACTTGGGTGTTTGGGGTTCAACCTCTTGACCTCCTGCTAAGCAGTGCAAACCTATCAAGCTCTTGGCGAGCCTAAGGTGGTCAAGTGGTTGGTTGAAGAAGGTGATCGGAATGTGGTTACTGCGGTGAGTAAGTATTCCGGTAAGTATGTAAGTGATGAAGATATCTGTGTGAGAGATGTATGGAGTGTTGGCCTCTGCTTGAACTGTATCAGGGTAGGGTATTTATACCCAACAATCCCAAACATGGGAAACGGTTGGCCATAAAGGCTTATCATGGCTCTTGAATGCTATTCATGGGGTTCCAACGTTCGTGACATTATTGTTATCATTATGGGAGAACAAAGGGTAACGCCTTTGTTCATAATGATGCTAACGGTCTGAATCCTAGGGCAGGAGCTTAAGACCGTCTGGCACAGTGCTTAGAGGGAACACCAATGAAGTCAAGGACCACGAACCCGAGAGTCAGGAGATCGGGAGGCCGGACGGAGGTCGGAGCCGGGAGCCGAGAGTCAGGAGACCGGGAGGCCAGAGGTCGGTAGCCGGAAGGCGGAGGCCGGAGCCGGGAGCCGGGAGCCGGAAGCCGGAAGGCGGAAGGCGGAGGCCGGAGCCGGGAGCCGGGAGGCCGGAGCCGGCAGCCGGAAGCCGGAAGGCCGGAGCCGGCAGCCGGAAGCCGGAAGGCGGAGGCTGGAGCTGGAAGCCGGAAGGCGGAGCCGGAGCCGGCAGCCGGAAGCCGGAAGGCGGAGCCGGAGCCGGGAGGCCGGAGCCGGGAGCCGGAAGGCGGGAGCCGGAGGGCCGGGATCCGGAAGGCCGGAGCCGGGAGCCGGGAGGGCCGGGAGCCGGCCAGTTGGATCCTGGAGCCGGGAGCTGAGGCCTGAGTGCCGGCGCCGGAGCACGAGTGTCGGGTACCAGGGCCTAAGTGTCGGATGTTCGGGAAAGGACTGAGAGCCTGCATAATGTGGAAGGGACTAAGAGCCTTTCTTTGATGTAGAAGGGACTTAGCCTTTATCCTGTGTTGTGTTAGCTTTTTAGGGCTTATAGGTTATATGTATCGAGCCTATTCCCTACTAACACTATCATGCCCCCCAGTTAGGCTTTAAAAAATAAAGTTTTGAAGCCTAACTTCATGCATTTAATGGCTTTGCTTTGGGTTTGACCTTGCCTTTTCCACGCTTGGCATGTCTTCGCCTAGTTATTGTCTATGATATTTTTTAGTATCTGCACAAGTAGCTCTTTCATGAAGTGGATGAAGGAGGATGGTGCCAGATTGCTAAGTGCATACATATGGACTTCAAACTGATTGGGATTTGAACCTTCAGAGTGTGTCCATCACAAGTATTCTTTCCATTGTACTACGACATTTGGATAAGTAATGTGTCTATGACACTTTTGACTATCTATTGTGCCCATGACATATTTAGATTTGTATTGTGTGCATCACACTTGGATGGTCAAAGGTAGATTGACTAAGAAGAATGCCCATCTCACTCGATGTAAGGAAGACAAAATGTGGTTGGCATGTATGGATTCTGCCATTCCTTCTAAAAGGGATTTATTAGATGTCTTCGCGATTGTGCTTAATCACGTACTTAATCACCCTAACGTGATATATGTGCCTTGGGATGCCAATAGTCATTTCTTATGCATGAGAGACATCTTGCAGACTCTTTACCCTGGTGTTGGGATTGCAGTGCTGCCTTATTCCGATCCATTGGGTCACGGGGATATGTTGTGTGACAATGGTATGTTGAAGACTCGAGCTTTTCCAATCAGGAGCTGACTCGTGGAAGGTTTTGATATGTCTGTGCCAGACATCCTTACTCTCATTTCACGAAAGCCTTAGTATTTTCTTTTTGTGTTTGTTGCTATAAATTTTGTATGTGATGGTTTTACATTATATAACCTTGAAATGAAAAAATAATGTATTATTGGATGATCAGACCAATAACATTTATGTGGCTTCATAGCTTTGTCAGATGTTTATGTTACATATAGATGTCCAAGACATTTTTGAATTTTATGTTGGTGTCTATGACACCTTTTGAATATTACAATATCATTGTGCTTATGACTCTTTCTTGTGTGCCCGTTGCATGTGTTATGCCCATGGCTTATTACATACAGTGACTATGACAACTGGATGGCAGTGACAAGTTCTTATATGCCTATGACATTTTTCAGATGCATGTAGCATCTTTTAAAGTTTATATTTTGCTCGTGGCACTGTGCCTATGACACTTTTTGTTGGTTAACCTTTATTTATTTGTTACTCGCGAGGATTGTCGCTTCCCAATGAGAAGTGCTTGCCTTTCCCCACGGATGGCGCCAATGTTTGAGCAAATAGTAGCAGGCTCAGTAACTTGGGTGTTTGGGGTTCAACCTCTTGACCTCCTGCTAAGCAGTGCAAACCTATCAAGCTCTTGGCGAGCCTAAGGTGGTCAAGTGGTTGGTTGAAGAAGGTGATCGGAATGTGGTTACTGCGGTGAGTAAGTATTCCGGTAAGTATGTAAGTGATGAAGATATCTGTGTGAGAGATGTATGGAGTGTTGGCCTCTGCTTGAACTGTATCAGGGTAGGGTATTTATACCCAACAATCCCAAACATGGGAAACGGTTGGCCATAAAGGCTTATCATGGCTCTTGAATGCTATTCATGGGGTTCCAACGTTCGTGACATTATTGTTATCATTATGGGAGAACAAAGGGTAACGCCTTTGTTCATAATGATGCTAACGGTCTGAATCCTAGGGCAGGAGCTTAAGACCGTCTGGCACAGTGCTTAGAGGGAACACCAATGAAGTCAAGGACCACGAACCCGAGAGTCAGGAGATCGGGAGGCCGGACGGAGGTCGGAGCCGGGAGCCGAGAGTCAGGAGACCGGGAGGCCGGAGGTCGGTAGCCGGAAGGCGGAGGCCGGAGCCGGGAGCCGGAAGCCGGAAGGCGGAGGCCGGAGCGGGGAGCCGGGAGGCCGGAGCCGGCAGCCGGAAGCCGGAAGGCCGGAGCCGGCAGCCGGAAGCCGGAAGGCGGAGGCTGGAGCCGGAAGCCGGAAGGCGGAGCCGGAGCCGGCAGCCGGAAGCCGGAAGGCGGAGCCGGAGCCGGGAGGCCGGAGCCGGGAGCCGGAAGGCGGGAGCCGGAGGGCCGGGATCCGGAAGGCCGGAGCCGGGAGCCGGGAGGCCGGGAGCCGGCCAGTTGGATCCTGGAGCCGGGAGCTGAGGCCTGAGTGCCGGCGCCGGAGCACGAGTGTCGGGTACCAGGGCCTAAGTGTCGGATGTTCGGGAAAGGACTGAGAGCCTGCATAATGTGGAAGGGACTAAGAGCCTTTCTTTGATGTAGAAGGGACTTAGCCTTTATCCTGTGTTGTGTTAGCTTTTTAGGGCTTATAGGTTATATGTATCGAGCCTATTCCCTACTAACACTATCAGTAACTACCAACAAAAAAAACATAGGAATAATAATAAGCAAACACTTCAATCGTCAAAATAGCAAAATTTATACGAATATATATATATATATATATATATATATATATATATATATATATATATATATATATATATATATATATATATATATATATATATATATATACATATATATATATATATATATATATATATATATATATATATATATATATATATATATATATATATATATATATATATATATATATATATATATATATATATATATATATATATATATATATATATATATATATATATATAACTAGAGTAATATTGTCAAACAATACATGGCAGCGGAAATAGGATCACATAGTAAATAATAAATCGGATAAAGAATTACCTTGAATTAGAAGCAAGCGAAAATCGTAGATCTAAGTGTAAGATCTAATCTACGGTTACGTACGCGACACCTTCTTTTAGCAACAGACTAGTATGCAAGTACACGTTTAATTGCTTTTTACAACAATTGTCTTAGCAGCAACTCTTATTACAAAAACCAAAAAGAAAAACAAAAACCCTTTTTTATTTTAAATAAAAAAACCCGATCGGCTAAGGAGTTTCAAAACTCTTAGTCGACTTTTTTGTATTTTGCAATCAATTAGGGTTTAGGGTTTATCTTCTATTTATAGGTTTTCAAATAATAAGAGTTTGAGTTATATTACAATAAGGAAACCTCCTTATTTACATAATAAACCCCCTGTTTAATAAATATTTACACTTAACCATTAAGTAATATTTAATAAATAAATTAAACTTGTAATCGTGTCTAAATGTCGATGTGTGCGCTCCCGTAGTCTCACACATTTACGGACACATATTTGTTAAAACTATTCAAATACCAACAGCTCCCACTTTTGAATAATTTTCAAACAAACGTGATAACATTAATTAATGTCTAGCAACATATCAATGCTCCCATAAATGCACGAGTAAGTTTCTCCAAAACTCACTGTGAGTCTATATTCGGTTCATATCCTTTTGTTACAGATACTTAGTTAAAATATTTTGATGGATCAAAATCATTCCATTTTAACTACTGTTTCTCATTTCGCGAATCACTTAAAGATTACCAAATACTATCGAGACACATCTGGATTTATTTGGGTTCGGCCGAACATACATCTTAAGTATTCATGAGTGGCCTAGTTAGTATCTAACTTCAGTTTTCACTGAAGGAACAAATCCTATCTTGACTACAATTGGTAGTCATCGTATTTCGCAACATTACCAAAAATAGCCTTTATAACACCCTTATTCAGGAGTGCGTTTGACTAGAATCAAATAATGCACTATGTACATGATTCCCAACTTGCATCTCAAGTCAAAGGACATTAAACCTTATGAATTATACTTAATGACAACGATCCATAAGTACTAATTCATGTGGGATAATCTCGTGTTCATCTCAATGTACACTATCCGGGTTAGTGAGCCAAGCTGACTACTCAGACATTGTCTTAATTTAATCATATTCCCATATGATTAATCGACAATGGATATTTAGGATTAACATTTAAAAATTATATTTAAATATAAATCAAGGATTAAAACATGAAAAATTGGATAACAATTATATAAGAAATGAAATCACATATCCTCAATATTATTCATTCTTAATAAAATTGTTTATTACATCCATATGTCCAAATACTAAATCAATCACAGATTACATGAAACAACTAGATAAACGAAGTCCTATACCCTCAACCAAGTGAGTTAGGTTCGTCTTTACCATAGCCTTGGTGAAAAGATTAGCTAAGTTGTCATCTGTGTGAACTTTGAGTACTTGAATTTCACCATGTTCGACTCTTTCATGAATATAGTGAATTTTCTTCTGAAAGTGTTTAGCTCCCTTTTGAACCCTCGAGTTCATTGGCTATGATCATTGCACCAGTTTTGTTGCAATATCTATCCAAAGGAGTCTTGGCTGTGGGAACAATACCAAGTCCAGAAACAAATTTCCAGATCCAAACAACTTCCATTTGCATATCTGGAAGATGCTATATACTCAGATTCTGTTGTAGAGATGGTTATTTCTGAAATCCAGCATCACAATATCCAATATTAGCCTCAGGATTTCCACCATACATAACAAGAACCATATCTTTAGTATCCCTAAGGTACTTTAGTATGTTCTTTACAGCAATCCAGTGTCTTTCGCCTGGATTCTGTTAAATCTTGTTAACAATGTTCTGTGCAAAAGCCACATTAGGACTTGTGCATCTCATCACATACAAAATATATCCTTTTGCCTAAGCATAAGGTATCATTTGCATGCGCTCCACTTCTTGAGGTGTAAAAGCACTATCCTTGATGTTGAGATTAAGTCTATCTTTCATTGATAAATTTCCATGTTTGGAATTTTCTATACTAACTGCTTAAGTATATCATCAATGTAAGCTTTTTGACTTAACTCAATTTAACCGCTTTGATCTATCTCTCAAGATCTTGATTCCCAAATCAATACTGCTTCTCCTAAGTCTTTCATGGCAAAACATTTTCCAACATGAGATTTAACATCTTCAAGCATTGGAACACTGTTTTCCATTAGCTATATGTTATCTACATATAAGACTAAGAAAGTAACATTTCTCCCACTGAATTTTTGATACACACATGGCTTATCGAAATTCTGAACAAAATCAACCTTTTGATTTCTTCATCAAATCTTTTATTCCAACTTCTTGATGCTTGCTTAAGTCCATAAATGAACTTCTTTAGCTTGCATACTTGTTGGAATTTAATGGATCAATAAAACCTTCTGTTGATTCATATAAACGTCATCGTCTATATAACCATTTAGAAAGGCTGTCTTGACATCCATTTGCCATATCTCATAGTCATAGAACTCCGCTATGGCTAAGAGAATTCTAATAGCTCTTATGTCTGCCATTGGGGAAAAGGTTTCCTCATAATCTATACCATTAACTTGAGTAAATCCTTTTGCCACGAGATGAGCTTTATAGATGTGTATTTTCACATCCATGTATGTTCTTTATCTTTAAAAAGAAACATCTGCAATCGATAGTCTTGGCATTTGGAGTTTTATCTACCAAATTCCAAACTTCGTTGTCATTCATGGATTGAATCTCCAAATTCGCAGCTTGAAGTCATTTCTCAGCGTCTGGACCTGATAATAACTTTCAAGTTTCGAGGTTCATTAAGATCCCCTTATACGTCACCATCCTCTAGATTAACGTTTAAGTTCAACCTAGAAGGTGCATGTATAGTCCTTTCGGACCTACGAATTTGAGCATCAACAATTTGTTGTTGAGACTGAACTTGTGGCTCAATCACAACTTGAGTCGGACTAGATTGAGGCATAACCTGAGGCTCAACTCTATTCCCCCCGAATTGTTGATCACCAGTGTGAGTAGAAGGTGATGTATCTCCCTCTTGAACCTTGTCAAGTTCTACAACCCTCCCACTGTTTCCTTGTCCGATAAGCCGTGTTTCAAAAAACTCGGAATATCGTGCAACTTGAACAGTTTGTTGGAATCATATTGAGAATGCATAAAGCAGACTCTAGAGCATAATCCCAAAAGATAATGGCAGAATATTAAGGTTCATCATTGATCATACCCTGCCAAGCAAGGTTCGATTTCTCCTCTCCGATACACCATTGTGTTGTGGAGTATAGGAAGGAGTAAGCAATTGGACAATACCACATGCTTTGAGATGATCCTTAATCTTTAGGCTTAAGTACTCACCACCACAATCCAATCAAAGGATCTCGATGGTTTTGCCGAGTTGATTTTCTACTTTCGTTTTGAAACACTTTGAATGTTTCAACCACCTTATGTTTATGTTTAAGCAAGTTAAACATAACCATAACTGTTGAAATTATCCGTAAATGTAACGAAATAGTTAGCACCTTTCTTTGACACATGTCCAAAGGGATCACATACATCAGTATGTATGATTCCTAAAAGATCAGTTGCCCTTTTCGTCTCATACGGAAAAGGTTTCCTTGTCATTTTGCCCGACACACACAAGATTCGCATTTATCAAATAAAATATCATTTGACTTTAAAAGCTGTGAAGCCTTTTAATGCAATACTTGTATATGTGCGCAATACAACAATGTCACAGATAGGTTGAGTCCAAGTTGGACTAACGCATTTAGTGCTAATAATAAATATAGAATTATAATTTAAAGAAGAATGAGCATGCAAATCTATTTCATATATGTCATTAATATCAATCATATTAATATAATAACATTATATCGAAACAGAAATACCAAATTCATTATTCTGTAAAACATAAACTGAAACATTCCCCCTAACATAAGTAAGTGCATAATAACAATTGTCTAATACAATTATTATGCCCTAGGGTAAATGTAAGTCTTAACTTCTAATGGCTTTCATAACTACACGTTTGACATACCCTACGAATAGTTATTGAGATCCATTCTTCAGTTTCTTCTTTGCTCTAAATCCTTGTAAGGAATCACAAATATGAGTGCCACAACCAATGTCAAATACTCAGGTATTTGTTTTTAGAGAAAAAACATAATTCTATAAGTGAAGATACCCGAAGATCCGGCGTTGCCGACTCTCTTCTTATCTTGCACCTCGGCTAGAGTAGGACAATTCCTCTTTCATTGCCTAATCACTTAACAGTGATTTCAACCATCATTCTTAGTAGGATGTTCTCTTTTCGCTAGAGGGGTTAGCTTAGGCTTGTGAATATAAACAATTGCTTGTTTATTCGTTCCATCTTGTTTAGCTTTGCCCTTAGCTTGCGGTTGTCTTTTCTTATCTGAACCATACCACCACTGACCGCAAGGATCTGGTCGGTAACCGATTAGGAAAGAATTTCTCAAACTCTACGAGCATCATATGAAGTTCTTGAGAATTTTAGTCATACCATGCATATTGTTGTTAGGTGTAAATTCACCAAAGGCAATTTAGAACAACAATAGTTTGATGATAGGGTAATTCATCCTTTCCAAATGATTAACTTAGCTTGTTATGTTGACAACGTGAGTCCATACTGACGTTCCAGCAACATGTTTTCACTAATGTAATTCTTGAATCAAGTCGTTCAATTCAAGACCGACTTGTTTCTCATACATAATGTGAAGCTTAACAATCATTATATCCGGCTTCTTATCTCTCCTTGATAAGTTGCCCGAGTTATCTCATCATAAGCATTCTTCAGCTCAAGAGATATCGGTTTATTAATGACTGGTAATTACTTCATCGCTCATAGAACGATTCTCAGCTGATGAAACCAATCATTAAAACTTGGTTCAGTAAGTATTTCACCTTTGAACATTGTTTTGATTTCTGACATAATCCCGCTTAAATCGGGATTTTGTGCCATTTCTACAAAACAGAAGAAAGTTCTCATTAGTACTTTCGACATAAGATTTCTTAACAAAACGTAAAACCCATGGTTTACTTTCCGTTAAGACTAGGACCCAATTGACATATTACCGTTCCATCAGTTGATCTGCTAGGAACTAAATAATACTCAAAAGGTAAGTGACGATCCGTAATTGCATTTACCGGTGCAACTCCTAGAAAATGGGACTTAATGTCATAATTCGATCCGAGCATCAAAATGGTGATCGTGACATTAATCATGTTTCGTCGCATCTTATCGCTATCGGCGTTTACAGTCTCACTGCATAACCCGATTTAAGTCATCCGACTGAAGACTGCAGATAGTCCACCACAGTCTCACTATGAGTGGTAATCCGCCTTGGATACACTTCACCTACGTCTCACGTAGAGTGACGAGAAAGTACAAGTTGTCTAGGCAATACGGATAGCAATTGACTTAAATTCCATGGGTGTTAAAAATCTACGTACGCAATTGCCATGCAACAATTTCGTAACGTAATTTAATTAAAAACAAAATGTTTTTATTTTACTGGTTTTTAAACGTGTTTCTATGATTACCTAATTTATACAACTAATCGTAACATGGTCATCATTAAAACCCTTTCGGTAGCTCTACGAGAGTACGACCAGGAAAACATGTGAGGTGTAGCGAATGGTTCAACATTTCTTAATAGCATTGCCTCATTAGGAGTGTACCCCACTCCGCATAACTTTCCTAGACATCGTCCCCTATTGTAGGTGAGCCTAGTTGGGTAATAATACACTGAGCATGTACAATCTAGTTATAAATTACCAATCACACGCTTATTAAATCGATGGTTTTTAAGATATTTTGTAATTTTATACGTTCCGTCGCTGGACCAAATTACGGTATATACACCCAACCAAATGCGTTATAGAACGTATAAAAGTGCCAAAATAAATTAATAACTCGTCATAATAATTCTTTAGTCTTATTATTAAATTTTGTTTCTTTCAAAAGACATTTGACAAACAATATTTATAATAAACAATTTAGAATTATTCTACGCAACTAATTGGGTAATGCCAAAAAAAGTCTCTATGGTCATTGAATACATATTGAATCACTCCCGTTTCAAAGGAAACGGACCACATACATCCGTCCAAATAAACAAGTTTGGATTGCGTAAGCTATCAATATATAAATAATTCGTATATCAAATAAACCACACATAACTTTTTATCATACAAATCCTTTTGTGTCGCACATATTCAATTAACAATTAATAATATGTCACTAATTCAATTTACTTTTTAACAATATCAATATATCTAATTATGCTTACAAAGTTATGCATGTAACTT
Organism: Senecio squalidus; assembly: GCA_910822075.1. Classification (NCBI taxonomy): domain Eukaryota; kingdom Viridiplantae; phylum Streptophyta; class Magnoliopsida; order Asterales; family Asteraceae; genus Senecio; species Senecio squalidus. The sequence goes on along the minus strand of CAJVGC010000001.1, from coordinate 2,069,142 downwards.
TATAAACATAATTTTGCATAAAAGTAAATAAGGTAATTAAACATCAAATTGCAAGGTAGATTGATTTCAAATTAACTTTTAATTTTATAAAATCATACAATAAACCAACCCTAATCCACCCTCAATTTTGATGTTTTAGATCCAAAATAATATTTACCTATGTTTTGGCTGATACCACTATAGGTATACAACTATTGTCAAGCAATACATGGCAGCGGAAATAGGATCACATAGTAAATAATAAATCGGATAAAGAATTACCTTGAATTAGAAGCAAGCGAAAATCGTAGATCTAAGTGTAAGATCTAATCTACGGTTACGTACTCGACACTTTCTTTTAGCAACAGACTAGTATGCTAGTACACGTTTAATTGCTTTTTACAACAATTGTCTTAGCAGCAACTCTTATTACAAAAACCAAAAAGAAAAACAAAAACCCTTTTTTATTTCAAATAAAAAAACCCGATCGGCTAAGGAGTTTCAAAACTCTTAGTCGACATTTTTGTATTTTGCAATCAATTAGGGTTTAGGGTTTATCTTCTATTTATAGGTTTTCAAATAATAAGAGTTTGAGTTATATTACAATAAGGAAACCTCCTTATTTACATAATAAACCCACTGTTTAATAAATATTTACACTTAACCATTAAGTAATATTTAATAAATAAATTAAAATTGTAGTCGTGTCTAAATGTCGATGTGTGCGCTCCCGTAGTCTCACACATTTACGGACACACATTTGTTAAAACTATTCAAATACCAACAATATATATATATATATATATATATATATATATATATATATATATATATATATATATATATATATATATATATATATATATATATATATATATATATATATATATATATATATATATATATATATTTATATATATATATATATGTATGTATAGAGTTGGTTTCATTTAAGAACCATGTAATTATTTAGGAACCATTAGGAACCATTTTTAGGCAAGGTGGCAATTTTGTAATTAAACTCAAGGTGGCAATTTTGTAATTAAGTCAAAATTGAGAGCCAAATTGGAAATCAATTAAAACCACTTTAAAATCCTAATTAACTTTAAATTAACATATCTAGAGTATAACTAGGTTTTAGGAAAAACTAAATACACCATTAGAACAAGCATTTAATTATCTTTCCAACGAGCACCCACTTGATATACTTTTGACGACTTTTTTTTTTTTTTTTTTACAGTGAGTTTCGGTATATACACTAGTGTATATACTAAATATTCACCAGTGTATATACTAATTCACAAAAAACACATCTGAACCATATATATACTATACACTAGTGTATACACTATATTCACTAATGTATAGTTATACACTAGTGTATACACTATATTCACTAATGTATAGTTATACACTAGTGTATTTATACAATATACACTAGTGTATACACTATATTCACTAATGTATAAAATGTATTCTCTAATGAATACATGGTATTCACTGGTGTATATTGTATATTCACTTGTGTATATTGCGTATTCACTGGTGTATATTGTATATTCACTTGTGTATATATATATTGTATATTCACTTTTGTATATTGCGTATTCACAATTAAAAGGAAATTAATATAAAGATTCGTATACATTAGTGAATATAGTGTATACACTAGTGTATAGTGTATATGGTTTAGATGTGTTTTTGGTGAATTAGTATATACACTGGTGAATATTTAGTATATACACTAGTGTATATACCGAAACTCACTAAAAAAAAAAAAAAAAAAAAAGTCGTCAAAAGTATATCAAGTGGGTGCTCGTTGAAAAGATAATTAAATGCTTGTTTTAATGGTGTATTTAGTTTTTCCTAAAACCTAGTTATACTCTAGATATGTTAATTTAAAGTTAATTAGTATTTTAAAGTGGGTTTTAATTGATTTCCAATTTGGGGATTTGACTTAATTACAAAATTGCCACCTTGTCTAAAAATGGTTCCTAAATAATTGATGGTTCCTAAATGAACCCACCTCTGTATGTATATATATATATATATATATATATATATATATATATATATATATATATATATATATATATATATATTCGGGTATCCATCGGGGCCGGTTTTGGGTACGGTTATGGATACCCGATAGGTAATACCATCCCCGCATCCATCCCCGATTTTTGAATTCGGTTATTATCCGTCCCCGTCCCCGTCCCCGGTCAACTCGGGGATTTACCCGGTCAACTCGGATTCGGTTTTCGGGTATCCATCGGATACGGTTTTTTTTGCCATCTCTAGTACTAGCATAAAAGTATGTTGCTAAAGAAGGTGTCGTGTACAAGCTTGTAGAGTGATTTCACTATAAATCCTAAACGAGATAAATCAACAACAAAGGTACAATTTTTAACTTAGTTAATATTGATTATGTGTTTGATTTTAACTTGTTTCCGATGCATCTTGTTTGACAATTTGATTAGATATATACCTATAAAAAGAATATGTAAGAAAAACATCTAATGAATAAACAAATCCGAACCAAATAAGCTCGTAACCAAAAAATAAGCTTAAACAAACAACCCTAAGCGATCCAAATTTAGGACCCAAACCATTGAGAAAATCACGAAAATAGTTATCCAACACATTGATATTTCAAAAATATTCATCCAATTCGCGAAAGGTTTTCAAGCTCGTATCTTTTGTTGCTAGAATTAAATTTGCGTAAGAAACTTTCTCTCGACACATTTAAAAAGGCAGAAATACATGACGCGACGCGAGAACATGCCAAAATTTACTACTTCTCATTTTAACATGAACATATGACGCAAGAACTACAATACGACATAAATACATAACGCGACGATATGAAATAATTCACGCAATTTTCTCCGGACCATGTGTAGATGGGGGTTGCCAGTTAATTATCCTAAACTACATAAACCAAGCACAAAGATGCTGAAAACTCATAAAAAGATTCCTAATTTAGGTAACATTTTGTCTCATCTAAAACAGAATCATTCTAAATTTTAATTGGAATCATCATCATTCTTCCCACATAAACCACCCAACCAATTCTCTCAAAAAACTACATTTTTTTTTTCAATTTCTTGAACTCACTTTCATCTCTAAAATATGCAATTAACCACTATCCCAAACATGGGGTTTCCAAATTTCCAATCTTTTCTTGATTCCAAACACACCCACTTGGAAAATTCATCTCTTTTCCACATACCCAGATGCAAAAAAGTTAAAAAACAGGTAATTTCATCTTTTTCACCTTCAAAAACCGTAAATTCCCCTGTTTTAAATACTCCCAGATTGTCAAAACAGAGTCTTTATGCTAATTGTAACCCGGGTTTGTCGAAAAATGATCGAAAAAACAAGAATTTGTTGGTATCTGTTAGGGTGAATTCAGTTATGGGTGTAAGTGAAGTAGTTGGGAAAGATGACGTGGCAGTGGGGAGGGGTGGGGGTGGTGGTTATGATGCGATTGTGATTGGTTCTGGGATTGGTGGATTGGTGGCGGCGACGCAGTTGGCGGTTAAGGGAGCGAAAGTATTGGTGCTTGAGAAGTATGTGATACCTGGTGGGAGTTCAGGGTTTTATGAAAGAGATGGTTATACTTTTGATGTTGGTTCCTCTGTTATGTTCGGGTTTAGCGATAAGGTATCTAGTAGTTAGTTTTGTGCTGTGTTTTATTCCGTTGACGATACTTAAGCATGTTATATTGGATTATGTTGTTAATCATTAATGTTTTTTGCCATGATTGATGTATGATTTAAATGTAATTATTAGTTCCGTTTAGAAACGAAAAATGGACACTAGAATATGAAAGCATGGAACTTGAACTTTAGAATAAGCTCGAATAGACATTTTGGTTGTTTTGGCTCGTTGGCTGTGTGTTTTGAAGGTAACTATCGTGAGTTCAGGATAAAATGGTGTTAAAGAATGTTATTTGTTTCAATAAAGATAAAATTTCAATAAGACGCAATTAGCTCAGCCGTGAATTACTATTTTGAGTTTTTTATTCTGTAGGGAAATTTGAATTTGATAACTCAAGCATTGGCGGCAGTCGGGTGTAAAATGGAGGTGATACCAGATCCAACTACTGTCCATTTTCATCTGCCGAAGAGCCTTTCTGTCCAAGTACACAGAGAATACAATGATTTTATTTCCGAACTCACGAGTAAATTTCCACATGAAAAGGAAGGGATTCTCAAATTCTACAGTATATGCTGGAAGGTCTGTTTTGACTTTTGATTAAGGTGATTGCAATAACTAGTTGTTTTTCTCAACGCTGTTTTTAATCGAGATTTTGGCTAAGAACTTTTTTTTTGTATGTCACAGATTTTTAATGCCTTGAACTCCCTGGAACTGAAGTCCCTCGAGGAACCTTTATACCTCTTTGGTCAATTTTTCAAAAAGCCTGTGGAATGCTTGACACTCGGTACGTCTTTTCTTTCAATCCACCTTTATCATGTGTGACTTTTTTTTGGGGGGGTTCTATTTTTATGGTCGGAAGAAAATACCGATATGGCAGTCGGTCCAATTTACTTCCAGTAATGAAAAAAATATAAGTTTTTGGTGTCTTTTGTAGCTTACTATTTGCCGCAAAATGCTGGGACCATAGCTCGCAACTTCATAAAAGATCCCGAAGTGCTCTCATTCATAGATTCTGAGGTAAGCCAGTACTAAAACACTTCAGTTCGGGTTGTTTTATATTGATAACGGATTAAATGGTAAAAGTAGGTACACATGTATTCAAATGTTTACAAATTGCAACGTAATAAATCGTTTCATTTTGAAGTTATTTCATTATTATTTTAAGAATATTATTTTGTAATCAATTCTTTTTTTATAACTTAATAGTAAGCATATTCAAGTCGGTGGCCATTTACAAAATAAAAAAAGGACTAAAAGGTGTTACCTTTTTTTGAGCAAACCAAAAGGTGTTACTTAATACGTCCGTTTTACTGCATCTACCGTTTCTATGGTTTTAGGATGGTACGGTTGCAACTATCAATGTTTTTGAATACTTAATGTTCGGTTTTTTGCAGTGTTTTATTGTGAGTACCGTCAATGCTTTACAGACCCCAATGATCAATGCAAGCATGGTAAACATCAACTTTCTTTTCATTTAGTTTGTTCTTCCTATTGTACCACCATTTATCATATTATGTTTTATATTAGGTGTTATGTGACCGACATTATGGAGGCATTAACTACCCCGTTGGTGGGGTCGGAGGAATTGCAAAGTCCTTGGCGAAAGGTTTAGTTGAGCAAGGAAGTGAAATACTTTACAAGGCAAACGTCACTAACATCATCATTGACAACGGGAAAGCAGTAAGTTTGTCTTGGTTATTAATATTTTTTTTATTTTCTTTTTTTGAGTTTTCCCTTAGGCACATGAAAAATGCAACATATATTGATAACGTTTATTTCGGGTCTGTAAATGACCTATTCACCGATTTTATGTGCTCTTTGCATTATCATAGGTAGGAGTAAGACTATCGGATGGAAGAGAGTTTTTTGCCAAAACTATAATTTCGAATGCTACTAGATGGGACACTTTTGGTTAGTTTTCAATATGTTTTAAGCCTTATAATTGTCTTTATACACGATAATTTGGATGATTATATTATATGTTCTCTGTATCTTAGGCAAGCTTTTGAAAAAGCAAGAATTACCGAAAGAAGAAGAAAATTTTCAAAAGATTTACGTAAAAGCCCCTTCTTTTCTTTCTATCCACATGGGGGTCAAAGCTGAGGTTTTGCCACCAGACACGGATTGCCACCATTTTGTTCTTGAGGTACTCTCGTATAACCTTGTCTCGCGTGTGTATGTCAAAATGGGCTGATTAGGTAACGGGTCAAAGCAGATGAATTTTAGTGTTTCGAGCTACAATAATAAATATTTTGCTAGTTATGATTACAAAATATTTAGTATTGCCATAAATATTCTAACCTTTTTCATAAAGCTATTAAGAAGTGTGTTATGCATTTTGACCCGTTAGAGATAAAACATAATCGACTCAATTTTAAGTGAATGGGTCAAAATTACCACCTCTGTATTCATTTTTTTTTAATTGTGTAGGATGATTGGAAAAACTTAGAAGAACCATACGGGAGTATATTTTTGAGCATCCCGACTATTCTTGATTCATCATTGGCTCCAAAAGATCGTCATATTCTTCATATATTTACGACTTCGTCCATAGAAGATTGGCAGGTACCCATTCTTTGATTAATGTCTAAAGTGCCCTTATGAGATGGGAGGAATCTTGTGTATTAATATGAAAACTTTACAGTTGATATGCCAAGAATTATATATTTTCACTCAGCGGATTATTTACATTCTATGCTGTTTTGTGAAAAATTAGGGGCTTTCGACTAAAGAATACGAGGCAAAGAAGGAGCTTGTTGCAGACAAAATAATTAGCAGGCTAGAAAAGAAATTATTCCCAGGACTTAAATCCTCCATCGAATTTAAAGAGGTAATCCTGTTTCCAGAAAAAGAAAAAAAGGTCACTTGGAAGCAAGTTTATAAATAAAACGATCTCAAAGTCAAAGTTTCTCGATCATTTCACATGAGCTTGAGAAACCCGTGGCAATTTCATATAGTTGTATCTTGTGGTTTTGTCTTTATAGCGTATATTCACTGTCACGAACTGAATATTTTAAATTGAGCTTTGATAATTTGTGATTTTTGGTAGGTGGGCACACCAAAGACACACAGACGGTATCTGGCTCGTGATAGTGGCACCTACGGCCCTATGCCACGTAACGTGCCCAAGGGATTGTTAGGAATGCCTTTTAATACCACCGTAAGTTTAAAAAATCTCTTTAAGTTAAAAAAACGAAACTTTTCAGATTGTAATCATCATTTTGCTTTGATTTTTACTCATCTTTTTTGTATTAAATTGTATAGGCTATAAACGGTCTCTATTGTGTGGGGGATAGTTGCTTTCCGGGACAAGGCGTTATAGCTGTAGCTTTCTCTGGAGTAATGTGTGCACATCGAGTAGCCGCGGATGTTGGTAAGTGTAATGTATTATTTTATTAATTGTTATTCATCTTTCAAGTAATACTCCCTTCGTCCCATAAGAGTTGCAACTATGCCTATTTATGATAACCAAAAAGCTTTATTGCTGGTCGGTTTTCAAATTCGAAAAAAACTAAAACACCCGCATTCGATATACCTGATAACTATTTTTCTCTATATTTTTTACGCTATATTTTGATGTTTGAGTCCTTTAACTGTTTGCAGGACTTGAAAAGAAGTCACCAGTATTAGATGCCGGTCTCCTTGGAGTTCTCGGTTGGTTGAGGTCATTAGCGTAATAAAGCCTTCATGTAATCATGTAAAATATATATCGATTTGAGTCTTCTTTTTGTTATTATGGCACAGTTTCCTTAAACAGGAAAATTATAATTGTAAGTTTATAACTGTTCTCATGATCATGTTTGTTTACCGTCTTACAGAATGAAATATAATTGAACGAACAAAACCACGTGAATGAGAATCTGTTCACATATATCTGTTTAGTTAAACTTGAACGAATAGAAATCAATATTCGTTTATATCTATCTCTAATCAAAACTAGTTTTCGTCGATTGAACACTAGACCTTCGGTAGAGGGAGTGTTTAGATGACCATTTTGAAAATGAAGATCTCATTACTATGACTTGAATTCGTAATAATCGGAATTTTATACTTTTATAAACATAGTGACTGGTTTTATAATAGTAACCTACATAATCTCTATTACTGAGGGGTGTTTGTTTGGGCTTATAAAAGCGGCTTATGGCTTATTGTCATTTCGGCTTATGTTTTATAAGCTCGGGTTTTCTGGCTTATATAACCACTTATGGGCTTATTTATGTGTATTATGACATAATAAACAGTAATAAGCCATAAGCTTATGAAACATAAGCCTAAAAGTCAATAAACCATAAGCTCTTTATATAATCCCAAACAAACACCCCCTGAATCAGTTCTCGAAATGTACCATACATATGATTGAGTTTGTTTTTTTCAAGTTTTAAGTTGTTTTCGTTTTGCGTTGTGTTACATACTTTGTCCCACATCGCCAATTGGGCGGATATGTTGGGTGAATAAAGTACAACGTGGCCCTACGTAGTGCCATAGTGGACGTGTTTTAGATTGATATTACGTTCTTGGATACCATGCTCTGGATGTGTCCAGGACCATCCGAGCAGATTTGAAACTGGTATAACTGCAAAGCTACAACAATTGGAGACCATGTTGATAAACATGGCTAAACGACGTTCGTTGAAGAACTGTGGGTTCAATTCGCTAGGATATTAAGTACACGGTTTTTGGATGGCTAGGATATTAAGTACACGGTTGGCCACAAAGAACATTAGTTGGCACATTTATAGGTTTTACGCTTAAGCCAACGACCCTAGAGGATGTTTAGTTCATGTTAATCAAGGCGGCTAACTTGGGATGAGATGCAGAAAAGCAGAGCTCAAGGTCTTTGTTTTAACTATCGTTTACACAATCTGTCGAGCCTCACAGAACTCAAGGTTCGGTTCACTAGATGTAAATAAACATCCGATCGTAAGAATTTTTCATTCATAGATATAAAATATACATTATTTTTTAAGTAATTAGTTTCATGGGTCAACAAGTATCTTAGTTCATCAAAGTTGATCATGTAACTATATTCTTTCGATCTTTATTTCATCCGTCGGATTCATTTTTTCAGTGCACCCTGCATATACATTTCAATAATCAAATCACATACCAAAGATACCGATAACATAAGATACTCTAAAAGTTACGTGTCTAAAAAAAATACGTACTTTGAGCAATCGGTGCCAGGAGTAAGATCATAAGAAAAGTTGACACCACATTTGCCTGGAAGGCTTTTAACATTATCTAAGTTGATTCCAGGGAGCGTAGTTATGGTATTTTCCGCACATGTACAAAACGCTTGGCGATCAGCAGTGGTTGTCGCGGCATCATTAAGTGACTTTACACCGGTACAACACTCTGGGGGTACTTGACCTCCACTAGTCAAGTAAATCGCACATGGAGCAAGATCGCTTATAACCAAGTCGCAAGTCACCACAGCTTCCACCACACGCGGTGTAGCCACCACAATGCAGTAAAATACCGCAACGAGTGCCACCTTAAAAACCATTACGCTTCTTGCCATCGCTTAGCACTACTTGATGTGTAGTTTATGTATAAAAAAAATGTGATTTTGATAATATATTTGATTTGTTTTGTTAGTTTATATAGGGGATTATACTATGGCAAAATTTATAAAACTTGTTAAAAATTTAAAATTCATAAATTTCATATGTATGTGGTTGTTAGCATCAAATGCGCAAGATGGCCAAGAGCATGTTTCATAACTATACTTTTGTGTAGCTTAATGTTTATTACGTTACTTATTATAATTTTTAAATTGTTTTCGTGTTAACTATCTTGGATAACACTTTTATCTAACAAAAACATCAGGCCCGTTATAAATGTCATCCTCCGTTCTAAAATAAATGGAGGACTATTTTGTGAAGATATCCGCATGATAACGAGATGCGACATACAAAAATTGAACTTTTTCCACAGTATTCGTATTTCGAACAAAATAAATATTAATCTTGACATGTTTGGTCTGCTGATGCTGGACCGAATTCGAGAGCATGTTGACCGCACTGACATTATCACAAATATACGATGGCGACTATAGTAAGTGGATTATGAAGATCACGTAAAAGATTGTGTGAGTATGTAGTTTTGGCTATAACAATTGTAACACCCAATACTCGGCCTTTGTACCAGAGCAAGTTAATGTTTTACAATTATTTATAATAAAAAACTTTAATATATAATGTGTAAAATGATGAAAATTGATTTCCGTATTTCAGCAACATAACACATTTCACATTACTCTCCTATATTAATTTCTTTTCATGCATATGGAAATGTGCCCTTAATGGGCTTTAACCCGGTTTTGATGGGGCTTTGCTTAGCCCAGTCCACTTCTGTCTATGCTTAGTCCACTCCAGGTTAGTCCAGTTCACTCCAGTAACATACACGTCTCTTGCCAGATGGAATTTCTTATACGTGTCTTTGCCACGTGTTGTCGTTGTCTGGGGTGTCTTCTTCATCGTGTTGCTGTTTTCAAAACACACACACACAAACAGCGACACACACACACATACAACGATAATTTGATGTTCCTAATTTCAACGGAAACCCTAACAACAATTCGATTTCATTGTGTTTAGCGCCGGTGATAAACGGAGTCGTTGGATTTTCCGTGTGACGTCTAGATCTTCCCTTCTTTCGCTCCTTCTCCGATCAATCAAAACCCTAGGCTTTCTTGCGGTCGGGATAGAAAGGTATATAGTTGGGGAAGATGTTGGGTTTGGTGGTGTATTCCGTTGCACCACCGGATTGGCTGACCAATTTGGTAAACATCGGGTTTTCAATACCCCTTTATGTGAACAGGTAGTCGCTTATTCTTATTCAGATTCTTTTCTTTTCACATATTCATTATTCTAATACAATACTAATAACATGGCATTGTTGGATTTGCTAATTATCATAAGTTTTTTTACAAGTGTTTGTATTTGCAGGTGTATTAGATTAGGTTGACTTTATTGTACGAAAACCTGCAAATTTCGCGATGGCTCCCAATCCACGAGTTGCAAAAGCCTTTCGTGCAATGTGCGTTGTTTGGCTTTTTTATTTTCATAGGCCCAATTTTTCCGCCTTATTTTGCAGTTTACAAGCTAATTTTCTAGCTTTAGGTACTAATAGCTTCATTAGTCATAAGCTAGAAAATAAGCCGAAAAAGATGGGCATCGGCTGAACCAAACAAGCCAATAAGCCCAAAATTAAGCTATAACAGATAACCCCGAATCATCAAAAATAGTTCACAATTAGCGGTAAGATTTGTTCCCACTGTATTCAGTTCTGCTAGCTAATATCTAAGTCTGAGATTTAGTTGCGATAATGCTACCTCAAGGCCCAACCTACATTCAAATAATATTATTTTTAGGGATGCATTGCGTACTTAAAGCATGTGTTTTGTTATTATCTTTTGGACAGATAACACATGGTCACAGCCACCGTGATTTTGTTTTGCAAAATATGACTTTGTTATTATAGTTCTTGCATACATATTCGATTAGTGACAAATATTGTTGTTTAATCAGGAAAGATAGCGGTTATAGGTGGTTGTCGGAAATACACTGGTGCACCATACTTCTCTACTATATCAGCTTTCAAAATTGTTAGTATATTCACACATCATTACTTTTGGTCTATTCAATGTTTCCGTTTAAAAATGAATTTAAATAATGTGTATTTAGGGTGCGGATTTATCGCATGTGATATGTACTAAAGATGTTGCTCCAGTCATAAAAAGCTATAGTCCCGAGTTGATTGTGCATCCTTTGCTAGAGGAATCATAGAGTGCGAGGTCAGTCAGTCGTCATTAGTTTGTGTATCCATGTTTTCATACAAAAATGATTCTGAATTTTGAGAATTCTCAGAGATGAAGACAGAAAATCAATCTCAACACGTGTTCTTGCTGAAGTTGATAAGTGGATGGAAAAATTTGATTGTCTTGTCATTGGCCCCGGGCTTGAAAGAGATCCATTCCTTCTGGTGTGTGATTTTCTCTCTCTAAATTTAGAAATGTGAACAACTCGGTTTGGTCAGTTTAGGCCGCTAATTAGGCCAAACTGGGAAAACCTCTGTTTGACAATTTTACAAACCAAACTGGCTACATTAATGGGTCACTAGATTGGTCAAACCGACTAAAACTGGTTTAAGCTGTTTTGACAATTTTGGGTAGTATTTTTATTTCATTAAAAATAAATAGTGTCGAGCACGTGATGTGAAACCCTTGTCCAGTTGTCCTTATAATCAAATAGTTGGAATTTATAAGTTACATTACATACTAATTAATAGAGGTGAAAAAACGGGTCGGTAGAGCGGATTGGTTAACGGGTAACTTTTTGTGCAGATAGAAATGGATTGGGTTGACCCGAAATACTTTGTCAGAAGTTATCTAATAATAAAAAAATCAGTATACCAGATGTAATCCGGCTTCTTTGTAGGCAATTAAAAGTTCTCTTACTGTTTATTACTCGCGCAGGATTGTGTAAGCGATATTATGAAGCATGCACGACGAAGCAACGTGCCCATGGTCGTTGACGGGGTATGAATCCTAAGGAGCAGTTTATATTTTTGAAAGATTGTTACCAAATACTTATTTGTATTTTATCGTCGTCTCTATTTGTATTCAAATTCCTGATTGCATTATTTTCCGGTCTGCAGAACAGAAGAAAATTGATAATTCTGAGGCTGAAGTAAGTATAAGAAGTAAGTATAAAACTTTTTGTCGTGAATTCTTAGCTACGTTTTCATATACAGTGTCTCAAATATGATATGTGGAATAGTTTTTAGTTTTCACTTTGGCATAACTAACTACCAATTAATTATATGTGCAGCTTATTAACATGGAATGGGGCAACTTCCGATCATCCCATCTTCCTTTGACTGAGTATGATGAAAGTCTCGATAGCGAGAACATCGACCTCGACAGCTATTAACAACACAACCTGAACTCGTGCAATCACGGATCACTTCGACTCAGAGAAGGATCAACATCAACAATAACCCAAACGCAGACGAACACGTGCTTCTACGAACTCGTGCGAAGCACGAGCTTATCCCTAGTTCTAATCAATTAAGATTTTAATTCCATTGATGTCAACCAGTTCTACGGAAATCAATGGAATGTGTTATTATAAATAAAAAATTTAAATTTATAATGTGTAAAATGATGAAAATTGATTTCCGTAGAATTAGGGTTTAAAATGATGAAAATTGATTTTCGTAGAATTAGGGTTTAAAACTTTTTTTTTATTATAATATAGAAAATAATTAGGATTGAATTGTTGCCCTTTGCATTCATTAAACATCTTTATATATACACAAATATGGATAAGCCCTAGCAATACTAATTGTAATCTAATAACAATTGTGGATAAGCCCTAGTAATACTAATTGTAATCTAATAACAATTGTAATCTAATATGCCCCCGCAGTTTGAGCGGGTGTAGAACGCACACTCAAACTGGACCGAAAATCTAAAAACAGTGGAGATGGAAGCCCCTTCGTAAATATATCGGCGTACTGATAGCGAGATGGAACATGGAGAACACGAACATGACCAGCAGCTACTTTATCACGAACAAAGTGAATGTCAATCTCAATATGTTTAGTGCGCTGATGATGGACCGGGTTAGCAGACATATAAACAGCACTAACATTATCACAAAAAACAACTGTAGCAGATGCAAGTGGATTATGTAATTCACGAAGTAGATTGCGTAACCAGGAAGCTTCAGCAACGGCATTGGCAACCCCACGATATTCAGCCTCAGCACTGGAGCGAGAGACTGTATGCTGGCGTTTGGAGGACCACGATATAAGATTTTCCCCAAGAAAAACACAATAACCTGAGGTTGACCTACGAGAATCCGGGCAACCACCCCAATCGGCATCAGAATAAGCTGTTAACTGAGCAGTTGATGAAGCATATAAGTGTAAGCCAAGTGATAGAGATCCTCGAATATATCGTAAGATGCGTTTTAAGGCATGTAGGTGCGGCTCACGTGGATCATGCATATAAAGGCAAATCTGCTGAACAGCATATGTGATATATGGACGAGTGAAAGTGAGATATTGTAATGCCCCCGCAAAACTACGGTAGGAGCTCGGATCGGAAACAGGAGGACCACTCGGACCAAGCTTGGCATCAGTATCGACAGGAGTTTTGCAAGGATTACAATTCATCATATTGGCGCGTTCCAGAATATCCATGGCATACTTTTGCTGAGATAAAAACATACCCTTTTCAGTGCGAGTCACCGAAATACCCAAAAAATAGCTTGGGGACCCCAAATCTGTCATGGAAAATTCACTGCTGAGTAATGTAATAATACGCTGTAAAAGTGCAGTAGATGAAGCTGTGAGAATAATATCATCGACGTAGAGTAACAAGTATGCTGTATCCGCTCCACGTTTAAAAATAAACAGAGAGGGATCTGTCTTGCTATGTGAGAACCCAAGACGAAGAACATAAGAGGCAAACCGCTGAAACCAGGCACGAGGGGCCTGTTTGAGACCATAAAGAGAGCGCTGCAAAAGACAAACATAATCAGGGTGAGTTTTGTCAATAAATCCAGGAGGTTGTTGCATATACACCGTTTCTTCGAGATTGTCGTGTAAAAATGCGTTCTTAACGTCCAGCTGATGAATCGGCCAAGAGCGAGATATGGCTAGACTAAGAACTGTGCGAATAGTGCCCGACTTGACAACCAGGCTAAATGTTTCCTCACAATCCACCCCCTGTTGCTGACTGCGACCATTGGCGACAAGTCTAGCTTTATAGCGACTCAAAGTTCCATCTGCATTAAATTTATGTCTAAAAAGCCACATAGAAGAAACAACATTAGCATTCACCGGACGGGGAACAAGAGTCCAAGTATCATTTTTAATAAGTGCAGTATATTCATCTATCATGGATTTAGTCCAAAAGGGGTCTTTTAGGGCAGTTAGGTAAGAGCGGGGTAAAGGCGAAATATGGGTGGTATGAAGGTTAAGGCGATGAACGGGTTTTGAGATACCATGTCGTGATCTAGTAGTCATGGGGTGAGACGGAGGGGGGTGAGGAGCAGCGGGATCAGGTGGCGGTTGATGATCAACGGGTGGCGGATGGTGGTCAGCAGGTGGCGGTGCAAAGGCTTCAGCGGGCGGGTCGGCTTGGGCAGGTGGAGCGGGTGGGGCAGCGGGTGGGGCAGGTGGATCGGGTGCTTGGGCTTCATATTGGGCTGCAGGTTGGTGAGGTGGATCAGGTGAATTTTGGGCTTGGGGGGGGAGCAGTAGTGGGCCGAAAAATAGGATCAGTAAGGAAGTGATATGAAGTGTTTGTTGGAGAGTTCTTTGGTGTAGTTGGTGTGGTGGAAAAAGGAAAAGAATTTTCATCAAAAATAACATGTCGGGAAATGATAATGCGTTTTGTTTTTAAATCAAGACAGCGGTATCCACGATGACTAGATGGATAACCAAGAAAAATGCATGGCGCAGAGCGAGGGTCGAGTTTGTGTTTTGGAAAAAGATACGGGTAACATAAGCATCCAAAAACTTTTAACAGATTGTAAGATGGTGATTTTTGAAATAATTTTTGAAACGGGATTTGGTTTTCAATGGAAGTTGACGGTAAAATATTTAGTAAGTGAACCGCCATGTTTAATGCTTCCACCCAATAGATTGGGGGAAGTTTGGCTTGAAAAAGTAAGGTGCGGATCAAGTTATTAATTGTTCGGATCATACGTTCCGACTTGCCATTTTGTTGGGAGGTTTTAGGACACGAAAAACGAAAGAGGATGCCATGTTCATTAAAAAGGGAATGCATTTTCGTGTTGTCAAATTCACCCCCATGATCACATTGAAAAGATTTAATTTCGGTATTAAATTGCGTTTTAACATAACTGCGAAATTGCAAAATTTTTGTAAATGCTTCACACTTGCGACGTAAAGGAAAAACCCATAAAAAATGTGAAAAATGATCTAAAAATAAAACGTAATATTTTATGCCACTAACACTTGGGATAGGAGAAGTCCAAATATCCGAGTGTATAATATCAAAAGCAGACTCAACAGACGACAAAGAGCTAATAAATGGAAGTTTTACTTGTTTACCAAGTTGACAAGCATCACACAAAGTAGTTGTTTTATTACAATTATTAACTGAAATTAAACCATGAGAATTAAGAATACGGATAACATCTTCACTTGGATGACCTAGCCTGCGGTGCCACGTATCCTGATTTAAAGACAAAAATGCAAAGTTGGGTGAAACAAGGTTGGTGAGCGGGTATAAGTCTCCGTCACTATCACATCGGAGCAGTTGGGTTTGGGTTTGAGGATCCTTCACAGAAAATCCAAGTTTATCGAATTCAACAGATAAATCATTATCTCTAGTAAATTTACGAACTGAAATAAGGTTCTTAATAATTTGAGGTGTAACAAGGACATTTTGTAGATATAATGGGCGAGAAAGTGTAGGTAAAATGGTTTTGCCCGAGTTGGTGACGGGTATGGAATTTCCGTCACCAACTATAATAGATGGTATATTACAATTACTAAAAACTTTACTTAGGTTACCTGAGTCCGCGGTGAGATGCGATGTTGCTCCAGTGTCCATGTACCATGCCTGATCAGGGGCTTCTTTGAACGTCATATTGCTGAATGCTTGAGGGAGAGTAGTTGCTTGATCAGATGAACCCGCCTGATCAGGGGCTTTCTTCTAACAGGAGCATGGTTCGGGCATTTTTGAAAGAGGGTAGCGGCTGCTGATGTCGAATAAGAGTGATTACTCCAGCAAATTTATCCGGTAGACCATTGATCATGTGCATAACCAGATGTTTTTCGTCAATTGGTTGACCTATGTTGTCAAGCAAATCGAAAATAGTTTTAA
Source organism: Senecio squalidus (assembly GCA_910822075.1). Classification (NCBI taxonomy): domain Eukaryota; kingdom Viridiplantae; phylum Streptophyta; class Magnoliopsida; order Asterales; family Asteraceae; genus Senecio; species Senecio squalidus. The sequence goes on along the minus strand of CAJVGC010000001.1, from coordinate 2,052,629 downwards.
GCTTATTACAATAATCATTAATGGAAAGATCACCTAATTTGATGGTACGAAGATCATCATGGAGTTGTATTGCCCGCGAGTCTTTGTTGCTATGAAAAAGATCATCTAACGCTTGCCAAAGTTGCCTAGCTGTTTCCCCTTTCTTCATGACCATCGGAAGAATGGATTTATTTATGGTGTTGTAGATCCACATCTTGATGAGGTTATCGCGTTTCCGCCATTCTTTGTCTCCCGGTGCTTTAGGAAGGATTGTGCCATCAAGGAATCCTTCTACATCCCATTGACTAAAATTATGTTCTTCCATATCCAAAGTGATTGGAATAAAAGCTTTAATATTGGTGATGCCAAAGATTTGATCATCTTTATCACCAGGCATGTTGAATTAATTTAATTGATTTGTATAAGCTAATAAAAGAATAAAAAGTAAAAAATAAAGCATGAAACGATTAGGGAAGAGACAAATTTGGTCTAGATGAAATCATCCACTATTTATTTCATATAATAAAAAAGTAATAAAAGATAGCAAAAGAATATGGTGGATAGATATGCCTGTAAGAAACAATCCGAAGAATTAAAGAAAAGGAGAAAAAAAAAACATGGAACGATTAGGATTTCGGTGGTTTGTTGGAGGATTTTTAGGAGAGCCAATATGGCTCTGATACCATATTATAATATAGAAAATAATTAGGATTGAATTGTTGCCCCTTTGCATTCATTAAACATCTCTATATATACACAAATATGGATAAGCCCTAGCAATACTAATTGTAATCTAATAACAATTGTGGATAAGCCCTAGCAATACTATTTGTAATCTAATAACAATTGTAATCTAATATTTTTGTCTATTTTTTTTCAATTTTTGGGTGTCGTGTTTCTCTCCACGACGTCAACCAATTCTCAGTTCGACTTCTTAGTTCCGAGTTTTGCATCGTTTCTAACTTGATTTCACAGTCATATTAGTCTCTCCATATTGATTTCTTCATAGACAAATTATAAGGTTTGATTTTGATTTCTAATTTTATGAACTTTTGGAGGTGATATTATTGAACAATACGTGTAGGAGGAGAAGAATAGGAGGAAGCAACGATCTAGTATTTTATGTTTATGTTTAAATATTAACGATTTTATGCTTATTATGGTTTTGTTTAGATTTTAAACTATTATTAATCTTTTAAATTTAACTATTCGTGTATTGAACATTTAAACTATTTTGTTTATTATGAAGTATGAATTATTAGAACATTTCAAAGTGTTTATTTATTATATATATAATTTTTAAATTTCCAAATATATATAATTTTTATATTTTCAAATTTATTATTTATGTACAAAAAGTCCAATCCGAGTACTCGTTGAGTAGTCCAAGTACAAGCTACAGGGTCGCCGAACAAACGAGTAACAAATAGTGAGTTTTGTAACCTTCTATATAACTATAAGATTTAACCAGAACAAATATAAAACAACTTAACTCCAATCATCCGAATATCCTAATAATTGAAACGAACGTTAAACCCTCAAACCAAAAGTACCTACCACAACAAATTGCTAAGATACCAAATCTTTTCAAGTTGCATGATTTATTATTCCTTTGTTAGTTTTAAATTCGATAATGCGGTAGTCGTGTTTCCATAATAATCTTACATTAATCTCTCCGGCGTAAAATCTGCCGGAAAACTAAATTAAATTATAAAAAAAAAGTCAAAATTAGAAAATAATAAAAAAGATATTATTTTCCCCGTTTCTCTGTTCATATTAGATTTACATTGATTACACTCTATACTTTTCTGTAACTCTCATTCCCCCATCCCTAGACACACACACACACACACACACACTCACACTCACACGCACACACTATATATATATATATACATACACCTATACGTACATAAATCATCACGAACTCAGGTTAACTTTTTATTTTATTTTATATGTATCTATATCTATATCTATATATACAATTACTTTGAGTTTTGTGTGAAATTGCGTTTATATTTTCATGATTTGTTGCAGATCTGGAGATTTGAATGCTGAATTTGTTGTTTCGAAGTTAGCGCCGTTTTGTAATTTAGTTAACGAGGTATGAATGAATTTGATGTTTTATGAAGATTAGATTAACTGTTTTAAGTGAGATTGCGAGTTTTATTTTATGATTTGTTGTGTGATTGTGAATGTAGAGTTGCAGATCTGGAGTGTTGAATGCTGAGAAATTAGTCTAGGTTTTGAATTTTGCGGTTTCGAAGTTAGCGCGATTTTGTGATTTACTGGAACTAGGTAAGGATTTGATGATATTGTATGTTTTTTGATTGAATGAATTTTATGTAGATTAGGTTAACTTTAATCTCTTTTTATATAAGCTTCGTTTCGTGTGAGATTGCGAGTAACGTTTTTATGAAGTGTTGTTGAGTTGCTGATCTAGAGCTTTGAATGCTGAATTAAGTCTAAACTTAGCGTGAACTGATATTTGATGCTATGTTTATTTGAATTTATGTTTTGATGTAGATTTTGAGATCTAAAGGAAGTTAGAAGTGATATATAAGTGCGTGAGTGAGGGAGATGGGGGACGCACAGCGGTTTCAGCTGGGAACAGTTGGAGCTTTGGGTTTATCTGTGATTTCGTCGGTGTCGATTGTGATTTGCAACAAGGCGTTGATTAGTACTCTTGGTTTCACTTTTGGTAAGAAATCAAGTTCTTATAATATAAGTTTGCAGTTTTTAGTCTTGAATATTTCATTATGCTGTATGCTTTGTCCATAGCCATATTAGGAAATCTAACTCATTAATCATGATCCTTTGAATTGAGGTTCTAGGACAGTTAGAGGAACCAAATGTAGCTCAAGTTGACATTATTTTTGGATAGATCGTTGAATAAGCACTCAAAACGGTATTGTTGCATTTTTGGTACTTGTTACGTTCTTCGCAGTTGATGTCATTAAGAGCTTGATACTCATCTTTAAATATTGGCATAAAAGACACGTGCATTCTTTTTCAGTTGGCTTAAGATTTAGACGTTCCTATTTTTGGTGAATCCACCTTTCTCAGTTTATTGGATGACTTAGGAAACAAACAAGTAAGTTGCACACAGTATTGCAATAGAAAGTACAATGATGGTTTTCTACTATCATTGTCGTAAGTTGCAAACTCCATGGAATAGCAGCAAATTTACTGTTGTAATAACCGTGTGAACCTGTTGAGAGGTGACAATTTTGGATTTAACTTGATGCATAGGCTAGAAACCAATATGTTGGTCAAGATGAAATAATTGATAAAGACCGATAAGTGGATAAGAATGCAAAAGTTGTCATGCCCATTAAGCTACATGCGAGTCTGAAATACTGGAAATATACATATAACTGTGAAGTGATTCACCATCACAAACATATCATGGACAAAGAAGAGGAGTATGTCTCACGTAGTTTTCACCTTCATGAAATATAGTTAAATCCATGGTTCTACTTAGCAGGACATGTAACACTCTCTACATACTTTTTGATGCTATAGAATAGGTACAAGTTGTTGTTTGGCTCACACTAACTCATTAGTTATGGTATACGCCAAAACAATTAAAACTTGCAAAATACAAATTCATTAGGGTGGATTGGAGATTAGAAATCAATTGTACTCAAATTATAGCCAATGCTGGCACCAACTAACCGTCAGAATGCAGACATACAAATTAAGAAAATGAAAAACAAGTGAAAGTGGGAGGGTGCCGTATAATACCAAATACTATTAATGGCGTTATTTTCTTCATGTTATTGTATGTTCCTCAAAGTTTATATTACTTCAACACCCGCTTATCTAGACATAAATGCTTGTTGGAATATATGTATCCACAGCAATGATTCACTTACCTATATTAGTCGTAGAGAAAGTTATCGGTATAAATAAAAATCATAAAATAACCATTTATAGTTGTTAAGCGAACTTTGTGATCATTAAATATCCTTTGCGGATATAAAACATGGTCCGATTCACCTTTGCTTTATAACAGTTAAATAGGAAGTTCGCAACTGTCAAAATTTGTTTACAGTGTTCATATTTGCTGTACGACCACCTGCCTATAGAGTATAGGAACATCATATGTTGCTTTAGATCATACTTCAATACTATCCTGATATTTCTCATATGTTGATATCAATTTCACTTGTCCATATTCAGCTACAACTTTGACTAGCTGGCATCTTTTAGTCACGTTTTGTTCATTGCACGTGGCGTTATGTTTGAAGTTTTTTGAGCACAAGCCTTTCGATTCAAGAGCTGTCATGGGGTTTGGTGTATTGAATGGGATCTCTATTGGGCTTCTAAACCTCAGTTTAGGTTTCAATTCTGTTGGTTTTTACCAGGTAAAGTTCCGATCTCCTTATGCTGCACTTTTCTTTCAAGTTTTGCTTTAACTTTACCAGCCAATAGACTATGGTTAAGATATATCATAATGACGTCCTTATAGAAGAGAATCAGTTTCTATACGTGGTACCTCAAACATATGAAATTGCCTAGAGTTATTTGAGTTAGTGTCACATATCTATATTTGGACAAAACAATGCAAACTAAAATGATAGCCACTCGTGCTTGCTATTTTCTTTTAACTAGAGTGTTCTTTTTCATCCCTACAAGTATTTGGCTTTTAGAAATACAGTGCCAATTGCAATTGCTCTACTTTCGTATTGTTATATTAGATCTTATTGGTGTTAGATACTTGTGTTGTGGAATTAGATCATCATCTTCTTAGTTTAATGTTGTTTAAAGATCATACCTCAATAAGCTTTTGGCTTTCCTTTTAGCGTGACTTAATTCTGTTAATGGTTTTATTGTAGATGACAAAACTAGCAATCATCCCCTGCACCGTACTCTTGGAGACTCTTTTCTTCAGCAAGCAATTCAGGTTTACTTTTTATCTAAAAATTTTCTGTCCACATTAGCTTAAACGGATTATAAATGTTTCCAGCTCATATACTTACCATTTGTCTATATGTTTTTACCTCCAATCTGGAAACTCAACAGCAATAATTGACATTTTCTTGAAACAATCTAAAATATTCAAGTTTCTAATTTCAAGAAATTAAAATCATATGCCTTTTGGGTGGGCTGGATTTTGAAGATATACAGTACAATGCCTCGTTCTTGACTCCTCTGTTTGCCAATATCAATGCTAACTAGAAGCGCTGATGGGTCGGTCGGGCGGGTTGGGTAACAGGTCATATGTTCAGGTTGAAACAAGTCATTTTGTAGTACGGGTCAACATCTTGATTTGATCCGTTAACTCTCTCTGTTTATTTTTAAACTTTGTTAAACATAACTAATGTGTTCATTTTGATTTAAAACCAATATTTGGTTAATAAAAATCTAAATTATTAAATAAAACACTTTGGGAAGTTTTATATGCTAAATATAGACTTTAGACTCCTTGTAACCCGTTCTACCCATTTAACTGTTTTGCTAAAATTTTAATTTGACCCCTTTGATATTGAACTTAACCCAAATTGACCCATTCATAAATGAATTGGTGCAATTGCCACCTTTAATGCTAAAATATTCTTGTCTGCCACCTGCAGTAAGAAAGTCCGGTTTTCGCTTTCCATCTTACTCTTGGGAGTTGGGATTGCAACAGTAACTGACCTGCAGCTCAATCTCATGGGCAGCATATTATCCCTACTTGCCATTATTACCACTTGTGTCGCTCAGATTGTATCCTTCAAGTTTTCAACTCTTTCATTATTTCAAGTATAATCATATTGCTACAAATCAATTGCACATACATATGTTCAATCTTAATTACTTTACCTCAGATGACAAATACAATCCAGAAGAAGTTCAAAGTTTCTTCGACTCAACTCCTGTACCAATCTTGCCCGTACCAAGCTCTTATCCTGTTCATTGTAGGCCCGTTTCTAGACGGCCTTTTGACAAATCAGAATGTTTTTGCTTTCAAATACACACCTCAAGTGCTGGTGAGGACTATATTGCTTTTTTGTTTTGTTTGTGACAGGTGGCAATTTCGATCCATTTACTTATGAATGCGTCACTTCGGGTTATGTTTTATTTTAAACGAGTAAAACGGGTATAATTTTTGAAACACGGATTACATATAAGAGAATTCAAAGTTATTTTACTAAATAACGTCATAAATCATTTATTAAAATACTTAGAATTACTCGTGAAAGAATTAGTGGAAATGTTTCGGGCAACCCGATTTTCCTGTTACCCAACCTGCCGTATAAGAATCTTGACACTTTAGAAGTTAATAATCAGACATATTCTACAAGTTAATAATATTTAATGTATTACCCATTTCCCCTCTTTACCAACCTGATCATTTGCGACCTGGAATATAACATTAATGGGAGTTTTAAATTTCCTGAATTGCAGGTATTCATTGTTCTCTCATGCCTCATATCCGTTTCTGTCAACTTCAGTACTTTTCTTGTGATCGGGAAAACGTCTCCAGTTACTTATCAGGTTTTAGGTCATTTAAAGACATGCCTAGTTTTGGCATTCGGTTATGTTTTATTACACGACCCTTTTAGCTGGCGAAACATTCTGGGAATCCTCGTTGCTGTTGTTGGTATGGTGCTCTATTCTTATTTCTGTACTCGTGATGCGCAGCCAAAGCCAACTGAAACGTTGCCTCAGTTTTCTCAGGTACGTTAATTAAGGTGGCAGATATTAGTACCAACATTATATTATCAGTGTATTTTTATCGTAAAATGTTTAAGATGTTATCCATTAAAATACGCTTTGGGTATTTTCGATCCCAACCCATTTAGCACGTTTCCTAACTTTTTGACTTTACATGTTTAACCAATCAAAGATTACATATAATCCATTTAGACATTTAGTTCATCAATACGTTGCCTTGAACTAACTTTATCTTTCTTTTTTTCTAAAGAAAAATGAAAGTGAGAACGACCCTTTGATAAGTGTGGAAAGTGGAGCCAATGTGCCAAACGAGGGCACCCCTCAGAAACCACCAGTGTGGAACTCAGATAAAGATCTACACGCGTGATGTACTGATGTCTTTGTAACGGGATTCAGGGTTTTCCAGAAGATTGTAAGATCCAATTCATTTTGATCATGTATAACGTTTTTATTGTTTTATAAGATTAGTCCTATTTTGTTGGTGTAAAATGATGATGAGGTAGACTGGAAAATAACATAGTGATATATATGAATTATGAAAGGACTTTACTATTGTATTATTTTATCACACTTAAAAGTTAAAAGGGTTGTATTTGTTTCCTAGTAAACATGATATTGGACGTTTCTCGTCAATTAGTAAGCAAGTAAAGGTTGTTTTGTGGGGTTGATCCGTAGATGTATCGATTTGTTTTATGAATCCTGACAGCTGTTATCTATTATTGCTTAGGGTGAAAGGTTGAAAAAGTCGTTAGTCGGGGCGAGTCGGTCGGGACATTTTAAAGACTAGTCGGATATTGACTTTTGTTGACTTTTATATATATAAATTAAAAATTAAAAATTATATGTCACTTATTTCGAAAATTTAAATCAAAACTGTCACTTATTTCGAAAATTTAAATCAAATCAAATCACCACGAAATCAATTGATTATTTAGTCGATTGACGAAGTAGAAATCAAGCGGCGAACAAAAGAAACCCCAATAATGGTAAAAGAAAAAGCATAATTTTTGTTTAATTTCGATTTGACCCGGTCACCCCGATTTGACCCGGTTTTGACCCGTTAACCCGACTTTTGACCTGCTGACTTTCGTTGACCGACCTTTTAGACCGTCTCAGGCTAAGTCGGGTCGGCCCATCTCCAAATCAGACTAGTCGGGCGCCCAGCCGGCCTGGTCGGCCGACTTTCGCAACACTGCTTAGGGTTGCATCCATATATTTTTTTTTCCCGTTAAAAACTATGTTTAAAGTTGCAATGTTTATCGTGTGTGTCTTATGTGTTGTATGATTATGAGAATGAGTTAATTACATGGTTCGTCCCTATGGTTTGCACCATTTTCACCCGTTCTCCCTAATAGTTTTTTATTACACCACTGATACCTAAGTTTGAAATTCGTTGCCTCCAGAGTCCCTAAAATGGACGTGACGTTAAAAAGGCCGTTAAGTGTCCTCACGTGTGTCACACGTGAGGGGTAATTTCGTCATTTTCCCTTTTTCTTCCATTAAAACCCAGATTCAGTCAAAAACACATACATGTTCTTCCTTTCACAACAACAAACAAACACTAATTTCTTAACACCACCGTCATCTCCACTTCTCCCCAAATATCAAATCAAAAATCAAAATTAAGATTCAGTTACCCCCTTCGATTCCACTTCTCCCCACCACACACGCACACCCTAAACCGTCAGAATTTCTTAACGCCACCGTTGCCACCACCGTCATCTCCACCATCTTCTTCTTCTAATCTTCTTTCCTCTCGTTCGCTGCTATCGATTTCGAAGATCGCAGATCGGACTCGTAGTTCTCTAGATCCGAATTATATATCTATCTATTTTAATCTATCTCCGATCATACAAATACATATTGGATGATCTTGGGATTACATTCATATGATGACATCAAGTATGTTGGCTGGAGAACGGAGGTGGGCCTCTGCAAGAAGAGGTGGCATGACTGTTTTGGGCTTTTTATTAGATTGTTTTGTAAGATGTTTTTTTGTAATGATTTTAAGGGGAAATTAATGAAACAAAACAAAACAAAACATCTTGTGTTATGTTTATTCTACGAAATTCCAGCGTTTGATTTCAATTTAGGTTTTTGATTTGTATTTGATAAATTTGGAATTTTGATTTGATTTGATAAATTTGTGTTTTTGATTTGGATGATAAATTAGTGTTTGTTTGTTGTGGTGAAAGGAAGAACATGTATGTGTTTTTGATTGAATCTGGAGAAATTAATTTAGGGTTTTGTGGATTTTGGGGATGAACACGTTGAATTGACGAAATTACCCCTCACGTGTGACACACGTGAGGACACTTAACGGCCTTTTTAACGTCACGTCCATTTTAGGGACTCTGGAGGCAACGAATTTCAAACTTAGGTACCAGTGGTGTAATAAAAAACTATTAGGGAGGACGGGTGAAAATGGTGCAAACCATGGGGACGAACCATGTAATTAACTCTATGAGAATATTGTGTTTGTAAGAACATAGAATTATATCCTTATCGTAGATACAACTACAAGTTGGCAATGAATATCAACTAGAGGGTTTCCCGTGCGATGCACGGGTTCGGTTTTGTGCGTGTGTCGTCGTGTTGAGGCAGATGCAGGTGGCTCTCTTCGGTGCTGTTAGATTTTTTCGTGTTTTTTGTCTTTTTTTGTTTGTCTTTGACGCTGATGGGAGATCGACTGACCAGGCTGCTGGCGTTGTCAAATGTTCTGATACAAAGTGATCCAACGTTGATGTAGATGCTGCCAGATTAAGTTGCGGTTAGTATGTGTACTGAATTGACTTTGTAAAATCTGTATATTTAAACGGTTTGAATATTTATAGTAAAAGATGTTCATACCGTGTTGAGTTCGATATTTCCGTTTGTGGTGCCGTGATCGTTATTACTGCTGGTTGTGTTTCTTTGGAAACCGTTGATGGAATAATCAATGTTTGCTTCAAGAGCAGACTCAAATTTTTTGATAAGCTCTGGTGGAGCATTTGTGTCGATCTCAGCACCTAGTATCTCTATAGGGATCTTAACCCCTAAAAGTAATCATATCAATTCGACAACAACTAAAAAATGGTCACTTTTATTATATATTTATAGCGAGGTTAACATATATAGAAATTACACGATGAATATTGTTAAGCAATGAAACATACCGCTGATATCATCTAAAGTAACATATGAAGGATGCAAAAAGGCCGCAACTTATATATCAGCCTCTTTTGCTAACTCTACAACGACCTTGGCTATTAAAAACAAACGATATAATTGGATGGGTTAAGTTATAACTGAAGTAACGGTAACATAAACCAAAACTTATTCTGAAGCTAGTCTTACCACCCCAACCAAAACCCGCAGCAAGAATTTTAGATATACCCATTTCTTTAAGAACCTGAATAAGTGGTTTCGCCAATTCAAAACCTTGCGCCTACATAATAAAACGTCTTCAATTAAATATAGATGGACTAATAAAACTTTAAATGACAACAAACGTGAATTTGAAAAGATAACTAACAGTTGAATGGTGTTTTAGCCAATAATCTATCGATCCAGAAGTGTACGGGTCGCCAAAGAAGAAATCAGGAACAACTGCATAATATCCAGCGGCTGCAACTTTGTCTGCAATTTGCCTGCAAATTTAAATGCTTTTAAACTGCTTATTGAGTTTTTGAACGAAATTATGTAATGTGTAGTGTTTGGATGACTTATGCTTATCTGCTTATTCAAAGTGCTTGTTTTGCTTAATAATAACTATAGGTGATTTGTAAGCCCTTGACAAAGCAATAGCCATATGATCAACCCTCACCTGCATCAAATTCAAGTAAATTAAGTCGATAAGAAAATGATGGATTTTACCCACCAAAGTTAGTTGTGAAAATTTGTTAATGAGCCATGTACTAAGTAAATACCATTGATGTCATATTTGAAGTGCAGGAAGATTCTCTAAGCTCGGATTCTAGCATCTCAATAGCACCCCTGGAAAAAAGAAAATAGAGGATTAATCACTACATCCGCGAAAATTTCCATTTTTAAAAGTCGGATTGCAAGATGTTTTTAAGTTTTAACTTAGCAAATAATTTATGATTACCACGTACTATTGTAGTCTATAGAACAGTTAAAAACAAACAAAAAGCATGCCTACCCGCAGATACCGAGGGCTTTCCTCATATCTCCAGATGCTGTAGCTACTTTCTGCAGAAAAAATCAAATTGTGTATGTTAGTAAATAGAAAACAGGCCACCTTGCAAAGATATGTAGATGATATTCGGTGTACTCACGCGAGCAATTTTTGCCATCCCTAATTCCTTCTCTGTTGACAGATTGAACTGTGTAACGGTTGAAACACATATCTTTGCAAAGATATAGAAAACAGGCCACCGTGAGTAATTTTTGCCATCCCTAATTCCTTCTCTGTTGACAGATTGAAACACCGACAGTTAAAAGGGAGGTCATTTGAAATTTGTTAGAAAGAAATAATATGATCCTTTTAATAAATGAACATAAAGCCAAAAGACTTACCCGTTTTCTTATATTTATACGATGTGCTCGTGTAATTCATTTGATAAAAAGCAATCAAATTTATCATCAATAAATGGTAAATGACATATTTTGCACCTTATGTAGCCCGTTGGAGTCGATTCGTACTATTATAAAAAAACAAAACGAATACCAGAAATGATGCAAGCTTTGTTCCTTAAATGCAGTTCTAGCAACAGCAGCATAGAACCTGTTCACAATATTGCCTATTCCGATTAGTATATTTTCAGCATACAATGGAATAATGAGGTAACTCAACTTACATTCTCAACGTCATCACTGTTCATACTCCAGAAATTTCAAAGCCTTTTTGACGATCTTGAGTTTCACAACTACTCGAGGAGTTGTATAAGAACCTGCAAAAAACAGAGGTATAATTATAAAAAAAACAATATAATGTAGATCAAACCGAACCAATTTCAAATTAAGTAACCTTAACAACAAAGAAATCAGACGATGAACTATCCGTATGTAGCTTTCTCTTGATTTTAGTATCTGTCCCCTCTTGAGTGGCTAAATAAGTTTGATTAACCGAATCGTTTAATGATAATGGAACAATATCTTTCTCAGAATCATCACTCCTTTTCCATCTCATAAAACCATTAAATGGTACCTTACCGAGCAGGAGGCTTTTTTAAGGACATACTATCTCATCTTTACTTCTATAGATCCCATATTACATGTACCATTTTAATTTCAGTTGCTGCCATTATACAGATCCCATTTTTAATTTCCATTCACAGTAAGGACATACTATCTCATCCTTATTTTCACAACGTTTATCTTAACTCTGCTGCTTGTGAGTTTTGAACAAAACAATTTAAACCTACACAAAAGAGGATAACAAAATATACCTCAAACGATGCAGTTTTTAGTTTCAAAGTTAGCGTTCGTCCTTGTAGACCTTCTTTTTCCATGTCAGCCGAAAGCATCTACGCGAGTTCAACTGCTAATCCAATTTAACAGTCAAAGGTAATTTATAAAATATAACGTGTATCGTATGGTAATAAAAAAAAATCTCAACTGTCACCTAATTTGTTATTGAAGAAGGATTCATCTGAAGTTGCATCTGAATAATAACACAATTTGGATTGAATATATCCAAAAAAAAATGAGCTAAATCATTAGAAAACGCATCTATGTCAAACTAATTAAGGAAAAAAAATTGACGAAAATTTGATTATACGAATGATTAATTTGAAGAAGAAGATTATGAAATCGGTACCTTGAGTTTGACGATTTGGTTGAATCGCCGTCGATTTAGGTCGGTGGGGTGTTGGTTTATATGAACCCTTCATTCCATTCTCTACAATCAAAGAACAGATTCATCAAAAGTAAGAAAGCAACCAAGCAGGACACGTGGTAAGCTAAGAAAGAGACAAAGTGACGCAGCAATGGACACGTGTAGATGCATGTGACAATGAGTTACAGCTCAAACAAATTAGCCCGTACCAAAGCCCAAAAAACCCCAAACCCCAGCCCAAACCCGGTAAACTTAAAAAACTATTTTATTGCACGCATTCATAGGCAAAGAGGCAAATTAATAAGAGAATAATTATCTTCTATTTTATTTTAGACTTCTTACATTGGCTCATTATTGTAATAAACGCATACTGTGTTAGTTCCGTCATGTAAGCCTCTTCACCCTCATGCCGTGATGGCTTTCAGCTCGACAACATCGTCGCCACCGGCCCCTTTCAAGCTGTTTTACCTGGAATTTGTTTTTGTCAGATTGATTCTTTATTTCTATTTTAACATCCCTATTATACTCATCCAACAACTATACACACATTTCTTAGCTTTCGCGATCATGGCCTATTCATCAATTGGATGTTCAAGATGCTTTCCTACATGACTCTTTAGAAAAAACAATACGCATGCATCAACTTTCAAGGTTTGTGGATCCATATCATCCAAAATTATGTATGCCATCTACAGAGATCTTTATATAGCATTAGAAGTCGGTTTCATAATGGATATAATAAAGCTTATATGTTACTATATGTTGATTATTTTGTTATCACAAGATTCTCTGTACGTCACATCATCACCTGTGACAACCGGTCACTTTTTCCGTCTCAGTTTATTCTAGTATTACCTAGTTTTACAAAAAACTTTTATTTAAAGTACCTATATTTGACTTATGTGTGTTTATTGCTATAGACATGTTTGTATATCTCTGTATGTGTTTATTATCGTGTTAGATTAGGTGCACAAGTAGTCAGTACCGACTAGATGAGCTTCTAGATGCTTTAACGAATATACTTATTCTTGTGTTATTTGAGTTAGTAAAACTTACTAGACAATTAAGAGTCCTCGTCTTCGATACTAAAAAAATATATACTTAAATAATAGTTCCGAGTTACGTCTATCTTGTGATATCCGCATTCGGGAATTGTCCGTTGCTTGTGCGCGAAAATCGAATTTTTGTTTTTAACGAACTGCGCCGCAATGGCTACCTGGTGCGTCATTGTCGTGACCCAGGTCAGCTTTTCCAAAAGGTTTGTGGAGTGTGTGTGTCGGGTTCTTAGCCATGGGTTCCGTCTTTTGGCTCATTAGCTGGTCTAAAACAAACCTTAGACAAGTTCTAACCCTTAATGCAACCATATATAAACCACACTTCCATCAAACCCTAATTTTCCTTTTTGGATTCCATTTTTCCATCGACTACCATTTTCAACCGGCCTTCGATTTGTGATTGTTGATCATCTATACACGTTCATCATCATCAGCAACCATAATCAACCTTGGAGACCATCATTTCGTCCATCATCAACTTTCAATCATCACCATTTTGTAATTTATTTCATTAACATGTAGAAAATTTTGAAGATTAAATTTCTAGTAAATATAAATATAGAAAATCAAAAATTATATGTAAAATAACACAAAAAAATATTTTTTTATATATAAATGCTCATCTTTTGAAAAAAGGCATTCACAAATGAAGAAGTATAAAAAGGGAAATTATATACAAATGTAATAAACTTTAATCAAATGTCAACTAACTTTGCTTTTTCTCAAAGAAACCACAAACTTTCATTTCATTAACATTGTATGTTAAAGTTAACTAATCTCGTTAAATATTAAAATATAATAATTATGTCAATTCTTTCATAGATACATGTCATATAAGTGATATAATATATGTCTATCGTCTTATTTTGTCAAATTTATTGACATTTTGTTTCAATAATCGATGATATGAAAACGTAGTTTTTATTAAACATTAATTGATTATTAAAGAATCACCACTAAGTCAATATTTATCATGATAATCTAACATATGTGACACCTAACTATAAAAACAAAATCACAAATAAGTCGAATAAAAAAAATTAACGAGATTTCAAGCTAAGTTTTAATATAATGACAACATATAAAAAGTTTATGATTTTTTTTAATAAAAAACCAAGTTGGTTACATTTAATGAAAATTAGTTTTTACATTTTAATTTTTACTGGATTATCATGATTAAATAGTATTTACATTTTAATGAACATAATCACATGTTAATTATCAATTTTGTGATATATCTCGCATGAATCAGCTCATATGGCTAAAAGGAAGAAAATATATTTCATTTATTATTTAGTTATTTTGATTAGGATAAATTATATAAATCGTCTATATGGTATGTGTAAGTTGCCGATTAAGTGGCTCAGACGAGGAAATATTTTCTTTTAAATATTTTTTTTGAATTTATCTGTAAAATTTGGATATACCACAAGGACAATTTCTGTAATCTACGCTTTTAATTATTATATTTTTCAATGAATTTACTGTTTATTAATTATTCGATTTTTTTTAATGAAATTATTGTTTATTTTCTTTTCCAGTTACTAAAATATATTTTCAAAAAGGTAATCTCTTTTTATACAAAAGTGAAAATTGCAAAAATTATTGCTCCCAGATTTCATTGTTACTATTTTAAGGTCTTTTGATTCAGGGTGATTGTACACTTATGAAATGACAAAGAGTTTTAATATGGTCGGTGTTATCACTACTATCTACTATGTTATTGTTATGAGTGTTGATAACCACAGTCTTATAGGCTGTGATTTTTATGTTAGGACATATATTAAAATCTTGTAATTTCTTAGATTTTCGGAGTGATATCTCAAATACAGGGGGTGATTATTGATATGTACAACTAGATAACACAAGATTTTATTTATTAACAACAGCCTACAAGGGTTGTTATCAAAACTCCATTGTTATTACTACTACTACTAGTATTTAAGCTTCATAAATCACCCATACTAATCAACTACCTTTGTTTATGGCAACTAATTGTATAAATTAAATAATTGTTTCGTAGGCTTGAGTATACAAAATACATATAATTTACTCATTCCATTAATATATTGGTGGATTTATTTATATACAAACAAGGGAAAACTAGTGAAAATTCATTGAAACATTTACACTTTGCAATTATAAGTAGTCATTTAATTTACTAGATGATATCATCTTAGAGTCATTAAGTCTTGTGTTTAGTTGGGGAGTTTTGAAATAAATTGAATTGATATGAAATCCATTGACGTTGTTTCTTTACTTTAATAATATGTTTGATGATATATAAATGACGAATTTGACATGAATGTTATTTGTTATCACGTTAGCAACAAATTTGTGAAAATATAGTGAATGTTTAATACTTATCTTTTAAAAAAAAGAAATATTTGAATTAATTTAAATATGGAGGAACTAAAATTTGATGAAATGGTAATGAAAAAACTTGTAATTTGTTTGGTTGATAGAAATAAAATGGAATTCAAAAATAATTTTTTATTGAACTAAGAGTAAAAATTATTAGAAATAAAATTTTATATAATTATCATTACATTTGAATCCAAATGATAATAAATATAAATATACTTAATTTTTTTATAGCTAATAATATATAGAAATAAAGTATTAATGATTTTTATAGTTATTTCTATATTTTATTCTTATAAGTAATGAGTTGAATTATAATTTATAAGATAAAATAATAGATAAAATTACATAAAATGTAGTAAATTTTACACAAATTGTCATTGTATTATATGTAACAAAATTTAAAAATAATTGTTAAATCTAACAAACTTTTATTCTATTAACATTGAATGGAACTCGTATGGACTACAAAAAAATAAGGAGAAAGAAATTAAAGTATAATTTCTTAAATGCAATTCATAATAGACAATTATATGATAAATTATGATATATTTTATCCGTAACAAATAGAACTCTTTATCATTAATTTCTTTTATAATATATTATTAATCATTCTATATATTTGAATTTTACTAAAATTTATCATTTTAAAATGTTTAAACCATCTTTGATTCTATGGGTTTAAAACATATATCATGAGTTTAACATATTAATCATGTAATAATCATAATTGTTATAGGTAAGTATTGAATTTTTGAATATATTATACTTTTAACACTTGCTAATGACACTCTCATGTGATGTATTATAAAGTTATTAAATTTATTATTTACAAAATATTTATTTATACTAGTAAAAAATCATATCCTCTATATTTTCCTGTGTATTCATTTATTTTTTCAAAGGAGTGGTGAGAATCTTCTTTAGATTGACTCATTTAGTTTCAATTAACTAAAACACTTACTATTTTAAAGTTCTTGACCATTAATTAATCTATATTTAATTTGTTTTTAAGTAAACACAACATATTATTTTTATAACCAAATTTAAATTACGAGTAAGTTTGATTTTAATAGGCAAATATTATTAAGAGACAATCCGACTAGCAAAGAGCTAGAAAAACGGGCACAAAGTACAAATTACAAGGCGAGACTACAAACATGAAAAAAGGGAAATCACTCAATTCAACCAAACAAAACTACCATTTCTCCATCTATGCTTAATCCACCAAAAAACCATCAGAACAATACAATCAAACACCTTATCCGGAGACCCCATTACACCGTTAAACACTCTATCGTTCCTCGCTCTGTATAAACACCACAAAGCCCCATAGCAGATCGAAACAATGACAGTGGATTAATAAAGTGAGTTTGATATGATTACTGGTATTTTGAAAAAGTAAATTTGGATTAATAAAGTAGATACTTTTCTTTTACATTAAATGCCAAATAACATTCATTTCAATTAAGGAAACTAATTTATTTCTTAAACTAAATGTTGTTTTTACAAAACAAAAACAAAATATAATAAACTATTCTTTTAGAAATTCACAAAAAATCAACTATTTTAACATAGTGCTAGAAAAATATGAAGACTAAAAAAGTTGGTATTTGGTTGAACCCTGCGTTTGATATATATTTTTAAATCCTATAGTTAAAACAAATATCATTTATCGTTTTTAATCTTATATCTTGTTTTCAAACCGTTAAACCAAGCAACTCTAAATGTAAATTAAAAGGATTTTCACATTTTGTAACAATATAATAATGTTTCTATTTTCTTTTTGCAAAAAGTATTAGTTTGACTTTTCAAATCAATTTACTATTAAATTAAAATAAGTAATAAATACCAGTCTTATATAATATTTTAATGTAATACATTATATATATATATATATATATATATATATATATATATATATATATATATATATATATATATATATATATATATATATATATATATATATATATCACAAAATAGTTTTTTAATATATTCAAATGATAAAAGAAATTTTTGCATTCATCAAATTCATTTTATTCAAATTCATTAAATTTATAAAAGCTGAAATCCAGATTTTATATAAAAATTAAAATTTGTAGTCTATTTCAAATATTTTAAATTATTATTTCAAATTTTAAAAAGAATCTTTGTACATTAGATACAATCTAGGATGTGTATTTAGGACAAATGTTAATTATACCCAATATTAACTACATACTATGCTATTTTTTATTTTGTAACGCATAAAGCACTGAAATAGAGAAGTAAAAGTTATACAAAATTATGACATCAGCTGTCTAACCATCAATTTCTGTTTTTGTGTAATTTAAGTATTTCTTTTTATTAATTACTCAAAAATGAGATAACTTTTGTTTAAATTAGACCTTGAAATTCTAATGTGTTAAAAAGTTACCCTTGATGTTTGAAATTTCTCTCTCATGATCCATTGATCTCTACATTAATTCTCAATATAGACACTTACTTTAACTTGGAACTGGTTTTCTTGCTCAAGTTATGTCATTTAAGTCCAATATTCTTATTTAAAATTGTCTAGAAAGGTCAAAAATGTTTTTGTAATAAATTAGAGATAAAATTTTAAAACTTTCGATTGTACTTTTTACCTTATTCGAAAAGTTTCTTGATCTTAATTAGGTTAATCCCCTATCTTATAAACATGTATTGTAATTACGCGTACGCTTGCATGCATCTTAACAAAATGGTTCATAGGACCGTATGTGTGTGTATCGTAACAAAAGGGTTATCTAAAATTGTCTAATAATACAATTTGACCGTCCAGATGTACTTACCAGAGTTAATTTAACTGGATGACACGAACTCAAATATAGAATTATGCGTATTTAATCAAGTCTTACATCAATAAAGGATCTTATTGACATGGTTTCAAGATTCCATCTCTAAGTTCTCGAGCATTAAAAGAAACTACACTTTCATCACTGCAGTAAACAATTCCGTCAAAATTTAAAAAAAAAAAAAAAAAAAAAAACCCTACCAAAAGTAAATGAAAACGTTACGAGACAATAACTTTGATCGTATTTTGAAAAAGATTGTCATATTATCGGTACTATAATCTAGTTTATAATCAATAGTGTTTAATGATCATTATAAAAATATCACAAAATCTTAAAGTGAGAGATTGGGTCTTTAATAACTATTATAAGCCTAGCTTGAATTACTACATTTTCAATTGCCTTCAAAAGGTATAATCTCATATACTAAAATGGTGCATTTGAGAGTTCAAACTATAAGTACCATTTCAAAAAAAATAAAAAGTTTAAGGACTAAACATGGAAAACCAGATATCTCCAAATACCACCTCCACCTTGAGGTACGGCCTTATTAACCCATAATAAACCTATACATACACACTCATATATCTATATATACATCTGTGTATATATATGTAATGAAAACATACCAAAAAGAAAACAAGGAGAACTAATACACATCTGAATTGAGTTCCTTTTTTCTCTTATTACAAGAACTGAAAAAAAAAAAAAAAAAAAAAAAAAAAAAAAACTTTTCTTTTTAGCATACAAGCTCTCATAAAACTTTTTCATAATGTTTAAAATTTTCCCCAAATATAATGATTCCAGTGTAAGCTTTTCCGAAAGGGAAAAACATCGATTACCAGCTTATGTAACAGATGTTTCTATACCGCAATTTGACTCAATTCCTATAGAGAATTGGGTAGCTGGAAATGACTCGATTCAGGAAATGATTAATCGTGTACATCCGACTTTCGATACAGAAGATGCAAGAGAAGAAGTAATCCAATTCATGAAGACACTACTCCAAAATGCTCTTGACGTTAAGGTTGATCTTTTTTTTAATTATTATTATTTATTTTTTTAGTAAAATTTATCTTTTTTTGCATGAATAAAAGCTTGTTTTGTATCTTGATACAGACCAAGGTTACGGATCGGTCGGGTTTAAATATGGTTTACGTCAACTTTTGTTGAAATTCAATTGAAATTGATTTGACTTCAACTTATTTTATAGTATTATTTTGTTATAGATGGTTTCTAAAAAAACAGGATTTTAATTAATTATTTTTCTTTTTGATTTTTAAATTAGGGTTTTGACGTTTGATTATTATATACAAAATGCGACCCTAATTTTTTTAATTTGGGGCTTTTTATCATTTTTTGGGAATTTGTGTTTTATGATTTGCTAAAAGCTAATTATTGCTTTGATTGCTATTTTTTGTTTTGTTTTGATGACTAATTTGAAAGCTTTATTTTTATTTTATTTTTATTTTATTTTTTGATGGCTAATTATTTGGGAGTTCTTAATAATTTCTATTAATTAAACTAATTGTGTGTGCTTAATGTTGTTATTGTTTCTAAATATAAAGCTAGGTGATAATTTTGTCCTAATTTGATTAAAAAGAATCAAATTTTTTAAATTTTGTTGATTTTTTATGGTTTGTAGATAGTTTTATTTTAGCTACTTTGAGTTAGTGAAATGGGATTTTGAAATTATTAAAAAGTTAATTTTAAAGTTTTGAGTTGTATCCTAATTTAAAGTTGGGTTTTATATAAATTTTTCGAGACTAATGAATTGATAATTAAGGTTGATTTTTTTTTTAAATTGGGCATATATGGTTTTTAATGAAATTTGGTACCACCATTTTTAGGGTTAGGGTTTCAAAAATCTTTATCTTTTTTGTCCTTTTGGATGTATTGACAAAACAATGAGAAAAACTATTGTTTTATAAATGTTTATCTTCAAAATAGCATATTTTACTAATAAGAAGTATGAATAATTTGAGTGGTAGATTCTTGTAAAGAGTAAGCGTAAAATGAATGTAAATGAATATCGAGATGTTATGATGCATCTCCACTTGATTATATACGTAATTAATAGGATTCGACAGTCGACAATATTTTTGCATATGCAGATCTGTTCAAGTAGCTTTTAATTCCTTTTCACCATTTTTAGTTTTCCGTTTTCTGTTTGTTTTCCTTGTCGTTTCACAGACGCGGCAGGGTAGTCTCTGTGGGTCATATGTTGAGTCTCTTGAATTTTTGTCTTGAAATAAAGCAACACTGGATACAAGATTTCGTTGTCTGGTTTAAATAGGTTTCGAATTTTGTCTTCAATATAACGACTTTTGCATACGTATAGGATCAGCGATATATTTTCCTTTCATCATATCTTGATCACTTTGACCTTTTGTTTCTTTCCTTTGGAACCATCAAGCAACCGTCATTGATCACTAGAATGACGTTTGAGACAGATACTTAATGAAGCTAAGAATTTTTATGCACTGCCGCTTTTTATATCATGTTTACTTCTGGTATACGTGATCATAACTCATTTTTCGGGGTCTTTTGTTTTGCTATAACGAGCTTTGATAAAAATCAAGCTTGTAATGTGGGATATAGATTCAGCTAATCAACTATTTAGTCAGAAACTTCAACAAATAACATCACCTTCCTTAGAGAGTTAGTTTCTCTAATTTTACATAAGCAGGTTTATGACCTAGATTCTAGATTGTATCGAGTTTCCAGGTTACAATAAGTTGCCACATGGTTAACATTTGAGTTAATGTGATTGTTTAAGATGATAGCACACGTACGTGGTTGAATTCTCAATTTAGTAATTGTTATTCTAGTCTATATGTGTGCGCTATCTATTTAACTAGTTCACTAGTTAAAATATACAAATCAAGATTGTATATAGATTACGCCTATAGGCAATAGAATAACAATCACTAATGTGAGCGTTTAACCACGCACGTATACTGTTCTTTTGAACAATCACATTAATTCAAATTTTTATCATGTAGCAGATTATTTCAACTTGGAAATTAAACTTGATACACCAAACCATCTAGGTTTAACTAGTAACATATAGGTAAGCTTTAACCCTCACATTGAAGGTGTTCTTTAAAGTAAGTCTCGGGTTTTAATTAGTGATTAAATTTATATTTATCATCAAAGATTATTATCCCAAAAGAATCTTAAACGAAAAAGATCACATTCACATAATAAGTAAACAAGAAAGAGAATTTATAGCCACTCTGAAGGGAGTTACGATCACGTGTACAAGAAGCAAACATGGTAAGAAAAGATGAATTTCATAATGAGGGGATGTTAAAATGCTAAAAATCTTATAACCACATCATTTTTCCCTTCCAAACGCTATCTTTTTAAGAGTTGGGTCTAAAATAGTGTAAGTGAGATGCTCAGCGATTTTGATTACTACACGATAAGCCCTAACTTGATTTGTTATCCTTCAATGCCATATCTCATAGAACGAAAACTTTAAACATGTTGGCGTTATATGATCAACTAGCGGATAGCATTCTTCATTCTTTAATAAGTGGTTCTTGGGTATATGCAATATTTTAAAATTTTAGTAATCTCTTTTTTCTTCAATTAAATTCAACTAAAATGTTCATTATCTCCCTATATCTGGTTCTTGCAGGTATTCGAATATGGTTCAGTGCCATTAAAGACCTATCTCCCTCAGGGAGATATCGATCTAGCCGTTCTTGGCAAATCTAACAATTATGTTTTGTTTCAAAAAGTTATTTGTTTTCTTGAGACTGAAAAGGAAATTGAAAAAGAGGCATTCCAGATACGGGATATCCGATTCATCGATGCCAAGGTTATTCTCGTGATTCCACTTTATACTTGAGCTTTATAATTATAAGAAATAATCCCACATCTTAGTATTAGATTTCATATATATTGATCTATCATTATTTCTAAATATCTAGCTCATATAAAAAGTGGAACTGTGGGGAAAATATATGGGGTCAATCAAAGCAAAGTTTTTTGATCATTTGTGATTATAATGTTTCTGATGGCAGGTTAAAGTTGTAAAATGCACTGTTAACGGCATTACTGTGGATTTAACGATTAATCAGTTGGGTGGACTTTGTTCACTATGTTTTCTTGAGCACGTACGATCATATCACGCTTAATTTCTATATATATTTTACATTACGCATCTTTTCATGCCACCTTTTTGATTATTTGTACCTTTCCAATTATACAGATTGATCGCCTTGTAGCCAAAAATCATCTGTTCAAGCATAGCATTATGGTAATAAAAGCGTGGTGCTACTATGAGAGCCACATACTCGGTTCTAGCCATGGGTTAATCTCAACCTATGGCTTGGAGATTTTAATCTTATTCATTTTCCATATGTATAATGCATCTTTAACCGACCCGCTAAAGGTAATCATTGATTAATCTCTACTGATCTCATGAAAAATGTTAAAATTTCTAGTCAACTTATGTTTTTTGGGGGCCACTCTTAAGGTTCTTTACCGGTTTTTGGAGTACTATAGCAAATTTGACTGGAGTAACTTTGGCGTTAGTATGGATGGTCCTGTTAGCAAAGAATCATTGCCTCTCATAAACGGTAAGAATTAAACAACCATAATTTGTCTATGAAGTTTTCATGAACTAATTTTCTGGTTCAATCTCTCTTTTATTCAGTCGACAACCCAATAGAACGTTCTTTACTTGGTGGGGAAGACCTGAGAAACATAATAAACGTTTTCATGGTGCCTAAAAAGAAATCTGATAGGAACAATGCTCATAATTTCAGAACCAAGTTTATTAACGTGGTTGATCCATTGAAAGATGGTAACAATCTTGGCCGAAGTGTTTATGTAACTAGTAAGTGACAGTTTAGTTTAAGCTGGTGTTTGGGATAGCATTTTGAAAGTGATTATCTGATTACTTTTCTAGTCCAAATCACTTACTAGTTTTTATTACAATAATTTTTTTGTAGGCGATTTTATGCGTATAAAATCTGCATTTAGATATGCTGCTCGTAGGCTTGGGGAAATAATGAATGAACCGAGTGAGAACGTCCGAGAGGGGATCAAAACGTTTTTTAAAAACACCTTTAAACTGAATTCATCGAATTACATTCATGAGGTTAATCCATTATTCCGGTCTTTTTCGTCATCTCCAGCCAGCGAAGTCAATTATGAGGCGGTTTTGCCAGATTCTTATACAGATGAGTATAATGTATGGGAAAGAAACGGCGTGTCAAATGCAGAGTCCTCGGAAGAAAGTGATGTGTCAGCATTTGATAGTCTTAGTGTGGAACCTGATAATGAACAAGATTTTGTTGCGGATGGTTTGTCTGATTTTGGAAATGCGGAAGACATTTGTAGGTTGGAAGATTATGAAACGTTTACTTCGTTTGCGGATCTTACTGGATATCAGGACACAAACATCAGGAGTTTGTTATTTGCTCTCAAGTTTCTTGGTTTAACTATAACCACTGGTCTAATTAATGCTAGTAAAGGTGGTGGTGAGCCAAGCAAGCCGGAAGGACTGAACCCACATGCTCCCCCGTTTCTACTGGATGAAAGCTCAACGGCCCATCGAGCAGGGTCCTTTGATCCAGTTACAGTATGTTATATGTATATTTACTTTTCATTTCTTGTGGGCCGGTCAGGTCATGTCCGTTTCACTCCATCTAATAACGGGGTCTTGCAGGATACTGTCACAAAAGGAAAGGGACAAAGTCCCAAAACACCTACTCGTCTGATGCAGCGAACTCGTAAGGTTTATCGAGAACTTGGTTGTGTAGGTGGCGGTGCTAACAATAACCGTCTACATGGCGGGTCTAGTGCACCCAAACATGTGGGTTCTTCAAATGTTGGTGCTAGTTTAGCTGCCAGCATTAACATCAGAATTCCATGTAACAGGTCTGGAGCATCCAACCCCTTGAGTTCTCAAGAAATTGGGACTGGCACACGGAGCCGCGTTAATACTCAAAGAAAATTAATTTTCGGATCATATTGTCCAGACCCGGAAATTCATCATAGTGATGCACCGGATACCGTGACTTATTTTGAGCCTGAAAGAAAAGCAGGAAGGTACTATAAAACTTCAATTACTCCATTTCCATTTTTCATTTTTCTTTTACGCGTTTCTTGAATAAATATAGTGCTCAAGAGATGGTTTTTCATGTCTGTTTTTTGCACGTTTTTAGAGTCCGGGACCAGCCGTTCGAGCTCAAGAATGAAGAGGAGTTCCCCGCTCTATCAGTTTGAGTACATGTGCTCAAGTTCTGAAGCTCATGTTATCTAGTAGATGCTTATATATTAAACATAATTTAACTGATCTTTTAGGAAATATTATACTGAAAAAATACCAAAAAGATAGGACTTGTTTCTTTCTAGGTTTCTTTCTAGGTTTGTTTTTGCTAATTTACTTTTCAACTTTTGCTATTTGTATGTTGGGAAAAAAAAATTGAAAAGACCAAAAATATGAAGAAAAAAAAAGAAGATATTTGTACATTGCTTTGGTGTCCTCTTTTCTTGCTTCTTGTTCTCTTTGCATGACTGCCTAATACTAGCTTAACAGGTTTTCTATGCCGAAATTCAAGCTTAACCGGCTTTGGTGTCTTCTTTCTTGCTTCTTGTTCTCTTTGTTTGTGTGATGCATTGCTTTCCAAAGTTACCCATTCTTTTGGTGTTTCGGTTGTATTGAACTCAGTTCTCACAAAGGACATGTTTTCTGCCTTTTTCGTCAACACTAAAGGATTTTCCTCAAAACTTGGTACTTACACCTACGATCGAAACTAACATATTTGGTGAATCGCTTCCTTCATATGTTGGTACTAGTTTTCTAATGACTAATAACCGATTTTTCATAACCATCTTTAAGTGTGCGGTGGTTAGAAGATCATATTTATGTCGTGAATATGATAATGATAACCATTTTGACATGGTTGATTAAATCTTAATAAACAAACTTGGGTAGATTAGAGACATCGTCCATGTGGTATGACCAAATTACTGATTATATCCCTCAAACGGGAAACAACCCGTTTTGTGGAGAAGTTACTTCACCGAAATAACACAAAAAATATCTTTAATTCAGATTTTTAACCATATTTCTTTTTTTGAATAACCAATATACAATTTTTCAAAGTACTAAAAAAGTTTCCGTGAAATTATACTTTCTCGGAAATATAGTTTTGGAAATGCCACTATCTCCGACCGAATTAAGGGGTTTTCCTTTGTAGATTAAAAAACTGAGAATATGTCTAGGTATTCCAATTGAATTAAACTTGGTACTCGCAAATACAACAATTTTCTACTGTTATGGACATATAGTTTTGCAAACGGTTATTTCATGTGATTCATTTGCATAAGTAAAGATATTAAACTCGCTAGTTATGGTTGATAGACCACCGTTTTGTATAAATGTTGTGTACTGATTTGTCGAAGTAATGTACAAATCTTATGATATCTTTTTGTTTTTAAGCGGAAAATCCATTAAAATCTGTTGTCACGTAAAGGATTTTAACCGCCTTCGTCTTTTCATCTCCGACACCTTGAGCTAAGTGTTGTTTCCATTAATAAGTTTACTTATACAAGGTACATATAATCTAAGTTTTTTATGATGTAAGAATGGTGATAAATTAAATAAACAATAATTCCTTCTATATGTTAATAAATACAGATTTAATACCATCAAGCACCAGTGGTCTAGTGGTAGAATAGTACCCTGCCACGGTACAGACCCGGGTTCGATTCCCGGCTGGTGCACATCTTTTTTTGTTTGTTTTGGTTTTGGTTTGAGTTAATTACACGGATGGTCCTTATCCTATTACCCAAATGGCACTTTCAGTCCTAAATTTTGGATAATTACATGGCTAGGCCTTTATTTGGAATCTTTGCACATGGACAGTCCTTTGGTCCGTTAGGGTTAACTCAATTCCGTTAGTTATATCATAATGACCAATTTACCCTTTTTGTCTTATTCGCAAAGGACCGTTTTTGTAATTTTTATTTTCTTTTATTTTATAGCAATTGTTTTTTTTACAATATAAAAATGACCAAAATTCAAGAAAATGGTACAAATATGAATGACATGCGTACAAGTGGTAATGTGTAAGGTACTAGTCATTGTTGCTACGTTTGAAAATTCAAACAACATTCACACACACCAAATATGTGTTCCCTTTCCTACAATCCACCGCCACCCATTTACCCCACTCTCTACCGCCACCCATTTACCCAACTCTCCACTACCATACGTCGGACATCTACATCACCACGATCAATAGACGCCAGAAGTCGGACATCTACGTCGGACATCTGCCCCACCGTCACTCCTCTCATCTTTTTCGCAACCACAAACAACCTCCACCGAATCTAAATAAAATACACGATTTAGGTTTTCAGCCATTCCGATTTCGATTTACAGGTTGTGTTACCACCTGTCTTTTTCCCCTTGATTTTCGTTCAAAAGTTGTGTTTGATGAGGGCCTGATGATTTTAAGGAGGCGGCTGCATAAGAATTCAATTGAATTCAATGGATATGTAATTACCGCTAAATTGGAGGTTGACAGCGAAGGAGGCGGCTAAATGTTTGATGAGGGACCTGATGATTTTTAGGAGGCGGCTGCATAAGAATTCAATTGATATGGAGGCGGCGTCGTGTGAGGTTCCGGTTTGTGTTTGGGTGGTTAAGGGATCTGGACCATCGGAGGAGGAGGAACGGAAGAGGGAATATTCCGGTGGATCTGGAATGAACGGTTGAGATTGTGGTAGGTGGTTGAATAGATCTACTTCTACTTTGCTTGGATTTATTGTTTGTGAATTGAATGAATATCTATGTTTTTTTTTTTTTTTTTTTTTTTTTTTTTTAGAAAAAAAAAAATAATAATTACAAAAACGGTCCTTTGCGAATAAGACAAAAAGGGTAAATTGGTCATTATGATATAACTAAGGGAATTGAGTTAACCCTAACGGACCAAAGGACTGTCCATGTGCAAAGATTCCAAATAAAGGCCTAGCCATGTAATTATCCAAAATTTAGGACTGAAAGTGCCATTTGGGTATAAGGTTAAGGACCATCCGTGTAATTAACTCTTTTGGTTTATTTGTTTTGCAAACATTTTGATTAGTATCACGAATTCGCGATGATCTAAGAAAATCAACACGCGTTCATGGATACGTAACTTGAATGGATTTCCGTCTTTGTTAGAATAAGTTGATAACTTTAATATCTTGTAATTACTACTATAGTTAGTTTACAATGAACTTAGATATGATGATGGATATAAAACTTGGTTACTAATCAGTTTATATTAATTAGTTCGAGATTTAGAGTCAATGATAATCAAATTTCATAAGCTAGAAATTTTAAAAACAAACAACGTCACAATGAACGCCTTAACATTCACGTTGCAAATTTTGTAATCAGAAGCTTGTAATCCAATTAAGTTTATGTTTATATATAAACAATTAAACAGTGAAATAAGTGTCTATATGGTTTTTACTTTGATAATCAGGAAATTTAGAAGAAACAGTTGAGATACATATTTAACCGTTTAAATTTGGTTCTAGTTCAGGTTTTAGATGAAATGAAATAAACAAAACAACCTCAAAAGCGAAACGATTATCCAAATAAATCCCGAGCCTCGATTATTTCAATAATTTATACATAATAAACTCACATATCCTAAAATTACATGACAAGTGGTAGGAGTTTCTTGGTGGTAATTTGAATATTTGATAAAATTTGGGTCCAAGGTTCTAGTTCCACCGACGTTATTCTTGTTGGAGACATTAACTGACTCAGAATGAGTTATTTACCCCATAAACAAATAATATGACAATATGGGAAATAATATATTTGTGACTAATCATGATCGAGTTTGGACTTCGCTTCCAACCCCAACAATATCCTATCAAACTCAAATCCATAGCCTAACTTTAAAAGACAGTATTCCGGAGGATCCAACCTCTTAAGTATCACGGTATCGCTACACGAAAAATTGTCTTTAGTGACGACTAAAATTTGGTCACTAATATTATTAGCGACAGAATATTTGGTCACTAACATCTTTAGTTACCAAATTTGAGTCGTCACTAGTGATGTTAGGAATCAATTTTGAGTGGTCAGTTTTCTATAGGTTCGTCATTAGTTTTATTAGAGACCAAATTAGATTATATTTTGATCACTAATTTTGTTTAGTGAGCAAATTTAGTGACAACTTTTTTTTAATGGTGACTAAATAAGGTCATTAGTGACAAAAAATAGTCGTCACAAAATTTTCGTCACTAAAGCCGATTTTTCTTGTAATGAATCAAAATGATATAAGAAGGTATATCAAGACCCATTATATCGAACCGAGGATTTGAGCATGAGTCAGGATTATCGGCATCCAACAATAACTGATACACTTATATGTTAGTTTTAAGACCTGGGTTTTCAACCCCGACATTTGGGTGTGTTTGGTATGTAAAGGGATTCGGTTTCACTTTGGTAATAGATATAGGTTTGAATGGGATATAAAAAGAAAAAGTCTATTATTATTAAAAAAGTTGTTTGTTTTGTAAATGAAATATGATATGGATATTAGATGATATTAATTTTATGTGTTATTTAAATAATAAAATATAATAAATGGTAAGTAAAAGTAAATAAATAAGAAATATATAAGAGAGAGCCAAGAGTTAGAAATGAAGCCAGTAAATACATTTATACCCCCACCCATTTGTCATGGGTTTATAAAAACCTTTATAAATGTTCATCAATCCTGCTTTTTAATCCTTATATTTTGAACCAAACAATTAATAACACTTTCATATCCAAAACCCATTACCTAAACCTCCAATCCAAACGCATCCTAAATATTTGAACTTTTATTTGGTTTTTGAGGTTGGTTTAATATAATTTATATTAGGTGAGAGAGTAAGGATCGGAGGTTAAGACCACGGATTGGAGGACCGATGGACCGTCATGACTTTATATGGTTCTCGAATGGCCTTATAGGCTATGATGCCTTTCGAGGCTAGTAAAGTGTGCTCACCTAAATTGTGTCGGAGGGTGATATTTTGTTTGATCCTTTCGTCTATACTTGACGTTCTTATTACTTTACAAAAGCAATGGCGTAGCCAGGAATTCATTTGTGGATGGGTCAAAATAACTTATCGACACTAAAATGTGTTGAATAAAATTTAAATGACAGTTTAATGCGATAACGTCGGTATATAATTTTTTTCGTATCTTTTATATTGTACAATACATTGTTCTATACAATAAGCATTAACAATATTTTTCAGGTTATTATGAATATGAAGCAATTGAAAAGATAAGTTAAGTTATTTTGGAGAATGGATGGGCCGAAAATAACTTAATTACATTTTTAAGACCATAATACTAAGACATAATACATATAAAAAAAATATATGTGATCGCCTCCACACAACTCCCACATTGTAGAAACTAGAAAGTTTGATTTTATGTATTTAGGCTGTTTAAGTATGCACATCATTTGGGCCTAGCTACATTTACATAATTACTTCCTAATTTAAATGTTGAAATTGTCTTGAGAATTGTGCATTTTATATTATTAAAATCAAAATTTTGTGTTTAAATACAATTTTTTTCATTTCTATTACAAAAGAGGTTGTTGCCGGAGTGGATAGCGCGCGACCTCCCCTGCGAGAAGACCGCGGTTCGAATCCCATCACCTCATTTAAAAATTTACTAACCAAGTGTTGGGCTTTCATTTTTTTTTTTTTTTTTTTTTTAGATTAGTATCAAATAAAAAAATATAGGACGCCTTTTTTCTTGGCATTGTTTAATGGTCAAAGTGCAGGCTGGAACATAAACCCCCAAACTCGTGTAACGCACGAGTCTCTACTAGTTATATCCAAATAGTGAATGATATTGGTTCGTTTTTCACTATAGGTGTTGAAGTAAAAAGCTTAAGCTAACTGCCCGGAAAACTAAGAAGCTTGTCCGACCTCATAATTAACAAGGTTAAGAGTATTGGTTCAAATATTTTCCAGTCCCTTCGGTTTCTTAAAAAAGAACCCGTTAGTCATCATTAGGGATAGGTTTCGGGCTCGGGGTGGAGATTAAGTATCTGTTTTTGAGAAAGAATTCAATGGTGTTTTGATGTAAGGAAGAGTGTAGTAAATGAGTCCATCAAGTATTACATGTTGGATAATAGTTTGGTTCTTTGGCTCGTATCGTTGCGTATATCATCATTGGCACGTAACATATTCATATTCGGCCCTAGATCCCCTAGTTGTGTTATCACTGATGGGTGCTTGTAGAGAAGACTTGGTTTGGCCATTAGTGGCATGTTGTGCCTAGTTGTCTTGTGTTATGGTTACCTTGTGCTTCGGGTGCCTTTGAACTTCGAATCCGGAGAGGTGACCACTCAGGATCCTAATCCCATAATAGAACCCATTTGTTGTTTATCATTCACATCAGAGTCAACCACTTTCCCTCAGGGGGCTTACTTAAGCGCCATCCGAACTCTATTTTAGGTTCAGAGTTCTCTCGTGCCATCTTAACCTTATCGAGTGCTTTCGCTTTATATAATTTTAAATGGCCTCACATGTTGACGATACATTTCAAGACGAATATGATGTGCTCATGGAATCTTCCGTGAGGTTGATTGTATCGTTTAGAGAAGAACAAAACGAGTTTTAGCTCGAATCCAAACCTAGGCCCGGTCCAAAAAATTCATGCCTAAAAAGGCTTAGAATTATGTATTAAAGCTCAGGTCAACCCAGGTCCAAAATATCCCGAGCTGAACCCAATGTCCGGAGAAAAAAAGCCCGTTTTGAAAAATATCAAATAGGTCGGGGTTTTATAAAAAGCCCGAAATAAAATCTTGAAAATATAGTTTTTATAAATTTTAAAATCTTTAGTAATCCTACGTTATATATTTTGTATATCTTTTATTTTGTTATAACAATTACTTTTGTATACTTGATTATACAAAATATTTGAAGTTAAATATTAAGAGTATACATTAAAATTTATATATTTTATATATTAGTGATTAAGAAGAAATAAAACAAAAGGCCAAAAATGTTTGTCTCGAGCCATATGTAGCCCGCTTTTGCCATCCTGGCTCTAAAAGGCCTACTTTTTTCTTATTAAAGCTCGGGCTAAACGCGGTCCGGGCTATGTCCACCTCTAGTATCGTTCGAGCCCTACATTATATCTTTGTAGCTGGCCCATTAAAAAAGTAAGTAATAGAGCAAGTCCACAAGATATTAACTATGAAACAAACCAAAACAAATGAAAACAATGTCCCAATGTATTGTAAGTTCACCATAGATACAATATTAGGCTATCATCCAAGTGTAACTCATAAAGTGTAATGTTATACTTCATCCGTCTTAAAAAAAACTGTATATCTTTTTATTTATGTTTGTCCTAAAATTATTGTCTTATTTCTAATTATAGATGATTGAAATGTATTAACACCCTATTTTGTCTTTAAGTATTTCAATTTTCAAAATCTAAAAGTAACCGACGTCTTTAATGCAGGCGCATAATAGGTAATCTCATGAAATAAACACTTCATTAACCACACATATCTTATTTCGATCGTTTTTTGTTTCTAAACATTTTTTTCGGGACAGAAGAAGTAACTTATAACACTCTAACAAATCTTCCTTATATACATCGTCTTGACAAAATCAAAATAATAAACAAGAAAAAAGGAATATCATCAAAAATTGTGGATGGCTCTTGATAACATTTTATTTTCTTGAAAGGCGATGAATACGAGAGCTAGTGAAACCATATCTACAAAAATGGAAAATATTTATATTGGCATTATATTTTTGGTGGTGCATAATTAAGGTTGATGATGTATTAGTACAAATTACCTTTTATCTTATTTTTATTTTCTTTAAATATAAAACAATTTCTTTTAATTTAGTAAAAAACAAACCAAAATACATTTTCATGAAATGACATTTACTTGTAGTTTTTATGACACCAATGGTAATTGTGAAGAGACGTTTTGTTTGCTCCTTTAAAGAAACCAACAAATATTGTGGATTTTCATGGCAAAATTATTGAGATTTCTTTTGACTTTTTATCCAAAAAAATTTAATTGGCATCAAAAGTTTTACTATAGTAGCTTATAATATAATAGAGTTAATTACATAAATTGTCCTTATGTTTTATCTAAAATTATAAATATCGTTCCTAAATTTAAAACTTTGCATAAATCGTCCAATTCTGGAAACTAATTACGTTTTTCGTCCCTAAAATGGTTGTCCGTTTAAATTTTCCGTTAAAATTTCCGTTAACTAATTACATATTTCGTCCCTAAAATGGACGTCCGTTAGAAACTAGGGACGAAAAGCGTAATTAGTTTTCAAAAGTGGACGATTTATGCAACATTTTAAACTTAGGGACGAAATCTATAATTTTGGATAAACCTTAAGGACGATTTATGTAATTAACTCAATATAATATTTGCAAATTTTTGGAATTTACTTCTTTTTCTCCATTTGTCAAAGTATTACTCAAATAACTTTCGTAGAAGACAAATGTACTTTCATGGGCAAAAGTTTTACACCATTTAATTTAGTTCCTTAATTAAATAAAACCAATATAAAGTACAAAAACAGCAAAATAACAAAGCAAGAGACAAAAATATTTAACTAGGGGTCGATTTGTGTTGAAGACGTTGTATTCATATGTACAATTACGTGTTGATTTTGATTTTCTCAAGTCGTTGTAATCATTGATTACAATACTAATAAAACAAGGTCAATAACACGCTCTCTATCACTCGTTCTATCTAACAGCTAGACCCAGACATATATATTTCGCATCTGGAAACGTCATAAATTATCTTGAATTGGTAGATAGATTGACAACAAATGATTTTTGTGTTGTCACTATAAACAAATAGATAAATGTGGAGTGAAGGGTGTTTTGAGTAGGACTTGGTTTTGAGTTGTGTTTTTTGTGGTGTATAGAAAGAGACTTGTCAAAAAATAGCAAATGCTACAAATGGAACCATGGATAAAACCTACCAATGCAACATAATAATTCAAAGCCCAAATGGGTTGTTTTCTTTATAAAAGTAACCCAAACCTACCCTTTTTCTAGAGTTAAAATTACCAAAACCAATCCAATGTACAACTTTTGTTGCATGGGGTACAAGTAGGTATAGTATGAGCTTTCTGGATTTGGAAATATTAACCTGAGTAAAGGAATTAGAAGTGGTCCATTGGGTTGGGTCTGGGGATGTCATGGGTTATGGACCTTGGATGTGGTCCCTTAACCTAATCAAATTAATTTGCACCATCTTCTGTTATTAGTTTCCATGTGAAGGATTCTTGTCATCCCTTGTTCTTACTACTATTTCTAGAGCCCGAGTGGTCGAATGCAACATGAGCGTGCGTTGGTGACTTGTAACTTGTGCATCAAAAGACGTATGTTGTTCAAGGTTTGAACGGTTTGGTTTGGGAAATAAAGCGGTCTAGGTCTCAATCGTCTGTCGAATGTCGGTTTCATGAGATGTGCCTAATCATTGTAATTTTAGCAAATGGCTTGTTATAGAAAGTTGGTGTCAGATGAATGCCAAACGAAAGTAAATGATCGTAACGGTATTCTTTAAACACGAGAGGGAAAAGACAATCCGAATATATCATTTTTGAAATAAGAGTAAATATAATCTCGATAAATATTTGACCTAATTGAAAAGGCTTTAATAACTAGGGTTATAAAAGAAAATTAGAAAATTATTAACATCGACAATCAACAAATATTTATTTATGGTAATTTATATTGTTTAACATATATCGTGAGGATTCAAGTTAGATAATAAGAAAATTGTTGCTGTTGCTTTACTCAAAAGAATAATGGGTTGTGATCTAGTGGTTACTTGCAACATATTTTGACAAGATAGACATGGACATATATCACAAATATGATTATAATTTTAGTTATTTGTTATAGAAACCGAATCAAATAAGAACCAAAATCTGATAAAAACCGTAAGAACCAATTTTTATGCACAATTTATGATGCACAACTTAAAATTTATTCATCACAATTGAAATTCGAATTAAATTAGTGGACATAAATCACTCGTGCATCAAATCTCCCCTTTGTGCATCAACAATGAGTGACTATAAATGATTTTTACGGTTATTATTAAATTTTGGTTCTTATTGTATCGCTCTCATGTGTATATTTAAAATAAAATAAATTACTGATTATGTATTTATATTCACGCTATAATGTCAATAATTATTTTCGTCCAATATTATTGAAGAATCTACGTTTTTCAAAATGTAATGAATAATAGTGGAATGTCTCTCGATCGCAACCATAAATCATTGAGGAGCTTCTCAACTTTACACATTTGTGTAATCTTCTAAATAATCAAGTCCCATTTTTCGAGACGGTAGTCGACACTACATTGTAGAGGGAAGAATGTATGTCCCAAATGGTCAGGCTGGACTTGCCATCCAAGTTCGTCTCTTTTATTTAAACTATAATCTTTGCTCTAACGTCTTGCTAGTATTTATTTATGGAATTCCATTGCTGTTTAAAAATATATATATCTTTTATTACAACATTTTATACGGTGCCACATTTTATGGTGTTTATATTCCTAAATTTTATGACATATATGTATATTATATTTATGGAATATCAATGAATACTATAGAGCTCAATTAGTCAATTTGAAAAAGACCTTTGCATTTGTGATATTTATGGCAAAATATTTAATTTTTCAGGAATAAAACTCTTCTTTAAGCTTTTCACAAATATACCTCTGTTTTAAACCCTAATTCAAATATTATAACTTTAATGATAACGTTTGTTTGATTTATACTCATGGTTGTTAGGTTAGCGCCTATCCGGAATTGTTTTTGTTTCCGTAAGATTAATCTCAAAATCGTATCATGATAACAATACCCTAACAGTATTGGGTTGTTGCTTTTATAAACGACGAAATAAATAACAATCTCGTGAAACATTAAGAAATATTTTATGAATAGTCCGAAAATCTTTACTTATCTTAATACTAACATAACAACTCATGAATAATTTTTACAACTTTCGCGTTCCTACGATAATATAACCCATACTATAATCAAAATGATCTTATATTATATTGCTTTGACTAGTTTTGAAAACGGGATCATAACATCGAGCGACTCTGTAATCATTATTGCAAGTCATCACTTGGTCATCGATCACCCTACTACCCTTCATTTGCATTTGCGGTTTAATTTGTTAACATATCTTTTTTCCTTTAAGAGTTAATTATATAAATCGTCCCTATGGTTTATTCCAAATTACGAATTTCGTCCCTAAGTTTAAAACGTTGCATAAATCGTCCACTTTTGGAAACTAATTACGCTTTTCGTCCCTAATTTCTAACGGACGTCCATTTTAGGGACGAAATGTGTAATTAGTTCACGATGATTTTAACGAAAAATTTTAACGGACATCCATTTTAGGGACGAAATTCGTAATTAGTTTCAAAAATGGACGGTTTATGCAACGTTTTAAACCTAGGACGAAATCCATAATTTTAACTCTTCTTTTAACTATTACTTTTTCCAAAAATACATTAATTTATATTCATGCAGTTGTTAGTTTAAACGTCATTTAAAATATATTCGTAACACTGAGAAAAGATCCATTAAGACCTATAATTTTATTGAGACCAAAAGACCTTATCTTGGCCTTTCATCCATTTTAATCTAATGGCTAAGATTAAAACCAAAACTCATTTTTCTTTTATTTTTTTAAATTAAATTATCTCACAAACCGTTAATCGTTAGACGAAACAAAATATACCGTTGCGATCGTCTCGCTTTTATCTTTAATTAGAGTAGTGGTGTTATATACTTTCGACGACTTTTTTTTTTTTTTTTTTTTGATGGGTATTGAAATTATAACGATAATATCATATATGATATTTACATCATTACGTAAAATTGTATAAAAGAGAATTACTATAAAATGTATAAACTACCTAAATTTAGAAAAAAAAATCGAATTTTAACTAGTTTTATTTTTTCTCGTTTTTTGACATAAAATATGATATACTAAAATCACATATGATACTACTATATCATATGTGATATTACTGTAAATCATATATGATATGAATATAAATCATATGTGATATATATTAAAATCGCATATGATAATATTATATCATATGTGATATTACTGTAAATCATATATGATATGAATATAAATCATATGTGATATATACTATAATCACATATGATAATACTATATCATATGTGATATTAGTGTAAATCATATATGATATGAATATAAATCATATGTGATATATACTAAAATCATATATGATAATACAATATCATATATGATATTACTGTAAATCATATATGATATAAGTATAAATCATATATGATATTATGTATGTAAAAATTTTAAAACTTAAAAGACAATAACACACATGAATTTAACTCTAAATATGAATTTTAATACACAACAATGTTATACAATGTATAACCTATATAGACCCAGAAAAAAGTTTGAATTTTGACGACTTTTATTTTTTCGTTTATGGCCAAATGTTGAAATTCGTAAGACAATATCACATATGATTTGAACACTAAATACGAGTTTCGAAACATAGATTTGTTATATTACATACATTCAACTTAAATAAAAAAGAAAAACAAAAAAATAATATGTCAAACTACTGATATCACATATGATAAAACAGCGATTTGTAATATAAAATTTCAAAACTCGTAAAAAAACCCGAAAATAAATTTCGTCAAAAGTATATCGAGTGGGTGCTCTATAGAAAGAGGAGAAAATGCTCGTTTTAATGGTACAATTTATTCGATTAATACATTTACCGTTTATGAGATAATTAATTTAAAAAAAAAAAAAAAGTTATGATGGGTTTTTTTAATAACCAATGTAATTTTATCTTTTAATTTTAGCCTTTAGATCATAATTTTTGGATGGTTGAGATATGGTCTTTAGGTCTCAAATTTTTATTAGGTCTTTAATGAACTCAACCCTCGTAACACTATCGAAATATATTTAACAGAATCAAATAATATTTAAACTCTAACACATATATGTAAAAGGAAATATTATCGTTTCAAATAAATATGTTTCTATCTATACTACACAAAAAGAAGAAGAAAAATTACACTGCTCATTTTATCAAATTTAAATAGGAAAAATGCTATACTATCTTTCATTATACTTAGTATTAGATAAGTATTTCATGTTTATATATGTTGCTAAGTTCAATGTATATAGGGGGGCTACATTGCACCGAGCGGGTTCACCCGAACCCGCTGAATTGGAAATGTTTTAGAATTTTAATGTATTTTTAGTTTTATTTAATTTATAAACCCGCTGATTTTGCACACAAATATAACTAAATTCTAATTATAAATCCACTCGAAAAGTTTTCTAGCTCCGCCCCTTTATGTATATTTAGGATCTTTTGAGCAATGATGATTCTAAATTGGATGCATTTTCTTCAAATACGTTAGATTTTAATGTTTGAAATAAGGTTAACATAATTTTATATCTTTTATAGAGAAACCGACATTAATACATACTTTTACTTCATATATTATATATGATTGTCATTTGAATATTTCTTTTTTATTTTCATTTTATATTGATTTTATAAAATAATTTCAAACCGTTAGATTTAAATGACACTTTAAAAAAAAAATTATGCTATTTGTATTTCTCCATATCTCCACTACCCAAAGAAGGCCGTGTAGATGTGGATCTTTTGCCCAAAGCGATTGAACAAACTTTGATGTAATCTTATCGAAAATAAATTAGTTTGCCCTTATCGTCGCACAGGTATCATAATAGTATGTATAATGCAAAACCATTAATTGTCATGATGAACATTGATGTTTTAACAAGATCATTTTGATTATAGAATCGGTCACGTGATCGTATGATGAGGGTAGGATTGTAAAATCAGTGATGGATCATTATATAGTAATAAGATAAATTAAGATTTCCGCATCTTTTTTAATGTTTCATGAAATTGTCAAATAATGAGCCCTTCTTATAAAATTATATCAGTTATAAAAGCAATTGTTCTTTATTCTTAAGATATTGTTATCTCGATCCGATTTTGAGATATTAATCTTACAATGACTTTACAATGACAAAACAATGTTGAAATATTCACGATCTTGACAACCTTGATTGTAATCAAAATATCGTTATCATTGTTATAATATTTAAGTTAGTTTTTAAAACAAAGCTTTATTTGTGAAAATCTTGAAGAAAAAGGTTATTCTAGAAAAAAAAAATTTCTTGCCATAAATTTCACAATAGCAAAGGTCCTTTTCAAATTGACTAAGTGAGCCGTATTTATTTAAAAATATAAACAACATATATAAACTGTTGCCACCGTCTAAACTGTTTCAATAAAAAACATGGTATTGGTCATAATAAAAATTTTCCGTCAATAGTAATTTAATACTATATAATAATATATTTGAATACAGGCATAGGGTGATGGGAATGCCGAAACTTCTTATTTGTGTTTTTGCCGTTAAAAAAAAAAAAAGTACTAAATAATAATATATCTTTAGTAAAATATTTTTTTAACACATAATCACAAACATTATGTATCTTCTTGTACATGTAACAAATCTTATATATGGAATTCCAAGCGATGTAAAATGAAACTGGTTGATATAGTTTGTTCCAATAATTTCTTTTTTTAATGTGTAATTAGATATTAAGCTGAAACAAACAAGTATTATAAAATTTGAAAAAAAATATTTAGCGAGTTTCAAATATTCGACTAAAATTGTACTTTAGTTCTTTTAAATTATATTGCTAGATTTTTATTTTGAGCACATTTTTTGTTTCCCATTTACAAATAAAAAATAATTGTATATAAGTGTAATGAAATTTAATTCACAAATATTGTTTTTTATCTAAATATTTAGTCTTTCATGTTGTTAATTATTGAAATATAATATTTTTGTGAAAATTTGTCATGAATTCATTTACTGTATGTTATATAAATTATGTTGATAGTCTTATTTTTTCATTTTAACATTTTGACATAATAATTA
The DNA here is from genome assembly GCA_910822075.1 of Senecio squalidus. Lineage (NCBI taxonomy): Eukaryota > Viridiplantae > Streptophyta > Magnoliopsida > Asterales > Asteraceae > Senecio > Senecio squalidus. The sequence goes on along the minus strand of CAJVGC010000001.1, from coordinate 2,012,904 downwards.
ATGATATCGAAAATGTATAAAAGATTAATTACATATGAAAGAAACATTGATTTTTTTATTATTCTAAAATAAATGGACATGATGATATTAATAATCTGTGTGTCACTTAACTATTATATAAATCACAAATAAGTTCTATATTAAAAACTAACAAAATTTTAAGTTGACTTTTACATATGATGTTAACGATAAGAAAGGTTATGATTTTTTTTATATTTAAAAGTTTTTTTTTTTATATAAAATGGTGATATTTGAGCTAATCCATAACCTTAAGGTCATTGATTCAAGTCTTATAAAAAAACAAAAAGTTTAAATAGTGTGTGATTGATATAATAATTCTTTTTTTTTAAATAACAATTTAATCAATATTCTTTATGTTTCCGTACAATTTTTTTTCTTTAAAATAACCCCAAACAACTAAAAGGTTCAATGTTGCATATAATCAAAGCATTTGATATCCCTAATCCAAAATAGCATGATCAAAAGGATTGCACCTCGTTTAAGGTCTAGGGTATGTGCGGCTAAGGTTAAGGGCCAAACCACTTGTGGGGTTTGGGAAAACGTCCCAAGGCCGAAATAAGAAACACAAACTATTGTGCAAGGTGATAATGTCCGCAAATTGACTTTGATCGGCTTCTATGTGAATTATTGAACAGTGACTGTATATGCCGAATTTGGTTAACGAGTGTACATATCATCGTTCTTCAAACATGTACCGAATCTTTATAACATTAGAGGTAGACTAGGGCAGAATGTATGTACTAAATATCAATAATTTTGGATGGGTAGTAAAAGCATTAACAAAATTTTAATGAATCTAATTTTAACAGCAATAGTATTACAATAATTGATTTATATTCTCCCAATACTTAGTTTCATTTATGTTTAATTAAATAAGTAATCTTATTTAATAATTCATTAAACTACTATAATATTTAATTTGTTTGCATTTTAAAATCCTCAGTGTCGACACATGAATTGGTTCTCCGTACAAACAACTTCTACGTTGGATCATTGTTCTCGACAACAAACTTTTATACATGGGCGAATCTAGCCTTTGGAGTGACGCGTTTTTGTTGCTTAATTATTTTTTTTTTTTATTTGTCCATTTTCTGCCTTATACTTGGAAGTATTTTTTTAAGAGAAAAGTATAGTAATTAAGGATAAGGAACATGTTACTTTATATAAGTTAGATAAAAGGTTATCATTGTTATGTCTGTAGTAATACAAACAAAAAGATTCGGCATTGCCATCACTCATACCATGACCTTAAGGATAAGGAACATGTTTGTTTGTAGTAATTAAAGATAAGGAGCATGTTACTTTATACAAACATGGGGTGATGACAATGCCGAAGCTTGTTGTTTTTATTTTTGTCGTTCAAAAAAAAATAAAAATTAGATAAAAGTATAGTAATTAAGTTGTAATTTACATAATGTTTTATTAGTGAAAAAAGGCTGGATTTATCATACAACACTAGAAAAAGAGGCCTTTAACTTTAGACAAAGCAATGAAAGCTCAAAAGTTGCTTTACACTACATTTTCCCTCATTTCTTCTTGGCATAATGCAACATATGGACCCCTTTTACACCCTTTGCCCCCAATATATAAAGTAAACAAATATAACCATAATAATTTCATTCCTTGTATATTATATTTTAAATAAATCTTTCATATTTGACATGATGTGTTTAGATTAACTAAACTCGACCAAATCCAAATACACTATATCTACACTAGCACCGACGGATCCATGTCATAAATAAACAAGTATCCGAAACAATTACTTTTCATACTATTCAACCCGTAACATTATTATGAAAATGAAATAAATAATTACTACTTTTATATCCGATGACAAACTTAATTCAAACACTACTTGATAACTTCTTCCGTCTATCTAAGATCAAAGATGAACCGGTAAAAAGACAAATATGTCATTGTTACGTCTTAAACTCGTAATTAATAGATTCGAAACTCAAACTATACATAACTCTTTTAAAGTAGTACATTGTAACATCTCTTCAATACAACAAACAAACACATTTTAAAAGAAAAACCAAAGTGGCAAATAAATGTACAACAATTCCTTTAATACCTTAAATTGACACCTATCTTCTTCAACACTTTAATAAAACGAACTTGTCAGATTGTTGTAAGTTTTGTCTCTTTTTTTCCTCAGAAACAACTTCAATTCGTTTTAAACTTGTCAGAAATTTCCTTTTTTAGAATGTGATCTAACTTCTGACTTTTATAACAAGAATTAATTTCTTAAAACAATAAATATTCCATTTTGCGATTCTACTTGAAAACAAGTGTTTAAAAAAATATATTTAATCTTATTCTGAAATCTATTACAATACTTACCTATAAATATTTCTATCTATCGTATGTAGATAAATCATAATCTGGTATCGATACAAGTTATCTTGTGCAATGTCACGTCACATGTTAATAAGTTTTAGTTAATCGTATACTGATATAGAATAAAAACAATTATTGAAAGTTAAATATATATAACAAACGCGGATTAAGTTAGATAGATCTAATGAAGTTGGTTATATACAATTTAGTTTTGAACTTATGATAAAATGATCACTTTCTTGCATTTTGGTATCAATCATAGTAGTAACTATTACGCATATGTTTTAGAATAACAATAACAATACCAAATTTATTTTTTATTTCAACGGTTTTGGTATTTTGACTTTATCTTATTTTATTATTTATATCAATTCTGATAATTACAGAGGTAAATTAATAGGGGTTTTATCCTTGTATTGTAATTAAACTAGCTTATTGACCCGTATAATACGCGGAGGACTATATCGAAAAAAATATAATTTTAAACAAAGAATATAAGCTATATGAAAGATTAATAAAAACTTATTAGTCATTAAACAAAATGAATTATATTAACATGTTACGTTGTTTCGCTTATACATAAGCGAAATTATCTAGAACTTTATGTCATTTGTTAATAAGAAATAATAATTGTGGAGTGGAATATGAGATTATTATATTACTTCAAAAATATCATATACATATTGACGATTTTTGTAAGGCAATTCGTGCATGTTGTCAAGATGAGCTCGGAGTTAAAGAAAAACAAATTAAAGACAAATAAACATACATTACGTGTTGCAATTTAACAATGTCACAATAACAAAAAATAGTCAATATACGTTACGTATATTTAAAAGAAAAAAATAAAAGTCAAATACTTAAAAGATATATGTTACGTAATTTTTTAGATATTAATTTAAAGTAACTGTGTTAAGTTATTTAAATAATCATATGATTCATGACGAATTTCTTGCGACACTTTATCGTCGCGAGAAGTAAATAAAACAAAATCAGACCAATAAAAATCCGACACGTCGTCGGGAAAATGAATATTGACGTGAGAAATGAATAATGCCGCGACAACGTGTCAAATTTTTATTGGTCTGATTAAAATATGTGTACTATCGTGACAGAAAAAATGTAATGAAAAATCTGTCACGAATTAGGTGATTATTTTTGTAAAATGTAAATAATAAATGATTATTTTGATAATTCGCTCTAATATATATCAATTCATGCATGTTGCCATAAACCTACTATGCCAAAATACTAGTTACTTTTATTAAAAATTAACAAAATACATTACTAAAATCAATAAAAAAAAAAAAAAAAAAAAAAAAAAAAAAAAAAAAAACTTACTATTTTAGTTATAAGTTAACTTTACAAAAACAACTTTTACATTAATAATTCAACATTATTTAACCTAATTAACAAAAGTCAAAGATTTGGCAAACTAAACCAGATTTGCTCAAATGCTTTAACAATTACATCATGATATTCATCTGAATTCAAAGAAAGATAGCAAGCAAGTAACTCTTCCAAATCTTTAGATGATTTAATATTATTCTCGACAATCATTTCCATCATGGATTCCATAAAATCTTTCTTAGGATCAAATGATGTTTTCACCACTGCCAAGCTTTCTGATAAGTTCTTTCGTTGTGTCGATTTTCGCACAATTCGTTTACTCAGCGCGAGTTTTGGCGAGTTGGCTCGGATTTTTATCCCGGAGTTGGACTTCCTAGCTGGAGTAATTTGCTTACTTTCTTTGATGATGTTTTTGCTAGTAAGTGATGGTTGTTTTGGATTACTTGGTTTTGTTAAGATTCGCGCGAGTTTAAGGTTGTCGAAATCCGATGAAATATAGGGTTTCTTCGTGTTCGTGTTGTTTACGTCGATTATGATATCGGAAGTTGAAGAACTGAGTCGACATGTGCATGACTGAGTTGACTCGGAGGAAGGACTAGTTGTAATTGTGGTGGGAGTAGGAGAATGAAAGAAATCTTGAAGTGTCTGAGTTGACTCGGTGAACTCAGTGAGTGAAGAAGTATGTTTTGGTGATGGTTTGTAAATAGTTTTTCGGTTTGGTTTCGGTTTTTTTGATGATTTTCTTGGTGGGTCATGAAAATGTGGGAATTTTGGAGAATTATTGTTGTTGTTATTATGGAATTGAGAAACTTTTGGTGTGTAGTAAAATGAGTTTCTTGGTTGTGAAAAATGGTTGTTTTGTGTGGTGGTTGATGGTGGTTTTTTGTGGTGGTTAGTGGTGGTTGTGGTGGTGCTCTTCATTTTGTTCATGTCTCTAAGCTTATAAAACCAAGCATTTGGTATCATATCGGATAATTTAAACCTATAATTACCCATTTCTCTCTCTCTCTATGTGTTTGTGTTTGTGTTTGTGTGTTTTGGTGTGTGTGTTTGGTTTGTGAGGTGGATGAATAAATAGGTATATAAAGAAGAAGAGTTATAAGTGGCACTTAATTCTTCTTTTACAACTACACATGGCTCTACAAAATTATTTCATCAACATGGAGTTAAAATAGTAAATTTTTGGGTAATATATAGGTTAGTAAATTTTGGTTAATTTGTATTTATTTAATTATTAGACTCCAAAATAGGTTTCATTTTCATCATTTATGATAGAAATATTTGATAAAGTATTTTGTTGTTTAATGACATAAAAATGACAAAAGTTGAAACTTCCTTAGAATGTTAAAAAATTAGAAAATAATATATTGATAAAATATAGCATTTGTCCTAGAAATATGTTAAAGCGAATAATTTTTTAAAGTCGGTTAAGAATTCAGCCACCTAAAATCTATTTCGAATACCTGGCTTTATTCTTATCATGCATCTAACTTCGACTTTTAATTACCTTAATGTAAGAACTTCAAATCTCGGTGATCCAACTGTTATCGAACTCCTGATGTCGTCTTTTCCACTGCCACACAAGTTTGGGTGAGAAAAAAGAGCATGATATTGTTTACCCGAGAAAAACCATGAAATCTGGTTCTAATACCACTTGAATCTCAACTTCAACAATCCATTGGGCATAGTTGTTAAACTCGTATGAGTCATGAGTCGACTCGTACGAGTCAAGTTGGTTTTTAATAAAACATTATCGACTCGGACTATAATTCGGATATTCGCTTGACTCGTACCACTACTCGCTTGACTCGTATCATGACTCAATTACTACTACTCGCTTGACTCGTATCATGACTCAATTACCACTACTCGTTTGACTCGTACGACTCGTAAAGTGACTTGTATAATGACTCGAAAATAAATTTAATTATCAACAAATCTATATAAAAACCTTAATATTATATTATACTATTATACGTGTACTATATATTTATTTTATATATATTTTAAAATTATGACTCCTACGAGTCGAGTCACGAATCAAAATTTAAGAAAACGATTCACGTTACGATTCACGAGTTGACAACTACGTCAGAGAGACTCTTATAATTCAGGAAACTTTTTAATGACGGCGGTTATGGCGGTTATTGGAAAAAAAAAGAAAAAAAAAAAGAAAAATCTGAGAATATTTATATACCTCAATAAATAAAGTATTAAGGACATCTCTCCCTCAAAACATTGTAAAATAAAATAGTACTCCGTATTAACTTTAACTTTGAGTTTCTAGTGAAAGTTGTAAAACGACATGGGAAAAGGTATCAATGTTGGGTTCTATGTAAACAAAAAAAATCTGTCACCGAATGTCATATTTATTGTCACGTTTTTTTAGCACAATAATAGGTATTTAACATCAATTTTTACTTTTAGTTATATTTTGTTTTTTAGTTTTTGATTTTGTGCAACACTTTTTCTCTATGTCTCTTAATGACTGTTTTAACGAATATTAGTTTGAGTTGTAATAGCATATTGTTTATATTTCATCAAATTCAGTATGATATCAGTATTTTTGATACAAGCCTAACGGTCGTTGAAACAAAACATAACTATTAAGGATAAAAACTAAAAAGTAAAGTTAAATAAGTTTGAAGAGGAGGGATACGAACTCGGAGGTCGGGGACGATAGCCACATGCTCTAATCCTGATCTACATGTGTCCTATTGCCTCGCTAGCTAGATTCGTTACCAATAGTAACCTAAATGTGAAGGTTTGCTCTCACTAGCTATTTCGATATCTCACGTTCAATTGAAAGGTGTTAGTAGGAGAGAAGCGACGTCCTAAGTGGGTTTTTAATATGACGACATATTTCTTTTGCAATTTTTTTTAAGAAGAATGAATAGGAGGCGTGGAGTTTTTTTTTTAAATCGATTAACCTCTAGGAATCTTTTTTATCAATTTGATCTAAATGTTAATTTAATCCTAGTGTCGATACATGTATGTTTTTTAGCCATCAATAATTCATAGGGCGTACCCTGAAAATTATTCTCACGAGAAAAAGTAAGATGATCATCGTTGAATGAGGTTTTATATATTATGTATAACGGTTTAGGCTCGTGTTTCATTAACCAACAAAACACCCTTTGCTAATATATGCTCTACCTTTAAACCAAATCACTTCTGTTTAGCTGTTCATGTTATCATTTTTAAATGTCATGTTGACATATTGTAACAATAAATAGACATTATTTACTGATTAAACCCACACGACTTTTCTATGTTGTTATTTTTAATATTTATTTATAATATGTTACATAATCAAATGATTTTTAAACATGTCAACCTTTATTACACGACAAAATGTTGATAATGGGAAAATAAATGAATAGTATGTACTAAATCTAGAAAAGGGTATAAATAGAGTGAGGTCCTAAGTAATGTATTATTATATTAAATTGGTATAGGTACATTGTTAAAAGGCTGATAGTTGATACCTAACGATATAACCAAATCAAATTAAATATATTGTTATATAAATTTACAATAATTACGTTAAATATAAGCCAATAGACTTGCGCGAATGATGAACACTTGTATTTTCTTTTCTAAAGAATGTTTAAGTTCGTAAAAGCTTGTGGTTTAAAACTTTAACCGGTTACGCCTTTGTTTGGTATTTATGGACGCTTAAAAGGGGCATTCCACCTTCTGGGAAACCAACCGACATATGATTAGCATGAGGGTAGGGGTGAATCTTATGAAGTGTAATATGGATGATTTCATATTACCAAAATTTATAGGGGCATTATTTTTTTTATTTTTTTTTTGAACGGCAAAAATACAAACAAGAAACTTCGGCATTACCATCACCCCATGTCTGTAGTCAAATATATTAAATTAGCAGAAAGCTAAAAAGAACCAGTTACATAAGCGTATACATTGGATTTCTAATCCCAAAAGACCAATCAAGTTTGCGTCTACCCTTATTGTTACACCATAAAAAAACTTGCGACACCATCATGTTAAAAACATCACTACAATAGACCCTATTGGGAGAGAAAATCAACTTGTTCCTGAAGTTCCATAAAGACCACCATAAAGCAAAAAACGTGGCTTCCACATAATCCTTCTTCTCTCTTTTTATTTTTAACTCGTCAAACCAACTTTTCCAACAATTCCATGAATCAAAATAAGTTGCAGGTAAATCCCACCAAATCAACATCCTCTTTAAAAGTTTACCTGTAAAAGAACACAAGAAAAAAATATGATTAGTAGTTTCCGCCCTTTCCTTGCACATCGGACACTCCAAGCTTTGAATATCAAGACCACGTAAGGATATGTTAAATCTTGTCGGAAGTTTATCACCTCCTATTCTCCAAACAAGAAGATTGACTTTAATGGGTACTAGCTTACACCATCTTGTAGGATCACCTTCTACCATATTAAGATTAGAAGCAATAACTTTCCGAATAGAAGCGACGGAAAACAACCCATTCTCCTCCAACTTCCAGCTCCATGAATCTATGCCATTGATTAAATGAACATCACTAAGGTAGTTTCTAAGTTGTAAAAGTTGCTCATTTTCTACTCCCCCTCTAGGAGCCCTACGAAAACCGCCTTCGAGACCATTCGAAAGCTTATCAAAAACCGAAACGACTTGGTTATTTTCTAACACATACAGCCGCGGAAATAAGGATTTAAGCGTCCCTCCAACCGTCCAATTCTCTAGCCAGAAACAAGTATTCTTCCCATTCTTTACAAATTTGCTAATAAAGCTCAACAAGTCAATATTTAACTCTTTTAGTTCCATCATCCCGTTCACTACTCCTGACCAAATTGAAGTCGCACCAAGACTCATAGGATTATTAAGTTTCCCGTCATCACCATGAATAGCTTTTATGACCGATATCCAAAGAGCGTTTTGTTGAGTTTTAAAGCGCCAAACCCATTTACTCAATAACGCCCTATTCATAGAAAAAAAAACTTGAGACATCAAGACCTCCTACATCCTTACTTGCAAGCACCTTATCCCAACCGAACCATGCCATTTTCCGAGAATCCCCTTCAACTCCTCTTAGAAATTTACTACGAATAGCTTCTAGGATTTTAAGAACACCCTTCGGAACTTTAAAAATTTGAAAGTAATATGAAGCGAGTGCACTTATGACAGATTTAATGAGCGTCAAACGACCTCCCATACATATATATATAATGCTTGATTTTTGCTTTTTCTTATATATGTGTGTGAAGTTGTATAGAGGAGGACCTATATTTAACTTTTCGTTATAGACATCCGAAATTTCAAAAAGAAAACCACATACGAAATGAGTCAAATAACATGAGGCAAGACCTCAACTCTTAATTTTCGCCTTATGTTACTCCAATCATCAAATTACCGTAATTGGTATGTTGTTGAGGCTTACACCTTACCTATCAGGACAACAAAGTTCGTTTGAATTGGATTTTTCGGATTACCCCTAAAAAATAATACCAAGCAAAGATAATGATGTATTATTATTTTATTTTATTTTAACGACAAAAATACAAATAAAAAGCTTCAACATTACCATCTAATTACCATAATGATGTATTATTATTAGTTGTACAAATGAAAATGACTAAAATTAAAAAGAAGATAAAGTGTCGCCGAATAAGCCAATGGTGTTAAAAGGTGTTCTTTCATCATCAACAAACATCACACACTTAAAAAAAAATGAATTTGGACCGTTTGGTTGGGTGGCAAATTTCTATATTTGTTATCGTTAAAGATTTGTTTGATGGGTAAAAGCTAGTGACACTATAAACATGTTGTGTTATAGATAAAAAGGAATTCTATACTACATTTATGGTCGGGTTCATTTCTTGACATTACTTTTTTATTATTATTATTATCATTATTATTATTATTATTATTATTATTATTAATGTTTTTAGAAAATTATTTAAAAATAGTTATATCGATTGTTTTAAACACGTTATGAAATACTTGATTTTGTTGTACCAAATCCAAAATATTAAAGACACCTATAACTCAACTTAGAAATACAGTAGAAACTCTATAAAATAATATATTTAGAACCATCAAAATTAATATTTAGAACCACCAAAAATATACATTGAATTTAGAGGTGATTTTTTTGTTTTTTATTAAGTGGATTTTGGGTTTCTTTTTATTGTTTTTTATATTTGGGTTTCAACCAATCATTTAAATAACCACTTTAAATTAATAGTTAACTTTAAATTAATATATCTAGAGTATAATTAGATTTTAGAAAATAAAAACTAATTACACCAATGTAACAAACATTTAATTTTTTTTCCAACGAGTACTTACTTCATATATACTTCCGACAACTTTTTTTTTCTTCTGGTGGGTTTCAATATATACACCTGTGTATATACCAATTCGCCGAAAACACATTCGAACCATATATTCATAGATGAGTACATATGTATACACAAGTGAATACAATGTTATTCACCGGTGTATGAACTAATTCGTGACGTACATTTTAACCATATACTCACCACTGAATACATACGTATACACATGTGTATACGATGGTATTTATTAGTGTATACACGTAGTTTTTGAAAAATTCATAATTTGTTGTATATACACCAGTATACATAAAAAAAAATATTCAAAAATTTCAAAATTCATATTTTTTAAAGAGAAAAAAATACTCGTTCTAAAGTTATATTTTTTATTTCGTAAAAGTTTATAATTTAAAAAGATATTTACTTTTGAAAATGAAGTAAATTTTGTTAAATGAGTGGTTATAAAATGGTTTCTATGATTCCTAAATATTTTTGTGGTTTCTATTTGAAAACTATATATATATATATATATATATATATATATATATATATATATATATATATATATATATATATATATCCCGTCCGGTTTTGGTTTTGGTCAATTTTTCTGGTTTCGGACCGAACCAAGAACAGGGTTTCTAGCATTTCAAAGAATGTGGACCGAATCGGTTGCAACGATTAGAACCAGTTTCTTGTCCATCGAGTCGCGTCAATTTTTAAATCGTTTTTTCTCATCCCTAAATTAAGCCATGACTAATAAAAAGTTAATTGGTTAAAAGATTAAAACAACAATTTAATAAGAAAGTATTGCTACACCCAAAAACTATTGATATACAAAATTTAGTGATTAAATGAACTTCATACAAAAAAATAAATTAAGTCGACCAGACACGAGAAAATTAAATAAAATATCTCTAGTCAAAGAAGGGAATAAATACAAAACAATAAATACAAAACTCTTATTTTGTTTTTTAAAACTAAATTTCTCATTTATTTCTGGTATTTACCATTTCTGAATAATATTTTTTTAGTTTATAAAAATTGTTGCCATTCCCGGATTTTGCGGCTCGTGGAGTGATGGGAGTGCTAGTTGATCGTTTTGGCCGTTTCTTATTAAAGGAGTTAAATAAAATATCATAAAAATAAATGTGAAAATTAAATTTCATTATTTTATTTAAATTAAATAGATTTAAAAGAAATAAACTTTTTTAATTGGGTTGTCCGTTGGATTATTGTTATATCGACGGGTATCAACATATACTTCTTAACTTGTCGAACGTCGTGTGTTTTGTACTTGTCGAACGTCGTGTGTTTTGTACTATAAGACAGTCTAGAGGTATTTTTTTTATGATGATCTGTTAGTGTTAGTAAAAAAGACACTCATCAATTATCATGTTCGATCTCTCACCGTTGGATTGTTTTTCTTTTTTTCTTTTCTATTAAGTCGGGTACTCATGGGTTTCTAAAACAAGAAGTAGCTCTTGATTATTTTAGGTCAAACAAGTCGACTCAGGCTTTAGGTTTTCTAAAACCCCTACCATCCATGATTTGGAAGAGAAAAAAAAAAACAACAACAAATGAAAAAAATATAGTTCCTTGTACTTGTATGAATTAATGTTAAGTGTAAGAGCACGGGAAGTGACCCCGTTCTCGGCTTGTAAACCATCCACAACGAGGGTTATCACACCGCCCCCTCGTTGTGGGTTTTCGTTGTGGATCTCGTAAACCAAATAACCATTCATGATTAATTTTTTTTCTTTTTCTTTTTCTTCAACGATTATATTTAAATATATATATATATATATATATATATATATAAAATTTTAAAATGTTACCGTTATTGACCATTAGAATTTTTTTTTTTCTTTTTAACATTTCATTTATAAATATACTATAAGATTTAACTAAAAATCACATAATTTCTCAATCTCTCTCAATCTTTTTATAAAAAATCTGTATAATCTCAAAACTAAAAAACATCCCACAAAAAATGAGTTCACATTGTTCAACCGATTCCGATGTTACGGATTTCGATGTTGAACAAATGGAGGAGGAGGAAAATGGGGTGGAAAGTTCACGTCGGAGTGAAAAAAAGGCGCTATATCAACCGCGATCGAACTGCAGCAAACGAAAACGTGCTACGACATTACTTCTCCGGTGAAAGCACGTACACGGATGAATATTACCGTAGACGATTTCGTATGAGAAGACCTATTTTCCTCAAAATAGTTGAAGGTATATCTAATTACTCCTCAAAATACGGGTAAAATGGGTTTTAGAGTTTACATAAATGCATGTCCGCTATGCGTATGATGCCGTATGGGTTTACTCCGGACGCTTTTGACGAATATTTATAAATGTCAGAGAGAACATCATCTAAATCCCTAGATAATAAAAAACACAATGAGGTTCACGGGTTTAAGGGTATGCTTGGTAGCATCGATCATTCGATTGTATGCATTGGTGTTGGGATCAATGTCCAAATACATATAAAGGGCAATACACACGGGGTGACCATGGTTATCCAACAGTTATGTTGGAAGACGTTGCGTCGTCCGATCTTTGATATGGCATGCTTACTTCAGTGTCGCGAGGTCAAACAACGATATCAACGTGCTTAAAATCTATAACTTGAGTTGTGGATGTCACATCAAACAAAATTTACACAACCATACATAACTCAAGTTATCACTTCCGTTACTCTAAGTGGCATTATATCTATTTTTAACCACCTCTGTGATATTTTATTTATGAATTTTTTTTACCTCAAAATGCTCCATAATTGATGACCAAAAAGGTATTTTTACTCTCTTCTTAATAGAAAATCTTTAATTAATAATTAATAGATAAACACAATTTTTAGTACAAAAATTCAACGTGGAACCAATGTGAAGAAGTTCACAAGAGAACAAGACTACAACTTTTCCAAAATTTGTCATGGGTTCATCAAGAGATAAGACATAAAGCTGAGTCTTTTGTAGCGTTTGGGTGTGTATATGTATCTATCTTGTGCTCGTTTGTTGGTATGTTTATGCATGTGAGTGTATGCTTAAAAATATATAATAAGATATATAAAAACTATATTTTGGTCTTACATTTTCGATGAACGGTCGAAAATACTGGCATTACACAATATTTATGAAATTTTGGTCTTATTGGATCCCCTTCCTTTTCATGATGTATATATGTAGGTGTTGTCGGCTATTTGATTTGATTGTAATTTATCTTAAGCCAAAAGAAAAACCTGATGAGAAAAATTATGAGTCGGTAAAATGTACAAAAACTCAGGAACAAATATGTACGGAATAGAAAGATTCCAACCCCAAAGTAAAGAATTACACACATTTTCAAAAAGATTAGTGGGGTAAAGGGGGGCAACACCCCCTAAATTACCCTAAATTAAGGTGGTCTTAGTAGGTCGGAGCGCAACAACCCCAATAGGGTGCATGATAATCTTCAGACCCGAAACGTTATGTTTAGGCTATTTATTATTATACCCGTTTTTTCATCAAAAATCGATTTAATAATAGACAACTTTTCCCAAAATACGAAGGTATCACGGTTGGAGGGTGTATTTGTAGTTTAAGACATAACTTAGGTTTTGTTTACATCAAGAATTGTATGTGTAGACCATACTCACAATAATTTTGTTTTGACTAGTAATTCTATTGCGTTTAATACTATTTATATATCTTAAAATATCTCAAGTGATATCTCGTAATTAAGGCACCATGAATGTATGATGGACAGGGGAAGTCGTAGATGGCGATTTATCCTTTTTCTATAGTCGATTAAAATTAATAATTACCCCGTCCGCCTTTTATAGATTACCCGAGTATACACTAAAATAACTTTAGAGGTCTCAAATTAGATTTACATGATCAAAATAGTACCGATCGTAATATAAATATATCTTTAGGTACCTACGCATGCAGAAAAGATGAAAAATAGTTATGTTTGTACGAATGTCCTGAAAAAATCAATATATTTGTTATGAAGCTATTATTAAGGGGGTGTTTGTGTCGGCTTATTAAACGGACTTATGAGCTTATATAATTTTTTATAAGTTAATAAACTCATTTTATAGGCTTATGAGGTTATGAAGCTGAGCTTATGGCTTATTTAAAGTCATAAGCTTAACTTGATAAGCTCATAAACGGAAAAAAATGGGTTTATAAACTTATGAAAAATTAAATAAGCTCATAAGCCGGTTATATAAGTCAAAACAAACGCCCTCTAAATTTATTTTAAAAATGGAAATATGTATGATTGATGATGATTATATTGTTGCCCATAGATAATCATATAAAACTAAAAAGTATTATATAATTTTCTCATGCGGTTGATTTATAATGATTATAATTTCTACTTTTTCTAATTGATTAAAGTTGTAAACACACGAGTGTTGGACCTATTGGGCCCGTTAGTTATAAATTTTCCAGACTTTCAACTTTGGAAAAATAATGAAGAAATATATATGCTAATTTAAAGTATCAAATTTCATAGATGATATTTTATAAAGGTCATTTTTCAAGTAATTTATAAAATGTCATAAAGTTCGTATAATAGACGGAATATTTAAGTTTTTTTCTTTAGATCTTGATATATGAAATTGACTCTTGTTTACAAAATAACTTTGTGAATTCTTTTGTATATTCGTACTTGTAGTAAAATAAGCTATGAGAGGCAATAAGACATGCGTGGATGTCTTATCTGGATTCGGTCTTTTTTTTTTCTTTCAATTTATATACATTTGCTTTATAAGTTATGGTAATAACAGTTTTATAGGTTGTTTTTAAGATATTATAACATGTAAAATGTGGTTGTATATTTACTAGTTTAGTCGTAAATTTCTAAGCGGTTTTTATTAGTACAAAGATATAAATTGTAAAATAAGTTCTCAAGAATAATACATACAGTGATACAACCTCATTAACAGTCAATATAGGAAATAAATCCCTTTATAGTATTTACATGCCCATAAATCTCAATTCACTATATGCAATTACATATCATTTTTTAATAACAAAAATGAAAAATTCATAATAATATTAAATAATTTAAGAGGACCATTTGCAGTAAGAAGGACATGTTGAGACCATCTAATAAGCAACTCTCTTGTAACTTTACATATATTTATTAATATAATAATATAAAATGAGTTCATTGAGCGTTTAATATTGCATTCACGTTCAATATAATGACACACTCCAAAAACTCCACATCAGCAAAACTCAACCTATTTGACACCGGGTCCTATCCATTATACGTATGTTACATCAACATTGTGGATGCTCTAATAGAAATGATATATTAGTAATTCATTAATGTATATGAATTTTATTGAATTGATTAGTGACGAAGACTGTAATTTGACCAAACTACATGAACTGATCTACGGTTTATACAATTAACTTTTTTTTAAAGTAAATCTGGTACCAACCAAAATTGAATCCCAAGATCTAAATCTAGTACCAACCAAATTGAAAAAGTTAATGATCTTGTTTGAAAGGTTTGGGTGCATGTGGGTTTTAGATATGTTCTGTTAACTGGCACCAATGGGCCATGACCCTTCTCATGGGCTACACTTTTCTTGCATTTGAATCACATCATTCATGTTTCACATCATATTCATGTATTAAACATTTGAACATGCACATAAACTGATTGATGAAAGACATATTTAATCTAGCTTTATGCAATTTATTTCTTATTCTTATGTTTATCTCCATGAAATAAAACTATTTTGCTAAACGTTATCGGAATTTCTTTCGTATTAGATATGAAACGGGTCAAATATGTTCTCGAGTTTTTTTAAGGAAAGAAAGGAAAGGAAGACAAATGATTCTAAAATAAGTTGTATTCTTGAGTTTTATTTAAAGAAAGAAAGTAAAAGAAAGGAAGGGAAATGAAGGGAAAATTTAATACATTTTGTTTCAAAAACTTTACTCACATATCTGGGATTATTTGGAAGGAACCTTCTTTTCTATTCATTTCTCTTCCATTCTTTTCTTTTCTTTTAAAAATTAACTCGAAAACATAGCGTATCGAGGGTGTACATTTATACAATTACAACATCCTGAATCCTTTTTATTTCTGAAGATTATCATTATAATACTGAATCGTGAATTAGTCTTTTCTTTCTTCTAATCATGGATGTTGTTGAGCGGTGAATATATGTGAGACTTATCTTCGATTCTCTTAAGTTTCGACTCTTTGATTGCCTTAACCTTTCCCAAAAAAAAAGTAACTATTAAAGTGTTTCTAATCATATTTAATACATCACAAATGTCGACGGACCAACTTGAGCCCGCCTTATTTGACATGATACCTAATTTGTTCATTTTCCACAGATCGAATCTACAATAAAGCATTCGAGTAGTTTAACCTGTTCACTTATGTTTAAAACAGAATAGACAATAAAGCTAGAAAGATCTAAAGAAGGCACATGCTTCATAACATCAAACTAACTTTTAGCATAGAATTACATCAACGATAATTTAACAGAAAGACGCTCCTTGTACACATAACGATACCAAGAGGTTCTCAGAAGTTACCAATACGCCAAACAGCCTACCTTAGGAAGTATTATTGAGTTTAGAAAGATAAACCCGAGCCTTGAATAATTTACCCCCAATTTTAAAACCCGGTGTAACCATCAGCTCAACTTTATACCTTCCATTCTGCAAGTCTAGCGATCCCTCAATACTTTCCATATAATCATCAGAAAATTCACTTCCTCGATTGACAACAAACATTTCACTTTCGGGTTCTGAAGCTGCAATACCTTGAAGCAGCCAAACCCACTTTGCCATTTTGACGAATAATTGATAAAAGGGCGTTATTGGATGCCTCCCACTAGACACGAAGGTCCGCTGATCCAAATTTCCAAAAAACGACGCTTCTATCCTTGGATGAACTATTAGAAGATACTTTGTTCTACAGAATTCGGCAAACCTACCGTTTGGGTCATCAATTAGAACATCAACAGGATCATCAAACCTTAAAACGTCATCTACATTGTGAGATTTTAACGAAAAATCACAAAACATTCTCCTTGAAATATACGCTTCGAATGCATATTTCTTATGAGATCTAACATAGTACACAACCGAATCTTGAATTGAATTTGCCGCTTCATCTAAATCCCACCCTGAAGCTTTCATCAAGGCAATTAACGGTTTAGCAAAATCATGAATACCCTTTGCAACTTCTTTAACCACATTATCAACAGAAGACAAATTCAACCGCTTTACATCTTCCATTTTTCTACGCTTAATTTCTTCCACTAACATTTTATTTTTCCCATCTAATTCACGAAACTCTCCCTTCAAATAACTTATCTCAACATCTTTCTTCTTAGCTTGACCCTTTAGCCGTTCTAACAACCTCTCCTGAACCTTAATCTCAGCTCGTAAAACAGTCAAACAAGCCGAAAGAGAACTCGTCTTCTGAAACTGTTTCTCCTTAAACGCACGTCTACCCTTACACAACCCATCAATATTCCCAAAAACAATCTCATCCGCCGCTTTTATCTTCTCCAAATCATAACAAATATGAGCGTTTTGTAACGCAACATACGCTAATTTCACTTCCGACATTTTATCAAACAGTTTCAATATCTCATCATGACCCGACCAATTAACATCCGAAAACACAGAATCCGGTTTCTTAACCACATCAACACATTCTTGGTATTCCTGGTACTGACATTGGTTCGGGTTTTCGGACGAAAACACACCAATGGATCTAAACTTACATACTTTGGCAAACTTGGAAACGATTTCGGGTATATTCGATGAGGGTTTTATAGGATGATTAACTACATTTTCCATTTCTAACACTAAATCCCCAAATCTAACAACTATTTTACTTTTTTTAAACAAACAGAATCTTCATAAAGTACAAATAATGTCTAGAATCATATTAGCTTAATTACGAAAACTAGTGAGCCAAAAATAAATATAAAAAGCAGTTAAATAACGGAAAACTTACAGATGCATAAATCTAGAAAAGCTGGAAATTTTTATAAAAAAAGTTAACCGCGCAACTTCAACTTGTTGTCCGCTTGACTTCTGTCACTTTGTAGATTCTTATGATCCAATATTAATTGTGGATTTAAGAGAAAAGGGTATGATGAATGAGGTGGGTATAAGAAATGGTGAATGTGTGTGTGTGTGTTTTGGGAAGTGTGTGTAGTGCGTGAATGGATGGAGGGGGGTTTTGGGGAAGGGGGTCTGTACGGATGCAGGAGAGATGCTTGCAGGTTTTGAATTTTTGTGGTTTGTCATTATTACAATTTCAGGAATTTTTTATTTTCATTTGGTACTACTATTTTGAGTTGAAAATTTAAAAATATATAATATGTATATATATAAAATATTTTCTAATACTTTGAATACAATTCGGATGCGGTTATCGGGATGGTGTCACACTCGTTCAGGCGAAATCACGAGGTGTAAACAGTATTTAAAGGTTATAATATTTTAAATAGCAAAATAAACATCGAATTAAATATTAATTACGAGATACAAGGTTTTACATGAATCCGAATAAATAAAATACAGTGACATCATATGGATCCTAAAGGAACTAAATCAAGAAAAACAAGTTCCACGCAAATGATCCAAGTAGTCACAAAAGCATAACATCAATAATCAACAACCTCAAACCCCTGAAAAACGTTAAAAATACGACGTCAACATAAAATTGGTGGGTTATTCGTATTTTTATAAAAACATTAAGTTTAAAAGGTTTTGACCCAAATTGAAATATATATAAAACTATTTGGTAATAATATCTTGAATTATAAACAAACGAGATGCATGCATAACCTTAGATAAATAATACACCTGAACCTAACGATCAAAGGCAACAACTCCCACCTTAATACGTTTAACTAAGGTCATCTTCGACTGATGAAGAAGCCCAGACGACTTCTGATACTCAATCTTGACCTTTGAACAGGTCAAACATCTACTAACATACTAAGCAATCGCCCGTTTCATACCACGCCACCAAGAAACTCTTTCAAGTCTTGATACATCTTGTCAGAACCAGGATGAACAAAATAGTTAGACTTATGAGCCTCGTCCAAAATCAGCTGACGAATACCAACTGGAACCCAAATACGATCAAGAAAATAAAGAACTTTCTCATCCTTCGGCTCTAACTGTCGAGCTAAACCAAACAACCACTCGTCCTTAGGACGATCCTTTGTCAATGCATCCTGTTGTGCCCGGAGAATCTGAGCTTTCAAGCTCGTTTGAATAGAAATCACCAAAGAACGAACCCGAACTGGCTTAACCGTCTCCTTGCGAATTGATAAGAATGTCATCGATGAAGACGATCACAAATTTATCAAGATAGGGACGGCATATACGGTTCATCAAGTACATAAAGGCTGCAGGCGCGTTTGTCAAACCAAACGGCATAACCAAGAACTCATAGTGACCATATCGAGTACGAAAAGCAAGCGTTTAATAAAATTTAAACCACAAAACGATATAATTTTTGATAAGTTTCGTATTTAAACTTACATATATAACAACCTCATATTCATTTTCCCATTTAACTATATGTTGTATTCTCAACTAAAATGTAAATATTTGTTATACTTGAAGCTATAGTGAAGATTATTAAAGCTCAATTGACATTTAGAACTTCTCCAATCATCTATGTTTCTCTATCTTTAGATATGCATAAATTAGAAAATATTTTAATCATATTTTCACTCTATAACACTTTCTCTCCAACCATTAATTCCATAACTTCAACTCCAAAAACTTTTATACTAACTTAACTTATAATTTGCATTACTATAATTTAATTAAAGAGTTAATTACATAAATGGTCACTATGGTTTACTTTAAATTACGGTTTTCGTCGCTAAGTTTAAAATGTTGCATAAATCGTCTATTTTTTGAAACTAATTACGCTTTTCCTCCCTAATTTTTTACGGACATCCATTTTAAGGACGAAATGTGAAATTAGTTAGCGAGAAATTTAAAGGAAATTATTAACGGACATCCATTTTAAGGATGAAAAGGGTATTTAGTTTCTAAAAATGGACGAATTATGCAACGTTTTAAACTTAGGGACGAAATCCATAATTTTAGGTAAACCATAAAGACGATTTATGTAATTAACTCATAATTAAATTGTGTTTATAAATAAAATTAAACTAATCAAATGTTAATTCAATATTAATAACTTATGAGTTAAATGACCAAAATAAATAAATAAATAAATAGTAAATTGGTTAATTAAATATTTGAAAGAATGAATATTGTTTCATTAAATTTAGAGATACTTTGTTTTCCTTCAAATTTGTAGTATGGTTTCTTCATTTTCACCTTTTCAGATCTCTATGTTTGGAGATATAGATGGTTATGGAGTAATGATTAGAGATAATCTTGTTGGAGTATAACCGTCATTGTTTTTAGTTTGTATTTAGTCTAGGAATGTGTCATGAAGTATAACATGTATATAGATCGAGTTGTAAAGTGTTTCGAGTGAATTATGACAGTTACGCAAGGGTGTTGCGCATGCAACACCACTCTTGCGCAACACCAGTGGCGCAACACCACTATTGTGTTGTGCGCTGCGAAACACCTGTTTCGGGTGTTGCAGTTGCGTAACAAGGTTGAGGTCAGGTGAGGATTATAAATACCCCAACAAACAGCCATAAATGGATTCGTTCTTAGAGAGAGAAAGTGATGTTGCGCTAGAGAGAGAGTTACTTGCGTAACACCACATAGAACGGTTCAAAGTCTTTGTAATCGAATGTATTTGATATTATTCGTATTGTAAACCTTTACGTTAGTTTAATAATATCAAACATTCGGTTATTTGTGTGTTACACCATAAAATAGCCACTTGAAAGGTATTCCGCATCTTTCTAGTGATCGGGTTCAAATCGAGATCAAATGAAGACGACGAACAAATCTTAAAAGGGTGGTTCAAAGTGGTATAAAGAAAATAGGAAGGATTCAAGCATAAGAGGATTAAAACTTGGAGGACTAAACATGTAATTAAAGAAAATGGGTTCATGCATGATTCAAGTCTTTAATATTATCCAAATTTATCCAATAATATGATTGAAAATTTTCCAAAAATCGAATATACGATTATCTATTTAGATTTGGATATAGATTTTATTAAATTTTGGATTATCTACTGCAACTAGTATTATTTAATTAAATTCTTTGTAATAAGTTTAATTATTAATCTTGGTTTAAAAGTGGATAGGTGTTAAGAGTCAAAATATAAAAGCGTTAAACGCAAGTTTAACGTTTATAAGACTCATTGTTTCACCCAATCCTTGTATGAGTCTTACTATCTATGCAGTATACTATTTTTACTAAACAAATGCCTTAAAATACTTAAAAACCACTTATACATAACACAAATACATAAAGATACTTCACTTATATTCAAAAAGTTAAACGCCGAATACCATCGTTCCAACTAAAAACAGCGCGAGTAGCAAATGTCGATGGGGCTATCGCCCTGTATAGACGTTGCCTATTTACACCAAGTTGTTAATACATAGTGTTGAATTTCGATAACAAATCAAATTTTTAGTATATTTGTAAATAATCAAATTTATAGGGGTCAATTTTGATTATAAAGGAGTTTATCAATTACCTTCTCTGCAGTGTCTTACTTTGGATTCTCACGAGGCTATTCTCATTGACTCCATACCTCACGTGCTACGGCGTCGTTTACGATCTTGTCAAATCCGCTAAATCTCGGTTGAATTTTAAACAATTATAGATTGTGAACACAATCAACCCATGTTCTATAACTTGTGTATATTAGAGAGTTATTATACTCCGTATTACATTTAGTCGATTAGTATTATTAGGGCTTAGCCTATCTCATGTATTTGGTTATTTATTGGTTTCTTTCATTGAATTGTAAAGACATACAATTATCAATACCATAATATGGTATCAGAGCTTAACGAACTCTAAATCAAACCCTAAATAATCTAAAAAATATTCGACAACCACCTTCCACCCTATCCGATTCTAAACTAAAACCCTAAAACCTAAATCGATAATGCCGTTTCCTCCAACTGGTAATGCAAATCGGAGGTCAAGGAGAAATTTTGCTCAACCTGGGCAATCTGCTCAAACTGGGCGTCACTACTGGCCCAACAACAGCCCACACCCACCAGCCCAACACCGAAACCCAATCTATTATCACTATCTATCACATGCCCCGCCCCATTACCCACCCAACAACCCGACCCAGTACCCACCCAACAACCGGAACCAGTTGCCGAGTCAGTACCCCTGCCTCGACCCAGTACCCACCCGCAACCAATTACTCGCCTGTACCTTATCCCCAAACCCGAGCACCCACCGGTTCTCCCCAGTTCTCGCCAGGGGCTGCTTTTCACGCTCCAGGGGCTCCTCCTGACGAACCCACTGCTCTTCCACAGGCTTTTAGCGACATGAGTTCCAAAGATAATAATTGCTCTATTAAATTTGATCCATTTGGTTTTTCTGTGAAGGATCGACGAACCCAAGCAACTCTTCTTCAATGTGATAGCACCGGTGACCTCTATCTCGTCACTTCTCCACATTTCACATTTTTCTCTTCGAGCCAAGAATTGTGGCATTAACGCCTTGGGCACCCGAGACATGATGCATTACGAATTCTTATTTCTACTAAATTTATTCCATGAAATAATGTTAAACCTAAACACTTGTGCAATGCTTGCCAACTTGGAAAACACGTTATTTTGCCTTTTTATACCTCATTATCGTCTGTCGAGTGGGTCTTTGATATAACCATTATGTCTGTCGAGTGGGTCTTGTCAACTTGCAAAACAAGATAGGTGTAATTAATAAAGTATTTTTTTTCATTATATCACCCATTATGTCTTTTTACATCAAAGACATTACTTCGAGAGTTTGAAAGTAGATTGAGGTGTAGATGATGAACAGAATACTTTGTCCATCGTAATTCGTAAACCTTACAAAGCATTTTTCAGTGTAGTTGGCGCTACTATACTTTGACGCATATGAGTGATGTTTGATTCATATTAGTTTTGGAACAGGCTAATGACATCGCAGGAACTCAAATCGTTCATCAGAAGCATTTTTAGTATTAAATAGCGAAGCTTTGCATTAATGCTACAAGTTGAAGGTTATAACTTTTTGCATTAATGCTACAAGTGTTTAATCTTGTGTAGGGCGAGAAAAAGTCGTTTGAGCACAAGATGATAGGAAAATTTAGTTGGTCGATTTGTGTATCCCTTGTTCAAAATCATTGTAGACTTTTATAATGTAGATGTTTATGTAGATCATTATAGATTCTAAGACTATTGGCAACGGAGAGAGAATGACAGACGTCACTTTGGAGTCAGTAACCGACACCTAGTGGCACCAAACTCGTCAGTTGGTGCGTTGGTATACGAATGACGTGCATGGTGGGCCCCACTTAATTAAAAAAACATTTTGGGTGAGTATGGATTATGTTCAAAGTCGATACTATGTGGATAGTAAGTGACGGATTACTATTGGCAGAAGTTAATTTAGTGAGTTTTTAGTTGGTTTGATGTGACGTTGAGTTGACAAAAACTGACCGTGTCTGTTGGCCTAACCATTGTGAGTGGTCTAACACAACAACTCATAAACTGTTTAATCTTATGCTATAGTTAGTTATTACTCGGCCAATGCCTATGTTTTTAATCGAAATTTTGATTTATGTGATTAGTTAACTGCAGCTATGCATGAAGGATTAACGGCATAAAACCAATCACTAACGACCAAACTTTGTGATTTTGGTGGCCAAACGAAGATGTTTAACACAATAATGTCTTGATGATCAACAGGAGCACGACCCGAATCACCTCGTTCCAAAAATGGTGAAATTAGTCCGATGTGATTAGGCAGTTTGACAAACATCATGATATGTTAGGTAATTAACTAAAAACACGAACCACACAAATCCTCAAATGTTTTCGGAGCCAAAAAAGCTTCAATTCCATACCTTAAATTTATCATTTGGCCAAAAACCAAACATTCAAACCTGTTTCAAACCCAATCCCATTAATCTCTCTCTCTGCTTTCCTTCTCCAACACACCCAACAATTCCAATCCGATCTCTGGTATCGTTAACGCGATGCCAGAGGTCGGAAATATCCCCCCGCCACCACCCAACTCCTTGTTTGGAAAGTACGAGATCGGAAAACTCCTTGGTTGTGGCGCTTTCGCTAAGGTCTACCATGCCAGAGACATTGTGACTGGTCAGAGTTTGGCTGTTAAGGTATTTAATAAACAAAAGATCACTAATAATTTGAGTCTTATGTCGAATATAGAGCGCGAGATTGATATTATGCGTAGGCTTAGACATCCCAATATTGTTAAATTGTATGAAGTTTTAGCTACGAAAACAAAAATTTATTTTGTTATGGAGCTTGTTAAAGGAGGCGAGTTGTTTGCTAAGGTAGCCAAGACTCGTTTAACAGAATCTCAAAGCCGCAAGTACTTTCAACAGCTGATCTCCGCGATTGGATATTGTCATTCTCGTGGTGTTTATCATAGGGATCTGAAACCGGAGAATTTGTTAATTGATGAGAATGGGAATTTGAAGGTTTCAGATTTCGGTTTGAGTGCTGTTACAGGACAGATAAAAGACGATGGCTTGTTACACACGTTGTGTGGGACGCCAGCTTACGTTGCACCAGAAATTCTTACAAAAAGAGGATATAACGGAACCAAGGCCGATCTGTGGTCATGTGGAGTTATTTTGTTTGTGTTGACAGCAGGATATCTGCCGTTTAATGATCCAAATCTTATGATGTTGTATAAGAAAATCTACAGAGGAGATTACCATTTCGCGAAATGGATGTCAGCGGATCTCCGAAGATTACTGGCTCGTCTCCTCGACACAAATCCAACGACGAGAATCACCATTGATGAGATCCCAAGTAGTCCATGGTTTAAAAAGGGAAGCAAAGGAACAAAATTTTACGATTGTGAAGATGAAGAGTTTCTCGTAAAGCCAGAACAGGATGCTAAAGCAACGCCTTTAAACGCTTTCGACATCATCTCATTTTCCTCAGGTTTAAACCTGTCTCCTTTTTTCGATAACATACATAACACGCAGGACCAAAGCGAAAAACTTGTGGTTGCGGGACCACCAGAGGACGTTATATATAAGATTGAGGAGTCTTTAAAGGAGGTCGATGTTAGAATAAAGAAACGTAAGGATTTGGGTTTAGAGTTGGTATGGCAAAACGGTAAATTTGTGATCGGGTTGGAGGTTTTCCGGTTGACGGAAAGAGTGGTGGTGATTGAAGTACGGAGTAGAGGTAGAGGTGCAGAGTTGTACGATGAGTTTTGGAACAACAGGATCAAGCCAGAGCTGCTCGAAAGAAGACGGGAAGCTTAAATTTAAAAAAAAGAAGAAACAGTGTTACCCTGAAAACATTAAAAAGGAAAACGAATATGTGGACAACAATCTTCCGGGAATGCATAACGACAGTCACAGACTCATAGAAGCTTTTACCAGTTTGATTAACGGTAGGGTTTCTTAGGTCTTTCCGCACAAGATCATAGCGCTCTCATTCTGTATAGAAAGTGTTGAGAGTTCATTCAATTGATTCACAAGTTTGAGTTCACGTATGTATATTGGTATATGGGCAACAGATGATTGTGCTTGAGTTTGCGGATATATGTGAGCTTTGTACTATACATTTCTACGGGCACATTTGAAATTTCAAAAAATTACAATGTACTTGGTGGTTAAAAAATGATTATTTTGCGTAACAAATTTTTAACTCAACTTGGATATCTAGAACAATAATACAAACGAGCCGAATTTTAATATTACTAATATAAGAAAATTCCGTTTAACAGAGTAACGTCATAAGACAAATCACACGGAAATTTCATTTAAAACCTATAATACAATCACACACGCTAAACAGAAAGAAAAATTTGAGCATGTACAAATATTAGATACCTGTAGAGTTTGAAACGTATGTTGCTCAGGGTAACTGATCCTGCTGTGGTGGGGGTGGCGGTGGTGGCACTAGTTGTGTCGGTTCCTCTGGTTGTACCGATGGCTCGGGTGGTAGAACCTCAGGTTGCCATGTCCAAATGATATCTTGGAGTCCCGGTCTTAAACCATCGTTGAGTACCTTTTGATATTCCAAAGTATCTCCGTTAGATTTCTTTACTTCAACCATATGGAACGAATGAGTGAGTTCGAATATCTCAGCATCAATTGACAAAATTCCTTTTCTACCCTCCTTCACTGCCTCGAGTTTCAACAATCCAGCTTCTCGTTTACTAATCTTCATCTTCATAAGTTTAGCAACTTCTTCAAGTTTAGAAATGATAACTGATGCGGGTCGGCATGAAGTAAATCTTGCTTCTTTCTTTTTACGGGGTTCTTCAAACAATGCTGTCAAGTCAAACCCTGGAGAAAGGGCAATAATGTCAAACGCGTTCAAGTTTGGAGGTCTCATCACTTCCGGTTTCACCTCAGAGGAACCCGAAGCTCTATCAGAATCCTTAACTTCAGTCTCGATTCTTGCTTTTCTAACGGTGCCCTTTTTAAACCATGAGTTTTCTTTTATTTTTGCAATTGTGATTCTATAAGTAGGATCTGGATCCAACATTCTTGTCAGTAATCGTTTTACTTCCGGAGGAAACCAATTTGGACATTTGAATTCCGCCTTACCGATCTTTCTGTACATTTCCATTAAATTTGAATCATGAAACGGTAAATAACCAGTCAAAAGAACATATAATATCACCCCACATGACCAAATATCAGCTTTGTCCCCATCATAGCCTTTTCGGTTAATCACTTCAGGTGCCACATAAGCAGGCGTCCCACACGTGGTATGAAGCAACCCGTCTTGATGCTTAGATTCAGCAAGAGCACTTAACCCGAAATCTGATACTTTCAAATTGTCGTTTTCATCCAATAACAAATTCTCAGGCTTCAAATCTCGATGATAGACGCCTCTACTATGGCAAAAATCAATAGCGTTGATTAATTGCTGGAAATATTTACGAGCAATTTGTTCCTTCAGCCTTCCTTTAGACACCTTGTCAAAAAGCTCACCACCTTTTGCATATTCCAAGGCGAAATATATTTTGGTTTTAGTAGCCATAACTTCATAGAGCTGTAAAATATTAGGGTGTCTCACAAGTTTCATTATCGATATCTCTCTCTTGATCTGATTAACAAGCCCGACTCTTAAAACCTTATCCTTATCTATTACTTTAATTGCCACACCTTGTCCTGTTCTCGTATCCCTACCGTAATACACCTTTGCAAAGGTCCCTTGACCAAGTAATCTCCCTAACTCGTATCTTTCCATCAAAACAGTCTCTCTAATATTCATATTTTCTTCGTATATTAGATCTTAAAAACGAAACTACCCTTGATCTTACTAATGTAAAAAACAATTTTCTGTTTTCGTAATAGAACAGCTCAACCGTCTTCACAAATATCTATGTCGCTAACCCTGCGGATTGTGGCAAATGGATCTGATGAGCTTGACACAATGTAACCAGTCTCATCGAGAATGAAAATAGTAAGATGTAGAGAGGCGGAATCACTTTGAATTTCAGAAGAAGGCTTCAGGATCTTCACGCACATTTTTCAGCATTCCTTGGCCTCTCTTTTTAATAAATCAACAAGAGAGTATTGAAGACGCTATATAAATAAACTCTCAACGTGTCAAATAACAACAAAGACCTGGACATAAAAAAAAAATTAACGATAAATATCATGTCAACATTACTTAGAAGAATACTTACGTAAACGAACTAATCATACACAGCAATTTGTGCCTTTCATGACACTGTGAACCAATTTTTCAAAATATTCTTTATTACTGCAACTACGAAAAAGTTATAGCAAAAATATATCTAAATGAAAACCAAAAACATTGTATTCGACACTTTTTGTCCAAAAATACATATTTTCAAAAGTGTTCGGAAATGTATCAAACTTTACTCCAAACTCTATTGAATGTATTTAACTTAAAACGTGTCTATTGTATGTATCTCACCAATTTAAAACTTGTATACATGTGAGATGTTTAAAGTTGGATACAATTTGCTAGCAAAAAAAAAGTCAAATTTATACAGAAACAATACATAAAAGTTAGATTTATACAATAACAATACATAAAAGTTGGATACACATAATAGACTCGTTTAAAGTCGGATACATTTTGCAATAACAATACATAAAAGTTGGATACACATAATAGACTCGTTTAAAGTCGGATACATTTTGCAATAACAATACATAAAAGTTGGATACACATGATAGACTCGTTTAAAGTTGGATACAGTTTTTATAACAATACATAAAAGTTGGATACACATAATAGCCTCGTTTAAAGTTGGATACAGTTTGCAAGCAACAAAAAGTATACATCTTAACAAAAACGAAATCATTTCAAATAAGTAGTATATTATTACGCGATTACATACACAATCACCGTTTAAATTCGATCGGTTACAATTCGACTGCAATTAGCAACGAAATACATAAACCTAAGTTACAAAAATCATATATATATATATATATATATATATATATATATATATATATATATATATATATATATATATATATAATTCAAAGTAAAATTGACCTGATTAGCTGCTGCTGTTTGAAAAGTGAGAATTGATGATTTTAATGAAATCTAAAATTGTGATTAGATTTTTCCAGTAGAAAAAATAATATATATTTATTTTTTTGCGATCAAGTTCAAATGGAATCCAGATGTTGACTAGGTGTAGAAAATAAAAATCGTGGAAGGAAGTGGTTGAGTGTGTGCGAGCTTATGGTGAGGCCGTGAGGGTTTTGTTGGATGACTTGTTGGCTCTTGAATATTCTATTGTTTTGTTTGATTTTCTTTTTGCTTTCTTGTTGTAAAGTTGATTTATTGGGATTTTTGGAATTACTATTTTCAGGTTTTAGATCCATGATTAAATATTAATTATAGTCTAATAGATTATGGTTAATAGCCCCGTAGGCGACACTTGTGGGCCGACACAAAAGGCTCCATGGTCGGCATAAGTGGTCATGTCGTCGGCACTTGTAGCCCGACACTCATGTCCCATGACTTGACACATGTGGCTCGACATCTGGCACTTGTAGCCCGGCACTCGTGCCTCGTGACTTGGCA
Source organism: Senecio squalidus (assembly GCA_910822075.1). Classification (NCBI taxonomy): domain Eukaryota; kingdom Viridiplantae; phylum Streptophyta; class Magnoliopsida; order Asterales; family Asteraceae; genus Senecio; species Senecio squalidus. The sequence goes on along the minus strand of CAJVGC010000001.1, from coordinate 1,983,692 downwards.
CATGTGGCCCCGACGTTTGGCATATGTGGCCCGGCAGTCGTGCCCCGTGACTTGGCACATGTGGCCCGACATTCGTCATATGTGACCCCACACTCGGTGTCCGGCACTTGTGCCTCAGGTGTTCGAAGTTGCCCAGCACCCATACTCCAGTGTCCTACACTCGTGCTATCCTGGTATCAGACAATCACAGGTACAAGCCCCGCTTTCACTCCTAGATTTCAACCGTCAAGACTTTAATGCAGTCATGATTGAGATGAGTGTTACTCCTGTCATAAATCCCCATACGTTGGAATCTCATGAATGACATTGATGAGCCATAAATGGTCTTTATGGCTGAATGTTGATTACACCGGAGAGTGTTGTGTATAAATACCTCACACTCTAGGTTTGCAGATCACCTTCACCACTTACACACTCATCGGAATACTTATTTACCGTCGTAATCATATTCCGGTCCTCTCCTTCATCCAACCATCTGACCTCCTTAGGCTTAGCAGGAGGTCAAGAGGTTGAACCCCAAACATCCAAGTCACTGAGCCTGTCAATCTTTGCTCAAACATTGGCGTCATCCACAGGACACGTTTTAGCAACGGTGTTTCATTTCATTTAATTTTAATTTCTTCTCATTCATTCTTCATTCATCCATAGTAGCAGTTCATCTTCTCCATGGAATATACGGTTGCACCCTATGTGGTTTCACCTAGATAAAAAATAACCACCACTACCCCCATCCACCACCCCAACTCATTCATTTTTCATTCATCCATAGTAGCAATTCATCTTCTCCGTGGAATATACTGTTGCACCAAGGTGGTTTCACCTAGATCAAAAATAACCACCACCACCACCCCATCCCCTACACTCATAAATTTGGAGGGAGGCCGAACCATGACCAAACCATATCCCGAATCATCAAAACCAGTTGACCTTCTGGATAACATACTACCGGATGATATACTGAAGTTTGCATCTCATTTCCACAAACCTTATCATTGATTCGGACAAAAAAACAAAACCTCTAAAAAAGGTTACAAAATGGTCTGATCTATGCATCCCATTTAGATCATAAAATATTTTTCTTTTTTTAACTTCCCAAACTTTACATGTCCAAAACAATTTGCAATGCTGAACCGGACCATTGATGTTGGTCAAGCAGAAGAATACATAACGTAGTCAGATCTTTATATCCCACAAAGGTATTGAAGGCCATGAAACTTTCGGCCTACAATGTCCTACTGGACAGACCTGCATTACAAAAGTTTAGAACAACTTCATCCACCATCCATGACATGGTAAAATTCCCTACCCAGTTGGCATAGCCACAATTAGGGACAAGTTGTCATGATAAGGATCTAAAAGTGTCATGGACACGATACATACCCTAAAGTGTCATAGACCCAATTCAAATCTAAAAGTGTCACGGACACAAGGCATAAAAAAAAACCGGCCAGATCCTGACAACCAGCCAATTCGGAGATCCGGACAGCCGACCTTGATATTCAACCAGTTGGGACGACCTTGGTATTCGACCAGCTTTGGCAACATCTTAATAGTCGGATTTGGCAATATTTTGATATCCATCTTGGTAAGATCTTAACAGCCTTGGAAAGGGCTTCTGACTGGAAGTTGTCGGCTGGCAAAGACTTTACTATCTATCCTAGAAAAATAATAATCCTAGCATGATACTCATCATGCGTACTAGCCATCTTGACATAGTAGCATGGCATAATAGTCATAAATGACATGGTTAAAATTTCTTACCTAACTCGCATAGCCACAGTTAGGGGTCGAATGGTCATCCCGACTCTAGGCCAGATTCACAAATATCGTTAATGTAAAGCCACACAACCACAACTAATCGATCTTTCGTCTCAACGTTAAGAGTGCACCTCCACTACAAATTCAACACAACGATTGTTCCAGGTCCAAAAACATTGAAGGAAAGAAAACTTGAACACCATGTCTCGGAACAAGACAACAAGCAAACGAAAATCCCATAACATATGGTTGGCAGAAGTGACAGCTGGTCAGTTTGACAAAAGTGACAGCCGACCAGTTTGATAAAACAGTGTCGGCCAGAGTGCCAACAGTTAGACATCCTGCCAGTTTAAAAAAAAAGAAAAAAATCCAAGAGGGAAGGATTTCCCCTCCTCCCTCTCAGCAGAAAATATTTCACCTCCCCAAGAGGGAAGGGAACCTCATCCCAAATGGAAAAGATTTCACCTCCTCCTAAGGAAGGATTTTTACCTCATTCAAAGAGGAAGAATCTTACAAGAGGGAATGATTTAACTCATTCTAATAGAAAATGATCTTACATACTCCAAGTAGAGAAGGATCTTACCCCCACCCAAGAGTGAAAGGATTTTGCCTCCTCCGAGTAGGGAAACAATTCAAATAAAACTTATTCAACACTTGCTGTCAAGACATGGACATCCAACAAAGGTTCATATCAGTGTACACCCTCAATTTAATGGATAAGTGAAATCATGAGCTAGATCATTGATCCCCCAACACTTACAACCCCAATACCTAGTGAGACATCGATAGTTTACTTAGAAACCTCCAAGGAGTGTGTCGTACAGGCATGGTATCCTCACGGAGGCAGATTAAATTAGCCTAGCATTAAAGGGAACAAGGATCAATTATCATTGCTTGGAAAAACAAGTCTGCACTGGTTCATGCATCTAGACACTTAGAAGATACTTCTAGGACCTCAGTTGGGAGGACCACATCTGAAACTCTTTCAGCCTAGTCTATGTCACTAAACATCCATCCCGTCCGAGCTCACATTTCCAAGTCATCACATCCTCAATTCTAATCACAAAATGAAGAGGCATGAGGGAAAATTGAATATCACGAACAAAAGGGTTCATCCCACATCTTTCAAACCTACATCACTAGTCTAGTAGAAGATTCAAGCCAGCTGATTAGCAGGAGGTCAAGAAGTTGAACCCCACACATCCAAATCACTGAGTCTGTCAATTTATGCTCAAACAAATACCCTTCAATTTTAATTTTAAATCCGCTACTAAATTGATATCCATCGTATTTTGTACGTAAACTGAGTTATCTCAAAAACATGTACAGTAGTAAGACACATTATTTTTCGTCGACAATTTATTTCTATCTTATTAGTTCAAAGAAAGAAAGATATTTTAAATTTGTATTCATCAATAATGATTTATGTAGATATCATTTTTTTAAGTCACATAATACCATTGCAAGCACACATGAACAAGGAACAACGAATGAACAAAGCTTTTTTAAGTTAAAGATATGTTTTTCTTTTTTAGTAAAGTATAACAAAAACAAAACTATAATAAAATACTAATAAATTTCCTTTCCTTTTCTAAACATGCGTATACAAACAATACACACATACATACCTTGTTACATAGGGCCGCCAGGCACATGAATGTGCTGAAAAGGTATTTTATTTTATATTTTAAACCATAGTTGTTACATTCGTACGAGTCATAAGTCGACTTGTACTTTGTAAAGTATCGACTCGAATTATTATTTGAAAATACATTTGACTCGTATTACGACTCGTTCCATAATACAAATGAATCAGAGTTCCTCCGACTCAGAATTAATACAAATGCTTAACATACTATAGAGAATTTTAAGAGCCAGCGATACAAAATCTGGTAGTTGTGGTGCTTACGGTTTTTGATGGGATTTTTCTCTTTTATGGGCGGTTTTAGTTGTTTTTGCTTGTTTTTTTGTATTTGGTGTTTTGTTTTTGTCCTTCGTCTCGGACGACTTCGTTGTTCTCTTTTGGCTCTCCCCATTTTGGGGTAGGCTTTTGCTGAATAGCGGTCTTAATGGATGTTGCTATCGTTGTACTACTTTTATTAACATGTAAGATATTTCTACGGGTGAAAGAGCCAAAGCTATTTATTGAGTTGGGTCATAGTCATTTATTAAATTTTTGTCACTTATATGATTAACAAAATAGATTTATTTGTATGAATGTAACCTTTTTTTTGTTATTATTATTATTATTTTTAGAAAGGCATTTCTATGAATGTGAAGAAAAATATTTTTTTTAATATGGGTTAAGTTCCGGTTTATTTATCGAAAATAGTTAACTTCGGCTTTTCATATGTTTAGCTCATACGTTATACAACTATTGGCTTCTTTCATTAATAATTTAATTAAAATAAGGAAAATGCTAAATGTAGTTGTTAACTATGCTTAAATATGATTTTATAGTTGATATACAAATTATTAAGCATTTCAATAGTTTTTTCTTACCATTTTTCAAATGGTTAATTTTTATATATATATATATATATATATATATATATATATATATATATATATATATATATATATATATATATATATATATATATATATATATATATAGGAACTGGATCGGGTAAAAACGACCCAAAATATAGGAACGGTAAAAACAGTTGCTGACCGTCCGATTAAGTGATGATCATCGGCAGTAACCTTACTACTGATCAGTGATAACCTTACTACTGATCATTAGTACCCTTCTACTGATCAGTTTTACCCTTCTACTGATCAGTTTTACCCTTCAACTGATCAGTTTTACCCTTCAACTGATCAGTTTTACCCTTCTACTGATCAGTTTTACCCTTCTACTGATCAGTTGGTACTGCTGATGATCATCACTTAATCGGACGGTCAACAACTGTTCTTACCGTTCCTATACTTTGGGCTGTTCTTACCCGAACCTCACCCTACATATATATATATATATATATATATATATATATATATATATATATATATATATATATATATATATATATATATCGTTGGTTTCAAATGAGAACCATACAAATAATTAGGAACCATTACGAACCAAATTTAATATGATATTCACCGGTGTATATATATGATATTCACCAGTGTATATAACGTATTTATAATTCAACTCTTATAGTTTTACATACACTGGAGAATATCATATATATATATATACACACTGGTGAATATCATATTAAATTTGGTTCCTAATGGTTCTCAAATATTTAGTGCTTCTATTTGAACCCACCTATATATATATATATATATATATATATATATATATATATATAGGGGAAGGTTAAAATAATAAGTATCTTCTGAGCATCCGCCACCGTCATTTCCACCTTCTCCGGCGACGGTATCGGATCTGGAAACTCATGTTTCCACCTTCTCCGGCGTCATTTCCACCTCTCTACCGTCAATTTTTTCGATTTGTGAAACTCATGTTATCGGATCTGGATCTGCTGAAACATGAACATTTACCATAAACAAAAACTCACTTTTTTCTCAGCACCTAAATCCACACAACAACGAATAATGAACATTTGAATAATGAACATTTAAAAATTAGTTAAACAAAATAAATGTAAATAAAAAGCGATAAGACTAGTTTTTTCTTGTTTATAATAACTTGTCTTTGTAAAAGTAATTCTGTTGAAAGGCATCCAACCTGTCCCTATTAAAGGTACATCATCAGCACATTTGAATCGTTGTGTGAAAGATCAACAATTGTTATTTACACACGAACACTAAACACACTTGCGAAAGAATGAATCGAGATACTAAAAAATCACTTACAAAAACATGTGCATAGAAGCTCGCCGGAGCAGAAGCTGTGTGAAAGGTTAACGTATTCTGTTTCTAGAGTCGGCTGTGTTCATAGAAGCTCGCCGGAGCAGATCAATCAAATAAGCTCGCCGGAGCAGATCGTCGGAGCAGATGACCGGAGCTTGTGTTCATCATCGCCGGAGGCGACGGATCTGCTCATCATCGCCGGAAACGGAGCTTGTGTTCATCATCGCCGGAGGCGACGGATCTGGTCACCATCGCCGGAACCGGAGCTTGTGTTCATCATCGCCGGAACCGGAGCTTGTGCTCATCATCGCCAACAGTCGCCGCCTGAAACCACCGGCAACCACCGGCAACAGTAGCCAACAGTCGCCGCCTGAAACCACCGGCAACCACCGGCAACAGTCGCCACAATAATTGAAACAACCGGCAACAGTCGCCACAAATATCTCTCGCCGGCGCAGTTTCACTTTGAGAGAGAGAGAGATTTGTTAGGGTTGTTGGGATCTATGATATTTGTTAGGGTTACTTTTAGATTTAAAAAGTAAAATTGTGTATTATTAAATGACCATTTTGCCCTTTACGGGTTTTTTTTTTTGTTTTTAACTTGGGGACACGTGTCAGCCTGTAGTGCCTCCCTATTCTTTTTATTTTGAAATCCTTTTTATAGGATCCTAATCCTATATATATATATATATATATATATATATATATATATATATATATATATATATATATATATATATATATAGATTGGGGTTCAAAATGGATCCCTAATTTATAGAGATCCAGGATCCCTTCCTAACCACCCATTTTTCCTTATATCTTTGTTCTTTTTTTTTTCTTTTTTTTTCTAAAATTTTTTTTTACTATTTTTCTAAAAAAATTTTTTACGTTTTTCTTTTCCTTTTTATTTACCTTTTTTTTTTTTTTTTTTTTCCGAAAATCACATTTGATTTTCAACTTTACTTTTTAAAAATCGCATGTGATTTTCAATCTACAAATATTTTATGGGTAAAATCACGTTTGATTTTAAAAAATTATTGATTATTTTTTACCAAAATCACATGTGATTTTTAACTTACAAACTATTTTGCTTATAAAATCACATGTGATTTTCGAGAAACAAATTTTTCAAGTGTGACTTTAAAATTTATAAAGTTTGGTTTTTGAAAATCACATGTGATTTTCGACAAAAAAAAAAATTCAGGTGTGATTTTAAAATTTATAAATTTTGGTTTTTGAAAATCATATGTGATTTCAATTTTTTACAAAAAAATCACATGTGATTTTGAAAAAAAAAAAGTTAAGTAAAACATAGCAAAAAAAAACCGAATTAAAAAACGAAAAAAAAAAATAAAATAAAGGGAAAAATGAATGGCTAGGAAGCCTTTGTGGTTTTGACCCCTAAGTGAATTTGTGTGGCTAAAAAGTGAATCCTTGGATCTCTAGAAAATTGAGGATCCTATTTGAACCTCACCCTATATATATATATATATATATATATATATATATATATATATATATATATATATATATATATATATATATATATATATATATATATATATATATATATATATATATATATAATATAACTAAAAGAGGATTAAAACAATTTTGGGATGTCATGTGACAACCCTAGAAACGACATGTGTAATTTATTTTACTTTTAAATAAAAATTAATGACGATCATTATCTATATTTTGGATAATTATTATGTTATATACTAACACATTCTCGGATGTCATGTGGCAACACTTAAAACGACAAGTGTCATTTATTTTACTTTTAAATAAAAATAGAAACGATAATTATCTATATTTTGGATAATTATTATGTTATATACTAACACATAAATATAAATAAATTGAATAAATATTAATACTATTATAATAATTATATTTATATCTTAGTTATTTATTAATGTATTAATTATCATTATTTATATACATTTAATTCGTGGGTTTTTAGAATTGAAATGTTACTAGTTTTATAATAATTTGATTTAATAAACCCTTTAGTGAAAATCTTTATCATAAGTATCAGTAATTTTACATTCAAATACAAAAGTTATATTTTTTTTTATCATATTTAATGTTAAATTTTCGATTACCGTACATTGTACGGATATTAAAACTAGTTAATATATAATAATTTAAACAGAAAATTTGTTTCTCAACTATAGTCTCGGGATCTATGGTCATCACGTTCCTTAAGATAATTACAAATTGATATTTCTTAATTTATTTTTGGTACGTAATTACAATTGGCTTTATAAAATTTATCATATATTCTAGATGTAGATAAAATAATATAAAAGTTACAAATTACACAATTGTTATCGAATCCCACCCAGCACCAAATTTTTTTTATTTTTTTTTTTGTACTGTAGTGTTGGACTTTTTTTTTTGTACTGCAGTGTTAGGATTGGGCTTGTGGCTGGTTTGAAGTTTAAATACTAAAAAGTCTTGGGCTTGGGCACTTAGTATAGTGGGTATGTAAGCTAATCCATTAAGTTAAAGATTGTTGGTTTAATTTTTGTAAGAAACAAATATATCAATTAGTGTAGTGTATTTGGTACGTAATCTTGTCTATCAAACAAAACAAAGGTTAATAATCAACACATATTTAAACTTGTAATCATTTGCTGAGATTACATGAAAATTAAATAATTTAAACATTTTGCAAACACTATGTAATGTATATAACCAACAATAACCGTGCACCGTTTATAAAAAACACCATCGCCCACGTTTTATAAAAAATGTCAAACGACTTCGAACTCGTTCAACGCACGACAGTTACCTAGTTTCTATTTAAAATATAACATAAACTATGCAAATCCTTTAAGAACCAGGTTTGTTAAATTCATTTTTTCTAGGATCCGAATATTCACTTTTTGCTATTGGTATGTTATTGTTCCATTAGATTGTATTTTGTTATTGTACTATGTTTTTTATATGTTGATACATTGAGTTTTTAATTGGTAGATAGATTTAAAATTTATAAAAAAAATTTGAAATTTTAACCATCTATATATTCTTTATTTATTTTTAAATTAAAAGTATAATAAATTAATAAATTATGCAAATCCTTCCATATCAATATGCCCTACGTTCGGTCAGTTAACTCTCTTTTTTATTTTTTGCGTTCTTGGATAATTTCAAACATATATCAATATATGTGATTAAGATAGTATATGATTTATACTTAAGGATTTAACCATGCTCGAACATAATAAACACGTTATGGAGTAGATTATATTTTATATGTTATATATATTAAAAGTGGTTGATTTATAATTTATGTTTGATGTTTGGATAACTATACATATAGATCATGCGATTCTCATTATAATAATTATAATTCATGCGAAGTTCTTATTCGGTTGCTTGAATCCGGTTATTAAGATAAAAAAAAAAAATATGGGAAATGAAAGTTAGCGGGTAATGAAATTCGTTACTCCCAATTTAGTGGGTAATGGCCCATTGTCCAGTTTTAATTAATGATTATATTCTTTACATTTAACCAAGCCTCTATATTCATTATCTTACTTATTCCTTGGTGCTTAAACCTCTTAACCAAGCACACCCTTATTTTGGATTTTTGGTTCTTTGACAGGAAGTGATCTATACGGAATTGTGAAATGACGATTTTGCCCTCTCAAATGTTACATAAACATACGATGTGTTCTCGAGTTTTATTTTTGAAAGTGAAGGGAGGGGAGAAGAATTAAAAATAAAGTGTGTTCCTAGAAAAGGAGGCGTAAATTGGGTTTTTTTGGGGGGGTGGTTTGACTTTAACGTAGACGTTGAGATTGAAAAACATGTTAAAATTGTCATTACAAGTTAAAAATTCGTAGATGTAACAAAACTTTTATATGAAAATAGACACCCTCTAGGTTGATTAGAGTGCAAAGATTGAGATTTAGATGGTCGAGTTGACGACGAAATCAATATATTCCTTCATATCCTGAAATAATCAACAACTAAACTAGTTATATGATTTATATGATCATATTCAAGTCAGTTATGTCAATAAAAATTGAAATAATTATAAACATAAGTATTAAATAAGCCTTATATGCGAAGAATATGAATACCTTCAATTTATATGATTCATATCAGAAAGCCGATGGTCAGAACGAATATGATAAATGGCTAGAATGCGATCACTCGTCTACCCGTTATACATCATATTAAAGGGAAACAATTTATGTGACGTGGTTAACAAAATTTTATGCACCATCAATGACGATGACACATCTGACTATGATAAACATTATGTTTATAATATGAGTTACACATATGAAAAAAGCTAGAAATAATTTTGTTTTAATATTCTTCTAACTAGGAAAGACTCGTGCGTTGCACGAGTTCGCACGAGTTCGCTGGGCTGTCTTCGTTGGCATTTTATAACACTCGTAGATAGAAGAAACGATATTTATAAGGATAGTAGCAGAATGTTGTTTACAAAAGATATTGAAAGGGCACGAGTTGGTATTTACATTTAGTTACATAAATTGTTAGTTGTTATTACAAAAGTGTGGTTTATGAACGTCGTTGGGGGTGGCTGCTGCTGATTTTTTGTATCGGTGTATGAGGTGGTCATCAAGGGTTTCGTACCTGTTACAATCAATTGTCCATGTTCCTTCGATTCTGCTGGTAGTACCGGGTTGATGATGACGTGGGTAGCATTAGTAGATGACATTTTTAGAGATCCTGAAATGTTTTAAATGCGATGACATTTTTAGAGATCCTGAAATGTTTTAAATGCGGGAACTGTGTAACGGTTGTGATAGGAATCTAAAGCTAGCAAATCTATACATATTCGTAACATTTTATCTGAAATAAGTGTTTACAAAAAGAAGCACTTACCAAACTGATTTCTGGAAGGAAAAACGGGCATTCATACTTTGAAAGAGCTGATTCCAAGTAATCGAAAGCAACACTTGTTTCACATATAAGATTGTAATCAGCTCTAGAAGCAAAAACGAAATTAGTAGTTTAGAATACATAAATTTTGAGTCATACCAGCTTCTTTCACATCTCCTTTGATTGCAGTGATAACTATTTTCATAAACGTGTCAGTGTACGTGAATAGCTCCTCTACAAACTCTCTTTGGGCAGGGTCCTGAAAATTTTCATATCACTACACTTTATAATTTGTAAAATAAGCTAAAAGCTGCGAAAAACCTCAGAAAAATGACAGATTATAAATCTTACAGTTGGTAGTAATGCAGGCCTTCAAAGTTAGCCTCTAGATGTCTAACCAAATTCATGCTCTCTCCGATGATTTGGTTGTTATGCTCAAGAGCGGGAACCTAAATCCCCTAAAATAATTCAAACCTTGACATACACAAAAAACTAAAATTGCGTTTGTTTTTTGTGAAGATGTCTGTATCTCAAATGCAGAACGTTTGTCCAATTTCCCCCAACGGACAGTTAAACTACTCGGTCTTTTTTAAAGGGTAATTTAGATCAAATAGTCAAATAGTATACTTAAGGTATACGTGCTACGATCAATAACAAAATGATTTTGACATAAATCAATTAAAATTGTAGAATAGATTATGTTGTTTTAATCAATGACTCACCGCAGTGGAACTACCATCGAACCTTTGAGAAGGGATACTAAGTTGTTCATAAAGAGCCATTTTGTTCCTAGGAGGTGCCCTTGGACCTCCTTTTTCGGTATCGTTTACATGAAGCCTCGGAAACATTGGCCCCATGTTTTTATCATCATCTTTCCCTCTTTTCATCTATACCTTCAAAAATTCAACCACAAAACTAAAATTAAAAAAACAATTTAATTGATTACCTACCCTCTTTTCAACAAATAAAACAAAATATTCAGAAATAAAAAAAATAGAATAACCAATACTAACATTAATAAAAAATGATAACAATACAATAATCAATATAAACGTAAATGGTAATCGATTGTACTAAAAAAATTCAAACCAACGCAAGAATACAACAATGAAGAATATGATTACCATATCAATCATACCTTCGAAATATCTCAATTAATTCAGAAATATCGGTGGATAAGTAGATAAACCAAACAACACATGCAATAAAAAAAAAAATAGAAAAGCTTACCTCATAAACTTCAACAGCAGCAAGATAATCAGGCGAAGAACAAAAACGAGAGAAAATGAAGACGAAGCAGAATACACGTGTAGAAAATAATATCCATAAAAAACGGCCCACTAACCCAAACAATACACGAGTATCAAGACGCCGATCACATTTAAACTAGAGATAAATTTCTGTTTCGATTAATTATATATTTCAAGCTCGTATTCCAAACCAAAGCCTATAAAAGTTCAAAATAGTAGCGCCAAAAAAACCTACCTTTCAAATGTTGCAACCAACCCTCACCTCCATTTTACAAACCCTAGAAACCAAATTACTAACCCTAAAACAACTCCATCAAATCCACACTCAAATCCTCACAAATGCCAATCTTAATCCCACATCAATCATCCCCACATTCCTCCACTCGTGCCACCGTTCTCGTACCCCGGATTACGCCCTACAGTTTTTACACACCTTACCCAAATCGCTTTCAACGCCTTCGTTTTACGGTTCCATGATTAAATCATCTTTAGAATCTAATAAATTAAACAACTTTTTCACTTTTTATAATGCAATGATGTGGTCTAATAGTAATTTAAGTAAAAATGTTAATGTTAATGTTGGAATGTTTGTGTTGGTTTTTCGATGTGGTGCGAAATTTGGGGATCGGAAAATGGGGGAATTGTTTCATTGTGTTGTGTGGAAGTTAGGGTTTGATTGTGATGTGGTTTTGCAAACTGGGTTGGTTGATTTTTATGCCAAAATTGGGGATTTGGAATGTGCGTGGAAGGTGTTTGATGAAATGTCGCAAAAAGATTTGGTTGCTTGTAATGTTATGATATCGGTGCTTGGGAAACGTGGGTTAGTTGATGATGCAAGGGGTTTGTTTGATAGTATGGTGGAAAAGGATTCGTATAGTTGGAATTCGATGGTTTCTTGTTATTTTAAAGTAGGTGATATTGACTCTGCTCGGGTTATTTTTGATAGGAATCCTGTAAAAAATGAGGTTTCGTGGAATGTTTTGATTGATGGGTATAGTAAAGCGGGTTATTTTAGTAATGGTGATAATTTAGGAGATTTTGTAAGTCTTTATAATGAAATGCGGTTTAGTAACGTGTGTCCCAGTCAAAGTGTACTTTCTTTGATTATTCAATGTTGTGCTTCTTTTTGTGCTACACGACTAGGGAAAGCGCTTCATTGCGAGATATTTAAGTGGAATTTTGATTATGATATGGTTTTGCAAACGGGCCTGCTGGACTTTTACGCAAAGGTTGGCGATTTAAGTTCTGCAAAAAGGGTGTTCAATGAGATGTCTCACAGGGATATTGTGGCAAATAATGCAATGATTTCGGCATTTAGTAAACATGGGTTCGTTAAAGATGCAAAGAATCTATTTGACAGTATGCACGAAAAGAATTCAGCTACTTGGAATTCCATGATCACTTGCTATTCAAAAATAGGTGATATTAACTCGGCTTGTTTCATATTTGATTCCAATCCCATCAAAGATGTGGTTTCTTGGAACGCAATGATAGATGGTTATTGTAAAGTAGGACAACTTGATTACGCTGAAGAATTATTTAATAGAATTGGTGACTTAAGAAACTCTGTTACTTGGAACACTATGATAGCGGGATTTGTTAACTCTAATGATTTCCGAAGAGCATTAAACTTATTTCAACATATGCAAACCGAGAGGGTGAAACCAACCGAGGTTACAATGGTTAGTTTATTATCTGCGTGTGCTCATCTTGGAGCGTTAGATATGGGTAAATGGATTCATAATTACATCAAGAAAAATAAACTTAAAATTGACGTTGTTTTAGGAAACGCTCTTATTGATATGTATTGCAAATGTGGAAGTATAGATTCCGCTCTAGATGTTTTCAACAAACTTCAAACGAAAAACATTTATTGCTGGAATTCTGTAATTATAGGTTTAGCAATGCATGGTTACGGTATTGAGGCAATTGCTTATTTCATTACCATGAAAAAAGATCGAATAAATCCAGATGGGGTAACTTTTATTGGTCTTTTATGTGCTTGTAGCCACTCGGGATTAATCTCAGAGGGAAAAATGTATTTTTCTGAAATGAAAAGCGTTTATGGTGTTGAACCCGCGATTGAACACTTTGGATGTATGGTTGACCTCTTGGGCCGGTCTGGACAGCTTATAGAAGCGTTAGAACTCATAAATAACATGCCATTGAAGCCGAACGCCGTGGTGTGGGGAAGTTTGCTTCGATCATGTCATATACATAAAGATACTAAACTTGGAGAGCAAGTTACTCAACGCTTATTAGAATTGGACCCACGTGATGGTGGAAATTATGTATTTTTATCAAACTTATATGCATCATTGAATCGATGGAAGGATGTGGATAGATGTCGGACGCTAATGATAGACAGTGGGGTCCACAAGGTACCCGGTTACAGTTCAATTGAGGTGGACAATGTAATCCATGAATTTGTGGCGGGAGATAGTTCACATCCTCATTTTCCACAAATTAACGCGTTTTTGGTTGAAATTGGGAAGAAGTTAAAAGATGAAGGTTATGAGGCCGATACAGGTTCTGTGCTCCATGATATAGATGATGAGGAAAAGGAAGGCTCAGTTAGTTATCACAGCGAGAGGATTGCGGTTGCTTTTGGACTCATGAGTACCCCTTTTGGAAAGGAAATCCGAGTGGTGAAGAATTTAAGAACTTGTAACGATTGTCATACTGCTATAAAACTTATATCTAAGATATACAAGAGGGAGATAATTATGAGGGATCGTAATCGGTTTCATCATTTCCAGGATGGTGTTTGTTCATGTAAGGATTATTGGTGATTGATGTATTTATAACATCCTAGTAACCTTGCCAACCTTTCTTAGTTTACGGATTCTTAGTTTATCTGAAACTTCTAGTTTTACCAAATAATTTGCTTGATTCGGCTCAAGTCTCTGGATCTCGAGTATACTGTATTACCATTATGTAGCCTTGAACTAGACAGACACTCTTACTTGATGCATGAATAAAATAAAAAAGTAAGGAGAGAAATTAAATAACAACCCGATTCTAAAAGAATGTTTCAAACATAATATCGTTAACATAATAATCCAAATTCTTTTATCTATTATATCTCCGTCTTTGCCTTCACCTTCTCTCTACCAGAACTCGGAAAATAGTAGTTTGCAAAAGCATAGGTAGCCATCTGGACATGGTGCTGTCTAAAGTTTATTTGTCGAATTCCCAAATAACACCATTTCCATCCTCTGCAACAAGAGAAGATATACGTTAATAGTCATTCAAATAGGGATTATGAGATTATCAGGAGAAGAGTTTAAGATAATAGAAAACGAGTACCTTGAACTTTCTTGTTAATCCAGATTTCAGTCAACATCCCAGCTCCAATTCCACCAACAATACACGACCCGTAAATCGCAATATTAGCAAGCATAGATCTACGAGGAAGAAAATAAAAATCTGGAATGTGCCTCATCTTTTTTGGAAGACGCTTTTTCACAACAGGTCCAGCATCAGCCTCATTCTTAGCCGAGTCACTAATAGTTTTCCAGTCCAACGAATCCTTAGGACCTTCAGTCCCCATAGTAGCTCAATACACTACACACATTTTCAACCATTTATAGTCACCAACACCACACATTAATAAAACAGACCAACAATAAGATATTTTCTACAACATAACGATTCACAAATTTAAGGATAAGTATTTGGAAAATGAAATCGAAACCAAAATCTATAGTGTCTATCCTACTTTAAATGGCTTTATTGTATCTATCTAGCTTCTAAATATCGTTGGTATATGTATCCAACCAATAAAAACTTTGCAAACATGTGACGTGGCACCGTGTATAAATGTCACATACGTCCCGATACATACAGTAGCTATATATGGAACTTTACTACAAATTATTTGATACATTTCTAGATATTAATCCCTAGCTTCTGTTATATCCGTCATTTGACGAGATAATAGTTTAATTCTGTCAGATTTTCCGCACAAAACGAAGAAACCTTAACTCTTCTACATCACGCATCATTATCAACTAGCAACTCAGTGACACAAAATATCAAACACTTGGAGTGCATTCTATTTTTATTTTTTTTGTCAAATATTAACAAATTTCAAACATAATTTTTGATCCTTGTTTCTAATTAAATCTTATTAACTGAATCAAGCAACAATTAAACACAAATTTAAACTCTACAGTAACATTAGCTTCACAGTTAGAAGTCAATAATTTATAAAATTAATACTAATTCAAAAAAATTAAATGAAAAAAATGTAGGAAAATAAAGTACCTATTGAGTATATTAACGCGCCGCCGTCAAGGAGGAGGAGTAGTCGCCGGAGTAAACTCCGATTAAGAAAGAAATGAAATTGAATTGGTTTTACAGCAATTGTGTAACTTTGAAGAATTTGCAATCTAGTCCTTTATAAATAAACTTTATTACAATTTTCATATAATATTTGTTAGTTAAATAGTTAGTTTACTACTAGTATTATATAAATCTTCAATTATTATCTTTGTAATTGAAAATCTGAAATGATTTCAAATCTCAAAATTACTTTTCAACTTCGGAGTACCAAATTGTACGAGTTTTAGTCTTTTATGATAACTGTATGATTATTCGAAAGCGATTATTATTGAGTTTAAAGTAAATTTTATGATGTACAAATCACCTTCCATATATCTAACGGTGAAAATTTGATATCGTGTGCTACAAGGTTACATGTATGTGACATTAATAGAAGCGGCACGTTCATTTTTTAGGGACGCTTCCGATTGATCCTAGCGAAATTGCGGAAAAATAAAGAATGTTTATTTTTTCATCAAAATGTTTCTTATTCCTTAACTTATTTTATTTATTTCAGATTAACAATGTATGCTAGTAAATTTATTTAAATAATTGATTGAATGAAATGATATTTTATACGATTGATCTCAACGAGACCTTGAACAATATGCGCATTACTATCGGAAAAGCTACCTGCCTGATTCTGGGATTGAACTGCAGCAACAACTCAACTCGGATTGATAAGAAAATTGGAATGATATTTGAAGTATTCTCGTTTTCAATTTTGAACTGCAGCAACAACTAAGATTGATAAGAAAATTACCAAGACCTGAATGAAACAAAACTGTCTATCTGTTCTGTTCTGCCCATAAATTCGAACCTGTCTACCTGTCCTATTCGATCATCCACAACCAAGAGCCCTCGATGCAGGTAAATTTGAGATATACACCATTTTAATAGCTAGCACTCGTATTATTCAGATCACTGAATGCTTGAAACACAACAAAAACCAGTTCATAATGTACACACTCGCCAATATCTTACGACATCTAAAGTGGACGTACATTACAATCTTATAATCGACACTCTTTCATTAAACAATACATGTTGTAACAATCAAATACACATCAGCAAAGGACTCGTAGTTCCCTCACCCTATAGTGCCTGCCTGACTATTGCTCACAAAATCGAACATCAAAAACTCAAAATACAAACTCCTCTTCACTAGTTCCACTACTTGGCGTTGCTCGATCTTTCATTCCTTGCAATGCTTCAGCAGTTGAATCATTGATGTTCAATAAGTACTGTAAACGTGACAGATTTTCAGGGGCCGGGTCACTTTTCAGATATATTAAAAATAGATCCGCCAACTCTTCGGATACCTCCCATGATAATGGGGATGCTGGTACGGCTTTATCGCAGGCTAGCAAGTCGTTCAGAGAAGAAACCTGCATCAAAATAATAAAATGCTTCTAAGACTATTGCAGTTCTTCACAATCTAAAGATTTAGGATGCATTATAATGTCATTGAAGAAGGATTTACACTTACCACCCCTGAAGTATTTCTCTGCCGAAGTAACGATACAGCCTGAATCAAGGAATTCGACAGCCGAGTTCGTGCAAGTTCATGAACAACACCTCTTGCCTTCTCGACATCGATACCGAGATCTTCCGGAATCTTCTCATAAACTTCCACTTCATCAAACTCTCCAGTTCCCGAGGAAAATATATCATCGACAGTTTTCTTATAAAGATTCTGTCTTAAACTCTGTGACACCATCACATCTAACTCAATCCCTGACCCCTTAAGCTCACGAATCTCACGTATACTTAACCGCCCCTGGCCCACAGCAGTTTCAAGTGCAGACGCCATTTTTGTACTTGTTATATTCTTTATTATCTTTTGAGCGTATTCAGATGGTAATCCCACTTGTCTTTGTAACTCATTTAGTTGTGAAACACGAGCTTTTGTTAACTGTCCATCTGCTAATATCACTTCAGCTTGTTGTTGGAAAGCCTGTTCGGCTAAACTTCTATGAACATCCACAATTTCCTTATCGTTTAACCCAAGAATCCCACCTAACTGTTTTAAGAATCCGTATTCAGAATCGTCTTTTTTGGTGGTGATTTGGGCTCCAAATGGGACTCTAGTGACTTCTCCAGTTAAACAATAGAGTAAATAAGTTTTGTAAAGGTCGGCTCTGTCTCTATCAGGAAGGTCATCTTTGAGAGTTATATCGGTTTGACTTGATTTCCCAATGGTCATACGGGTCGGTTTGAGTTTACGAAGGGTTTGTAATGACTCCCATTCTTGGTCGTCTACTTCCTCTACAGGTGTTGCTTCAACATCAATAGGTTCATCTTCTGTAGTGGTGTCGGGTGATTCTGATTCTCCTTTGATATCTGACACGAGTTCGGTCACGACTAAGTTGTTAAATGCTATCATCTTTTTTAGTTCTCTTGCAGCCTCTGTGCGACCACCTGATGCTCGTGATCTTTGTATATAACTTATGAAAATTTTCCGAACCTACATAAAATTTGTATTGCAACTACAAATAATTAGAGATGACGAATACGACCTATTTACTTATGAATGGGTTAAATCATGTTATGATTTATCTCTAACAGGTCAAACTGGGTGAAACTGAATTTTCAAGCATATAACCTTCTAAATCGTTCTATTCAAAAATCAAAATAATACAATTTTTCTAACCATATTGAGCATGGCAACTATTTATATTTTTTTAGAAAAAGGTGTAATAGAAACCAAACCAAACCTGCCCGATGTAGTTTGACCGTTATTAGGCCTACATGACCCGTTTAATTTGCATTTTGCAACGTCTGGAAATAATACAGCAATCGTGAAGAAGCACTTACAGCCTTTCCAGCAATAGACATGGCCACCTGCCTTGTAAGCCGTAAACCATACGCAGCTTTTCTTACAGCTTGTTTGACATCGGCATCATACCCGTCAACTCCGGCTGCTATAGCCTCCTTAACAACCTGAGATGAAATAACAAAAAATTATCATTTATACTCGTTGGAAAAGAAACATTCAAGAGAAAGACAACCATAAACCCATTAAAATCGTAACTACTTTTTTTGGAGTAGTTCCAACAAAATTTATCCATTTGCCCGTTATCATCATTAAAAAGAGATTAATGAAATTGATTTGGGTATTTTAGATATTTAATAACCAACCACATTTTACTTGAACTTCATATTATATTTATGGGACCTTAAAAAACACCAAATGCACATTGAAAGACTAATGTATATATGAAAGAAATCGGTATATCAGTTACCTTTTCAAATAAAGTGCCACATATTTCCTCGTGAATCTTTTCAACCGTTTGTTTAGGAATGCAAAGCATAACTTGCAACCTTTCAAGCGACTTAACCTCGTCGTCACTAAGCTCTCCATCTTTCACGTTGTTCTGAAGATTTTGTCGGTATATTTCTATAAAAGGATTGAGAATAAAAACATTGTTGGAATTACTCACATGTTTCAATATATAAAATCTTTTTAGAGCTTTAACAAGTCAGATTAAACAATTTTACCGCTTACATGTTCACTAATAACACAAAAAATATGCATACAAAAGTTCCGCTGATTATTAGAGGCATCAATTTTGAGCCATTTACTCATGAATGGGTTGATTTAGGTTATTATTTATCCCTAACATGTCAAATAGGTCAAATCAAAAAAATTAACAGAGAGAGAAATGGGCCGAACGAGTCAAAACTCACCCAAAGTGTACTTTCACTACATATAACCACCTCAATAGTTTGTGCAAACCGTTAATATCGTAATAATATAGTTTCTGATGCATTTTAACACACCAACTATTCGTATAGAAGATAGTAGTACCTTGATGGATAGTAATGGCTTTCTCGGTATCGAAATGCAACTCCTCACAAAGATTTTGAAGAAATGCTGCTTTACTCTCTGCAGCTTCTAAATCACCCCCAGTAACAGCTTCCGCAAGTCGTTTACGATATACTTTAGATGTAACATCTATTGCAATTGATTCGGCTTCCTTTTTACCCAGACCAAAGATATTCCTCAACTGGCTCAGTGCCGCAAGCTATAAAAGACAAGAAAATAAACAAACATTAAATAGCTTAATAACAAACAGCAATAATTTTAGAAACAGTAACCATCTAAAGTGCAAGTCATAACGCATAATCAACTGTGTTGTAATCACCACATAGGTCCAAACAATGAAAAGCCCAATTATATCCGATAATTTTGAGCTTGCACCAAAAGTTGTTTTTTTAATGCAATATAGATGCATTTTCTAACTTTTTATACCATTTATTCTAACTTATGAGTTACATAACCTTACATGTAAAGTAAATGTACACTTGTATTTATAGCACATGTTTTTTTAATCTAAAACATTTTTTACAATTATATTTATATATATACATACATTAAATTTCAAAATTATTGTATAAGGTAGGACCAAGGTTGTAAAAATCGAAAAAATCGTCCGATTAATCGGCGATTAATCGGAAATCGCTAATTTCAGGAGGAATTTAAGCAAGTCGCCGAATTAATCGGACAGAAGATTAATCGAAAAAAATCGCTAAAAATCGCGTCTAATCGTACGGTAAAAAAAAAGGTCAACGAAAGTCAACAAAAAAATCAATTAAAACCCAATATAAGGGTTATTTCGTGATTGATTTGTATCCGATTACTCCAAGCAAGCAACAATTTGATTATTGATTTGTATAGGTGGTGACCGGCGGTTGATTTCATTCTTATATATGAATTCGATTTCTGGACAGTGGGATATTGATTTGTATATGTTGAGTTAATTTATGTATTCAATACCGTATTTAAAGCAGTGGGTTGGTGGGGGGTGGGAGACAATTGTTAGTGGACAGTAAGTGTTTATTAATTGGTTTTTTTTTGTTTTTTTTTTTCTTTGTGTTTGTTTTGTTTTGTTTTATTCATGTCACATATATATTTGAAAATTTACACATAGAAAATAGGAATACGATTAATTCGATTAATCCCGATTAATCCCTAGTCCCTATTTTACCGACTAGGTTCGCCTAGCGTTATTTACAACATTGGGTAGGACTGGTTGGGATATTCTAATTCAAGGATAAGGCTTAACCGTTGGCTAAAACTTAGCCTAAACAATGCATTCAAGACTGGAACTAGTGAATTACTTATTTACGTGCTTATTACACAAATTGTGCAATGAACATTATGCATAACAAAAATAAATATACAGTCCCGTTTGATTCGTATCCAAAACTTTAAAACAGAATATGATGAAAGGTAAGACTTTAGATATCATTTTTTAGAACCATTTCCTCCGTTATCCTTTTAGTGGTTTTTTTTGAAGTATATGGAACACACACACACCTATGTTCCCAGTTCTCATAATGATGTAAAAGTGACCTTAAAATTGGAAAATGTTTGATGCTGGAATTGAATAAAACCGAAATAACATCTAGAAAAAGCTCTTTGTGTACCTTGTCTTTCTCCATATGACCACCTGATAGAGAATCAGCAATGTATGCTCTGTATAGAAGCTTTAGTTCGTCCATCTTTCTGTCACCATCATAATCGCCACCTGCCCAATTAAATAATATTAATACCAACTAGTAGAACATGACAAAGTTAAATTTCTAGAGGTGGCAAATTTAACCCATTTACTTATGAATTGGTCGATTCGGGTATATTTTATCTTTAGCGGGTCAAATGGAAAAAAAAAAAGGAAATGAGTTAAGCATGTCAAAAGTCTCACAAAACATACTTTTTATACGAAGAACCTTCAGATTCACTTAATAAAATATCAGATTGTTGTTAAAATAGTACCATTCTTGTAAAAAAATTTGATACACGAACTATTTACTGAAAAAAGTTGAAATATGTAGATAAAGTGTTTCGAATCAACCCTACCGAAATAGTACCATTCTTGTAAAAAAATTGATACACGAACTGTTTATAGAAAAAGGTTGAAATATGTAGATGAAAAGTGTTTCTAATCAGCCCTACCCAAAACGACAGATTGAAATGAGCATTTTTTGATCCATTACCCAATCCCGCCCTTTTCACCTTTATATATTACGAAAGAAACACTAGTTGGATAAAAGCATCACTACCTATCAAGGAAATTGGACCAACCCCACGAGCAAAACGGTTGGCTTCAGGATGGTTCTTCAGTGAGATTAGCACATCATTAAATGCCAATATCTTATTAAGTTCCTCAACAATAAGCTTGGCTTCTCTGCTGAAAAATGGAATTTATTTTAGCAATAAGAAGGTTCACAGAGAACAAGATCACTGTCTATTATCCCAATATAAATGCAACATATTGTCGGCATATATGGTTTAACATAAATTGTTTGACTATAGTCAAATCACCAAAGTACTCTTCAATGAAACAAGGGAACTATTTGGGCCAAATATAATGTTACCAGTATTCTATAACATTGTATTTCTTTTGACATTGCAAAAAAGGAAACTGTTACATCTATTTTCGGCAAACGAAATTTAGCATGGCAAATCCGTTATATCAACTAAGACCCCCTTAAATAACTTTCCATATAATGGCACCATAAGGGACTTTGGCGGATCTGATTTTATCAAGATTTTCTAATGATTAATGAAGAAAATGTTTGCAAAAAAGGTAATTTTAGTGTTTATTATTGGCACAAGGGGCTTGGCAAATTCAATATGTACATAAAGGTGGCAATGATTTAGGAAAGTGTTAATTCAGGACAAAAAAAATCCCATCCGGGTCAAACAAAAATGAGCTTTAAAGAAAGAGGGTTAAACATGTCAGAAGTACAAAAGTGTATTTTTACTGCGTAAAACCTTAGAAATCATTTTATTTAAAACAAACGTTAAATTCCTGAAATAACATATTTTGCAATCATATTTGACATACTGTTATTAACGATTTTATTGTTGTTGGTTACAACGCATTTCAGGTCAACCCAACCCACCCACAACGCTAACTTTGCAACCTCTAAAGTAAATATGATACACGGAAAGCATATAAAAAGCACACATTTCAAAAATTATGTGGTTTTGCTTATAAATCAATATTTTCTGATAAGGTGCAAAGATCACATACGCTGTTCTTGTCCTGGATTTAAGTACATTCACACTCGTTGATATATTTGCTTCAACAAGCTTTCTACAATGCTCTCTGAGCATGTCTTCAGCTAGCTGAAAGAAATCCAACCCCACAATTAACGAACTACTATTAGTTATCATTCATAATTTCATGCATTCCGTTTAAACGTGTACCTCATCTGAAAGCCGACACTGTAGTTGTGCATCTCTCAGACTAATAAGAAGTTCCGGTTGAACATCTAAGAAATGCATCAAGGAAGCAAGTAAATACTAGTGTAAATTGTGATTTTTTGAGATTACATGAATCTAGCATCTTAAACACAAAATAGTGCTGCTTCAAATGGATTTGTTAGTTACATGGATTAAATAGCTTTAATAACATAACTTGTACCATCTCACGGCTAAATAGTTGATATAAAACCTTATAAAAATCAATGAAACAAACTTACCTTGTCCAATCAATTTTAGCTTGGAAGCATATAACCGCTGGGCATTGTCACGTATAGCAACCTCGACCTGAAGAACAGAAAATCACCATGAACCACAAAGTCATGTGAGTTGCTTGTTAATGTATACATAAT
Source organism: Senecio squalidus (assembly GCA_910822075.1). Classification (NCBI taxonomy): domain Eukaryota; kingdom Viridiplantae; phylum Streptophyta; class Magnoliopsida; order Asterales; family Asteraceae; genus Senecio; species Senecio squalidus. The sequence goes on along the minus strand of CAJVGC010000001.1, from coordinate 1,960,035 downwards.
TTTTTCTAAATTGAAAGTGATTATGCAATATTAAATAATCAGCGGTAATTAACTAATTAAGTAGAAAGGTAAAAGGAAGTGTTTGGATGTGCTTCAGCTGTTAGAAACTATAACAATCAGAAGTTTAAAAGTTTATGGTTATTCAGCAAATTAATAGAGAAAATCATATATTTAGTGAAAAAGGTACAAACAGTTCGTATAATGGAAAAGTAAGTCTCACATTAGGTTATAAAAGGGGCAAATGAGTAAAATTTATCTCCCCTTATATAATCAGATTTTCAGCTAGTATATTGATAATCTGATAATCAAAGCAAATCTCTTTATCCAAACATTAAGAATTGATAATCAGCTCCAACATGCACCTCCGAAAACTCCCTAACATTGTAATTTTAGGAAGCAGAAATGGCGTATGTCTAAATTGCTTAATACCTGTGATTCAGTAACTTTGAACACACGTTTCCAAGGCAAAAGGAAACCTGAAGCATCTCCAAACACGAGTGTTGAAACATAAATCAGCTTCTGAAATGCCTGCACTGGAGACCCCAACAATGATCAAGCTCTGTATCTCAGTCTAATATACCAAATTACCAATTTAGTATTAAAGTGAATGAAAACCTACCCGACGTTGTTCAGCATCTCCTTCACGATCACCGGTTTCCAACCTTTGCCTGGAGATACGCCTACCAATCTGTCGAACGAGCAAACAAAAAAAATCAGAAACCATATTTTTTTTGTTTCTTTCCCTTTACTTTCCTGTCTAAAAATAAAACTCGAGAACACAACATAATACAAATAAACTAACAATACCTCCATATGCATGGTAGCTGCATCTGGGTCATCAATTCCTAACGAATTTTTGAACTTGATAATCATATCAGCTTCATCACCTTTCAGATCTTCACCCGCAGAAGGAAGTACGGAAGTAACGTATCTGATAATTATACAGAATTAGAAAATGATGACACGCAAACACTTCAAAATTACTTGAAGTGTAAAAATAGTTCCTTAGTGCAAATAAAAGAGTGAGAAAAAAAGTAGGCCAAGGGAATAATATAGACTTTGTTATAATTTATCACTGTCATATGAACAGACAAATACCACAAAGTTTATAAGTGGTAGAATGGGTGGGTTGAGTAGTTCATCAAATCCGATTATGTTAGGGTCAGCCAAAGCAGGTTGGGTTGAACAGCCAACACCTTTTTGGTCCAATTTTTGACTAACTATTACAAAACTGGTGATCTTACTTCTTTGAATAAGCAAATTTGGAGGTTGTAGACTTGTCTTTTGAGGTTGTAGACACTTATCTTTTGAACTATTCGACACATTTCCTTTTTATCTAAAAGCCTAAAACATTAAGTGTTATCCATTTGACCCCTAATTAATAAAATACATCCCAAATTGACATAATTGTTGAATAAGCATCTACGCAGTTAACAATAAAAAGTAGTTCTGTTTTGATGGGAATAAAATTGGTTAATCTATAAAGCACCAGATTACAGTATATTTCCAAAATAAAAACCAGTTCTTTACAAGTCACAAATGACCCAGAAAATACCTATGAACAGTTGAAATAAGACCGGTCACTAATGACCATATAAGACCGACCATGAGAGTGATAATAAGAAAGTTATATAATAAGAACAATAAATGGGAATGTATCCCTTACTAAACAGTTGCCACTTACCGACAATATATATCCATTAGCTCTGCATTGAAGGCTTCATTCTGTTTGCTAACACCATATCTGAAAGAAACAAGAATAACAAAATTATTAGTATCAACAGTCACGATAGCCATCACCATATCTGAAAGAAACAAGTATAACAAAATTATTAGTATCAACAGTCACGATAGCCATTAGCACTGCTAACTAGTAACTACTTATGAGCACCTCTTATACCCAATAATCAGCTAATCTAATCTACTTAAAAACATATATATATTCACATTTTTCATCTCCGCAACATCTATAATAACTTTTAGCTCAAATATCATTTAACTGACAGCTAAATTTGCAAAATAGAACCAAAACCATTTACGATTGCAGTTAGCGTCGGTTTCTTAAAATAACTAGTGTTTCTAACCACCAACCACTTGAATGATGCTTATATGTAAATCATCATTATTCATTAACCGTCACTTAATCGTCACATATAAACGAAATCATGAAATTACAAACTTAAATAGTTATATAGGTCTGTTGAAGTCGAAGTCAACCTGCTAGCAATGCTTTCAATATCTTCTTTCTTAACCGCTCCAGGATCCGAACCAGCTACATAATTATGCAAACTAACCGCAGCAATCTCTGGTACAGCCGAATTCACCGCGTAAACCGCACCAGCACCAGCCGCTCCCAAAACAACAGCTCCACCAATACTAGCATTCCTATTTCCACCAATCCTCAAACCTAATCCATAACCAGCAGCAACAGCTCCAGCAACCACGACAACCGAACTCGCTAACCGAACCGCAGGCGTCATCGATTCAACAATCGATTGAAACGCCGTTAACTCCTTCTTACCTCCAAACACATCTGTACTAGTAGTAGTAGTAGTTTGTTCTGATGATGACGTGGCGCGTACGACGGTGATACGGCGGGAGTATAAGTGGCTCCGGTGACTCCGGTGACGGCGGTGGTTGAAGGTGAGGGAATTTGAGGTGAGTTTGAGTGGTGTAGGGTTTAGAAATGGTGTGAAAAGTGGTGTGGTGTGAGGTGATGAGAGTTGTGGTTGTTGTGAGAGGATAATTGAAGGATTCATGGTGGTTTTTGGTACTCCGGTGAGTCTCCGGCGAGGTTGACGACGGAGGAAGGGGATTGGATAGTGGGGGAAATGAGGATAGGGTGGAAAGGGCGGAGAAGGAGATAAGAGGGGGTTGGGAAGGGTTTTGTTGAAAAGGTTTGTGTACAGAATTTGTCCTTGAGGTTTCAATTGTAATAAGGATACACCCTTGATGTTTTTTTTTTGTAAGGTGTTTTCAAACATGCGAATACGATAGATGGAAGCTGGAAATGGCTAAAAAAAGTTGAAGGAAGAACGTGGATGGCAAAAATTCTGCACTTTCGTTTTGATCGAGAGCATGGTAGGTGTTTCTAGTAGGTCTTGACGCTAATGTTTTTAGACTCGGTTCGAAGTCGACTCGTTCTTTTGTGTAAGTTGTTGGGAAAATACAAAAATGCTAGAGAACTATGAAGTTTTGTTGCTTAAGTGTCTATTTTAGGTATTTATGTTAAGTCATACAAAGTTTTTATTTGTTTTTAATTTCTCTAACAATTTATGACTAGTTGATGGTTTCCACAACTAGTTTTTGATAACCAAACCCTGATTTTGGTTTATAATCGTCCGAGACATCATTATCTAACATGCCATGTTCATTTGGGCAAGTAGAGCATAATTTTGAACACTAGTTGATCCATGCTTTAATACCTCGTATTTCTTTTGTCTCTTGCAATAGAACAAGAAAATCGTTATAAATACACTTTTTCATATTGTTTATACTTGTGAGTTATAAAGTTATCTTTTGTTTATCTATTAGTCAGTAGTAAGATAAAACACCAAATGGTAATTATATTTTGGGTACCTTTAGGTTTTACATGTGATTGTTCATCTTGTTTCAAGAACTCATAAGCTGCTTTATAAGTGATTAGTTTGTGTTTAATATAATGATCAAAGTTATGTAATTTTCACCTTTTAGAAAAGAGAAAAAAATGAGTTAGAACATGGTAACATGACTTAAGGAAGGGATTATCAATTCAGAAACATGATCTAGTAACTTCAAAAGAACAACTAACATCTCATGTACAATTTTGTAAAGTTGCGGTAAGTATGACTCATCTGTCAACTTCTCAATTACCACATAATACAATATTGTATAGTCTATCTTGTGCGGAAGTAATAACAACTTTATACTTTATAACTTATAATTAAATTATAAAATATGATATATATATATATATAGAGGTGGGTTCAAATAGGAACCACTAAATATTTAGGAACCATTAGGAACCACTTAATTACCCTTAGATCATTTAGATCAAAAACAAAAGACAAGGTGGCAAATTTGTAATAAATCTAAATATTAGGGGCAAAGTGTGATATCAAATTTTATATTCCATATCTCTCTCTTATTCATATTAAACCAACAAATAAACTATCTCCATATTCTCTCTTTCTCTCCAACGGGATTCATCCCGAAAATCAAGAATTCACAACCATAATCACTTGAGAATCACGTCGAATGATCCTACAATCAAACAGTTAATGATCGAAAAGAAATGTAAGCAATCTAATTCATTTAATTTTCTATTTTAGGTTTTTTTTTTTTTTTTTTGGGATTTTTTTCGATTTTAGGGAATTTAATTTAAAATATTATGAGGATTTTTCAAGTTTTATGTAGATGCAAGCGTATTCATTTGTTATATTCATTGATTCCAATAATTGACTGAGAATTTTGGGGGTTTTCATATATTTAGGGTTTCATTAGTTGAATATGTGTTTAATAATGTAAATTCGGTGTATCTATTAGTGTATATTGCGTATTTACCAGTGAACCAAGTTTATGTATATATTTGTTAATAAAAATTGTTTTATTTTTCTTATTAGTTTATACATCAGTGTATAATCAATATTCATAGTGTTTATAATCTATCTCTTGTATACACAAGTGAATCCTGATTTATGTACATAATTTCTGATAAACTTGGTGTATTTTTGTTATATTAGTGTATACACTGGTGTATTCACCAGTGTATTCAGAGTGTAAACATAGGTGTATTTTTGTTATATTAGTGTATACATTGGTGTATTCAGAGTGTATACATTGGTGTATTCAAAGTCTATACACTGGTGTATTCCTAGTATATACAAATATATTCACAAGAAGGATAAAATGTATAAAGTTGTTTGTAAGTTTTGAATACAAAGTATACATTAAAGAAGAAACGTTTTATGTACATATTTGTAATAAGTGTATAAACTAGTGTATACAGTGATTTCATCGGTGTATACACTAGTTTTTCAGTTATGAATATAAAGTATAAACTAGTGTTAATAACAGTGAATCCAGATTTATGTACATATTGTTTATTAAACTTATTGTATTTCTGTGTTATGTGGAAACTATACAGGCCAACTGTATCGACTCAATTGTTCCTGCCGAGGCTGTATTCGCTTCAGAAGTAAAGAAGCTTCAAGCAGATCAGTTTAAGCCCATGGAGCAAGTGACTCTGGAGCCCTTTGAGCGAGACCATGCTTGTGTTGTTGGAGCTTATCGTGTCCCCAAGAAACAGAAGTCTGCTTCATAGATGCTTGTGATTTAGGTTGTTTTGTATTCTGTTTTGAGAGTTTTAATATGTACTAAAACACTAACAGTATTAGCTATATTTTTTGTCTTGAGTCTGTTTTATGGGATAACTTTTAATCGAATGAGGCGTAATCTTGTTAGCTAGTAAGCAATCTTTTTTATCCACCAGCTGCTGTTGAGTTGTGGCAATGGAAAAGTTGATGTGTGTGCAATTTCTCATCTTAAGCAAATGTCGTAGAAATAGATAGGATCAAAGTTTGATAAAGTCAATGTCGTAAAGTAAATAAAAGTTGTTACTCAAATGTCGTACTTCACATTTCTCGAGTCCTCCAAAACTCTATGTGGCAAAAACACACATGTTTAGTCTTGAGTAAACCCGTTTTCACTTAAACTTCTCTATTGGATGTTAAAATAGACGTTAAGGTTTGTGCCGTTAAATCGTTTCTGCTCTTCATCTTAATTAGATGTCCATTCTTCTAGTGAAGTCTGATGCTGAAGTAGATATTATTTCTTAGAGGCAAAGGCGAAATGATAAGTGTGTTGAGCATCTCACACACCTTGGTTACATGATAAAAAGTGTTATCATGTAAGAAAAGGTATTGCATTTCAGAGGTAAAAACATTTATAAATTGTTACGATGGTAAAAAAGGCCCATTTACGAGTGTCAAATGGGCACCCGAGGGAAAAAATATTGCTGTGGGATTTCCCAGCTCCGAGGTGCAACTGTCGAATGCTTCCGCCATTCAACCGGTATATGTTATTGTCTTTGTTTTTTTTAATGGCAGTAATATTGTACGCAAGAAATTAAATAGTCCTGACTCTGCAAGGAATACATTGATCAAGGGTCGGGTCTTTATACATTAGTGTATCCTTTGTATTCACAAGTGTATACACTAAGTATATACATTAGTGTATACTTTGTATTCACAAGTGCATATACTAAGTATATACATTAGTGTATACTTTGTATTCACAAGTGTATACACAAGTGTATACTTTGTATTCACCAGTGTATACTTTGTATTCACTAGTGTATCTACTTTTGTACTGAATAAGAGTATACACTAAGTATATACATTAGTGTATACACTGAATAAGAGTATACACTAAGTATATACATTAGTCCATACATCGTATTCATAAGTGTATACACTAAGTATATACATTAGTGTATACACTAAGTATATACATTAGTGTATACTTTGTATTCACAAGTGTATACACTAAGTATATACATTAGTGTATACTTTGTATTCACAAGTGCATATACTAAGTATATACATTAGTGTATACTTTGTATTCACAAGTGTATACACTAAGTATACATTAGTGTATACTTTGTATTCACAAGTGTATACTTTGTATTCACCAGTGTATACTTTGTATTCAACAGTGTATACTTTGTATTCACTAGTGTATCTACTTTTGTACTGAATAAGATCTCTACTAATGAATACAAAATATACATTAGTGTATACTTTATCTTCTCTAGTGTATCTACAATACAACCTCTACTAGTGATTACAGAGTATACACTAGTGTATACAATATATTCACAAGTAAATACAGTGTACACAATAGTGTATTCATTGATGACTACATAATATAAACTAGTGAATACATTGTATCTACCTATAAATACACTATATTCACTAATGTATAGTTATACACTAGTGTATTTATACACTATACACTAGTGTATACACTATATTCATTAATGTATATGATGTATTCTCTATTGAATACATCGTATAGTTATAAGCATGTGTTTAAAAGAATGTTAAACTTTTTTTTAAACACTATACACTAGTGTATACACTATATTCACTAATATATAGTTATACACTAGTGTATTTATACACTATACACTAGTGTATACACTATATTCACTAATGTATAGTTATACACTAGTGTATTTATACACTATACACTAGTGTATACTCTATATTCACTAATGTATACGATGTATTCTCTAGTGAATAGAGGGAGTTATTTCACAAGTACATATAGAGAGAGTTGTAGACGTATTATAATTATTTAAGTATAATGGGTATTCACACTACATACATTTGATTGATATAAATGTAATATTAATTTACAAGTAGACATAAGCTATAATTCTAAAAAACAAACGAAAAATGACGGATGTAGCTAAACAAAAATAAACTTATAGCATAAACAAATTAAATACATAAAACTAGATAATACGGTTCTTTACAGAAAAACGATCATAAGATCATAATATGAAATCCATAGCTAAGAAGCCTAAGATATGTAAAAACACCAGCACGTAGAGAATCGGGCAAGGAATTTACAAGTTGTAGGTCTAGAGTGACTTACTAACAACTAACACCATCGTAGTTGGCTAGGGGCAAAACAGTCAACTGGGAACATACGGCTCAAAAAGCTTTACACAAGGATTTGGATCAAATTGCATAATTTCTGCAGCCCGCTCAAATTCTTCTCTCAAGACACGAATGCTACGTTTGTCCACAACTCGTCCCAAATCATGAGATACCTCGAATGGATCTTCTATGCATATCAAATGACGGTCGTTTCCAATCCTTCTGGTCCAGTCCTTTTCGTGTTTGCTGTTACAAAATTAACAGTGGTTTCCATTTATATCATGTTTTGAAGGTTCATGTCATGAAATCGAGCTAAAAGTTGAAGAATTATCAACTGACCTTATATTGCTTCCCATACGAATAGATATCACATCATGTGCGTAATCATGAGAATAAGCCCAGTAGCTAAAAAATGCCCAAACCAATTGAGCAATACTTTCACCATTGCGGGACCCAAAACCTTGAAGTTTCTCCACTTGATCAAAATAAGCACATTCAACATCATCCACATTTACTTTATAAGTTCTCTCCATTCCCTGAAAATAAAGGTTGAGGAATTTTATCGAACACTTGGTGTGCAAAAATGAAAATAACGGTTTAACATAAAAAAATATCTATCGATTGGTTTTCAAACAAATCATACACCATTTTCACCATTCAACATCTAGTACATATATGTATACACATATTCAAAAATGAAAATTTATACTTACTGGTTGTAGTTCGTCAGATAAAACAAATCGTTTTTTTTCCTCCACCTAAAGTAGAAAATCAGCAAGAAAATCAGCAAAATTGACTTCTGATTTGGCTTTACTATCACTAATATCAAATGATTCCAACTCGAATTGAAGACTTTAAGCAACAAATAGAAGTAATTTGAGAAAATTAAACTTAGGTCACGAAGAACAATAATGAATTGAATGAAGAAAAAGATCGAATATCAATTTTTAAACGTGATAACGATCTAAATTGCAGAAGAAATTATGGAAATCATCATCACTATTGAATTAACCAAATCGAATTTCGATTTCGTAGAGAGAGATAAGTGAACGTGATTGTAGAGAGAGAGAGAAAGAGAGGTCAACCTGAGAGATGCCTGAAGGATAGAGAAATTGAGTTATAAAATGTCTGATATACCCTTTTAGGGTTAAATTGTATTAAAATAGATTAAAAGGTAATCTAAGGGATAAAATGTGGTTCCTTTGGTTCCTAATTATTTGTATGGTTCTTATTTGAAACCAACTCTATATATATATATATATATATATATATATATATATATATATATATATATATATATATATATATATATATATATATATAGAGAGAGAGAGAGAGAGAGAGAGAGAGAGAGAGAGAGAGAGAGAGAGAGAGAGAGAGAGAGAGAGAGAGAGAGAGAGAGAGAGAGATGTAAATGAGTCGAGCAACTCTCAACCCATTCAAGTCTGACTCGATAAATACTCAATTCGAACCAAGTATTCGCGAAGTCGAACCCAACTCAAAACTCATTTAATAAACAAAGCTCGAACATGAGCTTCTTGCATTGAGTTTGTGAGTCTAAACAAGCTCGATTGAGTTTGAGCCTTACATATGACTACGTGAGACTAGAAAAGAAGTCGGACTTCTGTGCAACTTAAACGAACTCGCCTCATTCATACCCCGATCGATACACATTTAGACGATCATAGCAAATATCATTTCACATGGACTAAAGATGTAAGTTCACTAAAGAAAGTGTAGCAAGAGAATATTCTCCAAACAAACACTTCCAACTTTCAATCTTCTCCAAGCTCGAAAACAGAGCTTCAATGGCGACAATATTCACACTCTCCTTTAAAATTCCCACCAAAACATCCCCCAAATTCTTCATATCAAACCCTAACTTCAAAACCAATTCAATCAGAGTCACATGTTCTTCATCATCTTCATCTCAATCCACTACCGTTAACGAAACCCTATCTCATAAACATTCTGTAAATAATCAGAAATGGGTAGCGTGCCGGAAACGAAAGGTGTTAATGCGCGTTGCTTACGTTAACGGTTTCGATTTTAGCTGTAAGTAAGTTGTTCTGCAAGTTGATTATACTTGCGGTTTAACTCAGTTAAGATTGTACATTTGATCATAACCGTCCCTATAATGCATGTCTTAACTTGTTAAACATAACAACAAAACTCTATGATTGTTTAGGCTTGCTTGAAAAGATTACAGTTCAACTTTTTGAAAGGATTGTTACGCTAGTAATGCTTGCAAGTGTTTGGCATTGCGGTTTGAAAGTAATTATTTGCGTACTGTGAGTGTGTTTTTTCTTTTTAATGGAAGTTAGTTTCTAGTTTTTTCGGTTTTGGATTATTGTTTAAAAGTAGCTGCAACGTTTGAGGTTTAGATCCGTTTATAATCAGAATTTCCAAACATTTATACCTCTGATTATCTGATTATTACAATGTCAAACAGAAAAATCGCATCCAAACACTAGGATTCTGATTAATTTATATAACGTATTTACTTTCAAACGTAATTTTAAACACTCCCATAAAAGCTTATTTCAGTCAATGAAGTGGCAGACCGGTGTCTGGTGATTACCTCCACTAAGAATGTTATGTGAAAGTTAATGAGTATGGGCTTATATTTCAGGGCATGTTATAATCTTAGGCTTCTGAAATGAATCGTTTACAGAATCATGTATCTTAATAGTATTTGTAATAGCATTTTTGTGTTACATTATAGCTATAGAGAAAGAGCTGGAATCAGCTATTTACCAAGCGGGTGGAATTCGTGACAGTAACCATGGAGATTTGAAAAAGATAGCATGGGCCACAAGTAGTCAAATTGAAGATGAAGTAAGTTCAAATGAAATTGAAACATCGTATTCGTATTTTTGTTTTTGGCAGTTGTATTTCCGCTCCTAATATGTTTTTTCCCGTTTAGTCCAGGTTCATTCTTTATCAACCATGATATCCTTTAAAATGGAAATACCTGAAAACGCTTGGCTTGATGACCCGAATGGAATAGGACTTGCAAATATTGTAAATACGTATCTTCCTAGAAACATTACAGTTTTCAGCATTCTACCTTCACAAAAGTAAGAAATATGTCACTTGTCACCTTAGTATTTTTCATATACAGAACATGAAACATTACGTATCTTTTTTTGGTGACCATTTCGGGTTTGCTTCAATGCCCCTCATGTTTCCAAATCAATCTTTATGATCACTATGTTTTCAGGGGCTTCGATGCTAAAAAGGAATGTAATATGCGGAAATATGGTTATCTTCTTCCTTTAGAAGTCATTGGGATCAACAGTAATTTCACTGAAGATGAAATTGAACATCATTTAACAAAGTTCAACGATATACTTTCGTTTTTCGAGGTATGCTTTGAAGTATGGTGGTCTTTAGCATGACCAGCTGTGCAATTTGACCCATTTTAATCAAGAATGGGTCAATTGCGGTTGTGTTTATCCTAAAAGGGTCAAACAAAACAAAAAAACCAAAAACGAAACGGGTCAAATGGGTTTAATATGTTTAACAGGTGAGTCAGGCAAAGTGTATTTTCATGTGTACAATCTGCTAAATAAGTTTACCGACACATTAGTTATTTATCAAAAAAAAAAGTGGATGGAAAAATGTTTACATAATCCTATCAGATCTGACCCGTTTTTAACCCACACGAACAGATATTTGCTTTGACCCGTTACCCAACCCACCCATTTTGTTCCCTCTATTCATCACTCTACATGTACTATTGCAGGGAAAACATCCTTTCCATAACTATACGATCCCATCCGAGTATAATAATAAGGATCCTGCAAAAGAGTCTTCTGACAATGTGATTGATGAAAATAACGGGGAAGAGGAATCATTGGAATCGGAAGATGATGAATTTGATGAAGAAGAAGTTATCAGGACAAATGAAATGGTCATGAAATATATTAATCAAGAACGCATGTCATTAAAAGGCATTGATGCTGAAAAAGAACTGTTTGACGAATCTGATGCAAATGGGGATAATGTAAATGATCAACCCATCTATGCGAAATGGCTACATGAACCTGATGAGAATGATCGGATAACTGATATCCATTTCAGAAGAATTTTTCAATGTTCATGTGGAAAGCCGAAAATTATAAATGGAAGAAGTTATGTTGAGATTTCCATTTGTGGGGAGTCGTTCATGTTGCATCAAGTAAGTTTGTCTAAACCCTGAAGTAGCTATATAAATCTGAATTTCCAATCCCAGTTATCCACAGGTCCCTAAATCGGTTTGTGGGGTGGGTAACGGATAATTTTTTTTTATAAAAATAGCCGGTCAAATATTTATCTAATTTTTTGAATAAAATTATTTAGAAGGTTTATACATTTAATATAGACTTTCTGCGACTTTGACCTGTTTGAGATATCAGATAACCCAAATCGACGGTGGAAGCTGCCACCTCTACTCCATGTAGATGTCTTGACCCATTATTCAGCGTGCATGACCCTTCCATTTTGCTACCTCTATCTTATTACTTATTAAATCGAGAACCGAATAGACTTAAAAGACGTTTCACACATAGGCTTCATAAAATATATTTTGCAAACTTTCGATTTGTATCTGCTTTTTCTTTGTAGGCCCTGAAAAGTGATAGAAATAAAAGTTAGTTTATTGTGATGTTGATATTTGATTTATTTATTTTCACTCGTGTTCAGATCCGAAAAATGGTGGGAGCAGCAGTAGCAGCAAAGCGTGGACTACTTCCAAGAGATGTAATTCCACTATCACTTAACAAATTCACCCGTTTTCTCCTTCCCGTTGCTCCATCCGAAGTAATGTTTCTAAGATGGAACCATTTCATCCTGGAAAAAGAGAGTGGCAAAGCTATAAGGCCTGAAATTCTGACTTCGGTTGAATCAGAAGAAATACTAAAAAATGTTGAAGATTTTTATGAATCAATGATGTTGCCTCCGTTTGCAGAATTCTTGGACCCTTTGAATTCTCCTTGGAAGGAGTGGGTTGAGTTATTAGATGCAAACACTCGGATTCCAGATTCTCAGTTGGATGCAATCAGGAATACATGGACTAAATGGGAAGAAAATTTCTGGACCAAAACTGATGCGGCATCATACTATGTTCATTAAAGATTTAAAGGTATGCTACAAATGCGAAATCCTGGTGTTTATTTATTAAATATTACGGAGTATTAGTTAAGGTCAAAAGTCAAATCAGGTCGAGTCAGAATGATTGTCACGTTGGGTTGACAAATGACCTGAATGGCTGAAACACTTTCTGATTAAAGTATTAATGTTTTATAATGAAACATGATTATAATTTATATGTTTTCGCTAATACTAATTTTTTTTCTTTCTGAATATTATGATTTAAAGATTCATACACTTTGGGTTACTCTCGACTTGTTTTCTTTGTGGCAAATTATTTTCTATTTTAAATGTTTACCCGTTAGACATCAAACATAACCCAGATTGACCCATTCATAGTTTAATGGGTTGATATTTTGGAATTGCCACATGTTCCAAATATCAATATTCGTTTTCTTTCTCTCCAGGTAAATGATATCGTAACTTCCTTCGAGTAGTTGCTCCATTAGTTAGAAGATTTGATGGAAGAGACACTGATGTTTCTTTAATCCCCAAGCTGCATCAATTGTTTACTTAAGTTCCGGTTAATTAGGGAGGTTGCCTAACATCCAAGGTGGAATTACCATACGTCTGAACTCTGAAGTAACGAATCTCTATCGTATAAACATACAGATGGAAATTTTGTATTTTTGACAAAACATCTCTACACCTAGCGCTTTTAGTCGGCTTCTACTTTGGTTGCTTGTATCTGAGGTTCATATGTTTATAATTTGTTTTTTTTTTTTGTTTTGCTAAAATCTGTTCATGTATTTTATATATTTATTAAAATGATTAAAAATATTTGTTTTTTATGGAGTGTTTTTATTTTAATCACCTATTATTTGTTAGTTATAATTTTTTCAATGTGATGTGATGTTTAGTGTTTTGCTAAATAACAACCTTTTTGATATGATGAGAGTTTTTCGATACGAAAGAAACGGAGGACTTCATTCAGATTAAGACTGCTCTACGAAAAATCTAGCATGCCATTAATACTTCTTGAAACATATGTTATGATCGTAGTTTATCTCCCTAATCTCTACGAGACTATGCATATGGTGCAAGTCTTTCAAAAAAGACCTAATGATAGGCTCATGTTTGTTTCGAGACAGCCAAAATGAAAACGGCTTCAAAAACATTTTCCCCAAAGCTACAAGGTTCCTGTTTGGCAAGCATAATTAGCGATAAAATCGGTTGCATATTTAGCAAGGACATTTATAGGTTCAAAACGAGTCGTATTTATGTCATTTTACAAGCTAAAAGGGCCAAAAATGCAGACTTTCAAAACTTAATTTCTCTTCACCATTGGTCAGTCTCACTTGTAGCTAACTTGCAACATCTCTGAATGGCAACATCTTCACTTCGATTAGCATTCTCACCATTCATCATTTCCCGCCAAAACTCCACCAAACTATTATTCTCAAACTTCAGTTTTCAAAAAAATTCAATCAGAATCCTATGCTCTACAACCGCCATCGAAACCCTAGCTCCACCGCCGCCGAGTAATTCCGGCGGTCACGTTAGTGAGAGTAAATGGGAGCCGTTTCGGAAAAAGAAGGTTGTTATGCGCGTTGGATATGTTGGGACTGATTACAGAGGTTCGTTTCGGTTCGATTCGGTTCGGTTTCGGTTTTATTTAATTTTTTTAATTATGATTAAAGTTTGATTATGAGTTTGGTTTTAGGTTTGCAGATGCAAAAAGATGACTCCATATCCAGTAATTTCTTTTCTCTCTTTTTTTTTTGAGAATTTTACACTTTCGATCCCTATATTTTGATTGTGTTGCTATAAGTACTCCTTCTTTTGCTCATAATTTGACTAATATTTCTGAGAGTTAATTACATAAGTCGTCCTTATAGTTTATTTAAAATTACGGATTTCGTCCCTAAGTTTAAAACATTGCATAAATCGTCTAATTCTGGAAACTAATTACACTTTTGGTCCCTAAAATGGATGTCCGTTAAAATTTTTCGTTAACTAATTACACATTTCGTCCCTAAAATGGACGTCCGTTAGAAATTAGGGACGAAAAGCGTAATTAGTTTCAAAAAGTGGACGATATAACTTAGGGACGAAATCCATAATCTTGAATAAACCTTAAGGACGATTTATGTAATTAACTCTATTTCTGAATTAATTTGTATAAACCGTCCTATGTGGTTTAGTCAAATTGCAAGCGCAATCGAAACTTTTTGTATGAATATCGTCACTCAAACTTTAAAAATTACAAGGATAAGACTGTAATTTGGTCAAACCACACAGACGGTTTAT
This sequence comes from Senecio squalidus, assembly GCA_910822075.1. Lineage (NCBI taxonomy): Eukaryota > Viridiplantae > Streptophyta > Magnoliopsida > Asterales > Asteraceae > Senecio > Senecio squalidus. Next base: position 1,945,006 of record CAJVGC010000001.1, on the reverse strand, counting down.
ACATTAACTCTTAAATATATTTAAAAAAATGGAAATGGGTCGGACCTTCTAGTAAAAACTACAATGTGTATCCACCATTAAATGGTCTATACTCTATTGTATTAATTATGAATCTAACTTTCAAATATCACTATTATTATATGTATCCCAATATACGTAACATCCAAATAAGTTGTCATACTGGATGCCATGTCATCCGGTTGGCGGTTGTAACAGTTTAATTGGTTGGATACATAACATTAACGATATCTGAATAAGATATGATCATTAAAATATAAATTTATCATTGAATTATATATATGTAATTGTACAATACACACATATATAAAGTTAAAGTAACATAACAAAAGGTGAAAACAACATAATAAAAATTGTTAGTGGCTCTTGATTTTGGACTTCTAGATACAAAAAAAGTTCTCGTGATAAAGAAATGTCTTAATCAATACCAAAAGTCTAAAATTTGAAGCTTTTAGCAATTATTTATTTGTCATTTCCACATCTAGATAAAAACAGTTGAAAACAAAATAATGTTTCTTCTATTTTCTAGTTATCAAACATAATATTTGAAGTTAAATTATTTCGTCTCATTTTAATGTATAAACTTCGTTAGTTATGTTAATTAATTTTGGTCCGTGGCGTTAAGACATGAGAATATTGTCTGGAGTCTGGTTTTTGCTTGAGGATTAGGTTGGGTTCAAGTAACCATGAAGTCCAAATTAACTTTTTTTGGTTGAATTTTTGTTAAGATAACATAAAAGTAACATAAACAACATGTTTATAAAAAAATAGGTAGTGACTGACAGAAACCGGATCCAATAAGATACAAATTTCAATGAGAATTGTAAGAACTCATTTTTAACCATACATTTTTTATGTACGATTAAAAATTTGTACATCAAAACTCAAACTCTGATTAAATTTGTGAATTAAAATCACATGTGTGGTTAGAGCAATTTGTTACAGTTATTATCAATTTTTGGTTCATGTTTAAAGAATCCTCATGATTGAGAAACTTTTATTTCGAATATATTATATAAATAAATATTAAAGCAGTCAAGATGTCTTAATTTAATTTGTGTAGATAAAAATATGATATTCAAAAGAATTGTTGGTAGCTCCAAGTTTTAGACTTTTTGTGACGAAAAGAAGAAAAACCAAAGATGCAAAAAGTATGAAATAATTTGGTGGTCTATCTATCATCAGTTATCAACATCATGTTATATAGTGGGTATGATATATATATATATATATATATATATATATATATATATATATATATATATATATATACTTACAAAATTTTGATCACTGTATATATATACTTTTACGAAAGCCTGTTGAATTCGAACACACTTACACATGTAACGTATGCTGTGAAAGTGAAAGAAACCAAGAAATTTGATCATAGAGGAGGATGATGATGATGTTTCATCCTGCTACTGAACTCCGTCCACCTTTCTCATCGCCGACGATCTCTTCTGTTTCATCCTCTGGTTTTGATACTGAATCAACTGGGTCGTTTTTCCATGATCATAGTATCACTTTAGGAGCTTTAATGGGTGTGACTACGTCGTTTTCTAATGTTATATTTAGGACCCCTCCACACCGTAGAGAAAGCACACCTACTATAACACTTGGATCAACTCCTAATAATAGAAATGTTGTTAGACGAAGGAGGAGGAGGAAGATGGACACGATGGCAGGTTTGGTGGCGGAACCAGAGAGGAAGAGGGTTAGAAGGAGGAACTGGTGGTGGTTGTGTAGTGGCGAGGAATCAAAGCCTTCTAAGCTTTGGGAGTTTTTGGAGGTTGAGCGGAAATATGAGGTGGAGGGACTATTTACCGATGCACTGATGGATGTGAAGTTGGGTGACCGGAGGCTATTTGCTAATGGGAGGGTGTTACCACCATCACATATCTCCGATATTAATGAAGGAACACCCTTTAGCTGTTCTCTTTGTAGGTTTCCTGTGTTCCTGTCCGGAATATGTGGTGGTGTAAGATAATTAATTTAATTGCATTGTTCAGTAAATTTGCTGGTTAAAGTTAGGAGCTTGGGAATTGGTATACCGTTTTCATCCAGTTGTATGTAAATATCACATGTTTAACTATCGAATTTGGTCAATAAAATGATGGATTTCCGACTACTTCAACTATGAACGTTGTTAGTCTTACAACTATCTAATAATCCAATTTCAGGTTTCCCCAAAGTAATGATCTTAGGTTCATATTATAGATATCTATTACCATTAATGATTGTCTGCTTAGAGAAGCTCTTTCTAGTAGGGACTAGGGGTGAACTCGTGTTGAGTTCGGGTTGATAGGTCATCGGTTGATATGTTGGTGGGTTCATATATCTCAATCCAAACCCAACCGATTTAATTAATCATGTCGAAAAGTTAAACAAAAACACAAACTGTTTAATTAACGTGTTTGTTGTCTCTTTACAACCTATATTAAATTATAAGCTACATGATAAAAATAAACATAAAATACTTTGAAGATACACATTAAATATTAAGGGAAAATATAAGAAACATAAGGCTTTTACATCTATTGGAAGTGAAAAGACAATTTAATATTTAACTCTCTTATTGGTACTAGTCTTAAACGGGTTGGCGGGTTGTAAATGGGTTTGGAAGGATGACACAAACTCAACCTATTAATTAAACGCCGTGTCGACCCAAACCCAACCCGCTTATTTTTAACCCAAGGAACAGGTCAAAGTTATATTTAAGGCACACAACCTCCTAAATCGTTTTATTTAAAGATTTAGTACTGTTATATATATATTGTTATGTAGTATGATTAACACATTAAATATTTTAAAGATTATTAAAAAGAAAGTGCTAGCAGGTCAACCCGACTCGACCCCCATTGACCTGTACTAAAAATGACTGTTTTGACCCATTACACAACCCACCCGACTTGCTGATCTTGCCACCTGTACTTGGTTACTCATAAGTTCAGTTTGATATTGGCATACACAAGTACTTACTGTTGAAATATCATGTATTTTATCATCTTTGCCGAGGTTGTGTGTGGTTTTTGTAATGCGTATTACTGTTTGTGTTATATATAGCTATAGAGAAAGAGCTGGAAACAGCCATATACAAAGCAGGTGGAATTCGTGACAGTAACGTGGGGGATTTGAACAAAATAGCATGGGCTAGAAGTAGCCGAACAGATAAAGGAGTAAGTTTAAGTGATATACAACTTGTTTTCCTTGTTTTCCGTCTTCTTTTTTTGCATTACTAATTATTACTGGTCATTACAGGTTCATTCTTTATCAACCATGATATCACTTAAAATGGAAATCCCTGAATGCGCCTGGACTGGTGACCCAAATGGGATCGCACTTGCAAATCTCGTCAATACGTATCTTCCTAAAGACATAAGAGTTTTCAGCATACTACCTTCACAAAGGTGAAAATTATAGATGTGTCAGTTTCAGCCCGTTTATTTTTAAATGGGTCGATTTGGGTAGTGTTTCATCTCTAATGGGTTAAATCAAACGGAATTAGCATGAAGTTGAAAGTCCCTCAAGTCATATTTTTTAAGTAATAGATCATAATTAGCGAATTCTCTTTCATGTAAAATTCAAAAATGGACAGAATTGTGCATTGTGGGTACCCTGACAGGTCCCATTTCAACCAGGAATCCGTTCTGACCCTGTACTCAACCCGCCCGACCCTTCCATTTTGCCACCTCGAGTCATCTTACATGTTCAGTATGATCATCTTGACATGATCCTTGCTTTCTATTCATTGCTTCAATAGAATTATAAATACAAACATGATATGAAAAGTGTTGCTATATCATGAACAAGAGACGACAGTTGGACAGTACTAATCTCTTACATTTTCTACAATTTACAAACGGAATAAAGTTTATTGTATAGTAATCTTTTTATAATTGTTTCTTTTTATCAGGAGTTTTGATGTTAGAAGGGAATGTAATATCCGGAAATATTCTTACCTCCTTCCTGTTGAAGTCATTGGGATTACTAGTAACTTCAGTGCAGCTGATATTGAACAGCACTTATCGGACTTTAATGATATACTCAATTCTTTTGAGGTATACTGCTGATATTTCGTTCAATCCTCAATAATCTATTTTCTTACACCTCCTTACTGCTTCTCCACATTTGATTATTTTGATCTTAAAATTTAGAAAACTAGAGGCCGCAATTTCAACCCATGTACATATGAATGTGTCGATTTGGGTAGCATTTATCTCTTATGGGTTAAACTAAAAGATTTGACGTGTTAAATGGGCCGGGCAGTTTGATACGCCTCCTAAATCACTTTATTAAAAACTGTTTGATTGTTTTTATCATAACATATATTTTTTACTATCATACGCGGGCACATTAATTATCTACTCGTATATAAGTAAAAAAAATGTATAATAAGTCTTTTATCTTTAAGAGTTAGCTATTTGTTTTATCAATTTGTTCAGCATGACTTATTTTGGGCTATTGCAGGGAAGACATCCTTTCCATAACTATACGATCCGGAAAAATTATAGGAAAAAGTATTCTGCAAAAAGACCTCCTGGCGGTGGACGTCTTGCTGATAGAAGGGCAGAATTGTCTAGTGAGCCAGCCGAAGTTATGTTTGACGAAAATGATAATGAAGAAACATCTGAATTAGGGCATGATGATGAATCTGATGGAGAAGAAGCTCTTGGGACAGATGAAATGGTCACAGACTGTGTTGATGAACAAAAGGTTTTATTAAATAACACTGATTCTGGTAAGGAACTGCTTGGTGAATCAAATACAAATGAAAATAGTTTGAATGTTGCTGTACCTGTTCTTGCCAAATGGCTACATGAACCTGACGAGAAAGATAAGATAAGTGCTTCTCATTTCCGAAGAATTTTTGAGTGTTCATGTGGAAAATTGGAACAATTGAATGGAGCAAGTTATGTTGAAATCTCTATTTGTGGGGCGTCATTCATGCTCCATCAAGTAAGTAAACTCGTTTCTGAACGTTAGCTATAGGACATTCACACTCCATTTCCTTCCATCTTGTGGGTCACATATTAGAGGTGGCAAAATGGGCGGGTCAGGCGGGTTGGGTACTTTTGAATTTCATAGATAGTTTGTTCAAACATTTACTTAAATACTTGATCAGATTCGCAAAATGGTGGGGACAGCAGTTGCAGTGAAACGTGGACTACTTCGGAGAGACGTAATTACACTGTCACTGAACAAATTCACACGTATTGTTGTACCCCTCGCTCCATCCGAAGTATTATTTTTAAGATCCAACAGTTTCGCCATGAGAACCCATCTTGATAAAAGGTCTGAAATGGTGACTTTGGTTGAATCTGAAGAAATATTAAAAGATGTTGAAGATTTCTACAAATCAATCATGTTGCCTCAAGTTTCAGAATTCTTAGATCCGTCAAGACCTCCTTGGAAAGAATGGGTTGAACTATTAGACAGAAACACCGTGATTCCAGATTGCCAACTGGATGAAGTTAAGAATGCTTGGATTATATGGAAGGGACGACCCCGAAATTGAGCCAAGTTAGCGTCATTATAGTCTTTTTAAGGTACATTCACTTACTTTGAATCTTCACATTATTCTCAGTATTAATACATGCGTCGTTTAATTTCAGGAAGGCATTAATACATGCCTCGTATCATCTACATTTCTCGTTAAGATTAGGAAATGATATTGTTAAATATTTTTCTCAACTTATTGACAAGTAATCGCTATGGTTGATGGAACTTGATAGATAATCTTCTTTTAGAAATCAACTTCATACAATGATAGTTTTCATTTTCTTTTTAAACATATGCAGCTGGAAAAGAAGATTGATTAAGAATACTCGAGATAGAAACTATTTATTTGAACGCTATTCGATGAGCAACAGGTGAGCTCATGTCTTTTATCTTGTATGTCAATTTATTTGAAACTGTTAAATTTCGAGATTTGCTAGTTTTGCTGCCTGATTTTTTAGTCATCTTAGGTAGAGGTAGCAGAAGGATAATTTTGTATGGTCAAATCCGGTGAAACAGACCGCAAGAAACTTTTTGTCCAAACAACACACTACTTAATATTCACACTTTTGTACCCAACGGGACATGAACACAACCCCTGCGTTGGTAGGCCAACTCACATACCGCTAGGTTGTAAGCCCTTTGGTATTATAAAGTGTTTAAATTGTTACATTCTGTGTTTATTTCTAGTGAACACTTAGTTTGAGACACGGAAATAATAACATTGGGTTAAATTGCCATCTCTGTTGCTAGGACTTTTTACTTCTCGAGCTTGTATCTATTTGTTTGATGTTTCAGTGCACTTTTCTGATAGATTCATATCGAATATGCAGGCACCACTACCATTGCCACCCCTTCGCCAATGTTGGATTGTTAATGATTTCGTCATATTATTTCTTTCTCCAACAGTGACTTTCGATATAAGGTTTTCCAACTAGGTTATGCCTTGATTGCACCTTTTAATTTGTTACATTAACAATCATATATAAATACTACATTGTTATTTGCCAACGCATATTCTGCCAACCATTCCGAGACCTTTGATTCTCGGCAATTCCATTTCAACACGCACTTCGGAAGTTAACAATTCAGCTCCGTCTACTGAAACTCCGGAGGTTAACATCGTTTTAATGGTGATGGTTTATGTCAAAGATTTAAGATTGTTAATTATATAAATCCATTGATAGCGGCGAAACCTATTATATAGACCATGTTTATACTTTTGAAAAGTAAGGACGAAACCTACAATCTAGCCAAATATTATGTATTGTTTATGTTGTTAATTGTAAAATCTATAAGATGTAATTTAGTATTTATTGGTACAGTTAATTATATAAATCAACTCTCAAAGACAAGATTTGCGACATCTATACATTAACTCTTAAATTGAACCGTACTAGCTTCGTTATAGACTTGATCATTGTTCCTCCTTATCACTCCGACGAGCCTGTGCATATCTTAAAAAATAGAAATGAGTTGGACCTTCAAGTAAAAACTACAATATGTATCCACCTTTAAATAGTCTATATTCTATTGTATTAATTATGAATCTAACTTTCAAATATTACTATTATTATATGTACCCAAACATATGTGTCATCCAAATAAGTTGTCATGTTGGTTGGTGGTTGCAACAGTTTAATTGGTTGGATACATACATTAACGATATTTGAAAGTTATATATAAAATAAACCTATTAAAGTTTGATATATACTAAAGATTTCAAAATAAGGTTTGATACATTTCTAGATAGATCTAAAATTAATATTTTTAGTATAAACAATATATAAAAACAATAGAAAAAGATTAAAGACACAACTTTTTTAATGTGCATTATTATGCATCTATAATCATATATAATAATGGAATAAACATTGTTAGTGGCTCTTGATTTTGGACTTCTAGATACAAAACAAGTTCTCGTAATAAAGAAATATATTAAAGCTTTTATTTCATGTTTAAAGAACCCTCATGATTGATAAACTTTTATTTCGAATCTTTTATTATAAGGAGCCTTAAATGCCACATGGCGAAATAAGGTTATTTAGATTGATTAACATATTTGATCTCAGCCGTTAGATCAAATTGATGATGTCATCAAAGACTATTTCCATTTTGCACCCTTTTACAATACATAATTACATTATCTCTTTAATTCTATCTTCACTAAAATAAAAAACACAATTCTAATTTACTTATAATATTGCTCAATTTGAACTATTATTTACCTTATTGTTATTCTAAAATTTCATAATACAAAAGATCATAACATGTGTATAAACGTAAAGGTGTATATGTTATAAACGTAAAGGTATATATGTTATTATAATTATACGCAACATTTATATATTACGTAAAGGTATATATACGTAAAGATGTATAAGTTTTTATTTTGTCCGTGCTATCGCGGGACAATAATCTATTATATTATATAAATAAGTAAAAATTAAAGCAGCCAAGATGTCTTAATTTAATTTGTGTAGATACAAATATGATATTCAAAAGAATTTTTGGTAGCTCCAAGTTTTAGACTTTTTGTGACGAAAATAAGAAAAACCAAAAATGCAAAAAGTATGAAATAATTTGGTGGTCTATCTATCATCAGTTATCAACATCATGTTATGTAGTTAATAGTATGTTATTGTCCCGCGATAGCGTGCGTAAATATAAATAAAAATTGAATCGTAAACTTTATGTTTATTAACACGTTTTTTTAATTATTATGACAATGAGAATACAATATTACACGTATAATAACAAATATACATTTAAGTTTTTACACATGTTGTTTATAGTTATAATAACATACATACATTTATGTTTATACACATATATTAATATTTTGTATTAAAGAATTTCAGAATAATAATAATAATAATGTAAATCAGAGAAAAGATCATTTAAGACCCATAATTTTCTTGAGAAAATGGTTAAGATTAAAACCAAAACTCATTTTTCTTTTATTTTTTAAATTAATTTATCTCACTAACCGTTGATCGTTAGACGAAACAAAATACACCGTTGCGATCGTCTCGTTTTTATCTTTAAATTAATTTTTCTCGTATTTTGACATAAAATGTGATATACTAAAATCACATATGATACTACTATATCATATGTGATATTACTGTAAATCATATATGATATGAATATAAATTATATGTGATATATATTAAAATCGCATATGATAATATTATATCATATGTGATATTACTGTAAATCATATATGATATGAATATAAATCATATGTGATATATACTAAAATCACATATGATAATACTATATCATATGTGATATTAGTGTAAATCATATATGATATGAATATAAATCATATGTGATATATATTAAAATCATATATGTTAATACAATATAATATGTGATATTACTGTAAATCATATATGATATAAATATAAATCATATATGATATTATGTATGTAAAATTTTTAAAACTTAAAAGACAATAACACACATGATTTTAACTCTAAATATGAATTTTAATACACAAAAATGTTATACAACGTATAACCTATGTAGACCCAGAAAAAAGTTAGAATTTTGACGACTTTTATTTTTTCGTTTATGGCCAAATGTTGAAATTCATAAGACAATATCACATATGATCTGAACACTAAATACGAGTTTCGAAACATAGATTTGTTATATGTTAGAGCAAGGATTGACAGGCTCAGTAACTTATGTTAGATTGATCACTCTCTTGGCCTCCTTCTCAAGCAGTGCAAACCTAACAAACTCTTGGCTAGTCTAAGGTGGACAAGAGATTGATCGGAAAGGCTTGACGGAATATGGTTAAGTATTCTGGTCAGTGAGTATGTGAGGAAGATGATGAAGCTGCCCTCCAAAACCTGAAGTGTGGAGTATTTATACCCAACACTACCAGGTATTAACAACATATGACCATGATGACCATTTATGACTCATCAATAGGATTCCAACGTGTATTAAAGATACATGTAACGACCATATCAGTATATAACCTTGTTAATGCTTTGACGGTTACACTCAAGGATTAGGCTTGAGTGTCTGACTGGTAGGATGTCAGGAGTATGATACTATGAGATGAATCCCAAGGCATGAGTGTTGGTTTGGAGGAATACGGTACTTATTAGATACAAGGTATAAGTATTGGCTCTGGAGTGCCGGGCCAAAAGCATTAGTGACAGCCTAGGTGTAAGTGCTACCAAGTGCCGAACATCGGACCACGAGTGCCGGACGCCGGGCTACGAGTGTCGGACACCGGGCCATGGTGTCGGGGCTAAACTCCCGAACACGGGGCCAAGGCTCGGGTGTCGGGGCCAAATTCCCGGACACGGGGCCAGATTCTCGGACACGGGGCCGGATTCCCGGACATGGGGCCATTTTGCCCGGACACGGGGCCTGGTCTCGGGTGCCGGGGCCAAATTCCCGGACACGGGGCCATTTTTCCCGGACACGGGGCCTGGTCTCGGGTGCCGGGGCCGGATTTCCGGACACGGGGCCTGGTGCCCGGACACGTGGCCATTGTGCCCGGACATGGGGCCTGGTTCCCGGACACGGGGCCATGGGCATCAGGTGCCGGGACACATCTCTCGGATCCCGGACACGGGGCCATGATTCCCGGACACGGGGCACCAGGTGCCGAGACACGTCTCTCGGATCCCGGACACGGGGCCATGATTCCCGGACACGGGGCTCTAGGTGCCGGGACACATGGCTCGGATCCCGGACACGGGGCCTTGATTCCCGGACACGGGGCACCAGGTTCCGGGACACGTCTCTCGGATCCCGGACACGGGGCCATGATTCACGGACACGGGGCGCTAGGTGTCGGGACACATCTCTCGGATCCCGGACACGGGGCCATGATCCCCGGCCACGGGGCCGTTTTACCCGGACGTGGGGCCTGGTGCCGGGTCCATTTTACCCGGACGCGGGGCCGGGTGCCGGGGCCATTTTACCCGGACACGGGGCCTGGTGCCGGGGCCATTTTACCCGGACACGGGGTCAAGGGCCCAAGTGTCCGGACGCCAGAGCCTTGTGTCCGGACGTCGGGACGAAATGTCCGGATGCTGGGGCCAAGTGTCGGATGTCGGAGCCTTGTGTCCGGACGCCGGAGCCTAAGGGCCGGAGCTAGGAGATAGCATGCAAGCTTTTGGTAAGTCAGGTTATGTGTTTAGGGGTTTAATGGCCTATGTGTATGAGCCATTCCCTACTAACACTATCATTATATTACATACATTCAACTTAAATCAAAAAGAAAAACAAAAAAATATTATGTCAAACTACTGATATCACATGTGATAAAACAGTGATTTATAATATAAAATTTCAAAACCCGTAAAAAAAGCCGAAAATAAATTTCGTCAAAAGTATATCGAGTGGGTACTCTATAGAAAGGTAATTTAATGCTCGTTACAATGGTGTAGTTTATTCGTTTAATACATTTACGGTTTTTAAGATATTTACTTTTTAAACAAAATTATATTTTAAGTGGGTTTTTAAAATTGAGTGTTATGATTGGGTCTTTTGTTCTCAAACTTTTTTATGGTCTTTTTTTATCTCAACCCATGTAAATCATACTCCAATAAGAAACATATGTTTTTTATTGTAATAATGGTGAAATCAAAGTATTGAACTCATCCAGTGAACATTACTTCGCCATTTGACATTTAAAGTCCCTCTTTTATTATCTATTTAAAGATATGATATGTTGCATCTTAAGCAGGTGGGAAACAACATAAGTAAACAGTCGGCTCTATTTATATTTTTGTCATAATATAAAAAAGTTATGTAATTATGTTATATTTTAAACATACAAACATATTCGTCAATCAACATTAAACATGTAATGAAGATAATGAATCTAAGGTGTTGTTCTTTTTAAAAAAAAAAAGTCTTAATAGGCTCTGAACTCTGACCCGGTCAGAGGTTTTAAAAATTTTGTTGTTCTTTTTTTTCCTGCAACCAGAGACAAAAAACCTCTTTTTACCTCTGATGTCCCTACATAAAAAACCTATTTTTACCTCTGATTACCTTTTTTCTTCACCAGTAAGTTTTCAATCCTTAAATTCAAGTAATTTTTTATTTTTTTTTCAATGGTTTGTCACTTGATTTCGTTATATAAATTGATATTAATGATTGTTTGTTTGATTTAGGTGATATAATTTTTTTTAATATATATTTGTTTTCGATTGCATATAAACTCCTACTATTACATTGACTTTTATGTGAACTTTTCTTTTGTTAATTATTTTTATATCTTGAAATTGATGTTAGACAATTAGTTTAGTAATTTGTTCAAAAAAGTAATATGAATAAGTATGGATTGAGCGTGCTTTTGGTGTTTTGAAAGCACGTTTTCCCATCTTGAAGAGAATGTCTTCGTATTCTTTGGTGAAACAAAAAGATATTACTATTGCATGCTTTGCTATTCATAATTTTATACGAAACGAAGGATTAAGTGATGATTTTTTCTCCGAATATGATCGAGGTGAAGTACATGCTAACGAGAATGTACAAGATGGGGACGAGTACGATGAGGAAGAGGTTCAACCACATGGAAATACAACAGATCAACAATATATGATCAATTGTCGAGATCAACTTGCTTCACAATTAATGCAAAATGCTGAAAATGTTGTTTGAATATTATCTTTATTTGAAAAATGTTGCCACTATGCTTGCACATTTTTATGAATGTTTTTATTTAAGACGGTTTATAAATGCAACAGTTTAGTACTAATATAGTAAAACAAATGTTACATAGGAAAAAAGAACATAGTATATTGATTCTGATTCATAGTTTTGGACCACCTCTGATTATTCAGAGCTGGTATTCAGATTCAGAAAAAAACCTTTGATTCAAAAAAACAGCACCTAACTCGATAAATTCTTCTTACGTTTACGGCCCTTATTATAAGGGTGGTGATGACATCCCCTACTTTTTTTTATTTTATTTTATACATTTAATCCTCCTAACTTCTATTTTAATATTTGTTTTACCTTTTTAATTTTTTATTAAATTTATAGATGTGTCCCATCTATTTCCTTAATAGATATAAAATAAAACATATTTTTCAAACTAAAATATATCTCACGTTGATGATATTAAAAGGATTGTACTAAAATAAATAAATATAATATTAATGAAGTCTTTATAAATAGCATGCAATATGATCCTAAATTTACACAAACACACATATTCAAAGCTAACAAAAAACATGGCTCTTAAAGAAGATGAAGTTATTCGCCCTCTAGCCAACTTTCCTCCAAATATTTGGGGAGATCGGTTTCTTATCGTTGATGACGAGGTAAGAAAGCTCATCGATAATCCTAAACAAATGTCAAGTTAATTGCTTATATATGTCTTAATTTTTTTAAAACGCACGATGATGACTTTTTGAGTGAATGTAGCAAGTAGAAGAACGAGCCAAAATGGAAGAAATGATTGAAGGTTTAAGAGAAACAGTGCGAAAAGATATAAACGTAAGTTTGGATGATCCAATGGAACATACAAATTTGTTGAAGTTGATTGATGCAATCCAACGCCTTGGCATCGCTTATTACTTTGAAGTGGAGATTGAGAACGCCTTGCAACATGTTTACGGTACATATGGTGATAAATGGATTGGTGGTAGCCCTGCTCTTTGGTTTCGACTCTTGCGACAACAAGGGTTTTATGTTTCATGCGGTGAGTATCAATGAATTTAGTATTTTAATCTTGTATCATAAACTAATAATAGTTTTATGCGTTGACGTAGATGTTTTTAATACCTATAAGGACGGAAATGGAGCTTTTAAGGAATCATTAGCCAATGATGTTCAAGGAATGCTTGAGTTGTATGAGGCAAGCTATATGAGTGTGCAAGGTGAAATTATACTAGACGAAGCTCTTGTTTATACAAGATCTCGTCTTGAGGGTATAGAAAAGGATAGTGTTTTGAGTAACTCCGGCCTTTCTACTCAAATACACGAGGCATTAAAAGAACCTCTACGAAAAAAATTGCCAAGACTAGAGGCGTTGCGCTACATTCCATTCTACCAAGAACTAGATTCTCATAACAAGCCCTTACTTAAACTTGCAAAGTTAGGGTTCAACATTACTCAATCATTGCATAAGAAAGAGCTTAGCCAAGTTTCTGTGTATGCACATATAAACCCTTCAATTATCATACATCTTATTTTATTTTATTAAGTCAGACGTCGAAGAAGTTGAAGCCGTCAAAAATATTCTACGTTCTTTCCTCCTTATTAATTCTTAGATATTGGTTTTCTTCATAAACTTGTACATGTGTATTCATTTGTTTTAGGTGGTGGAAAGGGTTTGATGTCTCGAACAATCTACCTTATGCAAGAGATAGATCGGTTGAAAGCTACTACTGGGCACTAGGCGAATGTTGTGAGCCCCAATATTCGCGTGCACGAATTTTCTTAACAAAACTTGTTATTATTATAACAATTATAGACGATACTTATGATGCTTATGGTACTTATGAAGAACTCAAGATCTTTACCCAAGCGATTGAAAGGTATCAACATACCATTTTCTACTTAAATATTTAAAAACATATATGAACTTCGACATAATCTATTCAAATCAATTATATGTATCAAATCAATTAAAATAATCGAAAAACTCTTAAATTCAATAATAGGTGGTCGATTACATGCTTAGAGACTCTTCCGGATTATATGAAATTGATATACCAAGGACTGATGGATATGTACAACGAAATGGAAGAAGCTGTGGCAACTGAAGGGAAATCAGATTTGATTAACGGTGCCAAGAAGTTTGTAAGTGTCAACGCCTTTCGTTTATATGTTTTCCCATCATTATGATAGTGCAAAAATATGTGACTGTACATATTTATTTACACAGCTTAAAGATTTTCTTAGAGGTTACATCATGGAAGCAAAATGGGTAAACGAGAGGTATACACTATCAATCGAAGAGCATGAATCCATTGCCTTCATGAGTGGTGGTGGTACCATGCTTGTAACATCATGTTTTCTTGGCATGGGAGATATAGTCACGAACGACGCCATCAAATGGGCTCTCAGTGATCCTCAACTTTTCAAAGATGCATCGATTATTGGTAGACTCATAAATGATATTGCGGGTCACAAGGTATATCACTTTTTCAAGTATTCACTAGAATTAACATCACAATTTACATGCTTGGTTTCTGGTACCTCATTTGTTAATGAAATGCAGGAGGAACAAAAGAGAAAGCATTTTCCATCGAGTGTTGAAAGTTACGAAGAGAAATATGGTGTCACAGAGGAATATGCCCACGATTTCTTGCACACGAAAATAGAAGATGTGTGGAAAGATATAAACCGCGAGATCCTCATGACCAAAAATGTTCCAATGCATCTAATAATGATTGTGGTAAACTCGGTAAGAATGTTGGAAGTTCTATATAAAAATGAAAAAGATCATTTCACGCATGCGGAAGGACTCAAAGATCAAATCGAGTCCCTTTTCATTCATCCTATAAGTATATGAATTTCAAATCACCATTTCATACCGTCACACACGCACCCAAAATTTATTCGTCAATCTTCTTCAATATGCTTGATTACGTGATTCTCGTTTTAATAAGGTTGTGATGTTTGATAACTTTGTAAGTTTGATTATTTTCATCTAATAACTCCAGTAGATGTGATTCAATTCTACACATATGTAATACCCCACCCAATAAATGTATGAACTTTTATGAGGTTTAATAAATATTACATCGTGTGTTTAAATTCGTGAATGTGAAAGCCTGCAAAGTGAAATTTTATTTTATAGAAAAATTGTGATTATACATTTTTAACATTGTATTGATTTTTAAAGTGCACATTTATTTTTGTTTTGGTACTGAAGTTGCAATATTACCAATAATAGTTACATCAATATTAAGAGTAAATTACAATTTCGTCATCATGTTATAGTAAAATACTCGTGTAATCCTTCACGTATCAAAAGTGCATTTCCATTAGTGTGAGAGTTTTATAGTGTGTTTTCGTTTATGGGTGAAATGAAGTAATGAACTAAATGATATGGTATGTCGTCATCGAAAATTTTGAATTCAATTTATAACTGGTCGAACTAAATATAAAGGTATTTACGTCATTAATTTTAACAAAACAAAAATAAAATCAAAACTTCTCCCGAGGAAAAGAGTGCAATTTTGAATTATAAACAATTTTACTGAAAATCACAAAAATACTTTGTTGACATAATCATATTTCGAGAATAATCATTAACTTCGCAACCCATCTTTTTCCGTCGCTGTTAGAAAAGACGTTTAGTATTGAATGTAAGCCCAAGCCCGTATATAGGCTTGGGCCCGTTAAGTTTATTTTTCCTATAAATAGGACTCCTATGTAAACGTTCTAAGGTGATTGAAATATAACAATTCTTCCACAAAACCCAATTATTATTTTCTACATGGTATCAGAGCAGGTTACTGTCAAAGTACCTGTTCGAACTAGTCAATTCGACTAGTCCATTCGACCAGAAAAACAACCTATTCGACTAGCATATTCGAATAGGAAACTAGCATACACGAATTGAGATACATGAATTGTGATACACGAACAACAAATACAAACACACGAACGGGCAATTCGACCAAAATTTTTACTTACGCGAATTGAAGATTTCGAACGGTTTGTCACGAACTACCGTTCGAATAGAAAAGAAATTAACACGAATTTGTTTAATTTCGACTAGGATTACTATTCGATTAGGATTACCTTTCGATTACGGATCCTTGTTACACGGACTCAAGACTTCGACTAGCATGCCATTCGACCAGCTCCTTCAGATAGCAACCTTTGAACACGGATTGTAAACCTTCGAAGCGCCATTGAATTTATCGAAGTCTCTCTTCGTCCGATTTAGTGAACAACGACGATTTCTCGATTGTCCCCTTGTTTCTTTTTGATAACCAGTGTTGTTTTTCCCAACACCCACACGAATTCAGTTTGTTCGCCCCAAGTTTTTTTTTTAATACCCAAAGCCCAATTAGCAAAAAACTTGAGCCCAATAGAAAATATTTTGGGCCTGGTCTATCTAATTAAGGATTTGGACGTAAAATAAGTTCCAAAACAATTTAAACAATTTAAACCAACCATGGCTGAGGCAAACAATTACGATCTCGCAATGCAACTAATGAATTTGCTTCGTAATGGAGCACCGAACCAGTTTCAGAACCCAAAACCAAACCCGTCCGATCAACTCAAGATTAGTTTAATGTTGACGAGCAACAACTATCCGTTATGGGCTCGTATGGCTCGTATGATTCGAGTAGCTATTGGGGGGAAATCGAAAGTGTATCTCAATCACCTCACTGAAAACCCTCCCGCCATCACTGATGAAAAATACGATGAGTGGGAACATGCCGATCTTGTGGTTTTCTCGTGGTTAATTCAGAACATCGAACCTAGCATTGCAAGTAATCTTACTAAATTTCCCACAGCGAAGTCACTATGGGAAGCCCTGGCGGTTACTTACAGCAGCGGGAAGGATAAGTTACAAACTTTCGATCTCCATGTTAAAGCAAATGAGTTTAAACAACAGCAGCTACCACTGGAGGAGTTTTGGATAGGGATGCAGGGAATTTGGGGAGAAATTGATCGTCGCGATCCCAACCCGATGACTTGCACAGCTGACATAGCCACATATAATCGAGTTCGATCTGAAACAAAGTTGTTCCAGTTTCTGAACGGACTTGACCGAAGGTATGACCCAATTAAACGGGAAATTCTCCGTTCTGATCCGCTTCCATCTCCCGAGACCGCTTATGCTACGGTCAGAAAAGAAAAAGCTCACCAAGCTATTATTGACGGGAACCATGAGGCAAATATGGGTGTGGCAGCTGGGCTTAATACCACCGACGATGGAGCAGGGCTTGTCTCTAAGAATTATCGATCCGAAAAACCGGCATTTCGACCCCAATCAAAGGTCGATAAAAGCAAGCTCAAGTGTGAAGAGTGTGGTATGTCAAAACACACCAAAGAGCAATGCTTTAAGATTGTCGGATATCCAGACTGGTGGAATGAGAATCACAAGACCTCCAAGACTGAAAAAGCTGTGGCCGCAGAAGGAAGCAGTGAAACTAGAGGCGGAGGAGAGACATGTACCGATGGCGCACCAGATCCAGGTATAGGGTTTGGTTGTTCTATACCAAACCCTCCGGGTAATAAAACCTTTTTAAATCCAAAAAGTTTTAATAAAAACTTACTCGATAAGTTAAATGATTACGATTTAAAAAAAGAAAAATATGAGTCTTTATCTGGCAAAGCTCATGTTGCAACCAAAGATTCTAAGTGTACTTCTTGGATATTTGATTGTGGTGCCACCGATACAATGACGTTTGATATCATCGATCTAACGTCAAAATCTAGAGTTGATAAAACAAGAATTCACACAGCCAATGGGGAAACCCTCCCAGTTAAAGGAGGGGGAACCATTGAAATTTCAAAAACATTACGAATCTCTAGATGTCTCTATGTACCATCACTATCACACAAGTTATTATCCGTCAGTCATGTTACGAAAGAATTAAACTGTGTGGTATTAATGCACCCCACTTTTTGCCTTTTGCAGGATATCAGAACGGGGAAGATCATTGGGCGTGGTACTGAAAGACAAGGACTCTACTATGTTGATGGAGTTACTCACCACGGTTCTGTTCTGCTCACTCATGGGTCCGACGATCGGAAAGCTTGGTTAAGGCACAGAAGATTAGGCCATCCGTCCGCTGGTTATTTGAGACAATTATTTCCGCACTTATTTCCTAATAATAAAACTTTCCATTGTGACACTTGTATTTTGGCTAAGAGTCATAGACAAACGTTTAAACCTAATGATACTAGAGTTGATTCTCCTTTTTCGTTAATTCATTCTGATGTTTGGGGTCCCGCAAAAATTGAAGGGGGACGAAATTTTCGTTATTTTCTGTTATTTATAGATGATTGTACTCGTATGACATGGACTTATCTTTTAAAAACTAAGTCTGAAGTGTTTACTAAGTTCACATCATTTTGTAACATGGTAAAAACTCAATTCAAATAGGACATACAAATTCTCCGATCCGATAATGGGGGAGAATTCTGTAATACTTCCATGAAAAACTTTTGTCAAACGCGGGGAATCATTCATCAAACCTCGTGTGCTCACACCCCTGAACAAAATGGGGTTTCAGAACCCAAAAATCGTTTCTTGTTGGAAATCACTCGTGCTCTAATGATTGTGTCACACCCCGCTAAAGCGGAAACACAGGATGTGAAGAGCAATAGCATTCGATACACAAGTTTATAATTCCACACCAAGTTGTATTAAAAGAAAAATAACCTCAAAGGTTTACAAGTGTTTAAAACATCGTTTACATATCCAAAATACAAGATAAGTGTTCATAGCCAAGCCACCCGAACCATTTCCCATTCTTGAAGTCATCAGCCCAAAGCATAAGTATCGTCTCCAAAGCTTACTCATTTCCTGAAAATACGAGTCAAGTGTTAACTACGGGAGACGTAGTTAGTGAGTTACAAAGTTTAAGTATTCAAAGAGTTGACGCATAGCAATGCTTAAAGTATAAGTAATCAAGTTTCGACGCATAGCAATGCGTAAAAATATAGCATTCATGTAGTTATCGCATAAGCATGCGAAAAGTATAGTATTCAAAAAGTAGTCGCATAACCATGCGTAAAGTTTAGTATTCGTTTTCGTAGGCATCGACCACATAGCGCGACTATGTGACAATCCTATGTATTGCCCAATGATCGTTGCTAAGCCTAAAGCCTACCCATTTAGTATTATGCACCATCGTTATAAGTCGTTGTGGTGAGGGTCAATTTACCCTAATAGCGCTATCCATATCTACTAACGGTCCTTTCCAAAGGGATTAATAGCAACTAATGTCCTTGGTAGTTGTCGGGAGTTTTCAATGGTTTCTCACGTCCATGTTGTACAAAGTCCGCAACATGACGATCGATTGTTTTAGTCATTGGCAAATATAGCTTTCGTGTCCTCGACATTGTTGGCAAAGCCCTCAACAAAGCCGGCAAAATAGTCATTCGTTTTAGTATTCAAAATATCAAAGCATTTCATAGTAGCATTCAAAATACATAAGAGTTATCGTAATATCATTCGAGTATCAAATCGTTTTCATAAAAGTATTCGGGTATCGAAGCGTTTCATAATAGTTTTCGAGCATCAAAGCGTTTCATAATAGTTTTCGAGTATCAAAGCGTTTCATAATAGTTTTCGAGTATCAAAGCGTTTCATAATAGTTTTCGAGTATCAAAGCGTTTCACAAAAGTATTCGAGTGTCAAATAGTTTTCGTTTAGCATTCAAGTAATAAAGCGTTTTTCAGCTTAAATAATAGTTAAGCCTAAGACTCGCATTTCACCCCAAAAAGTATTAAAACCGTTTAAAAGAATAGGGGTTTGTAACTCACTGTTTGCGAAGATCGTAGCGTGCTCGGAAAAGCTCGAAAGGTGCTCGGAATCACGGAATCCTATTTTTATAGCAAGTTTCCGAGTGAGTAAGATTGTTTATGAGTTTATAACATCGTTAGTCAACGAGAAATACTTAATTTTTAGGATTATATTAAGGTCTAGTGAAAATCGGGCAGCGCTTCCGCGCTATAGTTTTGAAATCCAATTTTTAACACTTTCCCGCTTACAAACGTCATAACAATAATCTTTAACTTATAAAAACAAGATAGGGATTATATGTTGAATGATTACCCTATTACAGGTTATAGTTCATGAACTTCAGTTTTATACATAATCTTAAAACGACAAGTTTAAAGTTACGCTCAATAATGGTTTAATTAAGGTTTTGTAACAAGTCTCCACCACGACCGCCTCGCGGTGGAGGCACTGCGCCGCGGTCATGGGTTCACCACGACCGCCTCGCGGTGGAGGCACCGTGGCGCGGTCATATGTTCACCACGACTGCCTCGCGGTGGAGGCACCGTGGCGCGGTCGCGAGACAGTTCATTTACCCAAAAATCGTTTTTGATGAAATTCGTTATTTTTGAGTTGGATTTCGACATGCATTCATAGATTCATATAAATACTTGATGTTTTATAGTTTCTTTAGTGTTTTTAACCACAAATTCATGGATCTAAACATCCAATTTATATAAACCCGTTTTTGTTCATAAATAGCCTCAAATCTTTATAAAAACTCGTTTTTAGTTGTTAGATTGCACATGCAACGAATATATGTTAAAAAGACAGAGGATTTGGAAGATATATACCAAGTAAAAATGATTTGAAGATGGTTGGAGTGATCTCTTGGTGATTCTTGACCCAAAAAGCTTAGAAATTGATTTTAACCCAAAAGAATGCAAGCTCCTTCCTTTCCTTCTTGTTTATGAAAGATTTGTGGGTTATTTTTAAGGTGAAGTTGTTGTATTTTAATGGAAAATCACTGTAACTTAAGAGGGTGTGTGTGTGTTTGGGAGAACTTTGCAAAGAGAGAGAGGGAGAGCTAGTAAAAATGTGTTTGTGTGTGATGTATGTGTTTGTGTTTAGTGTTTGCTATAGTGGTGATAGAAATGATTTACTGGACCATTACAAGGCCTTTGGGCATGGTTAACCCGGAGTCCAAACGTTGGGCTCGAATTTGGTTACTATTGGTTAAGTTTTGAAACTTAACAAAAATGGATGGTCTGTACCCTCCACCGCGGCGCACTGGGCTCACCGCGGCGCGCTGGAGGCAGATTTTTCCTTTTTTGTTTTTCGTTCATTTTATCGTTAAGCATCTTCGTTAGTTGAAAGTTTACGATTTGTTTTGAGATGAACTTAGGCAAGTTCATTAAGTGCTTTCTTGGTATTAGGATTCATTTAATGTTTTGATTCCGAATTCGATTCTGAGACACACATGTTTTGTTTAAGTAACGTAAACCTACATTAAAAGTTTTTGTGTGAGTTACATCGAGCTTAGCTTAAGGAGTTGTGTCTACGTAACCACGTAACACATAAAGTTAGTTATATCGGGTATCAAAAATACGTATCGAGGTTATAAGTTAGCGTTCTCGATCTGAGTTTTGACGGTTGTCACAGATTGAATCACAAGTCCCAAAGTCTTTTTGGCCAGAAGCAGTTGTCACTGCCACGTACTTGGTTAATCGTCTTCCAACCCGAACTCTAGCTCTCAAAACTCCTCTCCAAACATTGTCACATTTCCATAAATTGCCTTCAAATCTAACCCTTGAACCTCGAGTTTTTGGATGTTCTGTTTTTGTCCATATACCAAAAATAGAGCATTCAAAACTTGATCCTTGTGCAGAGAAATGTGTGTTTCTGGGGTATGGTGTCAACCAACACGGGTATCGGTGTTACAGCCCGAGTAGGCGTCACATGTTCACGTCAATGAACTGTGACTTTCTTGAAACTGAGTTCTTTTATCAGACCCATCTTCATGGTCAGGGGGAAACAGAAAATGACGCATTAAGATGGATAAGTTGGGCACCACCCGTACATGGTGCTTCTACTGATACACGCACGCCGGAGACAGAAAGTTCTGAAGAACCTGAAGACAGTACCACTGCCACCAATAATGATCCTCCTCAAATGATATCCTCGGTAAGTGGTTTTGAATCTCCAGATATTCCCAATAACTCTGATTTGTGTAATGATGAACAACAGGTTGAGGTAGAAACTCCGAGTGTGACTGAACCAGCTCGGTGTGATCTCCCTCCTAGATCAACTAGGGGAATTCCGCCTAACAGATACTCACCTGAAAGAAGTTCAAAAGGGTCAAGATATCCAGTTGCAAATATCGCAAGGAGGAATTTAGTTCCAGAAGCCAGATCCTTCGCAAACGCCATATCTTCTGAAAAAATACCAACAAGTGTCGAAGAAGCACTTAAATATAAAGAATGAAAGGAAGCAATTGACACTAAACTTGAAGCCCTGAAAAGAAGTGAAACATGGGAAGAATGTGAACTGCCTCCAGGAAAGAAACCCGTTAAATGTCGGTGGGTATTCACTATCAAGTATAAACCCGATGGATCAATCGAAAGGTATAAAGCTCGATTAGTCGCAAAGAGGTATACTCAGACTTACGGGATTGACTACTGTGAGACTTTCTCACCAGTAGCCAAGATGGATACTATTAGAGTTCTATTCTCAGTTGCAGCAAACAAGGATTGACCATTACACCAATTTGATGTCAAGAATGCCTTCCTACATATAGAATTGAAAGAAGAAATCTACATGGAAGCCCCACCTGGAATTCATGATAGCTCCGAGGCCAGGAAAGTTTGTCGTGTAAAGAAATATATGTACGGTTTAAAGCAGTCTCCACGAGCTTGGTTTGGACGATTTACCACAGTTATGAAGAAATATGGTTATAACCAAAGCAATTCCGATCACACTCTGTTCTTGAAACGGAGAGGTAAACTCATAACCTGTATAATAATCTATGTTGATGACATGATTATTACAGGAGATGATTCGGAAGAAATGACGAACTTGAAAGCCAATCTCTTTAAAGAATTCGAAATGAAGGATTTGGGAAGACTCAAGTATTTTCTTGGAATCGAAGTTCTAAGATCAAAGTCAGGGATTTTCATCTGTCAACAGAAGTATGTCCTCGATTTACTGGCAGAAACGGGAATGCTAGATTGCAAACCTGCAGATACCCCCATGATTGCTAACCAGAAATTGTTCATGGAAGATGAAGCAGAATTGGCAGATAAAGAAAGGTATCAACGAACGGTGGGAAAGCTTATTTACTTAGCTCATACTTGGCCAGATATCGCATACGCAGTAAGAGTTATAAGTCAATTCATGCACCAACCTCAAGTCCAGCACATGGAAGCAGCTTTACGGATTATCAGGTATCTCAAGGGAACTCCTGGACACGGTGTTCTATTCAAAGCAAATGGGCACCTGAAGATTGATGCTTATACCGATGCTGACTGGGCAGGCGACAAAGGTAATATGAGGTCTACATCAGGGTATTTTACCCTAGTGGGAGGAAACCTTGTTACATGGAGGAGTAAAAAGCAAAAAGTTGTCGCCCTCTCAAGTGCTGAAGCTGAATTCCGAGGAATAGCACGAGGATTAGCTGAAGTCCTATGGATTCGAAAACTATTGTCAGAAATTGGGTATCCCTCAGAAGAAGCCAGCAAGATTATGTGTGACAACAAAGCTGCTATCCAGATCTCAGGAAATCCAGTTCAACATGATCGCACAAAATACGTTGAAGTTGATAGGCACTTCATCAAAGAAAAACTTGAAGATAAGATTATCGAGCTTCCGTTTGTTTCATCAAAAGATATCCTTACAAAGCCTTTTGAATTCGAGCACACTTACACATGCAATGTATACTGTGAAAGTGAAAGAAACCAAGAAATTTGATCATAGAGGAGGAGGAGGATGATGTTTCATCCGGCTACTGAACTCTGTCCACCTTTCTCATCGCCGACGATCTCTTCTGTTTCATCCTCTGGTTTTGATACTGAATCAACTGGGTCGTTTTTCCATGATCATAGTATCACTTTAGGAGCTTTAAAGGGTGTGACTACGTCGTTTTCTAATATTATATTTAGGACCCCTCCACAACGTAGAGAAAGCACACCTACTATAACACTTGGATCCAAACCCAACCCGCTTATTTAATGGGTTTGGAAGGATGACACAAACTCAACCTATTAATTAAACGCCGTGTCGACCCAAACCCAACTCGCTTATTTTTAACCCAAGGAATAGGTTAAAAGTTATATTTAACGCACACAACCTCCTAAATCATTTTATTTAAAAATTTAATATTGTTATATAATATTGTTATGTAGTATGATTAAGACATTGAATATTTAAAGATTATTAAAAAGAAAGTGCTACTAAAAATGACTATTTTGACCCATTACACAACCCACCCGACCTGCTGATCTTGCCACCTGTACTTGGTTACTCATAAGTTCAGTTTGATATTGGCATACACAAGTACTTACTGTTGAAATATCATGTACTTTATCATCTTTGCCGAGGTTGTGTGCGGTTTTTGTAATGCGTATTACTGTTTGTGTTATATATAGCTATAGAGAAAGAGCTGGAAACAGCCATATACAAAGCAGGTGGAATTCGTGACAGTAACGTGGGGGATTTGAACAAAATAGCATGGGCTAGAAGTAGCCGAACAGATAAAGGAGTAAGTTTAAGTGATATACAACTTGTTTACTTTGTTTTCGGTCTTCTTTTTTTGCATTACTAGTTATTACTGGTCATTACAGGTTCATTCTTTATCAACCATGATATCACTTAAAATGGAAATCCCTGAATGCGCCTGGACTGGTGACCCAAATGGGATCGCACTTGCAAATCTCGTCAATACGTATCTTCCTAAAGACATAAGAGTTTTCAGCATACTACCTTCACAAAGGTAAAAATTATAGATGTGTCAGTTTCAGCCTTATTTTTAAATGGGTCGATTTGGGTAGTGTTTCATCTCTAATGGGTTAAATCAAATGGAATTAGCATGAAATTGAAAGTCCCTCAAGTCATATTTTTTAAGTAATAGATCATAATTAGCGAATTCTCTTTCATGTAAAATTCAAAAATGGACAGAATTGTGCATTGTGGGTACCCTGACAGGTCCCATTTCAACCAGGAATCCGTTCTGACCCTTTACTCAACCCGCCCGACCCGTCCATTTTGCCACCTCGAGTCATCTTACATGTTCAGTATGATCATCTTGACATGATCCTTGCTTTCTATTCATTGCTTCAATAGAATTATAAATACAAACATGATATGAAAAGAGTTGCTATATCATGAACAGGAGACAACAATTGGACAGTACTAATCTCTTACATTTTCTACAATTTACAAACGGAATAAAGTTTTATTGTATAACAATCTTTTTATAACTGTTTCTTTTTATCAGGAGTTTTGATGTTAGAAGGGAATGTAATATCCGGAAATATTCTTACCTCCTTCCTGTTGAAGTCATTGGGATTACTAGTAACTTCAGTGCAGCTGATATTGAACAGCACTTATCGGACTTTAATGATATACTCAATTCTTTTGAGGTATACTGCTGATATTTTGTTCAGTCCTCAATAATCTATTTTCTTACACCTCCTTACTGCTTCTCCACATTTGATTATTTTGATCTTAAAATTTAGAAAATTAGAATGGCCAATTTCAGCCCATATACATATGAATGGGTCGATTTAGTTAGGATTTTTTATACTTATGGGTTAAAATAAAAGATTTCAACCCATGTACATATGAACAAATTCACACGTATTGTTGTACCCCTCGCTCCATCCGAAGTATTATTTTTAAGATCCAACAGTTTCGCCATGAGAACCCATCTTGATAAAAGGTCTGAAATGGTGACTTTGGTTGAATCTGAAGAAATATTAAAAGATGTTGAAGATTTCTACAAATCAATCATGTTGCCTCAAGTTTCAGTATTAATACATGCGTCGTTTAATTTCATGAAGGCATTAATACATGCCTCGTATCATCTACATTTCTCGTTAAGATTAGGAAATGATATTGTTGAATATTTTTCTCAACTTATTGACAAGTAATCGCTATGGTTGATGGAACTTGATAGATAATCTTCTTTTAAAAATCAACTTCATACAATGATAGTTTTCATATTCTTTTTAAACATATGCAGCTGGAAAAGAAGATTGATTAAGAATACTCGGTGTGGTAGATAGAAACTATTTATTTGAACGCTATTCGATGAGCAACAGGTGAGCTCATGTCCTTTATCTTGTATGTCAATTTTTTTAAAACTGTTAAATTTCGAGATTTGCTAGTTTTGCTGCCTGATTTTTTAGTCATCTTAGGTAGAAGTAGCAGAAGGATAATTTTGTATGGTCAAATCCGGTGAAGCAGACCGCAAGAAACTTTTTGTCCAAACAACACACTACTTAATATTCACACTTTTGTACGAAATGGGACATGAACACAACCCGTGCGTTGGTAGGCCAACTCACATACTGCTAGGTTGTAAGCCCTTTGGTATAGGTTGTCAAATTAAAGGTCCACCTCCAAATTTATTAGTCAAGTTTCTTATTTTACCCTTCATCTCAAAACTACATTAAACACACATTTCTAAAACTGCCCAAAATTAATAGGGTAAAGTTGTCATTTAGCTATTATAAAGTGTTTAAATTATTGCATTTCTAAAACTGTGTTTATCTAGGTGTTTGTTTCGGATTATATAACGGACTTATGAGCTTATGTAAATTTTGATAAGCTTATAAACCCAATTTTTCCGGCTTATGAGCTTATCAAGTTGAGCTTATGGTTTATTTAAGCTTATAAGCTCAACTTGATAAGCTCATAAGCCGTAAAAATTGGGCTTATGAACTTATCAAAATTTAAATAATCTCATAAGCCCGTTACATAAGCCGAAACAAACACCCCTATGCTATGTCTAGTGAACACTTAGTTTGGGATATTGGGTTAAATTGCCATCTCCGTTGCTAGGACTTTTTACTTCTCGAGCTTGTATCGTTTTGTTTGATGTTTCGGTGCACTTTTCTGATCGATTCATATCGAATATGCAGGCGCCACTACCATTGCCACCCCTTCGCCAATGTTGGATTGTTAATGATTTCGTCATATTATTTCTTTCTTCAAAAGTGACTTTTGATATAAGGTTTTCCAACTAGGTCATGCCTTGATTGCACGTTTTAATTTGTTACATTAACAATCATATATAAATACTACATCGTTATTTGTTGGGCCATTTTCTGCCAACCATTCCGAGACCTTTGATTCTCGGCAATTCCATTTCAACAAAAAAATAAAAATTCAAAATAGCGATTATCCAGTTCAAAATCCAAATCCACTCCTTCGATCTCCTACACGCACTTTGGAGGTTAACAATTCAGCTCCGTCTACTGAAACTCCGGAGGTTAACATCGTTTTAATGGTGATGGTTGTTAATTATATAAATCCGTTGATAGTGGCGAAACCTATATACTTTTGAAAAGTAAAGACGAAACCTACAATCTGACAAAATATTATGTATTGTTTATGTAGTTAATTGTAAAATCTATAAGATGTAATATAGTATTTATTTGTAGAGTTAATTATATAAATCAGCTCTCAAAGACAAGATTTGCGACATCTATACATTAACTCTTAAATTGAACCGTAGTACCTTCGTTACAGACTTGATCATTGTTCCTCTTTGATATCTTTAAAAATGAAAATGAGTCGGAGCTTCTAGTAAAATCTACAACTACAATATGTATCCACCTTTAAATAGTCTATACTCTATTGTATTAATTATGAATCTAACTTTCAAATATCGCTATTATTATATGTACCCAAACATACGTGACATCCAAATAATTTATCATGTTGGGTGCCATGTCATCCGGTTGGCGGTTGCAACAGTTTAATTGGTTGGATATATACATTAACGATATTTGAAAGTTATATACATAAAATAAAACCTATTTAAAGTTTGATACATACTAAAAATTTCAAAATAAAATTTGATACATTTCCAGATAGATCTAAAACTAATATTTTTATAAACAATATATAATAACAATAGGAATAGATTAAAGACACAACTTTTTTAATGTGCATTATTATGCATCTATAATCATATATAATAATGGAATAAAAATTGTTAGTGGCTCTTGATTTTGGACTTCTTGATACAAAAAAATTCTCCTATTAAAGAAATATATTAAAGCTTTTACTTCATGTTTAAAGAATTAATCCTCATGATCGACAAACTTTTATTTCGAATATATTATATAAATAAATATTAAAGCAGCCAAGATGTCTTAATTAATTTGTGCAACTTCAAATATGATATTCAAAAGAATTGTTTGTAGCACCAAGTTTTAGACTTTTTGTGACGAAAAGAAGAAAAACCAAAGATGCAAAAAGTATGAAATAATTTGGTGGTCTATCAATCATCATTTATCAACATCATGCTATATAAACATGAAATAAAAGCTCATTATTGTTTCGCGATAGCGTGGATAAAGATAGAAATTGAATCGTAGAATTTATTTTTATGTAGATATTAAGTTATTATGAACACACAATTTTACACGTATAATAACATATATATTTTTACGTTTACACATGTTTATAGTTATAATAACATATACATATTTACGTTTATACACATATTTTGATACTTTGTATAAGGAGATTTAAGAATAATAATAAAGTAAATCATAATTCAAATTGAGCGATTTATAAGTAAATTAGAATTATATTTTTTTTATTTAAGTATAGATGGAATAAAATAGAAAATGTAATTATGTATTGTTAGAGGGTGTAAATTGAAAATATAATCTTTGATAACATCATCAATCTGATCTTAACGGCTGAAATCAAAAAAGTTAATCAATCCAAATGACCTTTTTTCGACATGTGGCATTTAAGGTCCATATTTTATTATATATTAAAGATTAAAGATATGATATGTGAACATAAGTCAACTGTAAACAGTCGACTAAATTTATATTTTTGTCATAATTTAAAAAAGTTATGTAGTTATATTATATTTCAAACATACAAAGATATTAGTCAATCAACGTTAAACATGTAACAAAGATAATGAACCTAACTCGATAAATACTTGTTACGTTTTCGGCCCTTGTTATAAGGGTGTTAATGACAACCCCCTACTTCTTCTTTTTTATAGATTTAATCCTTCTAACTTCTATTTTAATATTTGTTTTATCTTTTTAACTTTTTAATATTAAATTTATAGATGTGTCCCATCTATTTTCTTATTTTCTTTCTATAATATAAAATATTTTGATTACTCATCTCTTTTATTAGATATAAAATAAAACATATTTTTCAAACTAAAATATATCTCACGTTGATGATATTAAAAGGATTGTACTAAACTAAATAAATATAATATTTATGAAGTCTTTATAAATAGCATGCAATATGATCCTAAATTTACACAAACACACATATTCAAAGCTAACAAAAAACATGGCTCTTAAAGAAGATGAAGTTATTCGCCCTCTAGCCAACTTTTCTCCAAATATTTGGGGAGATCGGTTTCTTATCGTTGACGACGAGGTAAGTAAGCTCATCAGTAATCCTAAACAAATGTGTAGTTAATTTCTTATATATGTCTTAATTTTTTTAAAACGCGGATGATGACTTTTTGAGTGAATGTAGCAAGTAGAAGAACAAGCGAAAATGGAAGAAATGATTGAAGGTTTGAGAGAAACAGTGCGAAAAGATATAAACGTAAGTTTGGATGATCCAACGGAACATACAAACTTGTTGAAGTTGATTGATGCAATCCAACGCCTTGGCATCGCTTATTACTTTGAAGTGGAGATTGAGAAGGCCTTGCAACATGTTTACGATACATATGGTGATAAATGGATTGGTGGTAGCCCTGCTCTTTGGTTTCGCCTCTTGCGACAACAAGGGTTTTATGTTTCATGCGGTGAGTATCGATGAATTTAGTATTTTAATCGTGTACCATAAACTAATAACAGTTTTATGCGTTGACGTAGATGTTTTTAATAACTATAAAGACGGAAATGGAGCTTTTAAGGAATCATTAGCCAACGATGTTCAAGGAATGCTTGAGTTGTATGAGGCAAGCTATATGAGTGTGCAAGGTGAAATCATACTAGACGAAGCTCTTGTTTATACAAGATCTCGTCTTGAGGTTACCGAAAAGGATAGTGTTTTAAGTAACTCCAGCCTTTCTACCCAAATACACGAGGCATTAAAAGAACCTCTGCGAAAAAGATTGCCCAGACTAGAGGCGTTGCGCTACATTCCATTCTACCAAGAACTAGATTCTCATAACGAGCCCTTACTTAAACTTGCAAAGTTAGGGTTCAACATTACTCAATCATTGCATAAGAAGGAGCTTAGCCAAGTTTCTGTGTATGCACATATAAACCCTTCAATTATGATCATACATCTTATTATTTTTTCATTAAGTCAGACGTCGAAGAAGTTGAAGTCAACAAAAATATTCTACCTTATTTCCTCCTTATTAATTCTTATATATTGTTTTCTTCATAAACTTGTACATGCGTATTCGTTTGTTTTAGGTGGTGGAAAGGGTTTGATGCCTCGAACAATCTACCTTATGCAAGAGATAGATTGGTTGAAAGCTACTACTGGGCACTAGGCGAGTGTTGTGAGCCCCAATATTCGCGTGCACGAATTTTCTTAACAAAAGTTATCATGATGGCAACAATTATTGACGATACTTATGATGCTTATGGTACTTATGAAGAACTCAAGATCTTTACCCAAGCGATTGAAAGGTATCAACATTCCATTTTCTACTTAAATATTTCAAAACAATATATGAACTTCGACATAATCTATTCAAATCTAAAATAATAGGTGGTCGATTACATGCTTGGAGACTCTTCCGGATTATATGAAATTGATATACCAAGGACTGATGGATATGTACAACGAAATGGAAGAAGCTGTGGCAAATGAAGGGAAAGCAGATTTGATTAACGGTGCCAAGAAGTTTGTAAGTGTCAACGCCTTTC
Organism: Senecio squalidus; assembly: GCA_910822075.1. Lineage (NCBI taxonomy): Eukaryota > Viridiplantae > Streptophyta > Magnoliopsida > Asterales > Asteraceae > Senecio > Senecio squalidus. The sequence continues at coordinate 1,913,977 of CAJVGC010000001.1, read as the reverse complement.
GTTCATATTTTTGCCCATCGTTATGATAGTGCAGAAATATGTGACTGTACATATTTATTTACGCAGGTTAAAGATTTTCTTAGAGGTTACATCAAGGAAGCGAAATGGGTAAACGAAGGGTATACACTATCAATCGAAGAGCATGAATCCATTGCCTTCACGAGTGGCGGTGGTACCATGCTTGTAACATCATGTTTTCTTGGCATGGGAGATATAGTCACTAACGACGCCATCAAATGGGCTCTCACTGATCCTCAACTTTTCAAAGATGCATCGATTATTGGTAGACTCTTAAATGATATTGCGGGTCACAAGGTATATCAATTTTTCAAGTATTTATTGAATAATGGAAATCGTTGTATTAATGATGATGGAAAACCGATTACAAAACAATTATTTATAAACTAATATAAAACCCTAATGTACCCTAACCCACAATCGAATTCGGGCCAACTTATTTTCTAATAGTATTCACTAGAATTAACATCACAATTTACATACTTGGTTTCTCGTACCTCATTTGTTAATGAAATGCAGGAGGAACAAGAGAGAAAGCATTTTCCATCGAGTGTTGAAAGTTACGTAGAGAAATATGGTGTCACAGAGGAACATGCCCTCGATTTCTTGCACACGAAAATAGAAGATGTGTGGAAAGATATAAACCAAGAGATCCTCATGACCAAAAATGTTCCAATGCATCTAATAATGATTGCGGTAAACTTGGTAAGAACGTTGGAAGTTCTATATAAAAACGGTAGAGATAATTTCACGCATGCGGAAGGACTTAAAGATCAAATCGAGGCCTTTTTCATTCATCCTATAAGTATATGAATTTCAAATCACCATTTCATACCGTCACGCCCGCACTCAAAATTTATTCGGCCATCTTCTTCAATATGCTTGTAATATGCTTGATTACGTGATTCTCGTTTGAATAGGAACTCAAGTTTGTGATGTTTGATAACTTTGTAAGTTTGATTATTTCCATCTAATAACTCAAGTAGATGTGTAATTCTACACATATGTAATACCCCAATAAATGTTAAGTATATATATATATTTCTATTTTGTTGAATACACAAAATATATGAACTTTTATGAGGTTTAATAAATATTAGTGTTGGGATTAAAACTTAGTTAAAATAGTTTTAGTTTCATAATACTGCTTAGTTAATACTGTTCAGTTAGTACTGTTTCATTGATACTGCATGAAGATAATTTATACTGCATGAAAGATAATTACTACGGCTAGAGTTTACAAGTCAGTTACTACTGTTGGTTACAACTGAAGATGCTCATTACTACTGCCCGTTGGTGTTTCTACTGCTTGAAGATAATTATGGAATTATCTTGTTCCGCAAGTTTAGCAATTCTAGTTAGAATATAATTGTAATTGTATTTAGACGTTTTCTATTATAGATAGGGTTAGCCGCAAGATCTATATATATAGATCCTTGTAAACAGAAAAACACGTGTATTGATTCATATTATTTCAATATATTGAGGCTTAACATTCGACATTCATTATTGTCATTTATTGTTCATCATTATTAACATAATACAATATTTGTTTGATCGACAAACTTGTAATAGGTGTTCATCCGCTGCTGAACCTCCTTGATAATCAAGATCTTGCATTGAACATATTTTGGGTTTACATAACTTGAACGATTCTGACAAGTGGTATCAGAGCACAAGAGGTGCTCAAGATCCATTGATCTACAAGTTTATTAGAAGTCTCAACAAGAAGAATTCAATCAAAAACCATGACAGACGTGCTAGTCAACAAAGTTCATGTACTCAACAACAACGACTTTGATCTCTGGAAGCTACGTATCAAACAACATATACTGCTATCTGACTATTCAGTATGGGATGTCATTGTTAATGGTAACAAAGAGATTGCCAATCTCGCAGCTGATGGATTGCCTGGAACTGTTACTCGTCCCACGACTGATCTAGAGAGAAGAGAGAAGCAAACAGAGATAAAGGCACTAAGTATCCTTCTTATTGCTATTCCCAATGAATATCGATCTCAATTTGAAGGATACAATGATGCTAGGTCTTTATTGGAAGCCTTGGAGAAGAGATTTAGCAGAACTAAGAATACAAAGAAGAATAAGAAGGCTCTTCTCAAGCAAGAGTATGAAAACTTCAAGGCATTGAAGGAAGAGAGAATGACTCAAACGTTTGATAGATACAAGAAGCTTACTGAAGAGCTGGGAAGTGCAAGAGTAAGAATTGATAAAGATGATGTTAATAGAAAATTCATAAGATCATTAGGAGATGAATGGATCATCTATACTGTCTCATACAGTCGGGGTGATGTTTTGGAGGAGACGGAGTTAGATGATCTCTACAATGATCTAAGAGTTTTTGAAGCTGAAGTTGAAGCAAAGAAACCAAGCAGCAGCAACAACAGTATTAACAACTTTAATAATGCTCTTATCACACCTTTTGGAACAACTTAACATGAAAGTGGAGAAGATATTGAAGCTTAACATTCGACATTCATTATTGTTATTTATTGTTCATCATTATTAACATAATACAATATTTGTTTGATCGACAAACTTGTAATATCAAGGTGTTCATCCGCTGATGAACTTCCTTGATAATCAATTTCTTACATTGAACATATTTTGGGTTTACATAACCTGAACGATCCTGACAATTAGTTAACATCGTGTGTTTAATTTCGTGAAGAAAAATTGTGATTACACATTTTTAACATTGTATTGATTTTTAAAGTGCACATTTATTTTTGTTTTCGTACTAAAATTGTAATAATACCAATAATAGTTATATCGATATTAAGAGTAAATTACAATTTCGTCATCATGTTATAGTAAAATACTCGTGTAATCCTTCACGTATCAAAAGTGCATTTCCATTAATGTGAGAGTTTTATAGTGTGTTTTTGTTTACGGGTGAAATGAAGTAATGAACTAAATGATATGATATGTCGTCGTCGAAAATTTTGGATTCAATTTTATCATTGGTCGAACTAAATATAGAGATATTTACATCATTTAATTTTAAGAAGACAAAAATGAAATCAAAACTTCTTCCGAGGAAAGGAGTGCAATTTCGAATTATAAACAATTTTACTGAAAATCTCAAAAATACTCGGTTGACATAATTATATTTCAAGAATAATCATCAAATTCGTAAAATATTCCAACCATATCATTTTTCGTCGCAAGAATTAAATATTTACCGTTTCACAACTCCACATCTTCCCAAAAAAGTTCTCGTGCAAAAAATGACTAAATTAACTATTTTACAACACATTTAATTTTCGTGACAAAAATAGAAAAAAATATGAGTTTAATATTATTTTTGAAGTATTAATGTATTTAATTTTGGTTTTAATAAACTTTTCCCCATTTCCACCTTCAAACCCTCACTCCCCTATTTCAAACCTTTCTAACCGGAGACTTTTCCAATGGCTGCTCCGGCGACGAGTTCATCATCAGCTCCGGTAAACTCCGATAAGCCTGTAATCGTTCGAGTTAAACGCAAAACCTATCAATCTCCACTCGAAGCTTTCTGTAAGTCCATTTCCACTTTCTCTCATACTTAATATTTCATTATTCGTCTTACATTTTGTTAAAATTAGGGCTCGAAATCAACGAGAGACCGTTGAAACGGCCGTTGCTGGATTTCGAGAAGCTATCTATCAACGAGTCGTCTTCAAAAGGTATACGCGTGAGTTCATTAGGCAATTTGATTCATCAATTAACGCGTAAATATGAAATCATATGGTTTGGAATATTTTAGTTGTGGAGTTGAAGCCGAAGAAGTTGTTTGTGCAACATGTGGATACGGTGTGTAGCTCTGATGTTGCGGTTGATATTCTTCAGTCGTTTGTAGCTAGTAAGGTAATCGTTATATACTTGTAATTGTATCAGGATTATGTATGTTTGTGTGTTTAGTAGTGTCGTTATTTTAATAATCTGTTAGTTAATTTGTTGTTATTGTTTATTAAGCAGCCTAAGTCTGCCGATGGAGTTGATACTAAAGCAAAACTTGAAGACCAAAGGCGTAGTAATAAGACTGACAATGTAAGATATCTGTCTTTGTACTGTAATTAACGCCTTGCATTTCGTAGATGAACGTATGCTTATGCTACTAATTATATGATATCTGTTAAACGGCGTACCTGTAGATTGTGTTTGTAGTGGTATATATTATAGAACATTTTGATTTGTTATGATTCATTTCGAGATTTGCTACTTTATTTCTAGGACTTCTATTGTTATTCGTAATGTGAAAATTTACGTATTGTTGATGCTTTGAATAGGCTCAAATTTTTACGATAAACAAGTGTAATTCATGTTTCAGAAATTACATATAGTAAGCTGCAACCTTGTAACAGTTATGTTAAGACCGATACACATTTTTAGAATACTTGATATCTGTTTTTCATTTATTTCCTTGCTCAAAATGTTTTAAGTTAGATGCTTGATTTTTGATGTGTTCGCCTCTCTTTTTTTCTGCAGAAACAGAAGCAGTTGCTGGTAAAAGCTAAAGAAACACAAGAGGTATACTTCAAATGGATTTTGCTAGCTTCATTTTCGTCCCTTCTTTGTTGTACTAGGCTTGCATTAGATGCCACAGTTCTTTAGCCAGTTTTCCCTTCCTCTATGAATATATCACATGCTGAACGATTCACCTTATTTTATCCTATAAGTTGTATTTTTCTCCCTTGGTTTTTCTTTATTCTTTTGCATCATGTTTATTTACTGATGCAAATTATTGCTACTGAAGTTTGTAAGGAATTGATGCTATTAGTATACATACAACTGCCATATTATAATATTATGCATCTAGTGTAGTCAATTGTGGGCATTTTGCTCTATAGTATGGATTAGAGGTGTCAATTTCAACCTAATTTTAGGGAAAACGGGTTAATTTGGCTGTGGTTTATTGATAGTGGGTCAAATGGGGCAAACAGATTAAACAGGTCAAAATTCGCCTAATGCGTATTTATATGCTTACAGTCCGTCTAGTATATATCCATCACATTTATTTTTTCTATTGTTTTACTCTCTCAATAACTTGATCCATTACTGATCTATAATCTATTTTACATCCTATATAAGTCTCACAGTTGACCTGGAAGACTAAAAGTCCATTTTTTCTCATTAGGTTCTGTTATGATGATAATATCTTGGTTACCTTCCCTATAAAAAGTTTTAGTAACTTAAGAAGTACATTCATTTGGGGTTTTACTTGCATCATGTAGTCGTTTCAGTAACAAACTGATTTAAAGTAACAGACTGGCATATTCCATATCTTCCAAATCATATACGCCCCTTTTTGAGTCCTTGATTTTAAAATTCAAAATGTTATGAAGAATGCAAGTTTGTTGCTATGTTTGATGCTGACTCCCTCGTGATGTTTATGCACCAGATTTTGGCCAAAAATGCTCGATTTAAGCAAATCTGGAAAAGCCGGAAGGGGAAAGACGCCGCTGAATCTGATGATGCACTGCGTGATATGTATCATTTCTATGATGTTGAGCGTATTGATGCAGGGGAGACTAGTGTGGTTCAGGAGGAAGAGTAAGTGTCGCTTTTCATTTATTCCTACAGTTAAAATTTAAAAGTTAGCTTAAACGGAAATGGGTCGAAAGTTGCCAAAGTGCACGTTTAATGCAGAAAACCTCATTTACCCATTCTTTAAAAAAAAAAAACTTTATAACTATTATAATAATATTTGTTGTAATCATAATTGATATTTTAATTATTTACTAAAATCAATAAATCTGAAGGAAATTTTTCCGGGGTTAATCCGATCCCACTCGATTTGACCTTTACTCATGTCATGCAACCCGCCCATGTTTTACACCTCTAATTATCACTTTTTCTCAATACTGATGCAGTGATGAAGAGGATCAGAGACTAGTGTCCAGTTTCTTGCCTCTATTACAAGAATTCATTCCAAGTGCTGCAGAGGAAATTGAATCTCAAATGGACTATCCAGTTATCAAACAAGGTTTTGCGACTCTTGCTCTTTGTTTTCATCTAACACTATTTTTTTTTTCTAGTTCTGTTTATTTATTGGTGAAGAACACAAATTTCGATCTTATTTATTATGATAATTAAACAGTGCCGAAGGATGAGTATGTGTATGATTTGTATGCTGTCAAGGATGGCAACATCAGCATGATGGACGAAGACACCTTGAACCCATTTCCATTGTAAGGATTTCAGACTCGTTTTTTGTTATTTGGTAAGTTATCTCAATACCCCCTTTTATCAAACCCGTTATTGGTTTTTGAGTATAGTGTTAAAGTCGATGACACTGATGATTTCTACGACGGCCCAGATAATTCAGACTACGAAACTGATGATTCTAACGGTACATTTCGTTACACATATATGATATATGATTCTAACATTTACTTATGAAGTGGTCGATGTGGTTTGGGTTTCTATCCCAAACGGATCGACCGGCTTGAAAGTCACCTAATTATTTTTTAATTAAATTTTTGGTTATAATGATAGCTAACACATAATGATTTGTAAGAAGCTTTAAAAATGGAAGAAAAAGTGTTGGTCAGCCAACTTAACTTCCCAACCAGCCCAACCTGTTTGACCCGTTACCCAATCTACCCATCTCTAGTTTTAATCCCTCTTCGGCATCTTTACGTGATTTTTTATGTTCGTTTGATTGTTTTTCTGAGTTCAGCCGAAGACAACCCTTTGAACGATTACCCTGATGAAGTGGAAGAGGATGAGGATAAGGAGGAAGAAGATAGTAGTGAAAGCTCCGATGAAAATTCAGAAGAAAGTGAGAGCGGGTCTTCAATATCTGAATCATTAAGAGACCAGGATTTGTCGGAGGATGACATGTATAGTAATGTTGATGAGGATGACATGTATAATGTTGATGAAGATGATGAGACATATTGGTAATGATTACGTTTGGTGTTCTCTAATGATTGGATACGAAACAAATTCTGATCGCATAGTTTAAGTAGACAATAGGTAGTTGAATATTTTGTATTGTGACGACTTTAATACTTTACCTTACCTACCTGACCTTTGGCTTTTGGTTAACGGTTTGATTTAGTTAAATATGTTTGTATCCAGTTTATACAAAAAGGCAACGTAAATGGAAGAAGCGTATCTAGTACCAAATTTATCATGTAATAGCATGATGAACTTTTGCAATACTCTAATGCTTGGTGTCACTCAGATGACGATTGTGCCTTTATGAGGATTCGTGTGCTTCTATGTTTACGTAATAAGATGGGCAACACCTCTCCGTACAACGAAGATCTGATAAATAAAAGATGAATAACTGAATTTAGTCATGAAGACAAACAAAACTTGAAACCCATATAGAAAAACTCATAAATTGGGAATCACTTTGTCTGCTCGTTTAAAACAACAATAACAATCGATTCTTTGGAGCCAAAAAACAAATTGAATTCACAGCAAAACCAAATGGCTCATCTCATCTTTTTTCCTCCGTACAGACCAACAAAAAGCATGAAAGTCGAAGAACAGAGATTTGTCTACTTTAGCCTACTATATGATCACAACTTAGGTACATCGTGTTCAAATTAACCTTTCTTGATCGTTTTAGAAACTAAAATGACGGGGATTATTTTCTTCACTTTCTAGTTGAAGATATACTTCAGTCGCACAGAAGATAGAAGGCAATGATGAATAATCAGATTCCATTATGTGTCTGATTTTCTTGCAAACAGGCTAATCTAATAAAGTATGCCTTTACCGCATGAAGGGAAGCAACCATCTCATTTCTGACCCGTTTCCATTTGCAAGGAAATATAATTTCTTCCATCCCTCGTCTGAAAATGCTTCACGGCGTATCAGTCTTTGCCTGTTATAAATTAAAAGCATACACAAAAACAAGAACATTTTAGCTGTCTGGTAAAGAGTGTCAAAAGAAGACTAATCTAATTAAGTGACTAATACCTGAGGTAATAGTGAGAGACAACAGCAGCTTCATCTAGAGAGTAACGAGGAAACATAACACGGGCATTTGATGGAACATCTGGTAAATCTTTCCTCAGCTTCCCTACCGCCGTTGAGTGAGAGAAAGCACCCACCATCATGTTGTCATGCATCATAGACCTAAATGCATTCACCTGGAAACAAAACAGTCCGAGGAAAATGGGAGCAATAATTAGTCAAATCTTGAAAAAATAAAATAAAAATAAAAATAAGAAACTAAATGATTGAACCTATAACGATTCAAGTTTTAATCAGAAAACAACCAACTAACCGTGGCAACTTCTTTAGCATGGATTGGACGGGAAGAACGAACAGTCATTGGCTCCTCGAATTCAGTAAATGTGAACCAACTATTATACTGATTGTAAAGCACAACAATAAGAGAAATTTCGGTCAGAAGTAACAAATGAACTAAAGGGGGCAATATTTTGAGCCGCAATATTTTGAGCCGCAATACTTTTTGTCCACTTTTGAAAACAGTTAAGTATCGTGTTAAATACGAAATGATATTGTTATAATAATAATCTTGTTTTTTAAATAAAGCGATTTAGATTGTTGTTAAAAGTATATTTTGCACAACTTTCAACCTGTTTGAAATGTTAGAGATAAAACATTTTAGCAGGTAACTTACTTGGTCAATAGCAAAAAGAACCGGTATATCTTTTACAAGTGACAATTCTTCCCTTAAACGAACTACGACTCCAACAGACGAATATGTGTTAGTGATTCCCGTTTGAACAAGGTCATATAAAGTAGATCCCTCAGGCATTTCCATCGAATCAGTATCTTTTGTCCTCCCAACACCCGCACCTTCACCAAGTGGTATTGGATCAGATATTTTACAAGGCAGATTCATTAGGCGTGATTCATTATATTTCAAGAAATCCTGCAGAGTAGAAAAATGGTCACGAGGATAAAGAAAAATAAAAAAACAGTACTTTCTAATTATGTTATAGCAGATAAATGGTTAAGTAAATAAATTTCAAATATCCAAATTTACAAATAAACAAAAAACAAACTGAAATTAATATGACGGAATTCTTGCCTGCAAAATGCTGGCAGCTTGTACTGGGGTATCCCACAAACCAGTTTCAGGATTTTTATAGAAAAGTCCTCCATGAGTCCAACTTCGACCTTCTGGGACGTAAAATACCAACCAACCTTCATCACGGGCCCAGGTAACAAGCATTGCAAGAGCAATACTCTTTCCACAGCTTACAGGCCCATCCAATACAATTTGCTTCTGAGCACTGCTCAAACCTGGAAATGAAGTTGCAATGACACAAAAAAGAACACGACAGATCATGACCAACAAATTTTACATTGCAAACAGTATTACTAAGAGAGAAACAAGTCTTAACACCAAAACTAGTCTTAGAGAAGAAATCAAAGCCTATTTCTCCATTTGTAATATAGTTGTATGATCCGGTTCAATCATGAAGAAAAGAATACAATTATTAGCTGATTTGTATAATCAATTCATATTTAATTATCTAACAGCAAGTACAAGGCTATGTTATTACTTGGGATAATGTATGCATAGACCAACCAGGTATTGAAAAGGTTACACTTAGGCCACCCAGGTATCTATTTAGTTTTGTTTATGCCAATTTGTGCAAAGTCGTTTCATGGTTGCCCTAAATTCGTAACTAAATGATTTTCATGGGCGGACGGTACTTTAACTTCAAGAAAACTCACAAACTTCCGAGATAGATTGGTGTAAACAAAACCAAACTTGGGTGGCATTTAAAGTTGTTTTGATATTTGGGTGTCTCGAGGCCTGTATACATAATCCCATATCATTATCAGACACTTGTACAGTTGTATATAATGTGGACTCCAGACCATCAAATAAAGATTGATATTCCTTTAGCAATGTTCATCGGTTTGATTTCTTAAGTTCGTTTGTTTGAGAATTATTTCATCTCACATAGTAACCAAACCGAACTAAAATTATTTATTATTAAGTGAACATCTGGTATTGCAAAAGTTACAAGCGATTAAATTTCATGTAAAGTGTTTTATAATGATCAACGTCACAAAAATGCAAATATAAGCTAAACCATACAATAAATATAAATTTCGATTGTGAACGTCAGCACATTAAGTGAAAGAAAAAAATAATATAAAAGAAAGGAAATAAAGTCAAGTTGGTATTAATAGAGCGTACAAACAACTTGTTTAAAATGCTGTAATTCTAAAACTAAGGCATTCGAAAAATCAATCCGATAAAGATGGTTATTTATTATCCAATCTTTATTTTTGTGATCCGAAATCATTGCCAACATTATAAATTTATAATAAACCAGACACTTGACCCAAACTTCCAATAATAACAGTATTCTAAAGGAATCTATTTATTTTAACAAGTTCAAGCCTCCCCCGAGTGTTTTAGCCACATAACACTACATACACCTACTTCGAAGCCCTTTTTACCAGCCATATACCAAAACATATTTTTCATGGAAATCTAACCACAGTACTTAACATTTAAATCAGGAGTGATTGCCGTCTTTATGGCTTATACACATTATACTTTGTTAACCCTAATGAATATACAAAGAACCTGAGAACAACATATATATTTCACAAGAAAAAACGAGCAACAAACAAAACACACACCTTTACTATTACTCGATTGCAAAGGGGGATCAACAATACGCCTGAAATTATCTCGGAGATCCAAAAAGCTATGCCGAACAAGCAATGCATCTCTCATCGACTCATCAAACTCCTTCACCATTCCAGCCGGTAATCTCTCTGGCAGCACTTCGTCCAGTTTCTTCCTACTACATACCAAAAAAAAACAACAAATTATAATACCTGCTAACTCGCTTAAAAATTCGGTAAAAGTTTGTTACATTTTAATTGCAATTAAAACACAATTTTTTCATTTCTAACAATTTAAATAAAAACGATACCTAAATTTGATGTAACTGCAGGCATCTTTTCTGTTAAGTTCAGCTAAAGAAGTAGCTGAAGTAAATAACGGCCGTCCGTTAGGTCCGACGTCAAGCGACTTATCTCTTTCATCTTCATCAAGCAACCGCCTCCTGTTTTTCTCATCGGAGATGACGTCATGAGCTGCGTCATCTATTGAAGATGACGCCGCAATCTCGTCCTGTTTTGATTTTGATTTGGGATCGGATTTGGATTTTTGTTGAGGTTTTTTACCAGACGAGGTTTTAGGTTTTTTTGTAGCGAAGGTTCTGGAATGTGAGGAAGAATTGACGGTGGCGGCGATGAGGTTTGATTTCGCCGGTGCGGCGGAGATTGATCGGAGAAGTGATCGGAGCATTTTGGTGGCTGTCACTACGGCGGTGTGCGATGGGGTTTTCGGTAAAGAGGACTATGGGTCAGTATACCGATGATGTTAATGGGCTGGCCCGGCTCGGTTAGATATGAAACCAATCGCAACTTTGCTAGTCTCAACTCTCAAGTTCAGTTCGAGTATAAAGGAGCTAGAGTCGAGCTTAATATAGTATAGAACTTTTTTATTAAACGAGTTTGAGTCCAAGCTTTAAATATATATTAAAAAGTAAATAATATATACATAAAACAATAAAATGATACAGATTATATGTTTCACTTAGAAGTGATATATTTTATTTTATCTAAAAGTTTTTTAAAAACTCAATTAAATCATTTGTGTAATCTTTAGCAATTAAACATCCACAACTTCTTTTTTTTTTATTTCTAAAAGAGTAAGTTTTGTTGAAATTGAAAACTAGTTAAAATAACTTTATAAACAGCAGAAAAAACAAAAATCAAAGAAAAAAGAAAAAATCAAGCCATATTTCAAAAGAGTCGGGTATAAGATAAAAGTATTATGCACGATTTTAAATAAAACAAAGAGGTAAGGAATCAACTTTTCGACTCTCTGCCACTCCAATCATTGCTTTTCTTCATGTTACGTCGAAAGTAGCTGCTTCAACTTCAGTTTCACCCATTTAAATTGTCGTCCTCTATATTTCGTATTTTTTTATTAAAAGAATGATATATTTTATGAAAATCATAGTTATTTTTACCATGATATTACAACATGTAATACTCAAACAAGCATAGAACATATGCTTATAGTTATATGTTCGTCCATAAATCAAATTAGATATATTTAACCAGCGTAATTAAGAAATAAATAAAAAAAATGTTTTGGATAGAAGTAATAAAATAAAATAAAAGTGGCTAAAGTGTGAAAGTTTAGACTAGAGTGGTCAAATTCAAAAAACCATATTTACTCAAAACTGGACTGCATATACCGGAAAGTGTATCAACGTCGGTCGTCGGAGTTGCATCCCGGGCTCCATTTCCCGGCGGAGATTACTCGCCGCCGACTAAATCTCCACCGTGATCCATTTGTCCGAAGTAATTTCCTATTTCTCCCAATTTTTTTGTAACAAATTTCATTTCTAAACCTAGGATTATGTGTTTTTATGTTCGTGATATTAGTAAGGATTATTTTTTTTACAGGTAATTATGATGAGGGTAAAAAAAAATTAGGTTTTTGGTTGTATGTTATATTGCACACCAAGTATTTGATAAAATGCTTGTGTAGCTTTTATGAAAAGGGATTTTCTATCATGTGCCCTTAGTCACATGATAACAATCATTTATTAATATTAAAAGTACCATTAAAAGTATCAAAGTTAAGACCAAGAAGAAAATGGTACTTTTAATATTCATAAATGATTGTTAACATGTGCGGCACAAGTTAGAAAAACCCTTCTGAAAAAGATGGTACATTTGTTTATGTTTGTCGGTTTTTTACCCGCTCGAGAACTCTAGTATTGATAAAGAGTGTTTGCTGATTGTAGTGAGTGGTTAAAATGGAAAGGTGTAGAAATTACTGAACTTATCGTGTTGCGACTGTTTCGGTAGATGTGTCGATGTCAATTAACCTGAAAATAGTAGCCATAAGTAGAAAATGTTCAGTTAAGTATGTATGTATATGTTTATTTTGGCTATCAGGTGTCTTTAACTTACTATTGTAAAGCACGTGTAGTCGTATATTGTTTAGCTGTTTTTTATCATGCCCTCATGAGGCATCTTGTTGTAAATAGATATTCTTGTAGGTCTATTTAGATCTTTTTCTGATTGCTTTCTTTAGATTTGCTTGAGGCCGATTAAAGTGTCAGAATGAAGGTGAAAGTAGTTTGGAGGAAACTACGTGATTATGTTCGATATGATTTAAAAGAAATTGCATTTCCGTCATCTTTGCCCGACCCCCCTCATTTCAAACCACGGAGAAAACTAACTTGGTTCGAACGATATTTGGTAAGTCTTATTTCTTTATTTAATCAACTACAATCTTCACTGTATAGCTCACTGTTGGACTATATCGATGCATGTTTTGATTGTGTCATTTTTAACCATATTCTTCAGGTGATGAAGGAAGCAACTAGACTTTATGCTGCAAGCTGGGTAAGAGATATAGGCCCCGAGTTGCGTCCTAATGAATATAAAAAGAAGGAGAATCTGGGAGATGAATCTAATGGAACAACGGGTTCAACCGGAGAAACAGAACCTTCAACATTGGAGGATCTAGGTAAATTTCATAAAAATAATTTTCAACTAATTTCTGTAAATATGATTTATTTGAGTGAGTTTTACCACGTTTTTTATATTGTGAATGGATTGTTGATGATAATGACAGCTGTCGCTGCTCGAGGTGGAATGGAGACGCTTAGGCCAGCTTTGCAACGAGTTTACATGACAAGAGCATCTGCTTATAGAGATGCACTGAAAAGCTTCATAAAAGGTTACCAAGAAGGCATACAACAAGTCATGGAGAAAAAGGCTAACCCTGAAACGCATCAAGAAAATAATGACCCAACGAAGCCTGCTTGATCGATATGACTACTGTGGGAAATCGTACATTTTGCTTTTCAATTTTTTTAATTAGCGAGTCCTTGGTATGAAAACATTTCATTGTCGTAGTACGTTGGTAATTATATAACGTGTATTTCCTTTTGAACTTGAATGATTGTATCATTCAGGTTTCATGATGTGGAAGACAATTATGTCAGATAGTGAAATAATTTTGTTTCATAGAAACTAGAAACCGTTATTGGTCTCCTTATGCTAAGGTTTTGCAGGTGTTTCCGTATATATGTTTGTTCTGTATATGATTGGTTCTGTGACAATTTTCAGCATCATTTTAAACACTGTGTATCGGTAAAAAAGGTCAACGCTATCCTCTCTATCGGGAACACACTCGGAGAAGCACATCTGTGTTCCTAGCAAAAAAATTGAACAATCACTTTTCAAGTCATCCCATTTCTTAAGTGAAAAATCAAAACAAATAATCAACTTCAATGTGGAAACTCTTACAAAAAGTCGTCATTATAAGAACACAATAAGGATCATATAATTTCCTCTTCGGTATCGTTTAAATCCTTTGGCCTCCATGGAAATCTCATCAATTTATCTTGCTTTAAATTTTTTATAGGTTCCACTCTTAATCACAATGTTTTAAGCTTTTCAAAATCCACGGATACATATTATTAGCTTCTAATGTTATATGCCAAACTTGTATGTCATTTATACGGGACTGGAACATTTTATTATAAGTACACAGACTTAAATTTTAACCAATAAAACTCAGTTTGAAACAAAAACATACACATTTGACTTCTAATTCCTTTTAACATCTGTTCATTATTAGCTCCTAATCTTACCGTTTTAACCACGAAACAAATTTAAACGAAATGTATTTCCAGCTAATCATTTTTCGCCGATATGGTAAATAGTTGACGTCAAATGAAAAGCCGGGTGACTTTTACACAATAAGAAACATACGAGGGGCTATTTTGTAACTGGACTAAACATAAAGGATCATTTACATATTTCACCCAAAGATGTTTTCAATTTAATTTCTAGGGCTTGAATTTTCAGTCTCTTTTTTCACACACAAAACACACACTGAAAAACACACAGTAAAAAAATTGTAGATTCTTGTAATCGAAGATGTTGACAGCAGATATTCCACCTAATCAGACGATTTACGTCAAAAATCTCAACGAAAAAGTGAAAAAAGAAGGTATTGTTTCTGTTATGAATCTGTAAATTTTTTCATAATTTGAAGTTTTTAGAATTAGTTATGTAGTTGTAATGTTATTGTAGCTGTAGCGTAGTTTACTTTGTGGTTTTCGACTCGATAAAAAATGTAACTGGTGAAATTTGTAATCCTTATTGAAGGTTAAATAAATTTTAGGGTTTTATAAAATATTATTTAGCTGTTTATGTTTTATGTATGCGGTTAGCGGTTAGGAAAAAGTGAAATATGAGGTAGGAGGAATGTGCGAAAGATTGGAAGTAGAAATGGAATCGGTTTAGGTATAACAGATTTCAGTAGACTAGCTATAGGTGTAATAGGTAAAAGGTAGAATTGAAATGTTTGAAGGTTTTATAATGAATTACGCTGTCATTTATGATTTATTGATTACTACGCTGACGTCAGTTTTTGTATATGAATACGGTGAGGTGGATTGAGGAGGTACCGATTTAGATTTTATGTACACTTTTAGGAAAGTAGTCTTGAGAGAGGCTATAAACAAAATCGATATAGGTGTAATTGATTTTATTACGGTTGAAGATGGAATAATAGAATCGAAAGAGCAATTAAGATTTGTAGAAGTTATCTTGGATGAGAAAATAAGCCCGTTCTGTTGACTTGTTTTGTAGTCAAAGATTAGAAGATACTTATTAGCCGTGACCTGTCGTGAAAAATATCACTAAATGATACCACTTAGGTTATGCAAAATACAAGATTCATGTCAAAGATGTAGAAGAACGGAAAACAAAACACTAGAAAACGTCTTCGATTGGATTAGTATAGTAGCATACAATGCATGATGTAAAGCTTTACTGGGTCATTCATGTTCTAGTTCGCCATACTATTTATGTCGAAAACTGCTGTATATGTATGTACTTAACGATTACAAGTTAACAAGATAGTAAGCAACAGGTTTGATAGATGCATTATCAATAAAATATTATTTTCTGGTTTTTCTATTTTCATGCTTTTTACTTCTGCTGTGGTAATCGTATGCTGTATTTGGTTGTTAGAGTTGAAAAGGTCTCTCTATGCCCTATTCTCCCAGTATGGGAGGATTCTGGATGTTGTTGCTTTGAAGACGGAAAAACTTCGTGGGCAGGCTTGGATTGTTTTCAGTGAAGTGACTGCTGCCAGTAATGCTGTTCGACAGATGCAAAACTTTCCATTTTATGAAAAGCCTATGGTGAGCTTAGAAACACTAATCTGATCCTTTTAACCGTGACATGCGTATGAAGTTCTGTAAGTTTCTTTTCGATATAACATGATAAATTTGAAGGTCAACCTATTAGCTGTGAGTATACCATTGTAGTTTATATATGAAACAAACATATAACTTGACTTAGTGACGGATTACTGTCATCTTTTGTTTATGCAACATTTCTGTTTTTTGTCACTCTTATCTCATTCTTAATCTAGTGGGTTCTTGCAATGTCCTTCCCTCACCTGGGTCGTTAGGAAATTGAACGATAATAGTTATAGGTGGAAATTTTGACCCATTACATATATCTCAAATGGGTCAAGTAAAAAATTGCTTAAAAGGAGATCGATCAAATTGGTCAAAATGTTCATAAAGTCGTTCAAAGTCTATTTTAATGATACAACCTTGTAAATCTTCTTTATTTAAACATTTATTATTATAAACATATCATTTTTTGTAATAGTAATAAATAATTAGCTCATAAATAGTTTATAATTTTTGTTTAAGGATGGACAAAAAGGTGTTTGTTGGAAAGGAGCAACCCAGTCTGGCCCGACCCAAACCCGTTGGACCTGTTATCCAACTCTCATGACCCACCAATCTCCCTGTCAATAGTTAGAAAAGTTTGACGTAAAAATAGCTTGTAAAGTAGGTAAATATAATCCAGCAAGCATTATGTCATCATGAGCCCGATCTAATTTAGTTTAGAGCGTTGACCAATCTTTAGCTCATGCATATTTTGGCCCAATGCTTTAGTTTACACACTAGTCTGCTGTTTTTGTGGATCTGTACTCCTTTTTAATTTGTAGTTATTTTCCCCATGTTACTATTATAAACATAGGCACAGTTAGAGCTGGCAATTGTAACCCATTTTACTTATGAATGGTTATTGGTTTGTCTCTGGTTATGGTTTATCTCTAGGGAATTGGCTAAAACATATGCAAAGTAGTGTATTTTGTTGTGCATATCTTTTTCAGGCTAACTTACCCATTTTGACCTGCCTATTATGCTACTTCTACTGTCACTGTTCAGTGTTTAGGATACTTTCTTTTTGTCGTTTCCTCCAAACATTTTCTTGTGTATCATCATCACCTAATTCTCTCTTTATATAGTTATATATGAAGTTTCTAACATCATCATGGTGCAATGCAGCGTATTCAATATGCCAAAGGCAAGTCAGACTGTATTGCAAAAGCAGACAATACATTTGTTCCAAAAGAAAAGAGAAGGAAGCTAGACGATAAAAGTAAGTTACTATCTTATTCATGTCTACGTGCTCTATAATTTCTTGTATTATGAAGTTTATCTTAAAAGTTATAATATAATATAAGGATCCTTAAGATATCTCGTAAGACATCTCATTATAACATATGTTCAACTCAAAGATTTCCTTTGATATGCGATCATGTCCTCTATAGTATATCACTTTTTTGTTGTCCGTGCAACAAAAATCACAACATTTAGTTTTCTGTAAATGTTATTGTGGATAACCAATTTGCCAAATCATTTCAAATTACTCGACTCTATTGATATAAACATAAAAAGGTCCCCTATCAACAAATAATCAAACATAATGCTCCCTATAGTCTCTATATGAAAGTTTGACACCCTTTGCTTTTTTTCATTTGAGTCATAAACATAATCTTATCTTGAATGTTTCTTCATCTTAACGTTTGCCACATATACAGCGGAAAAGAAGAGAGATGCTGCCCCAGCCACTAACGGTGTAAGAACTGACAGCAATGGAGCCCCAGCCCCTGATGTAAGTATTCTGAAAAAATCTTCTCCCATACAGGTTGAAAGTTGACAGGTTTATGCAGATTCGGGTGGTCTTCTATCTAAAATGTGTTAAAAGTTTTCCAAATTCAGTTTTCTAACATAGTGCCACCTCGTGATTTTCAAGAGGTGGCAATTTCGACCTGTTTACTTATATGAATGGGCCAATTTGGGTTGTCTTTTATCTTTAATGTGTTGAAAGTTACCTAAATTCTATTTTTCTAAGATAGCACCACCTTGTGATTTTCTAGAGGTGGCAATTTCGACTTGTTTACTTATATGAATGGGATGCGATTCAGGTTATGTTTTATTTCTAAGGGGTCGAATAGGTGGGGAAAAAATAGCTAAAGAGAAAACGGGTTAAAGTTACATCAAGTATAATTTTAATGCATAAAATTTTCCAATTCATTTTATACAAATATCAGATTATTATCGACATGATATAATTCTTGCTTCTTCCAACCTTATCTGATACTAATTATTTATAAAAAGTATATATAAAGTTGGGCAAAAAGTGTTTTTAGTCTACCCGTTTTGACCAGTACCCAATCTGCACATCTGTGACTTATTATCTACAAGCCGTTAGGACCATATATTTGATGGATATTATTAAACGCGTGCAGGTTTCTTACCGCAACGGAAGGTCAAACACACAAGAGGCAATGCCACCAAACAACATTCTCTTTGTAGAGAACCTGCCGTACGACGCAACCGAGGACATGCTTCAGCTTCTCTTCAAACAATTCCCAGGTTTTAAAGAAGTCAGAATAATCGTTTCCAAGCCTGGTATTGCATTTGTAGAGTTTGACGATGATAATCAGTCTTCAGTTGCTATGCAATCCCTTCAAGGCTTCAAGATTAGTCCGCAAAATTCAATGGCCATCAGCTATGCGAAAAAGTAAGCAAAAACAGTGTTTTCGTAATTCTGTTACAATGGGTAGTCATTTGACCTAATTACCCATGCTAGTTTGTAAGGAATTTTTGACATTTTTAAACTCTTTTCTGTGAAGAAATCTTTAAAAACTATCTTAATGTCAATCGGGATATCTTCTTTCTCCACATTGTCACTAATAGTCTTCTTCTGATAAGTAAAGTCGTGCGACTATGTACTTGTCGAATTTATTATGTGCACAACTTGCTTTAACCGCATCAAATATAATTAAACCTACGGTAAGTATTCTATGTTTGATTGATAAAGGCGGATATTAAACATCTGTTTGTTTTTGGTTTCGAACTGGCTAGTTATCTGTATACAAAATAGCTTAATTTAACAGTGTATAGACATATCCAATAAAAATTTCTTGACAGACAACCTTATAATATATGGAGTAAGCTACTTTGGTACAAAATGCACCTTTTTTGACTATCTTTTTTGTTGGTCAAAATTAGATAATGAACTTGTCACAACTTTGACATATTCTTTGCTTTGTTTAATAAAGTAGTGTTTGGTGTATGGAGACAACAACTTTTCCTTCATTACATAGTATTTGATTTTTCCTTTGTTGCACAATATTTGATTTAGAAATAGAGTTAATTACATAATTGGTGTTGTGTTTGTTCCAATTTAACGGGTTCAGTCCCTGGGTCAAAAATCGTCTGGGTCCAGTTCCTGGAGCATATGTTTGGTTACACGTTTGGTCCCTGTATCTAACAATCGTTAAAAATTAACGTTAAATGTGACATGTGCCAGACATATGATGGGTAAAAAAGTAATTTTGGTATTTGCAACTTTTTTTTTGCTTTGTATAAAACAAACACTCGCATTTTATGATTCGATGATGTCATAAATAACAACTTACGGTCTTACATACTTTGATAGTTACATGTATATATGCGTAACGATGATTTAGAGACGTTCAACAAGTAACCGATCCAAAAAATGTTGCGACATACCACCTTCTTATAAAATAAGCTCTTTTGGTAATTATACTATTAAAAATGGTCTGTAATTTAGTAACCATCAACTTCACCGGATAGTTAAAACCCGGTCACCGAATGATCAAATCACCAAATTACTCGATTTAAAGGAAAGCTACGACTACTAATTCGTAACATTGTTGAATATAATAATCAAGAATGAACTTTGAACTTACTTATCATAATGTTGTCTCTTTTAAACATAACTAGTTTATTTGTCGTGTATATACGAATAATATTATTGAAAAGAAAATATAAATATAATATGTAGAAACTGAGGGAACATTACGTATCATTAACAATATATGACAATATGAGTTGTGATATCATATATTTGTTGTTTCGTCTATATGTATGTGTTTAAGCTTTATTTTTAAATTTGTATACGTAGAAAACTCTATCGAAAATAATACAAAAAGTTATGGTATGGTGTTTATAAATTCAATAAAAGAGTTGAATTATGTTAAGTTTTATATGTGAGTCATTTAGGTATTTTAGATGATTATATTCTATCAAATTTTAAATTTTAAATTATATTTTGATAGGTTTTTCTAACTTGTGCCTAGGGGCACATGTTAACACCATTTTTAAATATTAAAAATACAATCAAAAGTATCAAAAAGTACCATTTTTATTGATTTCTTAACTTTTGATACTTTTGATACTTTTGATTGTACTTTTAATATTTAAAAATGATGTTAACATGTGCCCCTAGGGCACAAGTTAGAAAAACCCTATTTTGATTATTCAATAAATTTAATTCAATTTTGCTTTATTTAAGGACATAGTCTTAAATATCAAATTAAATAGTTTCACAATATTATTTTTTAGTCTTTTGTTAGTCTGTTATGGTTGTATGTATTATTATACAATATGTATCATTTTGTATGTCAACATTCACATTTATTATTAGTTATAATTCTTTCATACTCGTAATATATATAGAATCTTAAAGGTTAAATTAAAAGTCTTTTTAGTCTAGTCTTCGTTTATTGTTAAACAAACAAAAAAATATAGAGGGTGTCTATTTTTGTATGTCAACATTAATTTCTTTTTCTTACAATTATATTTTTATATTCTCTTAGAAAGAAAAAACCAAAAAAAGAAAATTTTGAAAAAATAAGTCGTTTATCTTTTCCTAAAAAAAAGTTTAATATATAAAAATATTTAACATTTAAAGTAATAGTGTAAAACTATGTTTTTTTTTAAATATATAGTAAAGTTGAAGAGTTAAATTGTATTTAAAATAAAATGGTTAAAACAAAATAGTTATTTATGATGTTATATGACAACATCATTTTGATTTAAAGGTATGAAACTAATCTTCAAATCTATCTAATATTCATACATTGTCATGTAGCTTTTATTGCACCTCTTTTAGTGTGTATATATATATATATATATAGTGGAGGGTTCAATAGGGATCTCTTTTTTGCTAGAGATCCAGGGATCACCTTTATAGCCACACAAATTCATTAATAGATCAAACACACGGAGGGGCATTTTAGTCATATTCAGAAATTATTTTAAAGTTACACGCGCCTAAAGAAAAGAGAAAATAATAAGAATCAGACGCTAAAAAGTCGATCAATTTTTAAAACTCTAAAACAAAAATCTCTCCATTGTAATCCGAATTTTAACAATCAATTGAAGGTTTGACAATCGATTCTTAGATCCGATTTTTTTTTTAACAATCGATTGAAGGATATTTTAACAATCGATTCTTAGATCTGATTTTTTTTTTAATTGCAGATAATGATGCTAATTTCAGAAGAAACTATTGAAGAAAGAGGGGATTCAACAACCAACAATAATTTGGAAAATAATGACAATGAAAACAATATCAATAACCAGACACTGGAAAGTAAGTAATCACGTGTGATTTTATTAGTTTAATGCTTAGAATGTGATTACTAAACATGTTTAAACATATATGTTTAGTAATCACATGTGATTGTATTAATTTAGTTTAGTATGTTTAAACATATATGTTTAGTAATCACCGGTGATTACATATAATTTTGTTTAGTATGTTGATGTAAATTTAGTTTAGAATGTTCAAACATATATGTTTAGTAATCACCGGTGATTACATATAATTTTGTTTAGTATGTTGATGTAAATTTAGTTTAGAATGTTTAAACATATATGTTTAGTAATCACCGGTGATTACATATAATTTTGTTTAATAAAGTGACTGTTATGTATGCTATCTGTTGTTGTACTTCTTTGAACAAAAAACACTTGATGGGTGTTTGAGCGATATTTTAATCGGTTGTATCAACTACACATGGTTTATAAAGTTTTAACATTGTTGTTAACAGTTGTACCAACTAAAAGTTGTTTAGGTTCTTCGGTGACTTGGGTACAAGTAGAAATCACCGGTGATTTTATAACATAATGTGCCTTAGATTATTTATGTAAAATGCCACCAAATGTTTAGTAATCACCGGTGATTTTATTAATAATATGGATTAGTATGTTAATGTAAAATTACCTGTCACTTTACAGGTTCACACTACAGCACTCCAACAGCATGTTCAAATGATAACAACAACATAGAGACTCCTGGTGGTTCTCGATATTGGTTACCTTATGTTAAAGATGACGACAAACCAATTAGGGGAAAAATTTATGGATCATTTGAAGAGACTTTCAGAATTTATAAAGAGTATGCAATAAAGTCTGGATTTGACATAAAATTATCATCATCAAAAAAACAAAAAGTGGAATGATGAAGAGCAAGTATATTCGTTGCAACCGACATGGTGATCCTCCAAGTGTAAATATCAACACGTTGGATCCAGCAAACAGTGGGAAGCTTAAAAGAAAATCGACTTTTCAGGTAACAGGATGCAATGCTAATATCATGCTTAAACTTGTAGATGGTACTTCCACATATAAGCTGCACCTTTTTGTTGAAGAACACAACCACCCGTTGAACCCTATAGAGTATAGGCATCTTTCTAAGGAAAATAGAAAATTAGGTATGGCAGAATTGATGTTTATGAAACAAATGGCAGAATCAAATTATGGGGCAACAGTTTCTTACAATTTATATTGTAATACAAAGGGGGGTTATTCACATGTGAGTGGGACGAAAACTGATTTCAAAAACTTCAAAAGGGATTTGGATGTTTTTATTGGAGAAAGTGACGCTCAAATGCTTGTAACCAAACTCACAAACAGAGAAGAATATGTTAAAGACTTCAGCTTCTCCTGTGATATAAAAAACAGCGAGTTAGAGTGTTTCTTTTGGGCAGATGAAACAGCAAAAACAAACTACAAAGAATTTGGCGATATAATTTCTTTTGACGCAACTTATTGTACCAACAGGTATATTATAACTTAGAACTTTTTTTTTTATTAAAGAAATTGTAAATTTGATAATCACATGTGATTTTAATGATTTACAGGTACAGTATGATATTCGTTCCATTCACTGCGATCGACAACCACAAAAAGTGTGTTACAATTGGTGCTGGTATGCTGAGAAATGAAACTACAGAAACATACATTTGGCTGCTAAAGGCATTCTTAGACGCCTTCAAGAAGCAACCAAGAATAATCTTAACCGATCAAGATCCTGCAATGAAAAGAGCAATTGCAACTGTATTTCCAGAAACAAAGCATCGACTTTGAATGTGGTATATCGTCACAAAATTCACAGTTAAGGTACAAAAAAAAAATTATTTTTGTGTTTACATGTTTTTAGAATTTTATTAAATTTTGTATTCAACAAATTATAAAGTAAAATCACCTGTGATTTAGAGCCTTAATACCTTAATACATTTAAGGTTCTTAAAAATTTGTAGTCAACAAAGTATAAAGGAAAATCACCTGTGATTTAGTGCCTTAATAACTTAATTTGTCAATTACTGCCTTAGTACATTTGGTGCCTTAGTATGTAGATGTAAAATGTCACCAAATGTCTAGTAATCACCGGTGATTTTGTTAATAATGTGCCTTAGAATGTTGATATAAAATGCCACCAAATGGTTAGTAATCACCGGTGATTTTGTTAATAATGTGCCTTAGAATGTTGATATAAAATGCCACCAAATGGTGAGTAATCACCGGTGATTTTAGAACTTTATTCTTGTTTTTATTCATATATAAAACTGATATGTTCAATAACTTATTTTATTTACTACAGATTGATAGAAACATAATCGACCACACTGATTTCAGACCGAGACTCCATCAACTGATATGGAACAGATATCATAAACCTGAAGTTTTTGAACAAAAATGGATTTCTTTATTGCAAGAATTTAATCTTGAAGACAACGTTTGGCTGGCAAAATTGTTTGAGATAAGATCAACTTGGATTCCCGCTTACTTCATTGAATATGAAATGTGCGGTTTAATGAGAACAACATCACGATCAGAAAGTGAGAATTCCTTCTTTAATCACTTCACAAGTTATGGATCAACACTCATCAATTTTATGAATCTCTTTGAATCTGCAATGGAGAAGCAGAGACATGAACAAGAAATTTTAGATCATCAAACATTGAGCAAAACACCAAAATTGATAACAAGATGGCCAATCGAGGAACATGCAAGAAATGTTTACACCAAAGAAATATTTCATGCGACATCTCTCTCAACAACTTAAGCAGTCAAATGAAGGCAAGAATGTTGTATTGGATAAACGATATTGATGGACGTTTCCGTGATTTAGTCTTAATTGTATGTTTCTACTGACTATAAAGTGATTATATAAAAGAACGTTTTCATATTATCATATGCTTATTATTAATGATAATATGTAGGTCAAAGAATGGGCAAAAGCGCAGAATATCAATGATCCTAAAACCGGAACTTTCAATTCGATTTCCCTTACCTTACTCGTTATATTCCATTTTCAGGTTATTCTTACCATTTCTACTGTTTATCACATATATGTTTACGATTCTGTCTCCAATTTTTTGTTTTCGTGTATTGGTTTTATAATCTCGTTTCTTTCAGACTTGTGACCCTCCCCTTCTACCCCCTCTTAATGAAGTTTACCCAGGGAACATGGCTGATGATCTTACAGGTATTTGTTTTTTATGTGTTTGGAAAATGAAATGCATTTTGTGAAAAACTAATACGGCAACAATTTGTGAAACAGGTGTGAGAGCTATTACTGAGAAAAATATCGAAAACATTTGTAGTAGCAACATAGACAGGTTTAAAGCTAATATGTCGAGAATACCTAACACAAGCTCGTTGTCTGATCTTTTTATTTCATTTCTTGAAAAGGTAAGTTTCTTATAATTTGTTTATGTGTTCTTAAAAATCGCTATAATCTCTGTTTGTTTGTTGTTTTTCAGTTCTGCGGCATAAGTGTGAGGGGTCAGCATCGAAAAATTAGTACAAAAAATGGAAAATGGGAAAAAATCGATTATCCTCCCAAATATGCTCTATTTGTACGTCTTCTCTCTCTTATTTATGTGGATGGGCGGATTGAGTAACAGGTCAATATGGGTTCAGAGGGAACTAGTTCTATCGGGGTCGGGTTGGGTTGACATGCAGACACTTTTCTCTGTCAAATAAAATATGTTGATCTAATTTTATTACTATCGGTGATTACAGATCGAGGACCCATTTGAT
Organism: Senecio squalidus; assembly: GCA_910822075.1. Lineage (NCBI taxonomy): Eukaryota > Viridiplantae > Streptophyta > Magnoliopsida > Asterales > Asteraceae > Senecio > Senecio squalidus. The sequence goes on along the minus strand of CAJVGC010000001.1, from coordinate 1,888,434 downwards.
CAACCGGCGAATTGTGCAAAGGCTGTAATACCAAAAAACATTTTGGTGATCGACCAAGCATTTCAAGGTACATATAAGCAACTCACATCTGGCAAACTACAGAACCCCCTTTCTGTTCTAGTGAGCCCCAAAGCTGAAAGCTCTAGTGGTATCCTCGGGATGAATCATCCAAACCCGAACGGTATGGTTAAGGAAATCACATCTGGCAAACTACAGAACCCCCTTTCTGTTCTAGTGAGCCCCAAAGCTGAAAGCTCTAGTGGTATCCACGGGATGAATCATCCAAACCCGAACGGTATGGTTAAGCACCCACGTGTGTTTAGAAACAACAGTAACAAACACTAATAAAGCAAAATATCTTCATTCTTTTTAGGTTCAAATCACCATGTAATGTGGAAATCTCTTCTAAACGAACATGCTCAAAAGAATGGAAAAAAATACCCAGTGTATACAACTAAAAATGAAGACTGTGTCCATATGCCAAAGTTCAGATCAACTGTTTCATATGATTGCCTCACAATCACGTCTCCGAATACTTTTCAGAAGATTAAGATGGCGGAAGAGGACGTGTCAAGGATAGCATATATTACGTTACAACAGATGGTTGAAAATGATGCCTTGCAATTTATCAAAGAGGTTTGATGATTTTCTTATTCTTTGATATTTTTTGTAACAAATCTTTTTACAAAATATATCAACTGGCAGCTCGTGATGTCATTCTAAAACTTTTAGGTATTTTGCAAAACTATATGTGACGTGCTTTTCACGTATGTACTCTGGTATATGTCATAATCTTATCTTAATTGCAGATTCCGAACAAGAAGAAAATGTGCCGTAGATAGTAAAATTCTACGCTCTGGAAGTCTGGAAGTCTGGAAGTCTGAGTACGGAAAAGAACAATGCGTATAAGCTGTCTATATTTTATTAAAATATATGTTTTTGTCTATAATTTTTAACCATGTAAGTTTTGAAAACATTTAACCAAATCAATATCTACATGTAGCCTAAGAAGGTAGGTTAATCACCTGTGATTCTATAGTTAATCACCTATGATTATATTAAAATTAAATCACTAAAATGATTAAACTGGTGTTTGGGAGTTTCTTTTGAAAAAATTTCCCATTATGATTCTATATACTGTATGACTGTTTCTATTTAAGACAACACATGTGTATAGGATTAGACTACACAAAAAGCGTGTATGAAAAACAGTAACAAAACAAAAATAAAAGTTATCACATGTGATACCTACACATGTATATAGGATAAGACTACACAAAAAGCATGAATGAAAAACAGTAACAAAAACAAAATAAAGTAATCACATGTGATTCCTACACATGTATATATGATAAGACTACACAAAAAGCATGAATGAAAAACAGTAACAAAAACAAAATAAAGTAATCACATGTGATTCCTACACATGTATATATGATAAGACTACACAAAAAGCATGAATGAAAAACAGTAACAAAAACAAAATAAAGTAATCACATGTGATTCCTACACATGTATATAGGATAAGACTACACAAATTTGAAAAAGATTCGTGCATTTATAGCTTTTGCTTTATTACATTTTGAAAACATATATTACATTTATTACACATTTTGAAAAGACTACACAAATCGCATTGAAAACAACAACCATTTTTAACCATCATATTTCCTATATAAAGGATGTATATGGAAGAGAAAGGAGTACACTAAAACAAAAAACAAAAAAAATGCCAGATGATTGCTTTGCCATTAAACTTGATCGCACCAAAGTCACAAGGGGTAGAGTGGTAAGTAATGTATATTCATAATATATTCATCACAAAAATGTTTAGTAATCACATGTGATTCTATAGTAATCACCTGTGATTCTATAGTTTTTATATATTCATAATATCATGGTTTACCTTTAATATATGTTGTGTATATAAAAAACAATAACTATGTCATTTTTTGCAGACAATACCAGCATACTTTGTAAGGGAACATAACCTTACTGAATATGAATATTGTGACATTGTTTTCACCAATGATACCAATAGGTTATTCGCAATGCAAACATACCCCGACCCACGAAGGAATGTTCCAAACAGTCATGTGACTATCAATGGTGAATGGAACAAATGGAGAAAAAGACATGGGTTGCGATGTGGGACTATGTTGCTCTTCACTAAAACCTTGCAACAAACAACTCTGGTCTTAAATTGGTGTTCAATGTGGAAAAATACGACGTCTAAGCTGAAAAGATTGTCTCGTATGAAGCCAATATGTTTGTTTGTTTGTCTTATGTTTGTTTGTGTTGAATTTTAATGTGTTTGTTGGTATGTAAACCTCTTATCTCAGACAGATAAAGAGGAAATGTGATTTCTGTTTGTTTGTTTTTGTTGAATTTTAATATATGTTTGTTTGTGTTTCAATTTTAATGTGTTTGAAGATTTCTGTTCTTTTTATAGTAATCACCTGTGATTACTATTAGTTTAATGCCTTAGTATGTGATTACCAAACATGTTTAAACATACACAAAAAAAAGAGTTGATCTACATAAAAAAGCACATACATATAATATATTGAAAAGATTGGTCATAACTTGTCCAGGAATTCTAAAAAGTATCCAAATAACATAAATCAGCTACATAAAAAAGCTACTTAAAAACAAACAAACTACTTAACAAAGAACAACTAATGGTTAAACACCTCCTTGAACTGCATCTTCAATATCATCATCATCACAAACAAAAACAGACTTAAACAACTCTTTAAAATCCAATATTTTTGGATGAAGAGGAAATTTGTGGACAGCTTCTTGTAGATATGACATTATATCATCTTTATCATCCAACAAAACGGAAAATTTCGACTGCAGTTTACGCACCATATCCTAAAAAAAAGCAAAAAAAATCAAAAATAACAAAAAACACAGAAAAATAATAAATATTGAAAACAAATAGTTAAAAGAAAACTCAATAAGCTAATAAGCCCTTATATTTTATCTTATAAACAAAACACCAGTTTAATAATTTTAGTAACTTAATTTTAATAAAATCATCGGTGATTAACTATAGAATGTTACTATATAATAAAATCACCGATGATTACTATATAATAAACACCAGTTTAATCATTTTAGTGACTTAATTTTAATAAAATCACCGGTGATTAATCATTTCAGGGAAATGTTTATAAAAGAAGAAGTAAAAAAACTGACATCAACCGCAAAATCTTCGTTCATGATCAACTGATTATAATCAGGTTGCAAATCCCAAATCCCAAACCCTCCTTCTTTCATTTCAAGATCTTGCCTAGCCTTCATTTTATCCATACTCCAAGCTTGAATTGCAGGTCTCCCACGAGGTATGTCATCAAAGTGGAATTTCACATAATCAAAATACAAAAGCTATATATAAAAACCAAAAATTTATTAAGTAACATAACAATAAAACAATAGATAATAAGAATGATAAAGAAAAGAAAATAACTTACAACAAGAAAAGTAAGTGGACCACCATATAAACGACTCCCATATTTCTGCCATCCACTTTTACTATGAGCCAAAGAATCTAAAATATAACGACACCAATTTAAAGAAGAAATATCAACAGATTCGTCCAAAAACTTCAAAACTTTAACGTCACAGGAACCGGAACTAGGGCACCCAACCATTGTATTTGAAAACAAGACCAGAAAATTAAGTTTAAACAGAATTCCCGCTTCAGAAGAATTGACAATAGCTTTGCAGATATCAGTTGCACGAACTTTATTGCCAGATAGAAACTGAGAATACCACTGATTAATTAAAGGTCGATCCTCCATAGGAAGTTCATTTAAATCACAAATGTTCAACCCACCATAAGGAATACCAAGAATTTCATGAACAGCTCCCTCATTTATATTAATTACGCCATTCTTCAACTTCAAAGTCATATTCCTTGGATTAAAATTATTGACAACAAAATGACCAATATGTGCGGGAAGCCCATCACATGGCATCTTGTATAAACCACCAAAACCCATTTCTTTTAAACAAATCTTCTGTTCTAAACTTAAATTATTCAATGCAATGAATAAACTATGTGGGGACATGCGAGTTCTAATAGCTAAAAATTTCTTCGGTTTAGCAACCTTTACCAAAACAGAATCATCAACATCACCAACACAAACTAATTTCCTTTTAGAAACAAACTCTTTCCTTCTTGATAAATCATCAGGTTTAATAACAGAAGTCCTTGTAGAACGACAAAGGGATGAAGTTCTAATTTCTTCAAGAATCTTACTTCTTGTGTACTTCTTAGACATACCCTGCGTTGTCTTCTCTTTCTCACTTTCATTAACAGTAGTGTCATAAACATAAGATGGACCTTCAAACATATGTGCGTGTGCTCCAATCACATGTGATTGTGATCCAGTCACAGGTGATTGTGCTTCAAAAACAGGTGATTGTGCTTCAGCTGGAAAATAAAAACATAGCACAAACACATGTAACTATGTATACAGATTCATGAAAAAATAAAACAAAAACATCATATAAAAAAAAAATATATACACAAAAAGTGGATAAATTACCAATAACAACATCTTCAATAACAACAGGAGTAGGTGATTGTTCTTCAAAAACATGTGATTGTTCTTCAATCACAGGTGATTGTTCTTCAAAAACATGTGATTGTTCTTCAAAAACAGGTGATTGTTCTTCAATCACATGTGATTGTGCTCCAGTCACAGGTGATTGTGCTTCAGCTGCAAAATAAAAACATAGAACAAACAAATGTATACAGATTCATGAAAAAATAAAACAAAAAACATCATATAAAAAAATATATACACAAAAACTGGATACATTACCATTAACAACATCTTCAATAACAACAGGAGTACTGGGTGTGTTTTTAAATTTACTCAAACCAGTTCTTTTGAATATCCGTTCACTTCTACGAGTCCGTCCTACAAAAGAACAACACAAAAATAAAAAAAACAAACAAAATCACATGTGACTGAATAAACCACAAAAAAAAAAAGAAAAAATGTATAAAACAGTTGATAAAAGAAATCAAAAAATTACCTATGGATGACATGTTTAATCCGAAGAGTTTGATGATAAGAAGAGTTTTATCTCGTTTTTCAATTGACGAATTAGAGTTCAATTGGCGATTTTCAATTCGAAAAAATTAGGTTAAAAATGAGTAGGTGAAATTGTGGTTCAAATTAGAAACCAGTTAAAAGAGGAGAAGCGCGTGGACTGAAAAAGAGAAAAAGGTAAAAAGACTATATTGCCCCTCCGTGTCTTTTCCTTATAATTCATTTAAAGTCAAACTTTTAATCTCAGCCACAAAATTTAGGTGATCTTGTGGCTGAGAAGGTGATCCCTGTATCTCTAGCAAAAAAGAGATCCCAATTGAACCCCAATCTATATATATATATATATATATATATATATATATATATATATAGATATATATATATATATATATATATATATATATATATATATATATATATTAGATATATATATATATATATAATATATATATTGATATATATTATAATATATAATGAATGGTTCATGCGAGAACTGCGAGAACTCTCACAAAAAGTGTTTAAAATCATGTTTCATTTTGTTAAACTCTGTTGGAGATTAATAATCAAGTAAATATAAACGTAAAAAACTATATAAAAAAAATTATATAAAATAACGTAAATTTTTTTTGTTCATATATGAACTCATTTTTTGAAAAAAAAAACGTTCACATGTGAACAATTCTAGATACGCGTGATTTTATACAATTTTTTTAATTTTTCATTTATATTTTTACTAGATTTTTAACATTAATAGTTTTTACATGTCAATAGACATAATTATATGTTAATTGACATTTTTTCTAAGAGTTCTCGCAGTTCTCGCAGAAATAAGAGTTTTCGCATGAATCAGTATATATATATATATATCTTCATTGGATGGTTTGCAAGTGGGTTGTGGTCATGACTATTAAATAATTTGGGCTTAATATAAAGGGCTGAGAGGCCTACGTTTACTTGGGTCAACTACTTGACCCCTCACCAAACATAGTTTTTAAGATTAATTTTGTTGATACAAAAAGGATCTTTTTGACTGCTTTTGTTTCCCATTCACACACAACAAGATTGGTCAAAAATAACTTGGCTTTCTAATATATTTTATTCGATTATTAATTTTATATTTCACAAAAGAAAATGAAATTTTATTATGAAAATCAGCTTGATTAATGAATTATGAAAGAGATTATACCGAAAGGTTTTGCTTGACTAATAAGTTTGTAGTATAATGGTGTTGTGACGGTTAATCTATTTAGAAGTTGTAAGTTTAAGTTCTGATAAAAGTCGAGACATGGTGTTTGATTGTTTGAGCTACACGTTCCGGCTTTTAAACATATTATGATGATTCAGGACAATAGATTTTGGTTTACATTTTTGTATTGATGACTTTGTTCGTGGATTAATCGTAAAGGAATGAATCTCACTTAACTCAATCCCCACAATAGTATATCGTAATTTTCTAACTCACTTAAATCAAATAATCTTTGGACACAAATCACTGATTAAGGTAAGGTAACTAACTTAAACGGCCGTACTTCTAAAATAGTTGAGACATCGGTTTCATCTTGCACAATTTATGACGAGTATTGTAAGTATCCACAAGCTTAGATGTCAAGTCGGAAGATTTCCTGTTCAAAAAAATTGCTAATTATAGCCCTAAGGGCAATAGGTAATAGTTAATTTTTAGCATAAACTAGTTGTACTACAATCAGTAAAAATAAACTGTTTAAAAACCGTCCAAAAAGTATCACCCAAGGGGGTTGCATAATATATTTATACTTTAAACCGCTTTTTATAACCATAAGGGCTATGTTTAGAATTTTTCAAGAACAATAACAAAGATCGAATGCTAGTTTGATTTTGTCCTAGTTACTCTTTAATCTCACATCTTAAGTTTATGGAGTTTGTTAAAATAAGCATTAAAGTTGTGTTTAAAAATTATTCGAATTGTTATACTTAATGTAATTTAACCTCCTAACCGCCCAAAAACTAAATAACGATACAAAAGTGTTATGTTTAATTTATAATATTAAAACCGTCCAAAGGGTTCTTATATAAAACGGTAGTGTTTTCTTTTAGGTGAGACCTCATCGCAATTGGGCATAGTGGTGATGAGTCGATTAAAAATGAGTATAGACCAAAAAATCATATTTTCAAATTAGATTATTTGATCAATCGGTTTGTGATTCGTGGGTTGCATACTGCCCAATTGAATGTCACTATGGCCCGAATCACTAACATAACCGTTTTACGGTATATTTTTGTACCATCTCTACTTTTTTATGTTTTGTTTATTAGAGTGTATTGATTGTTATCAATTTCCAAATATATATATTGAACTTGAACATGATTTGTTTAGTGTTATCTTTGTCATATATTTGGAAATTGATAACAACAATACACTCTAATAAACAAACATAAAAAAGTAGAGATGGTACAAAAATATACCGTAAGGTTTTTTTGAACGGTTATGTTAGTGATTCGGGCCACAGTGACATTCAATTGGGCAGTATACAACCCACGAATCTTACACCAAGTTAGTAATCTCCTAATATTCACCAAATGAGGAAACCCAGAGGAAGACTTGAACCTCCCCTGGGAGCGAACCATCTCCTACCAATGAGGCAAACCCCATTGGCAAAATAGACCGTAAGGTAATCGATCTGAAAGAGCAATTAAAAGATGACTTTCTCGTGTTGTTCCACTAATTAACAAGTGTTCCACTTTTGATTAGGTATGTCTATATTTCTATACATTCATTCAAGATCAAAATTATAATCGTCTAATGCTTTGCAATCAGTTTACCGTATCCAACACGGATATGACTTTGCTAAGTTTTGACAACTACGATTTCAAATTTGTTGTTTAATAGCATAAATCTTATTTTTGTAGATGTAATTGCAACTGTCGCGATTTAAAAGTTATTGTTAAGGATGGTGAGGAAATTGAAAGAATATATTTGGTGTTAAAAGATCCTGAATAAGTTAAATATAACAACACATTTATGTCAGTACATGCACTTTTTATTTATTTTTGGTCTTTTTATAAACTAAACAATAGCCGAATAGAAAAGTGACACGTGGTGAATTTTGATTGGAGCCGCATGTTTCGTGCTCTTATTACCAAGAGCGCCAAGCGGGACCCATACACCACGTGAGTCATGACAATCTTAGCGCTTATTTGCAGCCGCCTATCTCAGTCAACCTTAATTATTTTGACTATTCCATTTTTGTTTAAAGCTAAATCAAACATTTTTTTTTTTTACCACTTAAGCTTGAAATAAATATATAAACGAAATCAGACTTGTAAATGATTATATTAACTCGATTCGATTCGACTTCACGAGATGGTTTCGATTGGCCTAGTTCGAGCATGGATGCGGGGAATTTTCATGTAACTTGTTTGTTTTTCCTTGTTGTTGTCATCGCATGTGTCTTTTATTTTTAATGGTTTCCTTTTGTTATTTTTGGTTGAGATCGATAAATAATATTAGAAAAGGATATTCAAGATAGTATGGGTATTTACGATTCATTAACCAAAAACATATATAAAAAATTTAGCCAGAAGTCAGAATTACATTAACATATAATACTGAAATCTAAAATGCATCAAAACTAGATACTCCTAAGTCCTAAACGCTATTGGATCCTAAAACAACACTTCATAACAACTAGGATATGACTTTTTTAAGAGACGACATAGTATAATACATTTAAAATTATCAAATGATCATATAGTGTAACTCATGATGACGGTTTTATGGTTCAGGTCAGATTATGTTCTAGTTCTTGACTCTCGAGGTGTGGGAGTGTTTTAGTGTTATATAAGTGAGGGGTAGTTTTTTTCGGGTTAGCCATGTTTTCAACGTCTGGTTAGGTTTTCGGAAACTAATTTTCTTGATCTTATACTTTTCATTAACTTTTACTAATATATTTCTCTCTTTAAAGTGATAATCTCTTAAATTTGGATAAAGTTGCATTTTCTATGAGAAAGAAATGCTTGTTGTGCAAATTTGGGAAATTTTCTACAAGGTGGGGCCAAATGAGGAAAATTCTTTGTGTTTAGATACGTATGTTTGGTTTAAAAAAAAAATATATTTTAATTGATTACTAACCGAAAGTTTAAGTTTATCTATATAAAATAATAATAATAATAATTATAATAACAAATGTAAGATAATAATAAAGAATGATGTTGTTTTCATATATTTTAATTACTAATTTCAATAACAGTATGATGTATGGTTATGGTAGCGTTTGTTTGAGCTTACTGTTTATTATGTTATAATAAACATTATTAACCACAAGGGTGGTGTCCTAGTGGTAAAAAGTTTGGTGTCCAAAGGTGAAATTCCTGGAGGTCCCAAGTTCGAAGCAAAAAAATAAACCCCCTTGCGGCTACGGAGGTACACCTGCGATTACTCCGGACTACCCGCTCCCTGGTCCATAAACGGTTACATAAGCCAGAAAATTCGGACTTATTAAACATAAGTCAAAATGTTAATAAGCTATAAGCTTCCCGTATATAAAATAATTTTAATAACTTCAGTTTCAATTTTATACAAAAATCGAACCAACGAAAATATCACGTAATTTCATTTTATTTTAATTTTAACTTCGATTTTAGTTTTATACAAAAACCGAACCAATCCGGAATATCATTTTATTCATATGTTATTATATTACGTGTGCATTTTCCTTTCTTCTTCTTTAATACCACTCTCCCCCCAAAATCACATTCAAAATCTCTCACCATAATGTCTTCATCATCTTCCTTACTAACCACCATTGACACCAAAAATTCACCACCCTACTCTTTCTCCATGAATTCTTTTTCCGACCAACTTCCGGCGCGCTCCGGCGTACCCAAATTCAAATCAATCCCACCTCCTTCACTACCGATTTCCCCCCCCGGCGGTTTCTCCGTCTTCTTACTTTGCTATTCCGGCTGGTTTGAGTCCGGCTGATTTGCTTGATTCGCCTGTTTTACTTTCTTCCAATAACGTATGTCTCTGTTTTTGTTTTCAGTTGATAAAATAGTTGTTTTTTTTTTTTGCCTGAAAAGTGTTTGTTGAAATGCTTGAGTGAAATATGTAATAAATTTTTACTTTTTCTTTAATATTTCTTGCAGATTTTTTAGTGGGTTTTTGTTAAATTTGCTAAATTTGAAAATAATTTTGATAAAAAAAAAAAATCTTGTTTGAGCTAAAGTTTTGATTTTTTTTGCATACCAGGTGTTTGATGTTATGCCACAATGATATTTTTTATTAAATTTCACCTTTTTTTTGCAATTTTTAATGGGAATTTGCTAAATTTGTAAAATTTGAAAATGATTTTAATGAAAAAAAAAAAAAAAAAAAAAACATCTTGATTGAGCTAAAGTTTTGATTTTGTTGTCTGCCAGGTGTTTGATGTTATGCTTTAATGAATTTTTCTTTGTTAAATTTCACTTTTTTATAACTTTTCTTGCAAATTTTAATGGGAATTTGCTAAATTGAAGCAGATTTTTGATTAAAAAGGATATAAAATTGCTTATTATTTCTAAGTGAATTGTTTTGTTAAATTTCTCAATTATTTTGATTTTGTTTTTGCAGATTTTAGCATCTCCAACAACTGGTTCTTTCCCATTTCATGCTTTTAACTGGAAAAGTTTAACCAACAATATCGAAAACCAAGAACAGAGCATCAAAACAGAGCAAAAAAGCTTCTCAGATTTCTCTTTTCAACCCCAATCAAATCATCCCACTGTAAGTTTTATTGTTTTAATCATATCGAATACTCGGTTTCTTATTACTTTTGTTTTTGCTTCAAAAGAAATACTCATTAAAATTCGATTATCGAATTTCAGGATCAACAAATATGGACTCCTGAGAAACAAACAGAACAAACTTTCTCCCCTGAAATTTCCACCCTACAAATAGAAAGTTTTCAGTCAGGTTATGCAGCAAACAGTAATAATTTCAGCAACCAAACAACGAATAAGAAGTCGGAAGACGGTTACAATTGGCGAAAATACGGGCAAAAGCAAGTGAAAGGAAGTCAAAATCCTAGAAGTTATTACAAGTGCACTTATCAAAACTGTTCAATGAAGAAGAAGCTTGAAACTAATTTAGATGGACAGATTACTGAGATTGTTTATAAGGGTAGTCATAATCATCCAAAACCGCAGTCTACTCGAAGATCGTCGTCTTCTTCTGGTTCAAATAGTTTACAAATGATTCAAGTTTCGAGTAAACAAGAGTTTCATGATTATAATGATCAGTCTTATGTTTCTCATGGATCTCATGGGTCGGGTCAGTTTGATTCGGTAACTACACCGGAGAATTCTTCGATTTCGGTTGGAGATGATGAGTTTGATCGGAGTAGGTCAGGTGGAGATGATCATGATGTTAATCAAGATGAGCCTGAGGCCAAAAGATGGTAAGTTTTTTGTTTGTTCGGTAAATTTGTCTATATTGTTTTTAGGAAAATGTTGTTAGAACAATATTTGCTAAATTTGATTGCACTAATTTCAGGAAAGCATCTGAAAACGAAGGGATATCGATGATTGGAGGAACCAGGACGGTTCGGGTTGTGGTTCAAACCACGAGCGATATTGACATACTCGATGATGGTTATAGATGGAGAAAATACGGCCAAAAAGTAGTCAAGGGAAACCCTAATCCAAGGTAAAGCGAATCAACTTTATGTTAGATTTATTTAATTAAAAGTTAGATTATCTTATATCTCGGGTTTTAATTAAATGTTTGTACTTTTGGTTTAATTTCTTTAGGAGTTACTATAAATGCACGAGTTCTGGTTGTTCCGTAAGAAAACATGTCGAACGTGCATCCCAAGACTTGAGATCAGTTATAACAACCTACGAGGGAAAACACAACCATGACGTACCAATGGCTCGTGGGTCCGGTCATCGGTTACAACCCACCATGGCAATAAAGCCAACGGCCATCCCTCATTACCAAGCTAACAACTCCACTGTAGAACCAGTTCGTAGCTCTAGGTTCGCTCCATTATCAGACACTCAAGCACCATTTACATTGGAGATGTTACAAAATCCCATAAGTTTCAAGAGAATGCACTAAAGTCCAATTACAATGATCATCAACGCGATTCAGTTAGAGAGTTTTCGGGAACTAAAGAGGAACCTCGAGATGACATGTTCTTCGAGTCGTTACTATTTTAAAACTCTTTCCCAAAAGGGGGAAACCACGACGTACTAAATATACTTCTAAGGTTAAATAGAATATACAAGAAATCATTCTTTTGTTGTTTTATTGCCATTTTGTTTGTTGTGTGTATATGTTCTTTTTAACTATACTTACGTATTTTTTGGTATAGAAACCAACGCTATAGGAGCTTAATTATCTTTTTACCCTTATTGTTTCGAGGCCTGATAGCCTCTTGTAACATTTGATCGGGGGTATGTTGTAATTTTGTATTTTTTTAATCGAAGAAAGTTAAATGTTGTGATTACTACGTTCATGTTTGTGTAATTGTGTTAATGTTAATTAATTTTCTTTGTTTGCAAGATTGTTGTTAACGTTTTTAGGTCGGAGAGGTTTAAAATGTAAAATAATATATAAATGAGGGTCGAAAGTGGATGTTTTAAAAAGTATAGGGGCCGAAGACTTTTGGTACTACTTTAGCTTCCGTCATTGCTGACATCATTTCAAGGTTCATTGCTTCATTCACATATTTTTTTAGTTTTAAATTAAAATATTTTAATTTACTTATATTCTAAAATTAAACTTTAATTGTTTATTTTCTGCCTAAGTTTTTCTTATTAAAATATATAAAATGAAAAGAAAAAAATAATATTATCTGCAAAAAGGTTGGTTCTTGTAAAACAAACATTAATGTAAAATAAGTAAAAAAAAATTTAAAAAAAATTTATAACGTTAGATATTTTGGATTATCGTTCATTTTAACCATATCTCAAACTTAAAAAAGAGAGTTTTGTTGTACATCATAAAATGGGTAGTTTTACCGTTGTGCATCAAATTGAATATTTACTGCACAAAAACAAAGAATTTGATGCACAGTCCATAAACAACATATATTTTGATGTATATCAAAACTTGCTTTTTTAAAATTTGTTATAATTGAATAAATAAACATAATACAAAATTACACATATAATAAATTATTTTTTCATATTTTTTTTACTTATTTTACTTTAAGTTTTTGTTTATAAGAACCTATATATATATATATATATATATATATATATATATATATATATATATATATATATATATATATATATATATATATATATATATATTTCTTTCTTTTTTCTTATTTTCAAAGCATAACTTCCGATCTTTCAAATGCATTAAACGTACCAATTAGATATACATATAATCTCTCATTTCAAATTACAACCGCGAAAAACAGAAAATTAAACAATCAGAAAAGAAACCTCGGTATAGGGGTATAGGGCGACGGTTAACTCTTTATTATGAAAATTTAAAATACATAATTTGTTACAAATATAGTAATAATGATATTTATTACTTGTTAAATTTTAATAAATCAAAACTTAATCCATGGTCTTAAGGGTGATATTAACAAAATCATTAATTTAAATAGTCCTGATAAACACATTCTTGTAGACGGTGTTTAAAACACAAATAAAAAATACAATATATTCTAATTTTTAAAACGTAGTTCATAAAATTGTTGTTATCAATCTCAATAAACTAAAACACATAACCAGTTAAAGAGTGAAAAAGTATGACAACATGTAAAAAGTGTCATGTATACTATGAACTCTCATAAATCTATGAGGGAACTATACATTTTTTATAGAGAGAATGTCAAAAATCGTCCTTGTGTTTTGTCTGTTTTTTACGAATCGTCATTTTTACTTTTTTTTAGCATTAACAATCATTTAGATATGTAATTTTATCACCGACGGTACTTTTCTCACTAAAAAACACTAAAATACCTTATTTTTTTAATATTTTCTCTCTCTCATCTCATTAACTGATCCGACCCTAATTAACCAACATTTTTACAAGAACCATGTGTGAAATATACATTTTTTATATTTATATGAAATGTAATGAATAAAAAGGCATCCACTATGGGTCTATGGGCACATAAATATTATAAAAAAGAAGTTTGAAAATGTCAAATACTTATGGCGAAGTGATGATGAGATAGTGACTTGCGTTTCTAGATTAACTTGGTGAACACGACGCTTATAGTCAACGGTCAAATTTTTTATTTGCTAAGAACCTTCCTTTATTTTCTTTTTAAAAAACAATATTAACTTTATACTTTCTTTAAAAAACAATATTAACTTTATTATACTTTCTTTAAAAACTTATGAAATAAAACGTTAATAATACTATTAACTTTTTTGGGTACATTTACTATCAATTATAAAATTATTTATATTTTTTATTTTCTACTAGACTTAAACAATAATGTATAGGTCATAAGTGAACTCATATATTGTAATATTATTAATATATTTCGGTTGGATAAAAGTCAAAAAAAAAACATACAAACTTTTTAATTTGTAGCATTATAATAAATCAACTTCGGAAATTACTTCGGTTATATACGTACTTTGAAAATCTGTCACTATATGATAAAGAATTTCAAATTTTCGTTGACTTGAAACTTGCTACCGTTGACTTTTTATAAACGATTTTATTTCTTTTTTATATATTATAATTTTTATTTTCTATATATTATTATCTATTATTTTGAGTTAAATTTGACATAAAGGTTAAATATAATGACTTCAATGTAATTAAAAATCTTTTAATCCAATCTTTTGAAATATTTGTTTAACTAATTCATTTTCCGATTTGTAATTATTGATTTTGTATGATTTGATTTTGAATTAGCACAAGAGGATTAATCAGCAGGAGAAATAGCGACAGTATGGAATTAGTTTTCTCTCTATGATACATTCGTTATAGAAAGTAAACTAAATAAAATTGAAATAATAACATCATTTTGTGAAATGTGTAAAAATGGGGAAGTTTAAAACGGGAGTATAGGATCTCAAATAATTTGCATAAAGCGTTGTTTGAATGAAGACACCCGATTGGTCTAACTTTACCAAATGCCCACCATCCGTCTTTCTCCTTTCCGGGTCTGGATTTTTTGCGTCGTTTATGTCATCATGGTTAACGGGAAGAAATGAATTATTGTTCTATGGGGAAATAACATAGCTTTTATACAATTTAATCTACCATTTAGAAAAAACCCCCAAAATTATAATTTTGTTTATTTAAAATTAAATAAATTTTAATTAGAATTGACAAAGTCAAAAGAAAAACAAGTATATAGATGCCGTGAAGTGTAATCCGGTATGTTAAAAGGAAAGTGTTGTTGTAGTTGTTGTTACGTGTTATACACGATGCGATTGCTAATTTTAAACTTGTCAAGTCATTCATGGACCACACACCTTCAATCTAGAAGAGCTAATAGAGCACAAATTTGTAGACGACTCGAGTAAATTGAATTCTAATACGCTTCAAAGGGTTCGGGTTTGTTTGATTTATACATAAATTTCAAACTCAAATACGTAATAAACAAGATGTTAATAGTTTTAGAACGAAATAAATTGAACGCTTTACACTTAACTCCAGCGTTTGTTTTCAACAAAAATGTGGTTAATGATTAATTTGGAGATAGTTAACTTAATTTATAACAGGTAACTTTCTTTTCATATGATGACAAGATAACCTGAATAGCAAGAAAATTTGATCTAATTCAAGAAACGATACTCATATAAAAGAAATCGTATTATTTGAATGAAGTTAATTTGAGATTGTCTTTTTTTTTTTTTTTTTTTTCCTTCTCTAATGACTTTTTGAGTCGGTAAAATGTCTTTAATATGATTTAAAATTGATATTTCTTGTTTTTTAGTGAAAATTTTATAAAATTTTAAATTGTCGTAAAAACAACTCCTAATAGACAGCTTGAGAATATATAAGATATACAAATATGTTTTTTAGCTATCATAATTTATATCTCATTTCTTTCTAATCACGTAAGTCGTGATCTTCGTTTTCAAAGTTCGATTGTAATGTTTTCGGCTTATGTTACGTTTCGTATCTTTTTGTTACCATTTTATACTTTAAATTTTGGTTAACTTTTGTTTACCACTTTATCAAATAGCAATGACAATGGGTCAATGGTTACCCTCTAACCGGCAAGTAGGAGATTTTGATTACAATCCAGAATATATATATAGATACAATGTATCACGTGCACTAATGACTTAATCACTATCACCTAATTTACCTTATTCACGCCACCAAAACCAATTACATATAGTCATATTTTATTAATTGTACTATAACCGCTCTTAAACATAATCACGATACAATATTTAACAATTTTCTATTAACTATATCATCTTTGTAAAACATAACAAAACCTGTCTATCTGTTATTAATAAACGAGTTAAAATTTTCACCTCTATAGTCGAGACCGATATATTTTAACGAGTGAAATAATTTAAATCGAAAATAAAGTAAGCTTAAAAGAACATACATCTATTTCGTTATGATTTGGGCTTACTAGTCCAGATACCTCAGGCCCATTACTGGCCGATTTTACACTCCCTAACTAACTTCCAACCGTTAAGGGTAGTTTAGTAATATAAATACAACAAATCAACTCTCCTGGCCCACATACTTGATTTTCATCTCAAAAAATTACAACTAATTTTCAAATCTTATGCCATGTCATCACCGGTGACCCCATCTTTCCCGCCAAAATTCTCCACCGTCTGCCGGAGAAACACCATTCTCCGACTACTTTTCGCCGGAGTCCTTATCCTCTTAGCAAGGCAAGTTTACCTTTACTCCACCACAACCACCATCCCCACCACTACACCCTCCACCGCTCGATTTTACGATTGGGAAGCGAAAATCGACGAAAAATGTGTCAAATACTACTCAAACATTTTCCAAGATTTAATCTCCGAGAGATTCCTTACCAACAAGTCGAAAACACTACTCGTGGGAGTGCAACCTCGACATTACACGGTTGCATTACAAAAATCGGGTGTTGTTAACTCGAAAACGAGTAAAAGAAAGGTATGGGTTCATTTCGAAAACGACTCGTTTGATGTGGAATATATCTCTCATACGGGTCTTGATTGTTCACCCAATCCCGGGGAATTCGCGTTAGAGTTGTCAAGAACTTTGAAACAAGATGGGTATTTGATAATACATACGGAATCACAAGATGCGTATAGTTTGAATTCGTTACTGGATTTATTCGATACGTTTAAATTGATTCGAGTGAAGCAAATTGGGGTTTCTTATTGGGCGATTCCCAAAATTCGAGAAGTTGTTTTGAAGAAACAAAAGGGGGCTTTTCGAAGACGAAGAAGTTGTTCAATTCCGGGGTATAAAAGGGGATTGATTCGAAAATTGGAGCCTTTGATTGTTAAAGAGCCATTGAAGCCATGGATCGAGTTAAAAGATAATGTCAAGAAATTTAAGTATCTTCCTTCGATGGCGGATATAAGCTTTAAAAAGCGATACATTTACGTTGATGTTGGAGCTAGAAACTATAAATCGAGTATTGGAAGTTGGTTCAAGAAAAAATACCCGAAACAAAACAAAGATTTCAAGATTTTCGCAATAGAAGCGGATAAACACTTCCACAAAGAATACGAGTCCAAGAAAAAGATAACCCTTTTACCCTACGCGGCTTGGGTAAGAAACGAGTCATTATTCTTTGAGATAAACCGCAAACCAAGTATCAAAAACGAAGAAAAAGGAAAAGGAATGGGTCGTGTTCAATCGGCTGAAACTTCAACTAGTTACCTAAACGACTTAAACAAGATACAAGGGTTTGATTTCGCGAGTTGGGTAAAAAGTACTTTTTCGGAAAGGGATTTTGTTGTTATGAAAATACACGTAGAAGGGACGGAATTCGAGTTGGTTAGGAAAATGATCGAAAACGAGTCGATTTGTTTGATTGATGAAATGTTTTTGGAATGTCATTACAATCGTTGGGAAAAATGTTGTGAAGGTGAAAGGAGTACAAAGTATGAAAAAGTGTATAAAGACTGTTTGGACTTGTTTAGTTCATTGAGAGATAAAGGTGTTTTAGTTCATCAGTTGTAGTAAATGCTAAATGTAAGTAGACATTTTTTTTGTTCAAATTTTAGTTTTGATTTTGATTTTACTCGAGATTTGTAGTCAGGTTAGTTCGAGATTTGAATGAGGTTAATTCGATTGTTTGGCACCAACGAAAATGGTGTCGATGTAACTCGTTTGAAACGATTTCGATGTGGAAAATAATGTTACAATTTTTTTTTGTGTGCAAAAGTATAGTACAATTGCCCTACATTTTGTGTTTAAAAAACAGAATTGCAAGTTTTGCTGAATCAGAAGCATATATTTTACTTGAAGGTATAGAATTTTAGCAGATATGAAAAAATATATTTGCCAAAAGTTATTACTTTCAAATGTATTTCTCCGAAGATAGTTCTCTTTATTTTAAATAATTAAACTGCATCATATATATTCTTTTTTGTTTCTGAAAATCCATAAAAAATGTGACGAACATTTTAAACCTCTAAATAAGTAAACCACACTCATATATTGTTAGACTATAAGACTTCTGATTGAATATACCAATTTAATCTCTAAATACAATTCAAGACTTTAAACTTTTTTTAATAAAATATACCCCGTATATAGTTAAGTACTATATAACAACATTACACTAAAAGATATCCGAGTACAAAAGTTAGATTAAAATAATTTATTCTTTTTTAAGAATGACAATACTACAATAGGATACATGTTAGTAAATGTTGAGTTGTTGACATTAATTCAAAATAAAAAAAACTATCACACACTTGAAAGATAATGTATATAAGAATAACCGGTTATATAGTTATTTGGTATTTATTTAAAACTTATATATACATATATATAAGTGTCGGTTTTGGTACCCGTATATATTTGAAAGTAAAACCGCAACCAACCTTTCATAAGTCGAGTTTTAAGGGTTTTGGATTTTTTGGATATCAATTTTTCAGGTATCAGGTTTTTTGGTTTCAAATCTTGCGGGTCAACTCAATTTTTCAAGTTTATGGTTTGCTTGGTCACCTTATCGACTGCAAGTCGGTCCCAAAAATATGAAAGGTCCGTGCAAAATTAAAAAGTGAGTCCCTCATAAACAACTACTTGTTTTCTTTAATAAACATTTTTATTGTTGTTCAAATACATTTTTTGTGTTTTTTATTAAGTTGTTAGACAAATATATTCATATTTTAGAAAAATAACCCGTATATAATTACACACGATTCAGACCGACCCTAATCGACTGATCTGTTATTGTTAACTCTACTTCAAATCATGACATTTAAATCACTGATTGGTCACTACAAATAATATTTCGTTCCTTACTTAATAAAAATACATCATTTGGTTTGGTAACATAATAAAAGTACAATTTTTTTTATAATATTTCCCGCCACGGTGCCACCACCTTCATCCCTCGTCTCCCTCGTTGCCAAACCACCCGATAAAAGCAACCTACGTCGCCGGTGGTGAAACCAACGGCACCGAGTTTTTTTTTAAACATGTATGGGCTACATTGTATTGTAGGCAAGTTAATATTTACCCTTTGTTATTTTTAACCAAAATCCCAATCTTAGCATTCTGTCATCGACGTTATCTCAGGAATCAAAACCCTAAAATATACATCTGTTGCTGGACCCTTTATTGCTCGATGGCGTATCCTACGACAACTAGACCGAAACTGCCTCGAATCAACTTGTCATCATCATTAAACTGTGAGGCCTCCTTCATCAAATTTATATTTATAGTTTTAATCCATTATTGTTTACCAAAGTATGTGAGTTACGTTGGTATATTAGCTAGATGTTATGGGTTCGGGTAGGACAAAAAGCGTGAAAAATTATTTGGTTGATGTACTACTTGGATTTTTTAGAAAAATAAATACCATTATTTCTTAATAATCATATATATGCATAATTGTTAAACTCATACAAGTTATGAGTCAACTAGTACAAGTCGAATCATTTTTTACTAAAAAAAATACCGACATGAAAAATGTATTTGGCCCGTATTATGACTCGTACGTACTATATGTCAACATTTTATCGGTTGTTATTATATAACTTTTCATTTAAATTATATATTCATATATACATAATAGTAATATCTTTTCCTCATCAAACCTAAATTACCACCACCCTTTTGGGCAGCGACCAGGTTCCTCCATGGACAACCACAACCCTTAAACCGGTCACCACTCTCTCTCTTGTACCGAAACCGACCAGACTTGTACATATGAGCTTAAACATCGAAATGGAACAAAAAAAATGAACTTTTATGTATATGTCGAAAATGGTTTATGGATGATAGTTGGTGTAATTGTTGCTAGAAAATAGGGGTGATAGTTGTATTAAACTGTTGTCGAAGAATAGGGTAAGGGTGGCCGGAAAATATTTATCATGTCATCACATTTTGTCAATACATTAACGATATCGGTTACTTTTTTAGAGTGATAGTATTTCCCAAAACTTAAGTCCAAATGTTTAGCCCATGGCCCATTCAACACTCCATAACTAACTTTCAACCGTTTAAATACAACCGATCATCTCTCCTGGCCAAATACTTCATTTTCACTTCAACTAATTTTCAAACTACCTGCCATGTCATCACCAATGACACCATCATTCCCGCCAAAATTCTCCACCGCCTGCCGGAGAAACACCATTCTCCGATTACTTCTCGCCGGAGTCCTTATCTTTCTTGCAACTCAAGTATACCTCTACACCACCACAACCATCCCCATCACCACCACAACCACCGCAGACGACGATCGAATTCCCGACTGGGAAACCGAATTCATCGATGAAAACCTCGTTAAATTCTACTCAAACACTTTCCAAGATTTAATCTCTGATAACTTCCTCACCAAGAAATCCAAAATCCTAACTGTGGGAACCCAAATCCGTTATTACACAGATGCATTACAACAATCTGGTGTTGTTAACTCGAAAGTGATTACAAGAAATGTATGGGTTCGTTTCAAAAACGACACGTTTGATGTCGAGTTTATCGCTCACAAGGGTCTTGATCGTTTACTATATCTCGGGGAATTCGCGTTGGAGTTGTCGAGAGCTTTGAAACATGATGGGTATTTGATTATACATACGGAATCACAAGATACGTATAGTTTGAATTCGTTATTGGATTTATTCGATTCGTTTAACTTGATTCGAGTAAAACAAATCGTGGCTTCACATTGGGACACTCCACTAATTCGTGAAGTTGTTTTGAAGAAAGAAAAGGGGTTTTTTCGACGTCAAAGAAGGTGTTCAATTCCGGGGTATAAAAGAGGATTGATTCGAAAACTGGAGCCATTGAATGCTGAATTGTCAAGCGAGACAGTGATTGAGATAAAAGAAAATTTTAAGAAGTTTAAGTATCTTCCTTCAATGGTGGATATTAGCTTTAAAACGCGATACATTTACATCGATGTTGGAGCTAGAAACTATATATCGAGTATTGGAAGTTGGTTCAAGGAAAAATACCCGAAACAAAACAAAGATTTCAAGATTTTCGCTATAGAAGAGAATACACGTTTTCACAAAGAATACGAGTCCAAGAAAAAGATAACCCTTTTACCCTACGAGGCTTGGATAAAAAACGAGTCATTATCCTTTGACCCGCAACCATTTAACAAAAGCAAGGAAAAAGAAAAAGTCATTGTTCAAGGGTTTGATTTTGCAAGTTGGGTAAAAAGTACTTTTTCGGAAAGGGATTTTGTTGTTATGAAAATGGATGTCGAAGGGAAGGAATACGAGTTGATTAAGAAAATGATTGAAAACGGGGCGATTTGTTTGATTGATGAAATGTTTGTAGAGTGTCATTATTCTGAAGAAGAGTGTATGGACTTGTTTAGGTCATTGAGGCATAAAGGTGTATTAGTTCATCAATGGTGGCAAATGCCAAATGGTAACTAGACCATTTTTCTGTACAAATTTTAGTTTTGATTTTGATTTTACGAAAAATATGAGAGTGAGTTAGTTCGAGAAAGAATGAGGTTAATTCGATTGTGTCTATGTAATACGTTTGAAACGATATAATGCAAGCTTACTCGATGTGTTTTAGTAAACGATTTCGATTATTTCTAGTTTTACAGTTTTACTTCTTACTTTTACTTTTAGTTTTGGATATTTTTAAAGCATGGATTGTGTTAAAAAAAAAAGAAAAAAATCTAAATTAAGGAAAATAGAACATTATTAAAAATTGGGCCATTTATTGGGC
This sequence comes from Senecio squalidus, assembly GCA_910822075.1. NCBI lineage: Eukaryota > Viridiplantae > Streptophyta > Magnoliopsida > Asterales > Asteraceae > Senecio > Senecio squalidus. Next base: position 1,866,069 of record CAJVGC010000001.1, on the reverse strand, counting down.
CAAAACTAAGCTAACCATATTTCTCAGAAACTCACAAACGTTTTCGTTATTGGGCCAAAACTAGCTCAAGTAATTCAATTTGCTTTCTACGAACAAACTTTTGGTTTAGCGGTATCGAATTGATCCATCAATCGGTAAGCATATAAGGTGAGGTGAGTTAAATGTATGAATGGGTCTTTGCTTTACGAAAGAGAAGAACTTAGAACCGCTTGCTTCTCCATATATCGGTTCAACCGATTTAAATTCAAGTTTAATAAGATTCAATGACCAACGATAGTTACCATCTTTCTTTGATTAATATTTGATAATACAAACACATGAACCAGAAATGTTTAAAACTATTGCATTTGATTCATATGAACCTTTTTAAAATCTTAGGGTTCAAACTAATTGCCACATCATCATTTTAATTGTTGACCATTATACACAAGCATAAAGGAATATCAATGAGATAGATAGAGTGCAACCCCCTTCAAAGTCAAACATATTTGTAACACATTTTTTTTTTGTTTTTTTTTTTGTTTCACAATAATGTTAGTGATTCGGGCCACAGTAACATCAAATTGAACAATTATTTTTTTTTCTATTTTGTTTTTGGTCATTGATTACCTTTATAAATATGAATATGAATATGAATGCACATCTCATTGCTTACTAGTTTTAACTAAATTATGTTTGAACCAACTCTGTTGATCGATATTTTTGTAACACACCACCATAGTCGAACGCTTAGACGTGAGAAAAAAAACCCAAATAAGATATGTTGGTAATTTTTCTTAAGATAAAGACCGGTAAAGGGAGAAGACACGATAAGACTTCGTGTAAGAAGACCGCAGGCATGACGACAACAATGGCGGATATGCCTCAAAACTCTGCGATTGAAGGGATTTTCGACCTTGAAAACATGTAAAAATAATAAGAACGGATCAAAATAAATATTTAAGTTTTGATTATCTTATTGGAAGGAATAAATGATTGGTTGGTCAAAAGTAAAGAGAAAGATAGATTGAAGGCAAGTTCTTGATGGGTAAATACACATAACATATTGATTCATGAAAGAACCAATGATCCCTTCATACCAACTCCAATATTTTTGCACATAACTCAATGATTCATTTATTGGATCTCTCACTTTCTTCACTCATTGACCAACCATAATCTTATTAAGGATATATTTTACTTAATTACATTAATATCCAACAAAAATATAAGTTCGGTTATTTAACTTGTAAGAGAGATGAATAATCCACGACTTGTTATTTTTTCGTTTTTTTGTCCCTTCGTCAAGTTATTCTTTTGTCCCTCCGTTAAATTTTATTTATTTTAATTAATTAATTGATTAATTTTTTTTTTTTTTTTTTTGTAAAAATCATATGTACTTTTTCGTAAACAAAAATTATATTTAAAATCAAATTTAATTTTTCACATATTTTTTTTCTGTGACCATCCAGTTAGTTCAGTTAAAATTTAACTTGACGAACGGACAAAAGAATGAAAAAATAACAAGTTGTGGAAAAAAATTGCCAAATTTTTTTTACTCTTAAAGAAAATCTAATCTCATACAACAAAATTTGTAACAATAGAAGGCAATAAAGGTGATTATTGACAAAAAAACACGAAGAATATAATGAAACAAAAATTCGTCGAAATCAAAATGTAATGAAATTCGAAGATGTAGCATGAAAGAGTTATTTTGTTAATTTTAACATAATAATTGATAAATTAAACTAACTAGGGCCTAAAATTGTAAGAAATGGTGAAGGAGGGATTATATTTGTAAAAAAAACATTGACAAGGGACAAACTCTGTAATTTATACAAACCACATGAAGAATTTTGTAATTTGTTTCAAAAGAAAAATCAAACTCGGATAGTTTGATAACTTATAATAGTCAATTAAAAAGTAAAATTGTTCGATAGTCTATAAATAATAATACAAAAAATACATAGGTGTTGTAAACAATAAACCTATAATTTTAAAAACTTGCTGACATAACGCTAAGTTGATTGTTCAATTAGTCAGTTATTCATGCAATCATAGTGAATTAGGGGTTGATAGATTATATCAACAAACAAAAGTTATTTTACTTTAATTGAGAAATTAAATAAAGTAATAGTGAAAATACATTGTTTTAACAAAGGGGCGTGGGAGTAGAGAAGATTGTCACTTAAACATTGATGGCACCGTAGGCATGGAGATGTGTGGGTTTGATATATTGTCTAAACCTTTCTTGGTACATACAATTCTTCTACCATTTATCCATGAAATCATGTCTCTTTGTTTATTCTTTTTAATAATTTATATTTAAAATTTAAATACAAGTTTGTGTGATGTAGAAACGAATGCAAGAAATTTATTGTTCAAATGTGATAAAGATTTATACGTCGGGAAAAAGTTATTTAAGAGAACGATGTTTTTTCTACATACATACAGAGTTACACATCACGTCAAACACATTCATAATAAATCGTTATGGTGACAAGTAAAAATTGGATAACACTCTTATTAAATGTTATCAAATTCAATGGCACTAGCAACAACCTTGTTGGACATTTTAACGAACAAACATAACTTGAGCCTACAAATTTGCTTAAAGTGTGTAGGTTCAATTCCGTTCCCGAACATTTGTTGAGAATTATGGGTTTAAGTGAATTTATCCGGCATCGTACGCTTATAGTTGGGGAGTAGGTGGGTACATTGATTGTCATCAAATAAGACCTTTTTTTTATGTATATTAAACATACTAATACAAATACCGATAAGGGTGATTTAAATTGGAAAATAACACTACAAGAGAAATGGTGTTTAACGACGACTCAAATTTGGTTACTAATATTATTAGCGACCAAATATTTGGTCAATAACATCATTAATGACCAAATATTTTTGGTCACTAAATGATTTTAATGACCAGGTTTAAATGGTCATTTTTCGTCACCATAGCTCCGTCACTAATTATATTAGTGACCAAATAAAGTTATATTTTGGTCACTAGTTTTGTTTATTGACCAAATTTAATAAACATTTTTTTTATTAGTGACTATAAATGATTATTAGTGATAAAAAATAGTCGCCAGTTACAATATTTATCATTAAATCTTATTTTTCTTATAATGTAAAGTAGATACAATGAAGTATAATATTTGGGTTTTCTCAAAACCACATAACACAATTTTTAAGTTTTCATGTTTTTGTCTATGCTTTTGTTTGAGTGTGATCATACCTGATAATGATGTTATAGACTGATAGGTGTTGGGAAATTGGTTTAAGACATGATACGTGTCGACTAGGGCTGCAAGTGAGACAAGTCGAATTCGAACTTGATATGCCTCTAGCTCGGCTCGAAAAGATTAGTTTGGGCACGAGTTTGGCTCAAGGGTTCGACGGGATTTAATGTTGAAGGATTTGGTTCAACTCAAAGATAATTTAAAATCGTCTCGAGCTTGGTTCGAAGAGTATCCATATATCAAATAAGATTATCTTTAAAATTCAAATTTAGTTAATTCAAATATATGTGAAAAACTTATTCGATGAGGTATCACACACACAAACACTTTATGTTAGGAATGATTTTTTTGACATCTAATAAAAAATAAAAATAAAATTCACATTAACCATTTCATTACTTTATTATGTATAAAACAAAACTAGAAATAAGAAAACAGATTACATATGCGAAGAAATAAAAAAAAAATCAAACAATTGTATCACTTGCAAATTAATTTCATGTTTAAATAAATTAATATAACACAAATATATTACCAGAGGCTCGAAAGCTTAATAAGAACTCCAACCGATATTTAAAAGCTTGAGCTTAACTCGTTATATAATTTGATCTCACTTTCTATCTTGTGCTCGAACTCGATTATGTTTAAACTCAAGTTGCTAAATAAAAGTTCAAGCTCATTGCTACCATATAAATGACCACATCAAGGGTTTAAAATAGATCTTTTTTATTTTGAGAACAATACATCATGTAGTGTTTATTATAATCAAAGGCTTAATAATTATAGTTATTTCATTGATAACTATTATAATAATAATAATAATAATAATAGGAAATTTGTTTTATGAAAATGAAGTTGTGTTGGAGTATAAGGGAAATGAGGCATGTGGAATACAATAAATATATGGTTAAAATCCAGGTTGTAATATGGAATTATGAATGGGGTAGCGTGGTCATGTCTACTTTTATTTTCTTTAGTTTCAATTTAATATTAAAACTAAATTTTAATCCAAACAATGTCCTACTTTACCCAACAACATAAAGGTGGTCCTCCTAAAAAATACTTTTTTTTTACAATATTTTAGAAAAACTATAATTTGGTATTATTATTTTGTTGGTTATAAAATACTTAATGAAATGCACCTTTTAATCATTAGTTATTATTAGAAAAATAATTGGTGATGTTAGGATAGGAAACATACAAGCCCTGCCACTCAAATCCAAAAGTAAATTTAGATCTAAGTTAATCAAACTTCGACCAAGTTCATTCTCATAAAACAATATTGGATTTGTATTGTTTAGGTTACATAATTGTGTTTTGGGATAATGCAAAGAGTAATGTGTTTGTTTTTGGCAACTAACCAAATTTTCGATTCGTTTTTGCAATTGCTATATTATATTTAGACTAAATTTTTGGAAGTTAATGTCAATTTTGGTTAAAGGTGGTTACTATAGATGTCTGGTTTTTATAATAAAAAAGTTGTTTGAGTTGTTTAATTTAACTTCCGTCATTTTAGTCGTTAACATATAAGTTCTAAACGAGTATAAACTCCACAATCTTTTAATCCTTTAGACCTTAAAAAGCCATTTTACTAAGATGTCGGACACCCATCATCATGTGACATATATCGTGTCTTACTTTTGTGATTTTAGAGATGTGGTACTACATATTATTTAAGTACTCGTTATTGTGGAATTGATATTGGATAGGAAACCATATATATCCAAAATTAGTAATCCTTATGTTCTATTTTGTTTGTCTACTTTTATTTTTTGAAGTCTTTATTTTTTAAATTTAAATTAATATATTTTTTATGTGTAAAATTATATTAATAAAATATACATTTAAAACCCAATCCATTTATGTATTTTACATCAGTTAACAAAAAAACATAGATAAGATTAAAGATGAAAAATAAGACTTTAAAAACTCAAAGTGGACAAACAAAAATGGAACGAAAGGAGTAGCACAAATAATTATATCTAGTAATTATAATCAAATGGCTTAGCGACATGCAAGTTACCCAAATAACTTAAAAGTTATGACTTCAAGTTTTATAAAAGACAAACATGTAATGATTGTAAATGTAAAAAGATTTTTTTTTTTATACCTTACTACTATTTTGGAAATTTTCTTTTTATCTCAAACATGTTTGAACACATATATACAACCATCACAAAGGTGACATATTAGCAAGACGTTTCATATTGTCACAAGAGATCTCACATCCGAACTTTCCCCATACAAAAACTTGGGTTCATGAGTCAGAAAATTATTTCAAGTAGACCATGTATATGTAAGTCAAAAACTCGTACTTTGCTATTAACATGAATTGGAAAAACACCCATATGATATCATCCATTTTGACATACATAAAGACCTTTTTATTTTATAAACTTATTCATTAAATATTTAAATTGCAAATAAATATGATATCATACATAACATAAAAGAATTTAAAAGTGACTTTCACACATATTTAATAAAGAAAAAGAAAAAAAAGGACTTTAAGAATTCTTTTTTAATCATATCGTTCATGCATCCATATATTGCACTTTGTAATTACTTTTTTATTTCTTAGAGAAAAAGTTTTTTCTATTTAATGAAAAGAAAAAGGCTTCGTTTTCTAATTATGGCCAATCAAGAAATGGCTTGTATCAAAATGGAAAATGAATACGACACAAATCACTATTTCTAGCTAGTTTCATTAAAATATTTTTATATTTGTTAGCAGAGTGTTTGTTTAAAAGGGTTTAAAAATAAAGCTTGCATCATTTGATGGTTTTATCCTTGAGTTTTTGTATATTTACTAAATTAACATATTATCCACTGACTCGAGTTTAGCCGAGCATGAAATTGAAATAACTACTCGTGTCGATTCAAAATCTGAAATATCGAGTAAATTAATGATTACTATTATTACTTATAAATTTTGATATTGATTAATCGATTGAGTCGATCCGAGATTGAAACTATCAACTCATTAGTTGAGTTGAGCTTAGCAAGAAAATAGACATTCAGTTCAGCTCAATTGAGAATTTGAGCTTAACAAGGTTTAACTTGCCCACGTGTTCTTGTGGGTTTAAAATTATATAATTTCTATTTTCAGTGAAAAGATTATTATTAGATCGTATTTTTTAGTTTTTTCTTTTTTATATCTCATTCTTTTTTTTTAACATAAAAATATTACGCTCATATGTGTTATTTTTTACAATAATTAAAAATATTAATAATTACAAAACTTTAAATAAAAATCATAAACATGATAATAATATAAATAATATAAATTTATGACATATAATCTTGTAATAATAAGAACTAGCTTATTGACCCTCATAATACGCGAAAAATTATATTAAAAAATATATAATGTTTACAAAGAACATATAACTTATACAAAAAGATTAATGGAAGACTATTAGTCATGTAGAAAAAATGATTATGTTCGCAAATGTGAAGTTAAATAAAATATTTACTGTATAATTCGGAAAAAACCTTATTAAAAATAAAATAATTATAATATATAAAAAAAACTAAAAATATTGCGTAAATAGGACGAAAAAAATAAAACATAAGGTTTTTTTATATAATATGTTTTTCTTTTTCTATGCAAAACACTTGAAAAACAATAAAATAATTTTATTTTCTTTTTATAATATATAAAAAAAACTTAAAATATTGGGTAAATAGGACGAAAATAAAAAAACAGAAGATTTTTTTATATGATATGTTTTCCGTTTATATGCAAAACACTCGTAAAATAATAAAATAATTTTAGTTTCTTTTTATACTAAAAATATGTATGTATTTGAAAAAAAAAATATGTTTTGTATTTTTTTAAAATTAATTTAAAATTCAAGTGTTCGATTATTTTAAATAGAAAGGTTAATTAGTTTTATTTAATTACTACTATTTAAAATAAGGATTAAATTATTTAAAATAAAGGGGTTAAAATAAAATTATTAGTAATGATATAATCAAAATGATCTAATGGTTCAAATTAAAGTTGGATTTTAATCTAATAGTTACTACTTTGTCAAATCACATTTTAGGCATCTCTTTTATTATATATTAAGATTAAGATAATAATAACAATAAAAATAGTAATATAATAAATAATAACAATACAATTGTTAATAACATTAATATTATCAAAAAAATAACCATGAGGAAGAAAAAAATTTAGAAAGAAAGGGGATAGTCATGATTTGATTTTGGAACCCCTTATTTAAACATGTAATATCTTATCATCATAACAACTACATATTTGTTTTATATGTTAAATATATAATAAAAAATATAGAATCACTATTCACTAACAAAGTTATTATTGAAATTGTATATATTGATAATAGTGTGTCGACACAACTCGGTTCAGTAGCACCTTGACCTTCATTTAAATCAAATGATATTTGAAATTTTGGGACCAACCCTATGCACTCTTATCTTTTTATGAGACATCTCCTATTTAGGTCGATTCTACTTATGTCTAAGGTTCACCCTTGAAGAAAGTCGGGCAACATCCATATATGTCTCGTCAAAAAAATTCACTAGTTTAACTAGAAATAGGGGAAGGCCACACATACTCAAATTCATCGTTGGGAAAATTCCATGTACATGTCGTCTATTTGGTTATTTTGTCTCTATCATGTATTTTCTCTGTCTCAAAAAAAGTGTTTGGAAAAAAAATGGTCGAAATAAGAAGTTAATGAAGTGTTTTTTCATTAGATTACCTATTATGGGTTTGCAGTAAAGACGTCGGTTATTTTTAGAGTTTGAAAAATTAAAAATATTTAAGGGCAAAATAGAAAGTTACTACATTTTAATCATATATAATTAGAAATAAGACAATAGTTTTAGAACAAAAGTAAATAAAATATTTTAAAACGAAAGAAGTATATATTTATCTTACTTATTCTATTGTATTAAACAAAAATGCAAATTGCTATCCTTATACTAACTATGGCTAGGTATTATTTCAATTATTATTTCTTATTCTTTTTAAAATATGTTTAAACAATTCTGAAGAAAGTCAATGAAAGAGTAATTGGTAGCACATCGTCTCCTTATACTGTATTTAGTATGACTGACAGGCATGATTGACAACCAACCATATGTGTATACAACTATACATATATACATATGTACGTATATGATATATATATATATATATATATATATATATATATATATATGTATATATATATATATATATATATATATATATGTATATCACACATTCACAAACATGTACACAAAGAGACACACGTCTCCATCTCTATGTATTTACTTTCTAGCATGGTACACATGGTTGACATATCATGACAACTAAACATTCATGCGGGTATACATGCATATATACACTCATACAGAAACAATCAAATGTATTTCAGAGTACATAAAGCACACACACATGCATGCGGGTACACTCACACATCACATATATGTAAGTATCCATTATGTTTTAGGTGGTGTATTCAGAATTAAAACCATGAAATACATGAAATAAAGATTATAAAACAAGGTAAATTAACATACAAAAAATTGAAAGTTACAATTTTTCTTAAACTTCAACAACGAGTCACTCGACGAGATAATAAGTGATCCCTTTTGTATAGGTCCGCCGATCACTCTATGTTATGTTGTGCTCGATCTCTTTAAACTTATACCCCATATGTAATACTACTTTGTCATGGAAAAATTATTGATGTATATACAAGTGATCATATACAACAAAGAATAAATGGAGAAATTGTGGACATATAGATATGTTAATAATGTACTTTTTTTTAATTAGGTTCAATAGTTGCACGGATAAAATCCATTGTCATGTAGAAGACTAGCTTACGAGTTTATTTGCAATAAAAATCAAATTTCAATCCAATACCGAAAAACTTTTTTCCGATCGCACATTTTCTAATGCAAAAATGAAAATCTTGAAGAACAAATGTTTTATTTTTATTCACTTGAGCAAAAATTGAATTTTGATATAATTGTGTGGCTTGAAAAATTTATTATGTGTCTATCAAAATTTGTATATATATATATATATATATATATATATATATATATATATATATATATATATATATATATATATATATATATATATATATATATGCATGTATGAAAAATAAAACTAAAACAAATAAATTGGACCCAGAAATATTATAGAAAAGGCAAAAATATTTATAGATTTATAATTACAACTTAGGACAAGAAAGTACATGAAGTTGGGCACACTTGCTCTCCTCTTCAAGTGATTTTCCAAGGACAAAAAAAGACATTTACCTCGTTTACAAAAAAACCATAAACATAGGTGAATTAAAAAAAATGTCAAATCTATCCACAAGAAAATCAAAACACAAAGAGAAAATGAACAAAATAAACACCCAAAAAAAAGTTTCCCTTTCAAAAAAATCATTCCTCAAATATGCTCTCAAGATGAGGCTTCCATTCATTAGATTGAACGGTCCTTCGAGCTCTCCTGTGCCCTATCTTCTTTTTCTTCGAGTTTTCGGTCACGACAACAACGTCCGAACTGATCAAATCGCGACTAGAGACATTAGGAACCGCGGTTGTAATAACTTTCTTAGGCTTTTTAACATCTTTTAGTTGCGCGTTTTGGTTTCTTTTGTTTTCGGGGACGGATGATGCTGGGATCAAGAAATAAATACTACCTCTTTTGAGCTCGGTACTATTTGACAAGATCAATATTTTTCTTACGACACCTTGTGAACAAGGTGTGCTTAAAACGTGATTAGGGTAGTTTTTCAAAACCTCACCCGCAATCACGGGACTAGTGATTTCATCAACTTGCCCATTTAAATGCACTATCCTAATCAAATCAAGTGCACCACAAGGAAGAACACAAGCTAAACAACACCGTAAACTGTTACCCATATCGATCAATTTTTTCGATCTTTTTATAAACTTGAATCTTAAGGGTTTTGTTTATTTGTTTTGAACCTTTGATGTGTTTTGTTATGTTATGAATGAGGTGAAGAATGTGATGAATTTATAGAAAGAAAACCGTACAGGTGATCATGGGGTTAGGGGAGTATTATTTTACTAACAAACTGTGAAATGACGAAATTGTCCTTGGTATGGTAGTGCATATTTATTGGATCTTGCATTATTAATGCCCTTGAAAGATGTTTCAATGTATGTTTTTAAATCATGTGATTAGTTGTGGTTATGATTGCTTTCAATTATGTTAACATACATAGATTATACATATTTAACCTAAATTCGGTGATTTATCAGACAAGTGAATTGATTGTAAAACTTTATAAGTGATAACTACTTAAAATAGTTGTCGTGTTTGTGTGTTGAATCATTAATGAGAATGATTTGAGCAACAGTACTTTATACGTAACGTACACTATCAAATTTTATTATGTAAGTTATATGTCACAGTTTATATTTACGAACAAACATGATCGACTTTCTATTCCGTGTATGGTAGTAGAGTAAAACGAGATATATAAGACATTACTATTTTCTTCGTATATTAATATAATATTTTCAAGATTTTGGCTTAGTTTGTAAGTTCTGATAAAACATAATCGTTTGTTTGAAAGACAAACTCACACACCCAAATTATACACATTTTTCTTCAACGATATTTCAAACTCACATCTTGATACCGCTAGACTAGATGCCTTTCGATATAAATGTAAACTTTAGATGTGATTTTCTGAAGGAAAAAAAAAGACCTAGTTCAAATACCAACTAACAGAATGCTTGGTGACATCTGTCCGGATATGGGTTCTGAATTAATGCAAAAACTATAGTAGTTTGACAAACATTATCTCACACATCTAAAAAGGCGACATTTTTTCTGTACATTTTTTTAAAAGCACAATGTTAATTTATTGGTAAGTTTTATTTTAGGCCAAATTATTTATCCATTGGTAAAAACTGTATCAATTTCATAACTTTTATTTGTCCTTATAAGAATATACACTAGAAACTCGATAAATTAATACTCGGTTAATTAATAAACTCGATAAATTAATATATTTTCATGGTCCCGATTCGAAAATAATTGTATTTTAATACTCGATTAATTAATAATTGTTTTAATTAATAAATTTAAATGGTGCCGATAACATTAATTTATAGAGTTTCTACTTTACAGTGGTTATTATATCAAATTAATACCTAATTTAATTGTCTAATGTCAAATTATGTATTTTTTATTAATTTATTTAGGAAAAGAGTATTATAAATCATAGGATATGCCTAACTTTAGGCATTGAACATGATCATTGTATATTTCACATGGTCACTAGGGACGATTATCATTTTTCAAATTTGGTTCATGATATTTATTAATACATATAAACCAAAGGGTTGGATTAAAGCCAAAGGAACTCTTTTCTTTTATTAAAACTTTTCACGATTAATCATGTGCCATTGCTTTTGGGCACAATATCACCAATAACCAAATAAACTAACACTTTAAAACAATATTAATATATAGCATAAAGTTAACATATATTTAATTTGTATCATATTTTGAGTTGAAATATTATGAGGATGGTCATGTTGGACGATGAATTAGAATAATTATTTTATTGTGTTAGGATTGGATAATTATGGTAATTAGTATCCTAGTTTTATACAAACATGTTGGTTTAGTATAAATATATCATGTAGGGTAAGGATTTAATTATCACCTCACATAATTGTAATTGAAGTTTTGAGTTAGATTTCTTCGATAAAAGAGTCTTTGCGAGTTAGGCAAATATTCTGCGTTTTACAATTCGTTTGTTTGTGTTTGGGTGTCAATAATCAAAGCCGAACAGCAAACTGCCCACCAGAGTCCGTAGCCAACTCTGAATAATACCTCAGGCCACACTAAATGTTTTTAAAAATAACAATTAACTACACATTTATTATATATATTTGATCTTTAACGAGACTCACACACTTAATCTTAAAGTGAGAGCAACGTGTTTACATCCTTTTATATCGTTATGATGTAAACTATTTGATGAATAATCACACCAAGTACATTATCAAAAGATGTTTCAACACCTCAGTAAAACCACATGACGTTGAATATATGTTTGAATGATAACATAATCGTAGACTCGCCTATTTAAATATACAAACGTCTTTTTAGTTTGTTTATGTTATATGATCGTGCGGTTTTTAAAATCTAGCTATTAATAACATCGATGAATATTGAATACTCGTCTGACATACTTAACTTTCTTCAAATCATTTGAACTTTTTATGTTTATCATTTAGTGGACACAAAAACGTTTTGGTATATATATATATGAATATCTAGCTCATTCAAAATAAATTTCTTCGACTTAGTAAACCCTTTTGGTGTATCTAAAAACATAAAGATGAAATGGACACTCAAAGGCAGTGTTGTTAAGGATGTTGCAGAACAACGACAGTTGTTATAACATTCATGTCATCGAACCTATAACACCAAAATAAATATACCAAATTCATATATTGAATATGGTAAATACTTAAAAAATGATGTATGACATTCTTGGTCATCTCATATTTCTTGATTGTTTCGTTATTTTGGACATTTTTCTCTCCCCAAATGCGTACGATGAACAAGCATTTTGGATAACACTAGTACTAGGTTTTCGATACATTCCACTCAGGTTTAAAATAAATAATTTGGGAGGGAATAGGTTGTTAAGAGAAGTTATGTCTATCTTCGACTATTTGGAGGAATATTTATTTGTACATCAGTATGCTCGCCTAAAATACACCCTACTACATTTATACCTGCCGCTTGAGCTATATATTTCAATATGTTCTTTTGCCTTCAACATTTCGTAAACTCTTTCGACTTGCAGTCCCGTATGTGTTGTATCATCGGAAGAAGGTGATATTGATGTAGACAAAAGAAGAAGATCATGATCTCATGATGATTTGAGAAATAAAATTTGAGCATATCAATTTTGTTTTTGAGATATGAAGAAAAAAAGTAGTGCAATACTCGAAAAATATAGTTGAGTATTATAGCGATTCTGGAAAGTGTATAAGGGTTAAGTGAAAGTGTAACAAACTTTTTGATTTATGTTAGTGAGTAACTCTCTAACATATGTTATGTTTATTCAACTCTTATTTTGTACAATAATGTATAAATTGGATTTTTTTGAGAAATTTTTAATAATTATATCGGTTACATGACATCAATAATCCTGCTAGTTACATAATTTGTGAAAAATAAGAGTTGAAAACACAATTAAAGTTTTGTAAGTTGAGTACACATAATATATAATTGTTCAAATCACAAAATGTATAACTAATCAACTTACCCGCTAAAGGTGGATACTATTAGAATATGTTAGCCCAAACCCGACGCATGGATTTTGGTCCATTAAGGTTTCTGATTAGGGTTTCTATTGTACTCTTATAAATATGTATGATTAGTAATAATAAAGATGAAGGGGTTTTATCATTCTTCATGGTATCAGAGCGGGTCTGATCCCGTCTCTATTATTCTTCAAATCCTAATTGGCGTAGGGATGAGCCGCCTAACTTGACTAGGTTCCAAACCCTCAAAAAAAAAAAAAAAAAAAAAAACCCTAAAAAATTCGGATTTGTACACCACCGGTCACTGTTTCGGTCATAACTCTTAAACCGCTTGGAGTTAGATGATGAGGTCGGCGCCAGTGGCTTCGTAATCAAATTACGAAGAAAAGCATATCGAAATCGCAAAAGAAGACCACTAGACGCGCCCGCACGCTCCGAAACAATCACCGGGTTCAGATCTGGAAAAAAAAAAGTTTTGTGTTTTGCTATTAACTCTCAAACAGTTTGGAGTTAGCTGACGCCGTCAGCGGCAGTGGATTCGTAATTAAATTCCGAAGAAAATGCATCCGGAAAAGCAGCGACCACATCATTAACGCGCCGTCACATTCCTCCCAATCAACGAGTTTTATCAGCAACTATCTATTTATCTATCTTTTTATTATTTTTTTTATTTACTTTTCATAATTATGTTTTCTTTTGTAATTTCATTCTCCAGTTCGAGCTTTCGCGATTTCGCCGCTCGAACTGCCGGGGAGTATTAGAATATGTTAGCCCAAACCCGACCCATGGATTTTGCTCCATTAGGGTTTCTGATTAGGGTTTCTATTGTACTCTTATAAATATGTATGATTAGTAATAATAAAGATGAAGGGGTTTTATCATTCTTCAGATACATCATACATGACTACATAAGTGGCAAGAAGAGCAAAAGGCTAACGTAAGTTGAATTGATTACTACTTTACTAGCGATAAGAGGCACCCCCACTATTTACTCTATTGAGTCTCGACAAAAGTAATAACAAATATTCTATCTCATATGACAACATAAAGTTTATGTACATTCACTTGATTATTGACGTGTTAGTATCGCATCCTTTTCTTAGTCCTCTATCAATACGTGGTAGTTTTAATAGATGACGAAATCACTTCAACTGATAATTCAATCGTAATTTTAATTTATGAGAACTCCGATGTAAGTATGCATAAAAATATTAGTTTCACACTAATCTGAACCCAACCAAACCGAAGATCAAATACATGTTAAGTTTAGATACTTCATTGATGGGAAAATTGCACAAAAAATAATAAACTTTAATTCAATTGTTATTGTGTGTAACTAACTTTGTTTTTTCTTTAAAAAAATCATCAGCTTTAGATACGTTGTCATTATAGGTAAGAGTTAATTTGAAATCTCGTTAAATATTGAAATATAATAATTACGTGGATTTTTTCAAAGATAAATGTAATAGATGTGATATAACATATGTTTATCGTGTTATTTTGTCATTTTTTGACATTTGATCTCAATAATTGAATATACGAAAATGTATTTGTTATTAAAATTTTATTATTTATGAAAGAATTATTAACTTTTTTCCTCATATATTAATGTATATGACGATAATATAACATATGTGACACCTAACTATGGAAAAAAAAAATACAGATAAGTTAAATAAAAAAAAAACTAATGAGATTTCAAGTTAAATTTTCATACAATGACTACGTATCTAAAGTTGATGTTTTATTTGATAAAAAACAAAATTAGTTACACACAATGACAATTTGATCAAAGTTTGTTGTTTTTCTGTGCAATTTTCCCCTTCATTGATACACAATCAATGTATGAAAAAGCAACAAATCAGTGACTGAAAAGGTAAAGTAGCTGTAAGTCCAGGTACCATATATGTAATTAAATTGGAAGTTTAATTAGGCAAGGGTACGGATTCGGCATAAGTACCACTTGGCTTGTCCTTGGAGAGTAATTACTAAGTATACATATTAATTACTATATTTTTTATTTAAAAAGAGTTTATGAATGGAAAGAAACTTGTGAATACATTTACATTTTGGAATCATCCTAATTGAAAACCATGTTCATATCACACATCCCTTTGAGCCGAAAAATGAATCATCTTACTACTTGTTAGATCGGTCTAACTTTAACATGTGAAAATTTGAAACGGTACGCACGTTCTTTTGATAAACTGATACGTTGTACGTAAATTGACGGGAGTAAAATGGCATTCACCCTCTTGTAGGGTCTTAGGAGCGGAACACCCAACTTTTCGCAACTAAATAAGTATAAAGATTATAAATAAATAAGTAATAGTTCCCCTTGTTAGGCATGCAATTATTTGCCATGTAAATATATGTATCTGATTTAATGACTATAGTATTCGACCTCATTGACCAATTCAACTTACAATTTAACAAAGGGTTTTGATTACTATGTTTAATGCTCAAGTTTTTAATTTGTCATAACCTGTTAATTAGTGTTACCTAAGAAGGATTATGTGGAAGTCGCGTTTTTTTGCTTTATGGTGATTTTTATGGAACTTCAGGAACAAGTTGATTCTCTTCCAAAAATGTCTATCGTACTGATGTTTTTAACATGATGATGTCATAAGTGTTTTTATGGGGTAAGAATAGGGGTAGGCGTAAACTTGATTGATTATTTCGGATTAGAAATTCAATATATACTCTTATGTAACTAGTTCTTTTTAGCTTCCTGCTAATATTAATATATTTGAATACAAGCACGGGGTGATGACAATGTCGAAGCTTCTTATTTGTATTTTTACCGTTACAAAATAAATAAATGTCTAAACTTATTAAATATAGATTACAATACATTTTAATAAACATCTCCTTTGCTCACTAAATGACAAAGGAAATTTAAGAAGTCGTCCCCAATAATTTAGACATGATCATTTCACCAAATTCTTAGCACGCATGTAATTATTCATTCCACGACTTTGCTTAAGTTGACCTAATTATGTAAAACAAGATTGTAACAGCCTATGGGTTTTCTTAACACATTGTAATTTAAGGTAGTTAATGAATTTTAAAATAGAAATAATACTTAAAATAGAAATAATACTTTCATAGTGTAGTATATGTTTTTGGTGTAATAGTTGGTAACGGTCAATTTTGACTTCCTAATTATAGGGTATGCGTTGCAATAACACCTTTTGAAATAGTTAATCAAGTCTAAGAGCTAACGTTAATCAAAAGGTTTTTGAAATAGTTAATATTGTCGAAGCAGATTCAGATAGTAGATTTAAAAGTATATTATTAGAAACTACATCTATAACTATAATATCCTTTTAAAATCTTAACAAAACGAACAAGTACGCTTATTTTGATGCATGTCTTAACATGTAAACAATACTCCCAGAATTATTATGCATATTAAGTTATTAACACTCTATATTTATAGGTTATTTCTTATTTTTCTATAAATCAAGCATCATTCAAGACTGATAATGATTGTTGATAATTAGGTTTGGAAGATATATTTTTATAGAACTATTTTTCTATATGTTAGTTCTTGACAACGAGTTTTAAGGTTATATGGTAGCTAAATCCTTGATCTTTTAACGTGTAACCTTTTTTCTTCTAGTTATGCATAGTGGTGTCACCCGTCTATTTCGTTATCCCCATCACTAGATCAAATTTCTAATAGTACCTCGATGTTAGAAAAATAAGAATCGTACTCAAATATATGTCTCTCCCGAATAACATGTCGTTTTAACATAGGGCACGTAATCTGTCGATATGTGTGTGGCTTATCTCTAGAAATCACTGGTTAATTTTATTTAATAGAAAAGATATAGATAAATGCGTGTGATGTAATATAATACTTTTTAAAAAGAAATTATTACATAATCATTTCAAATAACTTATTTCCATCTATCTATCTATAGCAAATAATATGTTTAAAATATAAAAAATGAAAGAGTATAATCTTAGAAACAATCATTTTTGTCTTGGTCATTGTGTTGAATCTTTTATTTAACTTGACCAAACTAATAATAAAATAAAAAAAATTAACTATTTTTGTCAATAAAATAAAATAAAATAACAGCTGGCTAAGAATATATTAATTTATAAAAATAGAAGTATTACTGACTACGTTCATTCATTCATCCGGTTTTGTATTCCCAATAAACTGAATTTAAGTTAAAATATTAAGCCGGGTTCTCGGCACCCCGAATCACGGGTCTGCCTCATTATGCTTTACCAACTCATTTAACTGTTTACTAATATTTTCATAACTAAATTTTATAATTTTAAAATATGTTGATAAAAGTAATATAATAATGAATTGACATCTGTCATTTTAGTCACACAATTGGATTTCGATCTCTATATGGACTTAATTCATTGATTCAGTTTTATGCATGTGAGATCAATATTTTCTCACTTTGCATGGAAATTAATTAGTTTATTGAAAATTTTATATATATGTTCTCGAACTAGAAGTGTACCCATGCTATGTGGCGGGTAACTTTTATCCATTTAAAATCGTATATAAATTATTTTTAAAGTTTAATTTGTTTGAGTGTTCTTATGATAGATATAGGTATAGTTGTTTTTGTGCGATATCACGTTATAAAAAAGAGTATAAATAGACAACATGTGTGTTGAAAATGAAAAATAATTAAGAGTAATTAGAATTCGCGCAATGCGCGAGACATATTTTTTCCTGAAAAATCGTATGTAAATGATTTAATTTCATTTTGTTTAAATATTGTTGTGTGTATCGAGTGTATTTTATTTGATTGCGTTATAAATTCTTTATATTATTATATATTTTTTATTCAATAAATTTTTACTTGTAATTTTAATTTAAAAGTTCGATTTACATGTATTTTATATCATATTTATCGATAAATTCATATACTATTTATATATATTAGTTAGGTGCGTAAAATTTATTACATATATAATCAACATTAAATAAATATATGTATATAAATAGCTAAATATTGTTGTTACTTAGAAATTATTAGTTGGTTAATTATACTTTAAATTAAACAAGTTATATACTATTAATGAGAAAATATATTTGTAATTTATCTATTCTATTATGTGTTGTTACTTTTATCCTACATTGGTGAGTGAGTAAAACGAAACTTTGTTTATAAGAAAAAATTTAAATCAAATGTTTGAAATGTGACATTCGCGAATTTCACGGTATTATTCTATCGTCTCGTATTCGTTTTATTTACTTATATTCGTGTTTTGACCCTATTGTATTTCTTTTATGTTTATCGTATTCGTATTTTATGAGTATCGTATTTGTATTTTATGCGTATTTACGTTTATCGGGTATATAGTATGTGATTCGGATCTTTATGTCGGGAACGTATAGTCTTAAGTGCGTTTAGTATAAGTCAAGTATGCTCTTATGATAAGTTTAGGGGAATTATGCCTTAATTATATGATTAAGATTAACGTTTAAAAAGTATTTCATTTTTGGTCTTTTCGGAAATTTTATTACAAAACTAGTCCTACGCGGGAAAATCTATTACAATTTTGGTCCTATGTCGAATTTTATTACAAAAATCGTCCCTATCTGAATTTTGTCTCATTATACACCAACTATTTTGTCTTTATTCTATTAACAACTTCCTTTCCAAGTAAATCACCTACACACACTCTCTCTCTCTCTAAAAACACACACAAACACCCCCACCTTCTCTCTAACTTTTCCGGCGATCCAACCGTCCAAATTTAGATCCGAGACCGGATTATTGATCACCATCATCATCTCTATCTATCCTCCGAGTTTCATTACGATCAAGTAAGTATTCATTCATTTTGGTTTTAAACTTTATTCTATTTTTATCCAAACACGTAAATTCCATTTTTAACTGTCAAAACCGAGATTTTATTGAGGATTATTGTTCCTAATAGTATTCTGGACATAGGGTATTGATTATAGATCATTTGGACACTTAGAACACTCCAAAATCGATTTCCAAATGTTATTTTTCGTAAAAATCTCGTTACTGCACGTAACTCCGGTTGCTTCACGTAATACGGCTATTACGTTCACGAAACAAACACCTTAAGCACGTAACTCTTGTGTTACGCCCGTAAGTGTCATTTACGTGACCTATAGGTCACGTAACTTCAACATATTCACGTAACTCTGCCTTCATGTTCACGAAATTGCTATGTTACGTTCACGAAATAGCCCCCTAGTCACGTAATTAGCACTCAGGTCACGTAACATTGATTGATCCTCACGTAATTCATGAATTTTGCACGTAAATCCTATTACGCTCACGTAATTTCAATTACATTCCCGTAATTCTTGCTTGTATGTCACGTAATTGTGTTTTGATCACGTAATTGTTGTTATGTTCGCGTAATTCTTGATCAGTAGCGTGTCATGCACGTAATAGTCCTCCCTTGCACGATTGGTTGTTTGTGCACGTAAGTCTTCACCCATGCACGTAATTCCTTTGCTGATTCACGTAATTATGATCTTAGACATGTAACTTGATACTTACGTGACTTGTAGTGCACGTAAGTATGAGGATCACGTATCTAGTCCGTTGACTTTCCGAAACGTTTGTATTCCGTTATATCGATATTCCTTTGGTTATTTTAAAACCCGTATAAAACGTTAATCATTAAGGCATAACCCTACTAGACTTAGAGATACTTAGACATGTTTTATTTACGTGATGTATAGGGCACTTAGACGTTGAAGCTTGACGGTATTGTAATATTTCCCGACATATAAAGATTTGGATTGCTTTGCTATCAGTGAGTTATTCGTTGCCCTTTTTACTGCTTTTATATTTTTGGGCATGATTAGCGTTAAATAAAAGTATTTTATGGTATGTATGTATTATGGTATATATGGATATGAATGCTTTAGATGATCTCACCCAACTTGTACCGCCTTTGTGGTAGTACAAGGCCCCGTATAAACACCTGTTAGCTTTTAGCCACCGGAAGTATATATAGCGCTATATGGGTCTAACAAACCCTCATTCTAATACGTTATTATGATAAGGGAGGAGCCCTGTCCGTATTAGTAATGTTACGACCGTTTATTATCGAGAACAACCTAGTTTGAGACACTAGGTGGGGTTAGTTGCCTTTATTGTTAGGGTTCAGGTGTAACTTATGTTCCTAAAGCTGTTATCTATCCAGTATGTTTTTATGAAATGATTATGGTACCGTATGATATAAATATGAATATTTTATCGAAAGGTTTTATATACTTCAAATATATTTTGAAATCTCTTTTCAAAAAGACTTATCTTCAAATCTTATCTTTTGGGTCAAAACTTATTGAAAACTTTTATACTATTATGTTTTTATTTACTATTGCGAATAATTCACCAACTTTATGTTGACGTCGTATTTTTAACGCTTTTCAGGGATTTGAGGTTACTCTTTTTTGATGCTATGCTTGCTTGGCTACTTGGGACTTTTTGCTGGAATTTATTTTGTTATTGTAATTCCTTAGTTTCCCAAACTCTGTAGTCGTATTTTGATATTATTCGGATGACTGTAATAAGTACTTTACTTCAACTCTTTATCTATGTTGATGATGTTTGGTTTATTTATGTTTGATGTAACCTTTGAATCTCTGATACCTTATACACTGTGCACCTCGGTTTCCGCCATTTCTATGCGGGGTGTGACATGAAAATCTTTGTAAGATAACTATCCATAATTAATAATTATATAATAAAATACATCACTTAACACTTTGCACATTTGCATCATTTTTTTAAAAAGCTAATTATTATTATTGTTTTCATTAATTTGAAAACTTATCATGTAATTTATTGAACAATTATGAGATTTAGTAATCATTATTATGAATTTAAACATTTATTTGATTGTTAAAATTATCAGTAATAGTAAGTTTTAAAAACATAATTTTAAAAATATTCTAAAAATAGAATACATCAAATTTGTTTTATAGAGTAGTATAATGTAGGAACAAATTAGAGACATATAATTAATATTAACATAATTATTTACTACATTTGCCTCATTTATTTTAAAAAGCTAATTAAATATTATTATTATTTTTATTAATTTAAAAATTAATCATGTAATTTATTGAACAATTATAAGATTTAATAATCACTATTATGAAGTTAAACATTTATATGAGAGTTACTAATTAACACTAATAGTAAGTTTTTAAAAACTTAATTTTAAGAGTATTCTAAAATTAGAATATATATATCAATTTGCTTTATAACGAATGACGATTTTTTAATATTTTTTATAAAATATGTAACAATAACTTCAACTAAAAATAATATGATAAAACAATCAAATTTTTCAACCTATTTTTAATAGTAGACAATGAAATTGAGAATATCTGAAATGAAATAATGGACAAATAATATAGGACGTAGGGAGTAATATTAATAGTGTGTATTTGGCATAATGGTGGGAGTTCGAGTTTAAGATCGAGAGAGAACTTGTGGCTTTGAACTTTTATATAGAATTGGATATATTTTTATATAGTATTAAGAATATTTATGTAATTTTACATATTAACTTCAACATATTTTATTATTCAATATTTACTCATTTAATTTTTAATAATAATATCCTTTTTATTCTTTAGTAAATTTTATATATTTATAATATAATATATATTTTAATGTATTTTTAATATTTCTATATTTTGATACTTAATTTATATATATATATATATATATTGAAACAACTTTTATACTTCTAATATTTGTTTCTTCATTTAAGAATTTTTATATTTTAGTAAATTTGTACTTAGAATTTTAAGATGTTGATTACTAAACATTTTTACAAAAATATGATATAAAAAAGCATTATGTTACTTTATTCTTTTAGCTATTTAATTTGTAATTGGGTTTTGCATATATGTTAGATGTGTATTTCTTCGTGTATTATAAATCCGTCAAACATGTATGTATTCATGTGTTACAGAAACGTAATAAATCCCCTCGCAACGCGCGGGGTAACATTAACTCGATATAACACAAACATTTTGAAAAACCACTTATAATAATTTATCTTTTTACAAAATAAGAATTTTACCCTTAAATTTTTAAATCACATATGATTTGCAACGGAAGAGGTGGTGGTGGCGGCGACGATTATCAACGGTGACAGATGGTCGTTGGAAAACATATATGAAAAATTAAATGTGATTTTAAATATAATTTTTATATGCGAAAAAGCACATATGATTTTTACAAAAAGAAAATAAGATGATAATAATAAAAATATAATTATAATTAATTAAATAAATAAAAGAAAATTAAATTTACATTTTTAGACATTTCAATTAATTCAATTAACATTTAAATATAAAAAGGTTAAAGTCCATCTTAATATATGACACAATTTAATTAATTTTACTACCAATGATCATTTTTGTCCTTGACTCCTTGTTACTGTTTTTTAACCTTAAATTGATATTTCAATGCATTAATAGACTAATGTCATTATGCTTAGGAATTTTAATAATCTTAGTCTTACACAGTAACACTTATGATTAAAAGAACCATAAATCACCATATGAATAGCACTTGTCGTGAATCGCTTAAGACGATTTGAACTTATTAAACGACAACCGGACGTTGATAATCAATAAAAAGAAAAAAATTTATTCCTCTTAAGCATAATGCTCGATTCAAATTTCTCTCTTTCTATTTAATTATCAACAACTATCACTATATTTTTTAGTTATACTCGAGGAAAGGACTAATGGGTACATCATGCTTGATAAACACAATAGGTGTATTTATGATGGTGGTCCAAATCGTATGTTGAGCCTTAGAAAATGTAGTAAATTACAAGCCTATTTTTTTTAAGTTAATCGTACTTAACAAAACACTTATGATTAGTGGGAGATTAAAGATTCTTTGTACTTGAGCGATTAAAATTATGTACGTAGGAAGCTTCATTGTACGAATATTTTTTAAACACCGACTGAAACTAGCTTAAGTTATGCTTTTCCCGTTTAATTGAATCGTAATATTGTCAATTGCAATACGATGTTTAAAAAGAACAACAATCGTATACTCTATCGATCCATATGTGTTTTGGTCTTTATTAGGCGCATGTATACTCTATCGATCCATATGTGTTTTCGTTCTTATTAGGTCCGTGGATGTATGGGCAGCAGATTTCGTTCACATGTTCAGTAATGTGTTTATTGCAAGACGGACATTAGCCTCTTATTAGGCAATATTTGAATGTGATGCAAACGTGGAGACAATATAACTCACAATTTTTTCTTTTTTTTTAAAACGAAAATTTTATTGATTCGGGGCCACAATAAAATTTAATTGGACAATAATTCACAATTGAAGTATTTTATTTTGATTTAAGATCGTTTCAATAAATGGACATTTGAGATCAATTAGTTAACTATTTAAAGTTCATTCTAACTTTCTAAGTATTGTAATTAGTAAGTTTAGAAAAATAAAATGAATTAATAAATGAATAATATATAGATTGATTTACTAGATTCTCATAGATAAATACGATAAGTATATATTTTTATTAATTTATTGCTACTAACTTTGCATGAGAATTTGTGCTCATGAATCTTAAATTGTACAAAAAGACAAATATAATAAATAATAACCGAATAACGTGTTAAACTCTGTCTTCACGCGATTTCTTAAGTTTCTGTCATTTAATATTATTTATTTTGGAAGATTATATGTTGTATATCTGTTTTATAGATTTAAATAAATAAATAATGAATTTATTCATATTTTTTTTTATCAAATATTTAAATAAAATAAAATAATGAACCCATTTATGGGTAACAGTACACCGGTAAAGAAACCGTACTCTATCAACTCGTACTTGCACATTAACGCATTTCCCAAAAGAAAATTCATTTATAGTTAGAGCACCCGGAGTGGGGGGAGGCCTCGCCTCATTTTCCACTCACAACGAGCGTTGTGGCTCGTTGTGACTCCGCCCTAGCTCGTTCTCGCCTCGTTGTGAGGCACTCGTTGTGCCCACAACGGGCAATTCTCAGACATTTGTTTTTTTTTTTTTTCTTTTTTTAATACCAACGGTTATATATATAACCGTTATATATATATATATTTAATTTAATTTTTTTTTTTTTTTTTTTTCCAAATTCACCTATAAATACCCCCATTATCTAACCCAAAATTCACAACAATTCTCAATCTCTTTCTATCTCAATATTCATCCTTTAAACCATATTACAAAATATGAGTTCGAATTCTTCAACCGAGCACGATGTTTCGGATTCGTCATCATCTTCCGACTCCGAGTTGTTACAAGTTCTAGCAATGTCGGTACAAATGTTGGAGATGGAAGAAAACGAGGCTACAAGTTCTCGGCGTAGGGTGAAAAAGAAAAGGCGATATATCAACCGCGATCGCGCCGAAGCTAACGAAAACGTGGTACGACATTACTTCTCCGGCGAAAGCGTATACCCGGACGAATATTTTCGTAGACGGTTTCGTATGAGAAGGCCACTTTTCCTCCGAATAGTCGAAGGTATTTCTAATTACTCTGTAGAACCTATACCCGACTATTTTAAATATTTCACACAACGCCCCGATGCAACGGGTAAAATGGGTTTTAGTTGTTTGCATAAATGCAGGTCGGCTATTCGTATGATGGCGTACGGGATTTCTCCGGACGCCTTCGACGAATATTTACAAATGTCTGAAAGAACTTCAACCGAATCCTTAGATAATTTTTTAAAATGTGTAATCCATCTATACACAAACGTTTATCTAAGAGCCCCCACACAAGACGATGTTCATCGTTTATATCAAAAACACGATGAGGTTTACGGTTTTCCGGGTATGTTTGGTAGCATAGACTGTATGCATTGGAAATGGGATCAATGTCCAAATGCATACAAGGGGCAATACACACGAGGTGACCATGGTTATCCAACGGTTATGTTGGAAGCCGTTGCCTCGTACGATCCTTGGATATGGCATGCTTACTTCGGTGTCGCCGGGTCGAACAACGACATCAATGTGCTTAAACACTCGCCGTTGTTTCATGATATGCTCAACGACTCATCCCCGGACTACACATTCACCGTCAACGGCAACCAGTACACTAAAGGATACTACCTTGCAGACGGTATATATCCGGAGTGGTCGACATTTGTTAAAGCTTACTCGCACCCATTTGAAGAACCTCGCCGCAAATTCAAACGTTATCAAGAGAGTGCGAGAAAGGATATCGAACGGCCATTCGGTGTTCTTCAAGGTCGTTGGGGTATTATAAGACACGCCGCTAGATTTTACAAGATGAACAAACTTAGAAGGGTTATGTATGGGCCTATTATATTACACAACATGATCGTTGAAGACAACGGACGGTCGATATGCGATGCCGATGAATGGTATGCTCCTCCGGCACCCAATCAGAGAACTTTTAACGATAGAATCAACGAACGTATCCGGATTAACCGAGAGGTTAGAGACAGGCCCACACACCACGCACTCCGGGAGGATCTCGTAGCCCACATTTGGACACTTCCGGAGAACTATCGAGGACGTTAGATTTTTTTAATTATTGTATTGTAATTTTTTTTTTTAATTATTGTATTGTGTTTTTTTTTAATTATTGTATTGTATTTTTATTTTAATTATTGTATTGTAATTTTTTTTTAATTAATGTATTGTGTGTTTTTTTTAATTATTGTATTGTATTTTTATTTTAATAAATGTATTATTTATTTTAGTTAAATCTTTTAAGAAAAATAAAAAAATAATAAAATAATCTCACAACCCTCCCTATCATAACAACTCACAACCCTCATTTTTACTGCCACGTCATCACCTTTTTCCCCACAACCCACCACAACCTCATTGTCACTCATTATCACTCCGAGTGCTCTTACAAGTGACAAGTGAAAAATATAGTACATTTGACTTATATTTGACGGTTTTTAGGACCATGTTTCCTTACATTTATTATTTTTTTTTTCTTCATAATCTATCAATCTAAACGTCACACGCACAACTCACATTTATAAAACTCGTTCTTCTTTACCAAATAGTTATATCTATAGGTATACAACACGAGTTATATTGTCAAACAATACATGACAACGAAAAACTGGATCACATAGGAATAATTAAATCGGCCGGATTAAGTTATACCTTTAAACGTTGAATTATTTGTATGAAAACAATAGCTCTAAGTGTAAAATCTATATTTGTTTACGTACACAACACCGTCTTTATCGATATGCTTGTATGCTAATAGTTGCCCCGATCTAGTCAACGATCTTGACTTCCTTTCCTTTGCTTGAATCAACGAAAACCGAAAATCCCTTTCTTTGGGTTGTTCGACCGAAACCAAGAGGAAGAGGGAGAGAGATTTTTGATGTATTATTGTTTTAACTTAATCTATAAAGGTTAATTTATAGATAACCAAAAATTCATCTTCAAATTGACTATTAACTTACAAAAACAATCAATCTAGTTACTTAATTATTAATTTTTAACACTTAACTGATAATTAATAATTTAAAGACAAATACGCAATATCTCAATGTCGATGTACGCTCCTAAAAACTCACACATTAACGGACACATATTTATAAAATCATTCAAATAGCAACAATATCAAACTATACATATTATTTTCTACCAACCAAATGCTTTCTTAAGCTTAAAAGTCACTTTTACAAAACAAAAATAAATAAAATACTTTACACGTTCATTAACAAAATGGCCCCTAAAAGCCCGTTAAAAAGGTCCATACTAAATGTAGCTCATTACAACATTTAAAACATTAGATGCTTAATTGCTTGAATTCGTTTTTCACGCTAAGCCTCAAATCAAACGTAGAATACCATTGTTTCAAATAAACGTACAGTCCGAGTAGCAAACGGTGTTCACGCATCGTCTAGTTCTGCCTAGGCATTGTCTTTTTAAACAGAGGTCACCCCATACCAATGCTCTAACCATCCAATAAAAGTAAAACAAGTCAAATAAGTTAAGAAAAATATCTGATTTTTCTCGCCCCATTTTTGTCGTCGCGAAATTGAAAATAATATAAATGATTGGTCATAAATTGACCACGTCCTCGCGACATTTTTCTCGCGCCGATTTATGACCAAATTGTCGCGAGAAAATTGTCCCGAATTTGATGATTATTTTCGAAATTTTTATGTTCCACATGATCAATTTCGTGATTTTCTCATATATTTAACTAGATTCATAACGCCCGTGCTGTGCATCTGGATTCTTCTATATTTTGTTTCTTAAATTATTAGACTATTCAATAAAAATGCAAACATAATTCATAAATTTTTAGTTATTATGTATTAAATCATTAAAGAGCTCAAATAAATTGGATACTAATATAAAGAAAATGTGCATTATACCTTTAAATCATTATTTTGGTTATTAATATAAAAAAATGTCTATTATGACCTCCTTACTATACCTTGGTTCTTGACCTCAACCATGTCTTAGTGGTGGTCCTGCATAACCGGCCATCCCCTTCGACAAAGGCCAATATGTGCGGCAGGTTGGGTTACGACGCTAATAGTAGAAAGACAACATAAACATAACTAACACAATACTTCTATAAATGTTGATTTCCGGCATTATAAATCACATTGAATAATAAAAAGGAATTAATTTACATTTTGTGATAATACAAACTGAACTATAAAAAAGCTGAACGAATTTCTATACTTTGTCAAAGGAAATAAAATTATTTAAGTCCTTGAATAATATAAGACAGAAGTAACTCATTCCAAACATCCGGGACACCCGGAAGACACCAATGTGTACAATCTGCATAACGAGAAGGGTTTGATAGTTGTTTTGCTTTTAGAGTAGAATAGAACAATCTATGAATAGAAGGGTGCCCGTCTTTTCTATATTGTGTTAGTTGTGTTATATTCACTAACCGAACATTCACACCTCTTTCTTTCAATTTATTCAATTCAGCTTCCAATATTTTCATCATTTTCAAATCCGAACCACTTTCCCAAAACTTATCCTTCATTACGGGCTCTGTCTCGTTCAAGCAATTCCCTTTACCTTGCATCCCCCAATCTACACCCCTGGGGAAAAAAAAACAAAGTTATCGCTTACAGTTATTGGAGGTAATAAGTTTGAGAGATGTTTTACTTGTGATGAGTTGCCGTCATACTCATGAAATATGACTGGGTCCTTGTATGGTTGATATGAGCGGTAAACCAACTAGACCACTTTTCCAAAACCATCCTATAACCATCATGGTTGCTAACTATGTTATATTTCTTGGAAACTTGGAATGATTCATACCTGATGAGAAACAATAATAGTTTAGAACTCAAGTAAAAGACTGATTATTGTTGAATTTACAAGTATCGATCGACTTACAAGATTTTTAATGTAGGTGTCCCCCACCAAAGATACGAGTTAAAGACTAGTACATCTGCATTTACCCAATTTTTAGCATGTTTCTCAATGGACTGGATGTTGATCACACGATCATTTCTCTTATGTTTTGATGGATGATCAGCGTTAGATTCCACCAGCAATGGAGCCCAATAGAAGTCAATTGAAACATTGTATTCCTGTGTGTTTGTATTCGTATAAGTATACTTAAATCGAGAACTGAAAGAAGAAAGACAATTTAGCGCCATTCACAGTTGGTTGCAACTGGACACAGTATGAAGGTCCTTTATATCTATTACGGAAACAAGATTAAGCTCATTTTTATGATATGTATATTTAGCTTATATCTTATGAAATATAAGCTCATTTTTATGAGTGTTTAAATTTACTTATTGACCTATTATGAAAATCAAGGAGAAGAATGTTACTTAATCTCTTAAGCCACAAAAATTTGACAAACCAAAAATGTCTTCAATTACATTTAAATCTTCTTAAAATTTGCATGGACGTTCCGACTTTGAACACCATTAAAGCCATTTAGAGATCGACCCTTTCCTCTACTGGAAGTCCAAAAATGTGATAAAATTTGAACTTCGTTGCAAATAATGGACCAGTTTAAAACTTTTTCGAAACACCCTGTTGTTTCAAGCGATCCAAATTATATTAGGAGATGCCTAAATCACGATTGCAATCAATGATAAATTAAAAGGACCCATATTCCACATGTTAAATATGCTTGTCCCCCATCCCAAACTCTTTTGCATTTTTAGAAAACAATGATTTATTGATCGACTCTATCACATCCCTACAATATGGACATACGGTGAAACCGACATCACTATTAATAAGCTCATAAATCCCTTACATAAAGCTAAAGCAAACACTATCTTATTGGTTGCTTCTACACTCGTGGCCTATAAGAGGAATTAGTAAATTACCCAACGCTATGTTCTCGAGTTTACTTTAAGGGAAGAAAGGAAAGGAAAACAAAAGATTCTCATGGCTCTTAATATACACCACATATCTTTCGAAGTTGAATTTTATAATCATATGGTGATCATCGAGCATAATTTTTGTTTAATGGTTTAATAATCACCGAAGAGGTGTTTACGATCAGTCACAGTGATCGAGTGTTCAGGACAAAGATTCAAGAATTGCCAAATGTTGTTAAACACTGTAATCAACTATCCGGAGGTATAATTGAGGTGGAAAAGCGAAGGCAACCAACGAACACATTTCAGTTTCACAAATCGGTGAAGCCATTGTGACCTTTCAAGATATACAAGTATTATGGGGTTTAAGTGTTAGAGGGTATGTGGTAACTTACTTTGATTTGAATATGACCGAAAACCTATTGCGACAAAGGAGTGAGGAACTTATAGGATATACACCTTTAGAAGGTGATATAGAAAATGGGCAATACTTTATGTTTACTTCACCAAATCCAACGACCCTTACATGTTGGGTCTTTAAATGATGATTATATAAAGAAAGTTCGAGTGTATATAATGCATTTGATTGGTGTACGGTATTACCAAATACTTTGGGTAATTTCGATTATTTTTATCACCTAAATAATTTAAATTTTTTAGAAGAATGCAATAGTCTAAGTTAGGGGAGTGCCATTATAGCATGTACTTACCGAAGATTGTATAAGGAACTCAACCAAACGCACATGATATTTGTCGACCTTTGGGTTCCAATCAGTGTTGCAAAAGTCGGCCAAGTTGGCCGGCCGACTAGCTGGAAAAAGGGATGAGGTGTTTGGATAGGGATCTTATGTGATGATTTGATTTTTGTTTATTTTTAGATGTTACATTTTTAATCGAATATCCGTTCTTATTTATATCTTAATATTGTTTAAGTTTTTATACTCTTTTAGTTAATTTGGTTAATTGAAAGTCTAGGAATTCGAGAAGAATCTAGAATTAGGTTAAACAATTGAAAAGAAACAATCAATCGGTATATAACTGCTTAGAACTTAAGTAATTAAATTAAAACAAGATCGTTAATTTATAATTACAAGATATTGAATTAGAAATCTAGATAAACTATTCGAGAGAAAGTTTAATAGATTAAATCATAAACATCGGCTTAATTCTTAAAGCTTAGTTATTTAGGACTTTTACTGTATTCAAGAGAAACGGTAGAGTTTAAGATAATTAAAAATAATTAGGTATTCGAAAGAAACTTAATTTTACAATAGAAAAGTTAAAGAAAAACATTCAATTGCATAAGTTAAATCAGATCATTAGTGAACTTAATTTTCCCTTAATTGATTTTCAAAAACATTCAATTTTCAATCAACGTTTTCACGTTATAATTTACTTTCAAATTAGTTTAAGCAAAGTGACAATTCGGTCACAAACACCCAAATCAAGTAGTATTATTAATTCTAAAATTAAAACTAACGTAGTCCCCGCGAACGAATCCGATTTACCCGAACTATACTATACACGGTTAGGTCCACTGGCTGTAAATGTGCAGTCCAGTAAAGAGTATTTCAAGTTTTAAAATTAAACTAGATTTTACACATCAAGTTTTGGTTTCGCTGCCGGGGACTTAGTTTTAGTTTTTATTTGGAATTTATAATTCGATCCTTTTAAGTATTTATTTACTTGAAAGTTATTTTTTATTGTTTATCACACAAGTGCTTTTCACGGGTTTGTTGTTTGTGTTTTGCAGGTATTTCAGGTAGTTGATGAAAACAAGGTCTTCTGGGTTACCACTCAAGAGTCCTTTGTCAAATCCAGGAGTATCAAAAAGACGCAACAAGAAAAATCGACGAACCAATTATTTGGGTCGAAACCGACGAAACTCAACAAGTCGGCACGTCTAACCCAAAAAAGAAAAAAGTTTGCAACAAAGTGCAATGGACGACGCCGAGGAAGAAATGTTGGTCAGACGTGGATTCACAATTCCGAAGATTCCGACATCGCGAATAACCAACCGAACAAGCAATCTTGGAAAAGAATTGTGGCAAGTTACAACGAACAAGCTATGCCGCCAGGTTTGGTGGAGAGAAATAAGGATCAACCAACCAAGAAGTTTACGGCGATGAGTGCCTAATTAAGGCATTTATTAGGCACTACGCGGAAACGGAACGACTTCGGGGAAGCTGGGATGATGATGCAAAGGTAAAGGACCCGGCTAAAAAGATGTACAAAAATACGGAGGTAGGTACGTTTAATCACGAGAAATCGTGGTTGAAATATAAATCAAGATGGCGTAGTTTTGCGAAAATTGAAACTCTAATGACGACCGTCAATCTTGATGACGTTATTATATCGGACGTTATATTCGCGGATGATTAACATGCGCCACCACGGGGAAAACTAAGAGGAAATAAAAGAAAAGAATCATCCCCCGCCTCCAAAAATGCACAATCACAATCGTCGGCGTTGTGTGGAACAATTATTGAACGGTTCAAAAAACTTACCAGAACCAAAAAATCGGTCATAAAAACGAAAAAAGAAACGCTTAGAGGTAAAAAAGAAGTGGCTCTCGGACAAAAAGAAGCGCCGCAAAAACTAAAACAAGCGGCTCTCGAACAAAAACAAGCGGCTTATACAAAGGCAAGAAAAAACGATATGCCGTTTCTCCAAACGAACACGGATGGGATGCCAAAAATAGATGCGGAGTAGGTCGAGAAAGAAAAAATCCACATTCAGGAGAAATATGAGATGTTTTAGTTTTTAATAATTTTCTGTTAGTGTTTAATTATTTGTAGTAGTTTTTATTTTAATTTTTATATATTAGTTTTTAATTTAATATAATGTTTTCTATTTTAATATAATTTTTTTAATTTCATATAAATATTTAACAAACAAAAAAAACAAAAACAAAACTCTGAGGTCACAACATCCCACAAAAATGGTTATCACACCACCAAAAATTCCACAACCATGGTTGTGGATGTCACATTCATAGACGGACCTTAATGGATGGGCGGGGGGGTTGCGGCCCTCCCAAAGTTCGGGAAAATCGTGCGTTTTCACTATCTGAATCCGAGTAATTATCAGTTTGTTGTGTGTTGCATTGACCGCTACAGTGTTTCGCCCCCCGCTTAAAAATTTCATGTTCCGTTTATGGTCACATTAGCAAAAAAATCCACAACCATCCCATAGTTTAATTATCACTTCCCGTATTCTTACAAATATTTAACTTTTATTGTTACATAGAGTGGAAAATAGAAAACATTTATGTAACAAAGTGAGCACTAATTCTTTTATTTGTAACTCATATAGAACACTATGTGGCTCTTTTTAATTTTGTTGATATACTTTTTACTTTTTTGTTTTTTCTAATAACATTCAAACAATCCATTTGTTTTTTCGCCCAAACCCTTAGAAGTATCTTTTTTATTTGTTTGTTTCTATTTTTTCAAACAGCAACAAAAGACCTTCTATTATTTACACAATATACAAAACCCCACACCCACTTACCTTCTGCACAAGATACAGAATCATAAATAGGAGACCTACAAAGACCCACCATCCACAATAATACAAACTCGATTTATCAATCCAAAACCTGCAAAACTCATAAATAAACCATTTGTATCGACTTTCCAATTCAAAAAGTGTTAGCGGTGCAGCTTGTTGTTGTCCGCTTGCCTTCTGCAACTTTGTAAATTCTTACGTTCTAAATAGTAAATTTAATAATTTAAGAATAGTAGATTTTCTCATCATTATTCTATTTACTAAGGCCTCTTAATTTTGTATGAGATGCAACACACAATAGGTAAGAGTAGCTCTATGAGCTACCAAGAGGTCTTGGATCTTAACGATATCGTAATAATCCATCAACCTAAACATTGAGGGTTTAATGTCTATCTAGTAAAAATGTAAATATTCCGTGGTATGTGGTATATGTGTGTGTCCATTATCTTTCTAAAAAAGTAGTTATATGAGTTATAAATCAATCACATCTACGATATTGATCGAGGTAATAAGGTAAGTATTGGTTTTAAGCCAAACAATAAAAAAATTATCATCGGAATTAATTTTAAATTTGAGGTTACTAATTTAAATTTATTAAGTTCCAACGAGCAAAAAATATCATGTGTACGAAATAATTTAGTAGAGAAGGATGCGTTACTCACAAATGCCTTAAAGGTGAACAATGAGACATTATCGAGTTTCTGCATCTTCTTGAGTCCACGAGGAATGGCCGATTGAAGCATACAGATCATTGAGAGCCATTGGTTCCTATTCACTGAATCTCCAACAAAAATCACTCTTTTGCCCCTTAACCTCTCAAGAACTTCTTTGGCATCAAACCTACACATCATCAACATATTAACAAACATAAATCACATGCGACATTGCGTAACGAGTTACCAAAGGTACGTAACAACATTTCAGCAATTTGCAATGAAAAAATATGATTACTTATTAGAAAAGTTAATAACTCTTTCAAAGACATCAGAAACCAAATTAATTCTGGGATGTAAAAATTTATTTGCCACATCCTAGAATTCCAACTCAAAACTTATGAATAATCTAAATGTCAGTATAATTAATAAGACATTTGTTCATATTTTGTTTTTCACCCTTTCTCAAAATGTTAAAGGAAATTTGTCAATTTGTATATAAAGTCTTCACACTAATAAAAGCGAGAAAAAATTCAAATAATTATTACAATTTTCACACTAATATATGTAGAAACAAAAAATTCACATTCAAAAGTATATAAAAATGTAAAACATGTTTATATTAAAAAGTGTGAAACTCAATTGACTGTTACAAATTAACTTTTACATTTTTAAGTGTGGATAAATTTAATATTTGTTCATGTTTTTTTTTTCTTCCAAAAGACAAATATAACGGTTCGGGGTCATAGGAACATCCAATTGGACAAGAGGAAACCCTCGGACGAGGCTCGAACTTGAGACCTCTCATTCATCAAAAAAACATCTTACCTCCCACGCAAGGCAGAACCTAGATGACAATATTTGGTTTTCATAGTTTAATGTATTTGTGGATCTCAATGTTGTCTACCGATTATTATACTTTGTTGGGTACATATTTAGTCATTAGGCTTTATAAAAGTTGTTTCATTTTTTTAAATATATCATAACATATATATACATACAGATTTTCTCAAAGATTTTCCAGTGGTCATACAAGGAGGACAAGTCACCACTCAGGGACCTACACCTGTACAAACTAAGGTTGTAGTTGTACAATACAATGATGAAAACAGAACATATTGCAAACTAAGTTTATTAACAACAACTTAAGGTTGTACTGAATTGAAAACCAAAACTAATACATTTCCGTAACACATAAATATCTAATGTTTATTGACTAGTTATACGGTTATACCCACAAACTAATTGTTTATGGCCTCTTTGACAACTCTCTATTCTATATCCCGCCACCCTTATTTTTTTCGAACGATTAACACAAGATGGTTATGTTCCAAACCAATGTAAATTTAGTCGACGTGTTCGCAACCGACTATATTGATATATGATTAGGTTTTGTGAGAAATTTTCTCCTTTCATAGGCAGATTTTGATAATGTGTTATATATATAGTGGAATTTTCTTTTTGAATTTAAGACAATAATAAATGTTTGCTGATATTTAATGTTACAAGTTTCTTTCATCTTATATTTAATCATAATAAATGTTACAAGATTTTGATAATGTGTTATATAAAGAATTTTTCTATTTTTTTTTTGGAACCAGCAAATATATTAAAACAACCCGACTAGCGAGAAAGTAGAACACGAGCACAAAATACATAAAGAACATAAACCAAAAACGAGATTATAAACAGGAGAAAGAAGACACTACCCAATTCGACCGAATTTTTCTATTGTAGTGTTGGTGATGAACAATAACAAAGCATCAATATTATGACATTATCAAAACATGGTAAACAACAACAAAGCATCTTTTTCAATGGTTTTTTGATTCGCTTAAAGCTTAAAACTCATAGTTCGCAATTATTTATATAAACTCGTGTGTACACATTCAGGGAATCATAGTTTTGTAATCAATGATTGTGTCAATCTTATAAAAGGTAACTTATACATTCTTCAAATCTTCAGAAATAATGTAACTTCATTTTGGATTTGATGCATGTGTTCACTCATAAAGACAAAATGCATGTGTATGTATATGTGTGTGTGTGGGAGAGAGAGAGAGAGAGAGAGAGAGAGAGAGAGAGAGAGAGAGAGAGAGAGAGAGAGAGAGAGAGAGTTGTGACCTTGGAATATTGCAACCATGGGGTTTCCATCTCCATTGTTGATACATAGAATCCAATCTACCATATTTTCCACAAGCAAACTCACCAGGAATATATGGACAATCAACTTCTTTGTAAATCGGATACGATAGATTGTCATGAACCCATTTCCCGGAAAACAAATCACACCCTTTCAAAGAATCGTAAACATTATAACTAGTTTTAATACCCGTATGAACGACTTGAGGAGGACTCAAGCCTTGCTGATTATCAGAATTAACATAATAAATAGTTGTAGTAGCCAATGCACCTATTATGAAAAAGATAATAAGACTACTTTCAAACATATGTTTCACATCCCATATTCCCACCATTCGTTTCTTCTTCTCCATCTCCCTAGAGAATTATATTGTTTGAAGATTTATTTATTTATTCATTGGCAGCGTATGGTTTAAGGTGTTGTGCATTATGCCCACGTTAGTTTTTGAATTTTTATCTTGAAACTAGTGAACAGGAGACTGGGAATCTGAGCTATTTAATTAACTCAACTAATAAAATCAGATTATGTCTCCTTCTTTATTATGCAAACCGTCAAAAGTTACATTTAATTTACATTGTTTTTCATGTCATTGTCACATATATCTATGTCTCTCTTTTTATTAATTCCTTTTCTTTTATGTCTTTCTTTGTAATGTTTTATATAATAATTAGTTTGGAGCTTAAAGTTGAATTATAGATGGAGATTAAATTTATTATTTGGGTCGAAACTTATAGATAAAAGTAAAAAATAAGTTTGATAAAATAGTGTTAGGATCAGAGACAAGAAGAAAGACGAACAAAGATTTAATTCGTATTCAAATTCAAATGTATAAATTTTAATTATGATGTTTTCTATTTATAGGACAACTAGCCGACTAAAACAAATCCTGAAATCCTAATTCTAAACGAAATCAAATTACAAAATAAGTCAATTACCAATTAACTAAATTACTCATCTAGTTTAGGTCAGGTTATATAACAAGTAGTTATAACTTTAGCTTATAACTGTAAAAAGATATTTAATAATATATAAGAATATAAAACGGTTAATTGGCGGGCTCTGTCCAAATCCGGATCACTTTGTGACTGAAACAACCTGCACGAAGTGTGATATAAAATCTTCTTGAGAGGTCACCTATCTCAGTACTAAGTTTTGAACCCATGACCCCTCACACAAAGGTGACAGGTGAGAATATAAGTTTCAATTAAAATGAAAAGTATTTTTGTCATTTTGTTTACCATAATTTTAAATTGTTTCTATAAACTACTTCAAGTGACTTATGATTTTAGGACTTATCGGCTCTTATATATTAAATAAGATCGTCGAATCAAACTAGACTTATGAAGGAACTTACTGAAAATGATAAGGTTAAGTCTCTATAAGCTCTTATAAGCCTTCGTGCCACACCCTTTATGTTTCAGATTTGGATAAGGTTTTACTAAACTCGTCTCCAATCATACATTTATCTGTATTTCAAAAAATGATATACAAGCCTAATTTGTAGACTTAAAACTAAGAAGAGAAGCGGCAATTTGGTCAAGTTGAAGAAAAATAAAATGTGAAATCCAGATATCATAAATTGTATTAAGTAGCCTCTCTTATATTTAATTTACCAAAAAAGTAAGCTGTGGTAAATAGTAAATTACACTCTTATATTTAATTTACCAAAAAAGTAAGCTGTGGTAAATAGTAAATTATGGATAAATAGTCTTTTTATATTTAATCTTTTAGAGGTGTATTAAAATTAAAGTCAAGCAAGAAAAATATATTTTTCTTGGTATCTGGAAATTCAAACAAGTCAAATAATTTCTTTTGTTAAGGATATACAATTATTCGAACATCTCGTCATAACACGTAGACATGATAAACCTTGTCAATATCACTTTTTAAATCAATAAAGAATCTTCAAACTAGTCATTTTTATACAAACTTTTATATTCAACCATCTATTTGGTGTTTGTTTTTCAAAATTTAATGAAATTTGATTGAATTTGAATCACATATCATATGATTTTCTACTTAGATGCCAAAAGAAATTGAAATTAAATTATATATCATGTTTGATTAACTACATGATTAGAATCTATTGGAATTTAATTTAGTCAAATGAAAAAATACAATCTTTTGCTAAACTTCAAATAATCAGATTCTTTATATAAAGGATTTCAATTATGTTATCAGTTATATTTAAATATTATTTATTATATCATACTTAACACTATATTATTGATTATTATTATAATATTTATTATTCTCTAATTAATATAATATTTGTTTGTTATTATACTTTTATTATTCTTTTGTTATTACTATATTTTATATTTTATAATTAGCATTTTAGTATTATTTTTATTATATTTACTATTTTGTAATATTATTATATTTACTATTTTGTAATTATTGTTTATTATCATTCTGTTATATGTTTATTATATTTATTTATTATTATATTATTTTATAATTATTATTATTTAACTATTATATTTTTTTACATTTAACACTTTTGTTATTATTATTGTTGTTGTTATTAGATTATTATCTATTTATATTTTTATAACATTTACTTTTGTTTGAAAATTTTTTATTTTGTTAAATGTGTTATATAGAAATCGAATTCTGTATTAATCATATTCACCAAGAATAAAATTCAAATCCCCTTGACATATTCAATTCCTTGCAAAAAGATTATGTCAACTAAACAATCCTTAAGTGTATGTTTTGTTGAAGGCTTATTAGAGTTTGTAAGTGTTTGATCTTATGTTTTCATCCATTAGTCTTGTTTGGTTGTAAATTTAGATTCATAAAAAAAAATAAAAAAATCAATAAGCTCCAAAACAATAAACTACATGAAGAACCTTATAAAAAGGTTTGGGTTTGGCCTTATACTAAATAAAATTACATAATACCTCTTACTTTTTTTTTTGAATATCGAAAAGTTACAATATATTGTAACTGAAACTAGCAAGGCGCGAGGATAAGTACATGCGAGAAAATAAAAAAAGACTAAAAAACACCGATACAGGAAGCTTCCAAACACATACAATATAAAGAAACCAAATAACCAACTCAAGCTTCACCAAGATTTTGATAGTGAAAGAAAATAGAATCCGGGTTAGAATGCCATGTACCCCATACCATGACATTGATATCGCCTTTACCTTTTGATCCATTCGGCATCCATAAAAAAAACATTACTTTCATTGTCTGAATCAGGTTTGTAGGTCACTTAGCCTCTGAGAAATTCAGTTTGTTTCTAATACGCCAATAACATCCAACAAGTGGAACGGAAAATAACATCAATATATAACCAGTGAGAGTTATTTTTAGCCACTAAGCTCGAAAAAGTCTTTTTATATATTTTTACATTTATAAACCAAGACTTAAACTATACAATAAACATGTTTTTCATTTCTAAATATAAGCTACAACTTCATTCATAATCTAAGGTGGTGTTTGTGTAAGCTTATTTGATAGGCTTAAGCTTATGTAAGATAAGTAGCTTATGACTTATGAAATAAAAGCTTATAAATATTTGATAAGTGTTTGGCTTAGCTTATTAGCTTATCATAGAGAGAAAGGATGAAAATCTTACATAAGCTCATAAGCCACAAAAATTGGGCTTATGAAAACATCATTACATAAGCTAATAAGCCTAAGTTAATAAGCTTAAACAAACACTAAAAAGGAGCTTATATACCTTACATAAGCTAATAAGCCCCTTACATAAGCTCACGCAAACACCCCCCAAAACTCGAGCTCCAACCAAGCTTCAACTACAAGTCAAGTTCCGACTACTTACGCCAAATACACTCTAAAAGCTTTACTTTATAAAATTAGCATACTAAAATAATACAATTTTATACAAAAAAAAGAAAGAAAAAGAGTTCAAGGGATTACGTTTTTAATAAACTTTTACAATAGTATTTGACTAAATGTTATAATTAGAATTTTTCACATAAAACTAAATATATATATATATATATATATATAAATTTTAATGTCCGTATGATGTATGATAATTAAAAATTAACTAAAAATATTATAAAAAAATTATTATATACTTTAAATAATTAAATGTGACAAATTAGACCTTTGTACAAAAATCATATATGATAAATAGTGTGTTAATAACATTACTTGTTTTAATAACAACATATAATTAGATTGAGTTAATTTAGAACAATTGTTTTATAAATAAAAAGTAGAAGGCACATATTTATCGAGTGAGTAAGGTAGCTGAGTTGTTTTTATGATACTAACATCCTATTTTCAATTCGTGAATTTCGAACAGATGATCCGAAATCATATCTTGACATGATTTTGTCATTAACACCCATTCAAGAGATCATTAAACATGTTTTGCATACCAAAACACATTACCATCGTTTCATACCAAACATCTCATTATTATTATTATTATTACTATTATTATTATTATTATTATTATTATAACACTTTCTAAAAGTTAACTCGTAAGAAAATATAAATATATTTTACCTCTTGGGTGAGTAAATTAATTATTAGATATAATTAACCTGGTATTTATGAAAAATTTTCATGAAAGATTATTACTAATGATATTATCAAAATCCTCTATTTAATTTTCTTTTGTGAATCATATAAAAAGCCCTATATTTCTCTGCTCGTTTTATATTTTATGTTTTTCTCACTTTTTCATTTTTTGGCTTGAGTTACAAAATAATTAACCAAGGAATATCCCGTTTGTTCTTTAGCCCAATGACCGAGTAATACTTTATATTATTCGTTTGAAAACTAGTAGGGTTATATTATAAAAGAATTGAGGAGAGTCCAAACTCGACTAGGTTCAAGCTCGACTTTTTTAAATCTTATAGATTAGGGGTTTGAGTTTAGCTTGTTTCGAGTCTTATTAAAATTCAGTTTGTGAGAAATCGACTCATCAGCTCGAACTCGTTTCATTTAATTGAAATAATTTATTATTTAATTATTTATATATATATATATATATATATATATATATATATATATATATATATATATATATATATATATATATATATATATATATATATAGTAATTGGATCGGGTAAGAACGGCCCAAAGTCTAGGAACGCTAAGAACCAATGCTGACCGTCCGATTAAGGTGATGATCAGTAGTAACCAGTTACTACTGATCAGTAGTAACCTTCTACTGATCAGTAGTAACCTTCTACTGATCAGTAGTAACCTTACTACTGATCAGCAACAAATTCTACTGATCAGTAGTAAGGTTACTATTGATCAGAAGTAAGTGGTTACTACTGATCATCACCTTAATCGGACGGTCAGCATTGGTTCTTAGGGTTCTTAGACTTTTGGCCATTCTTACCCGAACCTCACCCTATATATATATATATATATTTGGTTTCGTTATTATTCCAACTAGTTTATTATACTTATAAATTTAATAATATATCTAATCTAATCATAATTATATTATATATTCATTATTATATTTAGCGCTAAATGCATAAAACCTAAAAATATAACAAATTTTATTTACTTTGTTATTGTGTGTATCAACTCTCAAATTTATTATATGTATTGAACTATTATTTTTTTGACAAAAGAAAGAAAAATAACAACAAATTTTATAAAACAAACTTATCACGACAAAATGACGTGTGAGCAAAACTTAGACACTTACAAAGAAAGGAATCTCTAAGTAAATAATGTATCGGATTTTTGTTGACGTGTAAACGGTTTAATTATTGAAAACTTTGTAAAGAAAATATGGTTAATACATCATTAGTGAAAAAATAAAAGTTTACTACACATAATAAGAGTTTACTACACATAATAAGAGTTTTAAGAGTTTGATAGCTAAACGAGTAAAGTTTAATAATTTTTCATGAACTTGACCTTTATATTATAAGTTTTAAGAGTTTGATACGCAAGATAATATTATGTCTTTTTACTTTTTACTACTTTTCAATTATAAGTTTTTCAGGAGGAGCCTTCTACTATTCACACATGACAACCGAATAAAAACCACACTCTCTCTGACTCACAGCATTATTCATTTCTACACAAGTGCAGAATCATAAAGAGAAGACCTTCAACACATATGAAGGGCTATCACCGACAATAATATAATCCAATTTAATCAATACATAACATAAAACACAATCATATTATTGATAAGTTCACACTTTTAGTATTTTTGTTAAATCTCAGGCCGGTCTAAAGAATATAGAGGGTGTGTAATCGTATATGTATCTTTCTAACAGTAAATATTTTTAATTAAAAAAAAAAAGAATATTCTTAGATATTTCAACCAAAAGGTTAATTTGATGAAACTCTTAAGTATTTAACAATAGCCTTTTTATATAGAAAAATTATCCTATTTAACAAAAAATATGTATATAGGGATAAGCTTGTTCAAGAAAACCTAGAATCGAAAAAACTGAAGAACCGGACCTATTTTGGACCGAAACGAGCCAAACCGGAATATCGATTTGTTCCGCGGTCCTTTAAATACCCATAATCCGGTCCTCGGTCCAGAACCACTGAACCTAATCGTCTGTTTGTCCGAGAAAAACTAAACCGAATGCAACTAAAAGTACCACATCTAAATTGAGACAACTGAAAATAGATTAGCTTGATTTTATTCCAATTAATTTTGACCTTTAAAATGTCAAACCAAAACATAATAAAAAAATTTGGAAGCATATAACTAGGGGGTGTTCATTTGGATGGATAGGTTTAATCCAATCCAATTAGGTGAATCCAATTGGATTTTGGTTTCTAAAATATAAATCCCGACCGTCCAAACTAATTTAAGATCCGAACCGAACCGAACCAAATCAAACCAAATTACAGTTCAGTTAGCATCCAAACATGTTTATTGAGGTTACATTTGTTTTATAATTTCACTTGAAAATTTAGTCATCATATAGGAATCTCCCTTGTGTTTTGGACCATTTTAAACTAACTAAGCATTGAAGTTTTTCAAATTTCTTACATTGTGGTGTTTTTGTGATTTGGATGCATATGTATGTTCTAAAGAAGATATAACACGAAAATAGTTCCATATAGACTATAAAAAATATAGAAGCAACCATTAATCCATTATATACCTAAAACTACAAAACCTCAATTGGTTCCTTGTCTTTGTTCTTCTTTAATTTGGTCGTCCAGTTTGCTTGTCGTCTTTCCTCATTAAAAACTTTAGCTTCTCAAGGGTTATGTCGTTTGGATTTGTGTTCTCGTCCACATTCAGATGTTTTATCATTTAAGGTGTGTCGTTAATAGACAATAACGGAAAGGCCTTTTCCCTTTCGGTATTGGATTTGGGACGAGCTATCAACACGTTGTGGGTTCAAGTCAAATGCAATTTTTTGGTAGTAAGAGTGTAAGTCTA
Source organism: Senecio squalidus (assembly GCA_910822075.1). NCBI lineage: Eukaryota > Viridiplantae > Streptophyta > Magnoliopsida > Asterales > Asteraceae > Senecio > Senecio squalidus. The sequence goes on along the minus strand of CAJVGC010000001.1, from coordinate 1,822,517 downwards.
TCATTTGAGATTATAGGGGACATGTCAGGTCACAATGGAGATCATGTCTTACGATGCCTGGTTGCCTGGAGGTGTGACGGGTTACGTTGATCTCATGATCTTGTGTATCGGTGTCAGGTGGTATTCTGGTGAAGGGATCAACTTTGTTATCGAACCGATGGAAGCTTAAGGAGGTTTGATCAAAGCTAATAGCATAAACTTTGCAAACAACGACCTCACATGAAAGTGTACTCAAACCATGCATGGAGAAATACAGCCATACATTGTTCCTCGGTTGGTTTATTGAGGAAATGGACTCTTTATAATCCCAAATTTCAGATACACGCCATTTATTTCTCGTAAAACTAGTGAGTGACTATGTTAAGTAAACTTCCAAGTCGATTTGAAATACTCATTGACAGACGTGGTGTTTATAAGAGAAACCATCACAATGATGATTGACATTTGGGAAAAGACCACTATTCGAATTTGAACTGCAGCAACTCACAATAATGAATATGGGACAATGTTTGGAGCTGATCAATATAACAAATTGATATAGAAACACCGTTTATTTTAAGTCTTTTATGCTTTGACTTAGACCTTGTTTTCAACGACTATATTAGCTAATTGTGATATGTGCCAAGATAAGAATAAAATGCATAGGAATATAATAAGAAGTGTTAATGATCATGAACATGTTAGTGATCCGTGATCACGTAGACCGTTGTGATCCGTGATCATGATTCATGAGTTATCCTGAAATGATCATGACCCGTGATCATAGACGAAAATTCTATCCATAACAATTGTCCCCAAGTTATGGTGTCGTTAAGATTTTAACGAATACGTAACTTTTTAATGATAAGAATTTGACTGAGCCTCGATAACTAAACCCTCATTAATCGCTTCCCTTGATGAGCATAAAAACCCTCTCGTCTACCTACCTTCTCATTCATATTTCTTGTTGTAGGTAATCTTTCTTTTTCTCTAGTCTATATTCCGTTCTGATCATGTCGTCCAAAAGCAGTCTTTGCGATGACCTTGCCAACGATTTTATTGATCAAAGAATTATCCAAAACCCTTCTCCCTATAATTTCTATGACTCTGACATTAGTCGTATGAAATCCAGTTTATTGTTTCCTTCTACCGTTGTATTTAGAATGCATGATCCTTTTCCCCGCTTCGATTTCAGTTCAAAAAATTGGATTTGCTTTCCCGAGTACCCTTTTAACTTAGGTCTCAAATATCCATTTCTGTCATTGATTACAAATTTCTTTCATCGAACTGGTCTTTGTTATGCCCAATTTATGCCCATGGCTTGGCGAATTCTCTTTGTTATTCAAAACAGGATCGAATTCCACTCTTTGATTTTGGTGTTCCTGAACTATCTTCAACTTACATCTTAAGAAGCTATGGTTCAGGGTACTATCTTTTCCAAATCAATCCCATTCGTACTACCCAAAATGATTCCCATTGGAAGGGTAGATTTTTCAATGTGAGAAGGGATTCTTTTTCCAATGGAAATCTGCTTCCTTCTTCTTGGGTTACTAAGGGTAGGACCTTTATCTTCCAATTTTATAATTTAATTCGATATCTAGTACTAACTCATCGTTTTTTATTTCAATGACTTTTAGTAAGGTTGTTCCTGCCTCCACTGATTTTGCCGCAAAAATAGAAGATTTTCTAAATATATCGAAAGAAGAACGAACCTTTTTTACACCTTTTCACTCTGAAAGCACGGGATCTCAAGATATCAAACCGGCCATGTCCGGTGTTATGGGTAAAATTTCCATTTATGATCACATGTCATAATCATTGCAGGGTAACTCGAGCTCATGGATCACGTGATCACAGATCGCAAACAGGTGTATGATCACTAACATTACTTATTATATATTTGTACATGTTATACTCTTATATTGGCAGGTATTGCAATAAGCTAATTATAGCCGTTGAAGACAAAGTCCAAGTCAATACTAAAAGACTTGACATAAACGTTGGTGAAGCAGTCTATGGAGGATCCCCCGAATCTCGGAGCTGGGATGATCCCACATATTTCGCTATAGTTGTTATTTTTAGTTTGTTATAAATAGGGGCAATGATCGATATAGGAACACACACAATCACGCCGAAATACTCACCTGAATTACAACACAAACACTTAGAATCGATCAGTTATGCTCATCTTTGTACTTAGACCACTCCCAATCGTAACACCAATAACACCATTTTTCGTTGCCACGTCACCATAACACCAACTTAACATAACATAACATAACACCCCCATTCATAACACCAAAAACTGGGACCCACCACCTTTTCTTTTTTCATTTTCTTTCTTTTTCTCATATTATTTTTAAAACATTATTAATAAAAATAAACTTAGATTAATATTAAAAATAAACAATACATAAAAATAAACTTAACACGATTACATTAAAATTTAAAAAACCGAAATTAAAACATACATAAATTAAAACATACATAATAATAGAAATCATTCTCTAAAGCGATAGTCATCAGGAAGCGTAGCAACGTGTTCAACGAGATCGCTTCGAAGACAATGGTGTACATCACGATCTTGTATCTCTTTCGTTACTCGGATTTGTAGTTGGCACCTTTCATGGGTAGTTCGTTGTTCTCGTGGTATTGGAGTATAGTATTCCTCGCAGTCACTGATATTAAATTGATTGTCTTCGATGATCATATTATGCAATATGATGCAAGTGTACATGACTCGCTTTAGCTTGTTTACCTCGTAGTATCTTGCGGCATTTTTTAACACCCAAAATCGGCCTTGTAGCACGCCAAATGCCCTTTCAACATCCTTTCTTGCAGCTTCCTGAAATTTTTTGAACTTCTTTCGCTTTTCGTCTGGTGGATGAGAAAATGATTTCACAAATGTTGCCCACTCTGGATAGATTCCGTCTGCGAGGTAATAACCTTTTTCATACGGAGTGTTGTTTACCACGAAATGAGAAGGTGGAGCGGTGTCGTGGAGGAGTTCCGTAAATAGAGGCGAGGCATTCAAAACATTGATGTCGTTGTTAGAGCCCGCGACACCAAAATAAGCATGCCAAATCCACAAATTATACGAGGCAACCCCATCAAGCATTACGGTTGGGTGGCCATGATCACCTCGTGTGTATTGGCCCTTCCATGCAATTGGACATTTCTCCCATGCCCAATGCATACAATCAATACTCCCAAGCATCCCAGGTAACCCATGTTTTTCTTCATGCTTTGCATAAATACGTTGAATGTCCTCTTGTGTTGGCTTTCTTAAGTAAACGTTAGTATATAAATCCAAAACACATTTACAAAAATTATCTAAAGCCTCCATTGATGTACTTTCCGCCATGTGTAGATATTCATCAAATGCATCGGAAGTGATTCCGTATGCTAAAACACGCATGGCGGAAGAACATTTTTGTATAGCGGTAAAACTAGGTTTGCCCGTAGCATCAAGTCGGGATGTAAAATAGCTAAAGTGACTAGGAAGTGGAAGTTGAGGATAATTAAGAATACCGTTGACTATTCGAAGAAATAGCGGCTTACTCATCCGGTATCTTCGTCTGAATTGCTCCGGTGTGAAAACGCAATCTTCGTTGAAATAGTCTGCCATAAGGCGTTCGTTTGCCCTAACTCGATCTCTTCTTATAAATCTTCTTTTAACCCGAGGGTTTGAGGATTCGATGGCTTCCTCAGCTTCCTTTTGATCGTAAAAAGCCTTTCCGGCCATCTTCGCCATCAAGATAATTGTTTCATCGTCGGAAGAGTCGGAATCGGTCAAATTCATTTTGAACGTTCTTGACGACATATTTGTGGATTAGAGAGAAAGAATATGAGTTGGTGTGGGTAAAATGGTGTTATTGGTTGGGTATTTATAGGAAAAAAAAAATATTAATTTTTAAAAATATATCCGTTACTCACCAACGGTCAATTTTTTTTTTTTTTTTTTTTTTTTTTATTACTCGAATTTAATGATTAAACAAAAAAAAAAAGAAAAAAAAAAGGAAAACGCGGCGTGCTTCAAGCAACACCACCGCCGGAACGGCGTCCCCCCAGCCGTTAACGGCGTTGTTGGGGGGGAAAACGCGGTGTTGCTGCTTCCGCTTGGAGTGGTCTTATAACTGTTTTTATCAATAAAATCAACAAGGCAAGGGATTATTATCCCTTCCCGAGGTTTTATGTCGGCGATCCTAAAGGATTAAAGGTTTTCCTCGTAAACAATTGTGTACATTTACTTTTTACGTACTCAATTATCATTTTACATTATTTATCTTGTGATCACGCATTAGTTTTCCTCAACACCTCACCTCACTTAACTAATTTGATCACGGAATAGTCTTAGGTAGTTTTTGGTCAAAACAATTTGGCGCCCACCAAAATGGCATCTCATGGAAAGTTAACTTTTGTTTCATCAACCTCCACAACCTTAGGCTCAATACCACCTTCCACCAAACTCATTGGATCATCACCCTCGTTTCATAAGCTTGATAACACTCAGAAAAACACAATCTATGTAGGATCCGGTTTATCTGGATCCAAGGTATCTCTTCTTGACACTCCCGTTGTTTCTAATAATAATATTGCTTTCATGTTCTCACAGGTAGCAGAACATTGCAAGAGGATAGAGAAGGGAAATGAGGAACTGAAGAGAGAAAGAGAGAGAGAGAGAGAGAGAGAGAGAGAGAGAGAGATGTATGGTATCAAGGCTAGAATGACATATGTCGTCATTCAAAGATCAAGTCCTTTACAAGGAAGGAACTTGAACTTTGATACTTCCTCTTCAGAAATGTGCTGAGGAGATTTCATGTCTATGCGACAAGACACAGGATTTCAAACTCCTACGACTGGAACAAGAGTGTCTCAACCAATCTACGGAACCAAGGTCTCGACGATGCGTGATCATGAGAACATTCGAAGATCATCACGTCAGATGTCTGGTACATGTAACATGTCAAATGTATTTCCTGCTGAAAGTAACAATTCGCAGGATTCAGGTATTAGCCCGAGTATGACGGGGGAATTGGAGAAATTGAAAGCTATGATCACCAGAGTTCCTGGTGTAGTACAACGTACCTATCCCGAAGATGACTCCATCAGCTCACAATGAATCAAGATTCGCTCCACCAATATGCAATGCTGAGATTCCAAAGCGATTTCATATTCAGGGCATGTAGCCATATGATGGAACAACTGATCCAGAGGAACACGTCGCTTAGTATAGGGAAAGGATGAAGATCATACCTATTCCAGCTGATCTCAAAGAAGCTTGGTTATACAAGGGCTTCGGAGCAACCTTAACAGGAGCAGCCTTAAAATGGCTACTTAATATTCTTCCTTATTCAATTACTTCTTTTGCTTATGTGATCAATCTATTTAATGATCAGTTTTCTTGCAGTAGGATCTTCAAAAAATTGACTACTGACTTTTACAGGGTAACTCAAACTCATAATGAATCTCTTAGGGATTTCATAGGAAGGTTTGAGAGAGAAGCCTTAGGGATCTCGAATATGGATATGCCCACTGTGGTCCAAGCTTTGAAGATGGGACTTAAAAAATATAATCAGTTTTATCAGGATCTCGTAATGAACCCATACAGGAACCTAGATGAAGCTAGGACCAGAGCTTTAAGGTTCATCCGGCTGGAAGAAGACATGAACTTACAAAATAAGACGGATTCCTCGTCCTATGATCAACCGAACAGGAACTATAAAGTTTTTCTTACAAAATTAAAAGAACAAAACTATCTCAAACATTAACGTTTCTAGAAAGAGAAGGAAAAGAGAGAAAGTGTAGGTGTTGAATGAGTCAGTCAACGAGAGTCGAGGACTTAATACTCTACTTTCATTAATTCCATCTTTAGTCCTCGTGCTTCCATCACTTGCTGCTTCTAGTCCTTGGCCCAGTAGTTGTAACAAGGTCATAAATCCGTTAGTCCAGTAGCATAGCCCATTTACTACTTTGGTCCAGTCCAGCTTAGAAAGAGCTTAGTTCTACAACCAAACATTAATCACACAATAAACTAAAACTCTAAAACAACTTATTCAAAATAAGATTATTTATCTATTCTCTTATCATCTTATTAAAAATACATTGTAATCGTATGTTTTCATCCCATAAGCTCAAATCAAATTAGTTTATGGTTTTTTGATGATATTAATTAGAAATAGATTGATTTTCTTTTTAATGTTTTTTTTTATTTTATAATTACATTTTGAGTCAGTAAATGTCTTCGATAAAAATAGATTATATTATATTTGATTTTTATTTATTTTTATATTTTTAACTAGAAATAGATTGATTTTCAACCTTCACATCTTACATTACGTTTGAAAGTTGGTTACTACTTACCTGGTTGGTGATAGAATTGATATATGATACGTGTGAGGTATGTGGACATGTTTTGTTTGCTTTTGTGAATAGATCTAATTACAATTATTGCATTTTGTAAATGTGGGTGAAGAAAATATGAGAAAAACAATTCTTTTTATTAATGTGGGAATAAGGAAATTAATGACTCGCATCTCTTATTTCATTATTTGTATGCATAGTAGATATATGCTCAAACAACTTCTTTTAGGTATAACTACTATAGTATCCGCGTAATACAACGGCGATCATACACAGTCATGATATATAGTTTTCATAGATTCAAATTATTATAATGAAAAAATGTTGTTTTTAAGGGGTAGAAAAAAAAGATTCCTGCCATTATACAAAATGACTATTTATATTTATTCTATTCGACTAATCTTTATTAATAGTGTATTTGTAAAAGTAACAATTAAAAAAAAATAGTATTTTAGCTTGCCTTTTAGCGTTATTCAATCTACGACCTCCTTTTAGCCAATGATGCTTCATCTCATATGATTATTTTATGACCTAAGTTCATAGTTCAACAATCTTGTTTTATTTTTATTTTTTTATGTTACACACCGAAGTATCATTAAGATTAAGAAAAATCTTTAATATTCGAGTGAGGCGTTCTCCCTCTGGACATGTTATTAGCCGCGTTACCTGACGAATCTATTGTAAGTACAACAAGATCACGTTCTATTAGAAACATAATATGACATTATCATATATTATTACCACTCGGAATTTAAAATAACATGAAACATCAATTTGGATCTTGAAAATGACATATATTGTTCTAAACTTCATCTTTTATCTTTTATCTTCAATACTTTATTTCTGTTTAATACTGGGATTTGATTTATTTTTTCTTCCTCTTCACATTTTCCATGGATAAAAGGTCATCATCATAGCTTTAAGAATAACAATTTCATTTGGTATTTTTTTCACCATAGTTTGTGAATTATTGTTTCAGTTTCAGTTTCAATATCATTATTATTTTTAAAGAAATAGTTTATAAAAAAATTTGGCACCAACCTGAACCTAACAGGAAAATAATTCGGATTAGCAGGTTGTCGGGTCATCGGATTAAAATTATACACCCTAACCCAATAATTTATTGTCGGTTTCAAGTCAGGTTTCGTGTATTGTCGAATATTGTCACCCCTAAATACCAACACCGGTTACAGTAGTAAAAAGAAAAATTAATAAAAGAATACATTGCTATAATATAAAAACAAATAAAATATATATATTATAAACATACATGTTGTTAATCTCAATATTATTATTACCTATAATAAATAAGTACTAAATAATTGGATAAAATTTTATATCATCAATTCTTTTATTATTAATTCAAAATATGTACTTAGATTGATGGTATAACACACAAAGATTCACCATTTTTTATACATTAAAAAAATATATGATAAAATATTTGAATGCTTGTGGATGTTTAAGAGAGAATTCAAAATTAGTTTAAATTTTATATTACTTAATAGTTATTATGGTAATTAGAGAAATGTCAATGTAGATGTTTAAATTACTTCTTTCCATTTGATTAATCTACATTAATTGTAAAGTGTTTAAAATGATGATTTTTATGAGAGGTATATAAAAAGGGTAGATAAGTAATTTCAATTACTTAAATTTTAAGGAATTAAGACTATGAGAGAAATACTTTATAATATAGTATAGATAAGTTGACAGTGAATTTATGATAAAAGTGAGAATTGTTCAAAACGTAGTTCATCGAAGGGCTTCTAGGCCAACGTCATATTATTTGGGTGACCCACTAATAGAGAAGTTGTGAATTTCATTCTTATAAGGGTCAAAAATATGAATTATTATTTGTCATTCAATAAACCTTAAAAATGATACTTTCTTCTCCGTTCAAAAAATGTTTTAAAATAAAAAAAATGGTCGAAATAAGATAAGTACGCAGCTAATGAAGTATTTCTTCATTTTGCCCATTCAGTATAATTTGGAGTTTAAAAAGTTGAAAAGATTTAAAGACAAAATGGAATTATTACGTTTAACTATTCATATTTAAATACTTACATTTACCGAGTGGTAAATGCCAATGTTCCTAAGCCAAGTTTTTGTCCGGCTCGGGTGAGGTCGAAATAAATTATTAATTTTCTTTTTCCTTGTTTTTGAATGGATGTTTCGGGTTGGCTTTTACTTTCAGATAGTGTTTCGTTTAACAAAAAATACCGGTACTTTTTTTAGTTATGTTTCGGGTGAGTTATTTTTCTATTTTTTTTTTTTTTTACTTCGAAGGGGGTTCCACCGCAACGCGTGAGCTAACCCTCTCGTTTAAACTACAATAATGTTAGAATAAATATAAATAAAAAAAGTTTTTTTCTTTTTCGTTTTGTTAACGGATGGAGTAGTACTTTATAAAACCCTGATAATCAATATACAACACAAAACATTCAAAAGAATATGTAGTCTACATAATGTGTTACTCCCCGAGTTGAGGACTATACCGTTCGTGGTGGGTAGATGAAGACCAGCTCGTGGTAAGTAGATGAACATGAAGATAGTAGTAGACTGGTGAGTTGACGAAGACGAAAATGATGGATCCTTAGAGAGGGGAGTTAAGAGGGTGGACCATAGGATTGTTTTTTCTTTTGTTTTTTTGTTTACTTTCAACTTTTAAGAAATTAATTTATAAAAACAAAGTGAGGAGTATTTTGTCATCGTATTGGTGTTAAAGACGAACTTTGACGGTATAGGTTGGTTTTCGGATTTTTGAATAGAATAAACCAAAACCGAATTAATAAGTTAGATTGGATTTTGGTTTATAGAGAAGATTTAATAGTTCAAAAATACCGAAATAATAATCTAGTTTTGCTTAATATGTTGTTATAATATCGACTTTTTATTAGTTTTTATAACTATAAGTTTCATATCTAAAATATTAATGAGAAAGATCAAGACATCCATCTTATTTTAATCTAATGATTAATATTATAACCAAAACTCACTTTTCTTTTTTTTTTAAATTTAAATTATCTCACAAATTGTTAACAAATTACGTCATTGTGATCGTTTCGTTTTTATCTCTAATTAGAGTTGTGGTATTATATACTTTCGACGATTTTTTTTTTTTTTTTTTTTTTTTTTTTGTGGGTATTGAAATTGTAACGATAAAATTACATGTGATATTAGCACCAATACGTAAAAATTTTATAAAAGAGAATCACTATAAAACGTATAAATTACCAAAATTTTAAAAAGAATCGAATTTTGACGACTTTTCTTTATATTATTTTTTGATATAAATATGATAGTATTAAAATTACATGTGATAATACTAAAATCACTATAAATCATATTTGATATTACTATGTATGTACAATTTCAAAACCTTGTAAGACAATAACACAAATGATTTTAACTTTAAATATGAACAACAATGTTATATGATGTATAACCTATATGAACCCGGAAAAAAGATCGAATTTTGACGACTTTTTATATTTTCTTTTATGGCAAAACGTTGAAATTCGTAAGGTAATATCACATGTGATTTTTATAGTAAATGAGAATTTTAAAACGTATATACGTTATATTATGTATATTCAACTTGAATAAAAAAAGAAAACATAAAAAATTATATGTTATATTACTAATATTGCATGTGATAAAAATGTGATTTTATAATAAAAAATTCCAAAACCCATTTAAAAAACCAGGAAAAAAGTTTCGTCGAAAATATGTCGAGTGGATACCCTATAAAAAAAGAATTTAATTCTCGTTGTAATAGTTTAATTTATTCGTTTAATACATAAGTAATTTTTGAAATAATTTATTTTTAAACAAAATTATATTAAAGTGAATTTTTAAATTGGAAAGTTATAATTGGTTTGTTTTATCTCAAACTTTTTTAATGGCTTTTTCATCTCAACCCTTCTAATATTAATATGTTTTTTTAAATTTATTAATAAATTAATAACCTCTAATAAAATCACAATTTCTCCTCTTATCTATAAACTCTTTTTGTTTATATATATTTGAACATAAGGTGTCATCATAATCAATGGGTATATATTTAGGTATCAATAGGAAATTGAAATTTAAAAACTGATCCAAATAAATTGTAATTTGGATCTCTTATGTTCAAATCTTAAATTTCTGAATTTATATTTTAGAAACTGAAATTTAATCGGATTCACTAAATTGAATCATATCAAATCGATTCATTCAAACGAGTACTCTAATCCTTTAGAAAAGCTCGAAATTGATAGGTAAATAAAATGGAAAAAAATTTGTTGCATTTTCCGGCCACTCGATTGACCCATGCCTTTCCCATACTGCCATACAACATAACCACATAAACATAAATGTTTTCTTCAATTAGTAAGACATGCAACATTAACTTCTAACAAGACATAACAATCTTACAATATTAACTCCGAATTACTAATTTACCCTTAACGTGATTAACTTAGGAGCCGGGTTTTCATTTATATAAAAATAAGTTGTAGAATAAAAAAAAAATGTTTTGTTTTTGTTTAGGCAGTAGAGATTCAACTTTTATTTTGTAGAAAAAAAAAACTCTGAAATGAAAAGCTACTAAAACGAGTTTTTTCAATCTCATATTTTCGATGACAACTCAAACTACTTGTGCAAAACATACTAATCGACACAATAGTCTAAATTGCAACATATGCTGTGGGCCGTTTATACAAGAGAGAGCTTTATATATGGTCATTAAAATAGAGTAAAATTTCAATATTTACATTGTAAAAATATCTTTCATTTGCATATAAATGTTACAAGCACACATTTGATAATTTGTGCACAACTCCAAAACACAATGCCAGATCACCAAAAAAAGAACAAGAAAATCCTCATTGTCTGCTATCAAGGCCAAGGCCACATAAACCCAGCCCTTCGATTCGCCAACCGCCTTGCGAAAAATGGCGTCGACGTCACCTTTTCAAGTAGTTTTTCCGTCATAAAAAGTATCAAAAAAGAAACCACCCCTCAAAACCTAACATTTGCTCCATTCTCGGATGGTCATGATAATGGCGTACAACCAAATACCACCTTGGAACAATTTGTCTCGGATTTTGCTAAAAATGGTGCTTGTGCTGTCGCAGAACTCATGAGCTCTGGCCAACCGTTTGACCATGTTATGTACACAAATGTTGTAACTTGGGCAGCCAGGGTAGCGAAAGAACACAATGTCAAATCCACTGTTCTCTGGTGCCAACCAGCTACTTGTTTCGATATTTACTACTACTATTTCAATGGCTACGAAGAATTGATATTAGGTAACAACAACGACAAAAGTTTTACGTTCAACTTACCTGGATTGCCACCACTAACCGTGGATGACCTACCTTCGTTTTTCTTGCCTTCAAGCCCAAAGGAAGTCGAGTTTTTTATACAAATTTTGAAAGATCATATGGATTTACTCAAAACAACTCCAAGAATTCTCATTAACACTTTTAATGAGCTAGAAGTTGAATCGATCAAATCGATAGAAAAACTCAAGTTCTTCCCTATTGGACCCTTGATACCGTCTGAATTGTTGGATGAAAACCACTCATCCAACAATGAAGTAGACGGTTACCTCCACTGGTTAAACGAAAAACCAAAACAATCTGTCGTATATGTTTCAATGGGGAGCATAACGAATTTAGAAAAGGATCAAGCGGAGGAAGTAGCACACGGTTTGCTAGAGAGTGGTTGTCCATTTTTATGGGTGATTAGAGACAATGCTGAAGCTGAAAAATTGAGCAAAATAGTGGAACTAAAAAAGCAAGGGATAATAGTGAGTTGGTGCTCCCAAGTAAAGGTATTAAGCCACGAAGCAATTGGTTGTTTTGTTACGCATTGTGGTTGGAATTCAACTCTAGAGACAATGGTGGGGGGTGTACCAACCGTAGCGTTTCCACAATGGACTGATCAAGCAACTAACGCGAAGATGATTGAAGATGTGTGGAAAATAGGGGTTCGGGTTAAGAGAAGAGAGAGTGATGGAGTTGTGGAAGGGAACGAGATTAAAAGATGTATCCAAGTGGTGATGGGCGATGAAAAGATTAGAAAAAATGCCGAGAAATGGAAACATTTGGCGCGAGAGGCTCTTAACAATGACGGGTCGTCTACCCTCAACCTCCAAGCTTTCTTGGATGATGTTTAAAATCACAAGAGCATCCGGTGTGGGCGGCTTGGCGATGTGTCAACACCTTCTCTTGCATTCATCCTCTAAGGAAGAAGTGTTGGCGAGAAATCGTAATTTCTTCAACAAATAAGTCACAGTAATTAGTTTATGCATGTTTTTTGTTAAAGAATATCTTTTTATTTTATAAGTGTTTATAAGTAATGAAATTTCGGTTTGCAAGTTATTTGGTATATGATTTTTTCTCTTATCTACGAAATTTCGGTTTGTAAGTTATTTTGATATAAGTTTTTTTTCCAGTAATAATTAATAGTAAAATAGATTAATATTAGTTACAATGAATTAGAATAAATGAAACAAAATCATTTAATGGTGGCGATGACTATAACGATAAATCGAAAAAATCAAGAAAATATTCCTTTCACATAATCATATTTTGAAAATAATCATCAAAATTACAAAAAGTTTTTATGATATTTTTTCGGCTCTAACATTAAATCTTTCTTGCGCCAAAAACAAATAATTTAAATTGTGTCATGTTCATGTATCATTTTATATTTAATTCTCGAAATAGAAAAAGTGACAAAACTTAGATTATTATGAGAAATGATACATATGCCTAAAATATGGACCTAAAAATAAGCCTAAAGCATACATAACACTATACACTAATCTTCTTTCATCATATTCACCAATCATTTTCAAATTGCACCAATTAAATCTTTAGACCACTTTTTAGTCATGTATACTTAGGCTTGTATATCATTTTTCGATTATTATATAAGACCACTCCCAAACGTAACACCAATAACACCATTTTTACTTGCCACGTCACCATAACACCAACTTAACATAACATAACATAACACCCTCATTCATAACACCAAAAACTGGGACCCACCACCTTTTCTTTTTTCATTTTCTTTCTTTTTCTCATATTATTTTTAAAACATTATTAATAAAAATAAACTTAGATTAATATTAAAAAAAAACAATACTTAAAAATAAACTTAACACGATTACATTAAAATTTTAAAAACCGAAATTAAAACATACATAAATTAAAACATACATAATAATAGAAATCATTCTCTAAAGCGATAGTCATCAGGAAGCGTAGCAACGTGTTCAACGAGATCGCTTCGAAGACAATGGTGTACATCACGATCTCGTATCTCTTTCGTTACTCGGATTTGTAGTTGGCACCTTTCGTGGGTAGTTCCTTGTTCTCGTGGTATTGGAGTATAGTATTCCTCGCATTCACTGATATTAAATTGATTGTCTTCGATGATCATATTATGCAATATGATGCAAGTATACATGACTCGTTTTAGCTTGTTTACCTCGTAGTATCTTCCGGCATTTTTTAACACCCAAAATCGGCCTTGTAGCACGCCAAATGCCCTTTCAACATCCTTTCTTGCAGCTTCCTGAAATTTTTTGAACTTCTTTCGCTTTTCGTCTGGTGGATGAGAAAATGATTTCACAAATGTTGCCCACTCTGGATAGATTCCGTCTGCGAGGTAATAACCTTTTTCATACGGAGTGTTGTTTACCACGAAATGAGAAGGTTGAGTGGTGTCGTGGAGGAGTTCCGTAAATAGAGGCGAGGCATTCAAAACATTGATGTCGTTGTTAGAGCCCGCGACACCAAAATAAGCATGCCAAATCCACAAATCATACGAGGCAACCCCTTCAAGCATTACGGTTGGGTGGCCATGATCACCTCGTGTGTATTGGCCCTTCCATGCAATTGGACATTTCTCTCATGCCCAATGCATACAATCAATACTCCCAAGCATCCCAGGTAACCCATGTTTTTCTTCATGCTTTGCATAAATACGTTGAATGTCCTCTTGTGTTGGCTTTCTTAAGTAAACGTTAGTATATAAATCCAAAACACATTTACAAAAATTATCTAAAGCCTCCATTGATGTACTTTCCGCCATGTGTAGATATTCATCAAATGCATCGGAAGTGATTCCGTATGCTAAAACACGCATGGCGGAAGAACATTTTTGTATAGCGGTAAAACTAGGTTTGCCCGCAGCATCAAGTCGGGATGTAAAATAGCTAAAGTGACTAGGAAGTGGAAGTTGAGGATAGTTAAGAATACCGTTGACTATTCGAAGAAATAGCGGCTTACTCATCCGGTATCTTCGCCTGAATTGCTCCGGTGTGAAAACGCAATCTTCGTTGAAATAGTCTGCCATAAGGCGTTCGTTTGCCCCAACTCGATCTCTTCTTATAAATCTTCTTTTAACCCGAGGGTTTGAGGATTCGATGGCTTCCTCAGCTTCCTCTTGATCGTAAAAAGCCTTTCCGGCCATCTTCGCCATCAACATAATTGTTTCATCGTCGGAAGAGTCGGAATCGGTCAAATTCATTTTGAACGTTCTTGACGACATATTTGTGGATTAGAGAGAAAGAATATGAGTTGGTGTGGGTAAAATGGTGTTATTGGTTGGTATTTATAGGAAAAAAAAAAAAATATTAAATTTTTTTTTTTTAAAATATATCCGTTATGATTCCAACGGTCAATTTTTTTTTTATTATTATTACTCGAATTTAATGATTAAACAAAAAAAAAAAAAAAAGGAAAACGCGGCGTGCTTCAAGCAACACCACCGTCGGAACGGCGTCCCCCAGCCGTTAACGGCGTTGTTGGGGGGGAAAACGGCGTGGTGCTGCTTCCGCTGGGAGTGGTCTAAGATGAGTATTTTGTGGTTTTCTCAATTAAATCCGAGTATAGAATGTGGTCAAAAAGTTGATTGATATGGGAGGCATCCAGGGTGAGCCAGTAGTCAAATGACCACTCATATGGTGTTAGGAAAAGGTAAGAAAATAATTAAATATCTTAATTTTTTCTCCAAATTAAGTGTTCACTAGTAAATTTAGATCTTAGTAAATTATCTTTTTTTGTAACCAGACTGTCCAGACCTTTTGAATTGGAGTAATTTGGATTTGGTTGGTTTGCAATTTAATTTAAGTATATAATAAATGCAGGGTATTCAAATTATGAAGCAATAATGTCGTGATGAGTTTGTTTATGATAATGTCGATGAGACATATGAGGTCCGTGCTTTAGTTTGGACATTAGTTTCGTAATATGAAAAGATAGGTATAAGTATTTCACTTTTCAATTATGTGTCACATGTTTTTTTTTTTTTGAACGGCAAAAATACAAACAAAAAGCTTTTGGATTGCCATCACCGCGTGATTGTATTCAAATATATTAAAATTAGCAAGAAACTAAAAAAAACCAGTTACATAAACGTATACATTGGAACCAATCAAGTTTGTTTTCATTTAAATGGTATAATAAGAATATGGACGGTTCAAAGCGATGAACTGTCTAAAGTAAAATTATGATTAAGGCCTAAAAGTTTTGTCTTTGTCAATATGATTTAGTCTTTGCTTATAAAATTTACTTTATAATCTTTAGTTGATACAAACAAACAACTTACTTGATGAGACGATTAAAGTTTGGCATAAAAGGTTTGCTTCAATGTCCTTATGACCGAGCTTCCTATATCAAGAATAAGGTTTGAGAGAAGTTGTATAAACCCAAATATCGTGTTCATGGTGGTGGTTAATCAAATTGTGATTGGTTGAAGAAAAACACCATCACAAATACAAATATTGTGGGTTTGAATGTTGTTTCTTTTTTTTTCGAGATTTGTTTGCGGCTATTTTTCGATTTGAATAGACTTTTTGGTTTTTTGAGGAACGATGGTACAAGGTGGTGTTTGTTGATGGCAGGGCGGAGACAAGAGGTAGAAGAGTAGGCGGTTAAGTAGTTATATTTATGCTATTTTTAATATTTTGTCCTTTTAAAATTGAGTTCGAGAAAATTTGTCTCTTTACTTTGACCCTCGTTTGAACTTTGCTCCCACATAAAATAAATTCATACCTCCGCCCCTCGTTGATGATATGGGAGCGATATAAGGAGGTGTATTACACAACAAAGGTTGCTGGAGAGAAAATATCGAAAAAATAGATTAAATTTTTAATGTCAATGAGATATTTATGTGTAGAAAATACCAAAAATATATATATTTTTATTCTTATTGAAAAATAAACTTTTGAGAAAATCATCAAAATATCAACATACTCATGAAACTTAACAATATTTCAAAAGTAATCATCTAATTTATGAAAACAATTTGCGTCACCTTTTTTGTCTCGAGAGTTAAATATCTAATACGTCGTGAGAATATGAAAGGGGGCACGACTATAAAAAAAAAGGAGGACGCGACGAAAAAGATGAAACGAAAACTTTTCACGTATTAGGTAATTATTTTTTAAATATAGTCATGTCATAAGAGTGATATTTTGGTGAGTTTTTCTAAACTTTTATATTTTATATCAACTTTTTATTATAAATTTATATTCAACTACTTTATCAAACATGTTTTAGTAATATATTTTGAAGTTGCTCTGCATCAAACACATAACTTGATTCAACTTTTCGGAAATTTATAGATGTATTCGTTAATCTCTTATGAACATGTTAGAAGCTTGATTGTCTATTAAAACTTTTATTGGTGAGCTAACGATTTTGAGACGGTTTCCTTTTTCAATCTCTCATAATTTTCAAGTCCACTCTCATATGCAATAAGCTCATTTTGACATGTCGACAATTGATGTATTTGCTTATTTTGCACCCCATACTTCATCTCACTCGCCAAGACGTAGAGGGGACTCACAACCTAATTTGAAAGTGGTTCCTTGTGTAAGTCCCTCCGGCTATGGATGAACTATATAAAATATGAACATTCTGTAACCCTCATGGTCCATCGACATAAATATTGAAGATGTTTGATTCCTTCGAGTTGGTTGGCTTTGAAATGGGATTTGTAAAATTTTCGTCTACTTACATAAGGGGAACTATCCGCAAGCATACATGATTCGGTGTACATAAGTAGTCTCTTCCGAAGTGATTTAACATTCTTATATCAAGTATTCATAACGACTAAGCTTACCATCGTAACTCTATTAAGTTGTGAGTATGTCCGTTTGAACATATTTTGTTATCGTCTTTTGGTTGTTGGCGGGTTAGTTAATAGTATTATCTACCGAGTACATTGTTTTGGCAGTGGCATCAAAGCATACAGTAAATTTGAAGTTTGTAGACTTTATTTGATGCAGAAAGGTCTATTGGTCTAGTTCTTCTATCATTTATAACACCATGAGAGAAAAAGAGACTAGTACAACTAATTACCTGTTTTCGGTATTTAGTTTGTTTCTCCTTTTACCCATTTAACAAATTAAATATACATGGTTCATTCCTACACATAGACAAACAACGTTGAAAAAGTCGTTAGTCGGGCACTAGTCGGTCATGACATTTTGAAAACTAGTCGGCCTTACATTTAAGTTATAAATTTCAAAATTCGATAGACTCTAAGTGTTACTTTAATGAATTACATTGTTAATTTGATGAATTCGAGTACAAATTTGATGAATTAGATGTCGCTTGTTTGTAAAATATGTATCTAGATGCGCAATGACCCAAAAAGGGGTATTGAAAAAACCTTAATTTTCGTTTATTGAAAATAATGACTCGACTAGACGCGTTGACTTTTGTTGACCCGACTTATTAGACCGACCTAGACCTGGTCAGGTCGGCCGACCCCCAAAACAGACTAGTCGGCCGAGACAAACGGTTTTTGCATTACCTTACATAGATAATGTATACCTAATCAGCTAAACCCAAACCCGAACCCGAACCCGGAGAATAAGTTATAGGCAATTGATTGAACCGAATCCGGATGATGATAAGCCCTAAATGGCTAAATCAATCCCACCTCGAGATCTCTGATTGGTTCTATTTTTGGACCAACAGAAAGTAGCTTGAAACCAACAAAACAGCATTCTCTTTATCCCTATATTAAATGTGAACGATAGCTCAACTGGTGACCCTCACATGGCAAACTGCGACAGTGCGACTTGCAGTGTTCACAAAAGCACGTTCGACGTACAAGTTATGATGCATATAGTACAAGTCACAATAGTCCATCTTTCCTTCAAGGTTTTTCACTAATTTACTTTTACTCCAAAACAGCAAATACCATCACTTAACAGCTAAGTAGCTAACCAAAGGAGCAAGAATGAATCTATATATATAACTATATTTCGAGTTTTTCACAATACTTCGAACGAATTCATGTTTCGTCTTCGTTTTTTCTTCCTGCTATTACTGCAGGTTAGAAGTAATGGGAAAAACTTAACGTTTCCTGCCATACTCATATTCGGTGACTCGACTGTTGATACGGGTAATAACAATTACATAACTACTCTTGTGAAATCTAATCATTACCCTTATGGAAAAGACTTCCCAGGCCGTGTTCCTACCGGCAGGTTTTCAAACGGGAAGCTAGCGGTGGACTTCTTGGCGTCTATGTTAGGGATAAAACAGACAGTTCCTCCGTTTCTACGACCTGATCTTACAGACTATGAACTACGTACAGGTGTGAGTTTTGCATCAGCTGGAACTGGATATGATGTTCTAACTGCTGCTATAACAAGAGTTGTACCGATGTCTCGGCAGTTGATATATTTTAAGAGTTATAGTGAGAGGTTGAAGAAGATTGTCGGGGAAAAGGAAGCACGAAGGATAATAGATGGTGCTTTTGTTAGTGTCAGTGCGGGTAGTAACGACTTTATTTTCAACTTCTATGATATTCCCACAAGGCGGATCGAGTTCAACGTCGATAAGTACCAAGAATTCCTCCTAGAAAGGCTTTATTGCTTTGTTAAGGTCCTCTTTCTCTCTCTTTTTGTATACATGACATGTGCGTGTGTGTGTGTGTGTGTGTCTATACTAAAGGGCTACTTACATATAAAAGCAACGAACTCTCGTCTGAAGTATGTTTTGGGTAACCAAGTTTATTATCATTTAGTAAAGGACTCGATTTCAAAAAAAAAAAACTATATAGAAAGGCTCTAACTTTCAATAACTTCGATTTAAGGTAATCTAACCAATGATGTCGCAGCTGACGTGTAGGTTATAACCAAACAAATGATGACATGGCAGCTAACGTGTAGGCAAGTTTGACCATGCTAATCGTTATCCCTAAAAAACATATTTTGAAAGTTTGAACATCCAAAACATAAATTAGAACAAAGTTCGTTACCTTTTTTTGTAAATATGCCTATTAAGGAAGGGTTCGAATAAAAACTCAAATATTGCTAAGAACTAATCAAAACTTCAACGGAAATGTTAAATTAACTTTGTGAATTTGTCAGCTTACATGATCTGAATTTGAAATTTTGATTGGTTGTTACAGTTCGTATGAAATATTTGAGTTTTTATTTTATCTAATCATCTGAATATGTGTGTGAATGAAAGTACGCTAAAAACTGTAACTTACAAAAACTGTAGGAGCTATATAATCTTGGTTGCAGAACACTGTTGATAACTGGGCTTCCACCTATTGGTTGTCTACCGATACAAATTACAGCCAAGTTTAAAGGACCGTTAACTAGAACATGTGTAGAGAGGCAGAATATGGATGCTCGAGCCTATAACAGGAAGCTTATAGAACTTTTACCTCGTATACAGATGTTACTTAAAGGAAGCAGAATCTTCTATGCAGACATATACAAGCCGATAATGGACATGATTAAAAGTCCAGAAAAACACGGTATGTTTGATTTGTTTATCATTTGATGTTTGTTTCTAGGCCTACAAAAACAAGTTGATAGTTTGTGACTCGGAAGGTACTTGTTTCAGGTTTTCGTGAAACCGTGAAAGGATGCTGTGGAACAGGATTGCTGGAAGCAGGACCTTTATGCACCCCACTCACTCCACTGTGTCAAAACTCTTCTGAATACTTATTTTTTGATAGTATTCATCCTAGTGAAAAGGCGTATTATTATGTTACTGAATGCATAAAAAGGCAACTCCTCGACAAGTTGTAAAATGTGAATATATTTCTACACTGATTGTATCTTATTAAATATTAATCAGGGGTTTAAATGATATTTAATCAGTTTTATTCCAGCTGTTCGTCTATGAGTAAAGTAGGTTACCTATTCACCCTTCTTTTTGCATACTTAGAAGTCTTTACTCCTATTTTCTTGTCACCCTTATACATGGCCGATTATCTGATTTTAATTACCTAATATCACATAATCACCTTCAAAACGCACAACCGGACATCCCCTAAACCTATTTAGAACAACTAGCAGAACCCACGCTCTGCAGCGCATAATTATTCCCCCTGTTTTCATCAGGTAAGATTACTAAGCCTAAAAATTTTTCCAAGCATACGATTATGTGACCATTTCAAACCGTAGAATCACATATAACCGTTTTTCTACTGCTGATGATTCTACTTATCTACTATCACATAATCATTAAAAGTTAAAACACACATTCATCCTCTAAACCTACTTAGTAGAACTAGAAAAGTGACGATACAATACACGTAATTATTCCTCTTGTTTTCAACGGTGCACATTACTAGGTTCTAAACTTTTTCCAAGCCACACGCCCACACCAAATATCAGAAAATTGAACTCAGTGTGGTTCATTTTTTTAAGCAAAAATCATAATTTAAACTTAAATGGGTTACTTCGTTTCTAGAAGAATAAATGCAATAGAACCAGGTATATTGTGTTTCCTGCCATTGAGATACTTATCGCCATGAAAACTAGTGTATTTTCAAAGAGGATGTCATGTAATTTCGTAGAGTGGAATCTCGTTGTGGTTATGTTTGGGAGGCAACGTGGGATGACTTTCCCCCTTTAAATTTTACACCTTTCTTTCTCATAACTCCATTCTTAGTATTTAACTACCTCCCTTGATAACTTGTCCCACAGTGATATAATGAAGAAGCTCACTCTCAAGAACGTCTCGATATTTTAAAACTTATGATTAGGTAACGTTAACAGAGAGGATGTTTGTCTAAGCTCATTTTATGGGCTTAAGATTATGTAATATAAGTAGCCTAGGACTTCTAATGTGTAAGCATATAAGCCATTGTTAAGTGTTTCGTAAGCCCATAAGCCACATATAAGAAGCTTATGAAAATTCCCCTAAATAAGCTTATAAGCTTACCCAAACACTACAATGGGATTATTCTTTATTAATAAGCTAATAAGATGTTACGCCCATTAAAAAAGCTAATCATAACGTAGTATACCAGTATAGATAACTTTGGCACCTGGGCTCCTAGTGTTAGCAATGGTCATATATTCTCATACAAGATTAAGATATTTCTGTCTAAATCCATATAGATGAGAGGAGTTACGTAAAACTGCAAAAAATACATGTTTTGACGCTCAGCTATGTATTAGTTATGTATGAAAGGAGAATATACCCATCTCACAAATATAGTGTTTGTCATTTCCTACCGACCAGAAGCATATCTATATCTTTTGGGTTTAGGAATGATAGATCTATCTTACACTAAAGTTAATATTACGAAGTATCAATAACAATTAATTTCTTATATACGTCAGTGACAAAACAACAGCTTTTCTGAAAGACCAAAGGGTAAAGTTTCATTAACAATTGAATATTTGGGCATCGATGGATCAACATTAACCACATACAAATGGCCAAATTTAAACAAATGTTACATAAACATACAACAACATCCATAAACTAGGCTAAGAATGTTATGCATACATAAGACAGTATGACATAAAACTGAACTTGTCCCAAAGAAACACAAAAGCAAGAATGGCTTACTTGCTTTTCATTTCCGACCACTTCCCGATACAGCGGTTCCTTTAAACAAGCCATCAATCCGAGCCTCAACGTCTTCAACGTTGAACTTAACATGTTTCTCTGCATATTTACCAATATCTTGAAGATTAAGAAACCTGCCAATAAAACTTGTATAAGCAGGGAGTAAAGTTCCACCCACGGAAGCCTTCAATTCGTCTTTTAACTGCTCATCAAATATAGCCCATGTCGTTTGAGTTCTACAAATCTCCTCAAAATGAGAGTTAAATAGCTTAAGCTTCTCTTTCATGGCTTTTGAAGCAACACTGGGAGATAAGTTAATGTTGTCCAATTTCAACGCATTTAGTATCTTATTCCATGAATTTCTTTGGTAATTCACATGGTATTGACGGACCTTGGCTGTGTGTTTCCGGACCCAATCATCTCCTAAAAGTGAACCCAATTCATCATCTTTTACCTTTTTAACAATGTACCGTCCATTGTTCATCATGAATATAGAGGATAAAGCAGGATCCCTGTAGATCTTGGATTTTGCCTCTAAGTTACTCTCCAAAACTTCCATTATCCACGCCATTTGTACTGCTAATGGAGAAGATGATGAGAAAGATCTATCAACACCTACGGGAGGTAGAACACTATCATCAAAAACTTGTTCCAGGGTTGGTCTAGAACAAGCAGCTCGAAGATAATTCATAACGTAACGAGTTATGGGATGAAGACCGCCACCAGGAACAGCAGCTTTGACTGGATCACGGCGGATTAAATTCTCTAATTCCATAAATATCCCCCTAATCGACTCCCCTAATCTTTTCCAAACTCCTATAGCTTCATTTCTTATAAATAAACAGTATTGATCAGCAAACAGTACCTCGATTTCCGGCATCAAATCCTTAACAGCTTCATAAACGTCAAGAATCTTAAACAATCTATCCGGTGCTCTACTACCCATTGCTATTCCATTAGCAAATTTAAGCAGCTCCATAGACGAAACCTTGCACGCCTCCATAAACGAAAGATCCGCCGCAGCAGCAGTAGCCGACGAATACCCAAACACACGGTCACATAACCTTCGTTCACTAGGATAAAACACTCTCACAGCCATATTAATCGCCTTAATCCACTTATCAATCTCAACTTCATCATCATCATCTCCCAAAGCCGCATTCGACTTCTGCAACCCTAAAAAACCTAACCTCGACAAACTCTCTTCCAAAAAATCCCTCCTACACGAACTATAAGCAAGCGAACACTCCTTCCCAAACCCCGCAGCCACCATCCGTTTCGAGATCTCATGTAAATCATTAATCGTACCAGACGGCAACGCGTCAATAATAATATTATAATCCGAAACCGGATGCGCCACGGGAATCTCATCATCATCATCCTCATATCCATCATTCTCCTCTTCATCATCTGAATCCAAACAACCACCACTATTATCACCACGTCGTCCATCGTTATCAAACGAATCAACACCGCCACGTTCCATCAACAACTTAAACTCCTCTTCCAACCTAAACATACACTGCTGCAGCAAATCCTCAGCTCGATCCAAACAAACCGTAACCGCTTTCTCTGCCGCTAACGGCGTCCACTCACGAATCAATTCCACAAGTTCATCAACAGCATCTAAAAAACTACAAGCATCAACAGAATCAGACCAGATCGGATTATCACTACTAACATACCTCGAGATCTGGCGATCAAGCGCTTTCAAATTCTGCTCAAACAATCTCGATTCCTTTCCATCAGTCAAATCTTCACCAAGCTTCTCTCGTAACCTGCCATCAAAATTGGAGAAGATTTTCAAAATATCGTCAGCCATAGCGTTGTCGGTGTGACCTAGGGTTTTGGCGATGTGCCGAGCAACGGCGATGAGTTTTTCTTCGCCGTTTTCTGCCATTGAATAAGGTGGAGCGAGTTAATTGGAGTAATTGGGGAAGTTAGGGTTAGGGTTAGGGTTTGAGATTGAGATGGTGGTTAGGGAATTGATGGAAAGTGGATGGGATCACGAGAAAGTACATGGAAGACGCGGAGTCTGTGAAATCAATTAAAAATTATACTCGAGAGAGATGGTGTGGAAGGAGGGGAGGAAGATCACTACAGACTTGATTAAAAATTATACTCTAGTAAAGAAACTAATGTGTTTTAGTTGTAAAATTGGTTCCGGATAAACCTTTAGGTCGTGTATGAATTCACTTTCATAATATTTCGACCCAATTCTATATCTTTAGGTTAACACGAAATCTTTAATTAGGATAAGATAAAGGCACAACTCTAATATTCAAGGCAAAATAAATTTGAGTCTAAACATAGATGTTTTTTCGTATCTTATTTGAGACAAGAATCTCTAAATATATAGAGAACGAAAAAGCGTCATGAAAGGTTACAACCTTTGGCCAAAAGTTGCACATTTTGGAACATATGTGTCTTTTAATAAAAGTTATACCAAAAAAGCCACCAATTATCAACACATTTTTCCATTATAATGACTTGGGTTAGCCCTATCGAACGTGCACTCTCCATTATTCTAACTCGTAGTTAAACTAAACCCCGAAATCCCTTGGTCTCAAGTAAATCACTATCACATTAAATGGACGATGACACTAAAATCACCAACAATTTGGATTTAAAGTTAGGTTATTAGGATAAGATTTATGTAATTCGGATTAGATAATTAATTTTTTTTTTTTTTGACAAAAAATGTATATATGGTTTTCGGATAGAGCCCGATTAAAAATGCACAAAACCAAAAATGAATCATTAAATCAATACATTTTTTGGTTCACCAAAAACCGAAATCATATCCAAATAAACCAAATGAATATTGAATTATATATCTGTTATTCGGTTAATCCAAATAATGAACACCTTTACACGGATTGTTCACAAGGGTTGCTATTGGTTATTACTTGACTAGATGAGTAACCCGTATGTCAAACTCAGTATAGTAAATTCATGAAAATAATATTACAAAACTCGTTATTATATCAAACTCGAACTTTGCATGTCTACTTTCCTTGAGAAAATACTACATGTTCTTTATATTTTGGAAACATAAAACAATAATCTACATCAAACTAAAAATATCTATCGTCATTTCATAACTCAAACATACAACAAAACAATCTTCATCACGTAATTGAAAAACAGAATATGCATAAAATAAGAAAACTGATTTTAAAAATAGTAACAACAACATAGCAAATTTTTCTAGCAACTTCTCTTGAGTTACAACGAACCTCTGTCACCTCATAACATGTCATGTAAATGATCCACGACGTATTTCCTTCGTCGTCTCCTCATTCTCCAACATGTAGGTCTCCACAAACAGTGGTAATGAACTACAATCTAGCTGATCAATAACTTGAAGTTATGCATAATTAAGTTTTAGTTGATTGAGATTATAGAAAAGTACTCATTTGAGAAAGTAGAATCAATTTGAGCACACAAGTCTTCATAGGACCTCCAACTGTAAGATATAGTAAACCCCTCATCATGTATTTAAACAAAGAGAATATATAAAAGAATGAATTCAAATAAAAAAAGATTGATATGATACCATAAAAATTGGTGTTTGTTAAACTTATAGTCAAGGCCGTCTCAGATATTTTAGGGGCCCGGAGTATAATATATTAAATTATGAAATAAGGTCCTAATATAGATAGAAAAACACAGTTCGTATATAATTTTATTGATTCAAATTAATCTAGTACTCGTAAATAATGTAATCATAGAAATGTTTCACTTCGATAATATAATAAATACATATTGCGTGAAAGCATTATCCTCCTAGCTTTTCTCTCACTAAAGGGGACAATATCCCGACAAAACTTTCATAAATAAAAATACAACATTTACAAACCAAGATGGCATAAACCATCAAAGGAGAAACTCAAGTCATTTCCATCAAAGTTGCATAACTAAATAACAACAAATAACCGCATGAAATACCCGAGCATCTAAAACTATCTGTGAGTGATTACTCTCTAATGGGAGCTCGGGAATCTTCAATCAATCAAACACCAATCCTAGCCTTTGTCGGTAGAAACTCCTTAATCAAGTATTTATACTCAATAGCAATTTTTGTTGATATCATGTTTCGACCCGATAAATTTAAAATTCAAGTGTTACCCAACTTTGTTATGATCCTACAAATTTGGAGGCTCGATTTAAAGTTACTCATATTATACTTTTTAACCATAATTCATATATTTTTTCTTTCATTTTGGGATTTTGCTAATAAATACGCATTAATATAGTGTTCATTCCAAAACCGGCCTCGTAAATTTAAGTTAACGCTCTCCAAAATCGTAGAGGTAAAATTGTTTTCATCTCACCTCCTACGAGATCGGGTATCATTGTTGTTGTTGTTCTTGCTCTCTACATGTAAAAGTACATCTTTTAACCTATTAAACTTAAATTTATTATATGAATATATATAAACGTAATATATAAATAAAATTCGAAACCTATTGAAATGTCTGTTTTAATATTGTATGTATTTATTTTTTGAAAACTTTATTATATATATTTGACTTTTATTTTTTCTTGAATAATATAATAGATTAAATTTGTGCTCACGGAAATTTATTTTATTTACTAGAAATTTTCAAAAATAATCCGGTTCATAAAAAATAAAAATAAAATTCATAAAAGAGGTTACTAATATATATAGTTACAGTAATACAGTAATATCCATTTAGACGGTATGCGACAGACAAACCCATTTGCTACTCATATATGCAGTTACAAAACGGATACAAAATAGAGAAAAAAATATCAGACCGTTTAGTAATTGTAATCCTGTTTCCAACTCCGTTACTCGTCGTTAACTAAAACAACATCTTCAACCTCTTTCACAGTCGCCGTAATAAAAAAAACCCTAATTCTGAATCAACAACAAACAATGGCGTCGAAATTCGGAATGGCCGGCGGCATGCCGGAACGGCGTGTCCGTCCCGTTTGGGATGCAATCGATTCTCGTCAGTTCAAGAACGCTCTCAAACTCTCCACAGCTTTACTCTCCAAATTCCCCAATTCTTCTTACGCTCTCGTAAGTCCACCTCCTGATTTCATCGATTTTAGCATTAATTAATCCAATTGACCAATTATTTTGTATTTAATTGCTTAATTTAGTGATGATTTTAGTATTATATTGTAATTGTTGTATTTGACTATTCTAGGTAACAAGTTGT
The DNA here is from genome assembly GCA_910822075.1 of Senecio squalidus. NCBI lineage: Eukaryota > Viridiplantae > Streptophyta > Magnoliopsida > Asterales > Asteraceae > Senecio > Senecio squalidus. The sequence continues at coordinate 1,795,132 of CAJVGC010000001.1, read as the reverse complement.
AGAAATTAGGATGTTATTTTCGAACCGATGCATTTCGTGTATTTCGGTTCGGAACTTTAGAATAGGCGGATAGAGTTTATGTAATGATAGATAGTTAACCATATGATGTTTTAAGCAACTTTGCCAAACGTATAATTCTAATCGTTTTTCTTCCTCGGTTATGCAATTAATCAATCTTCTAGCTAATTGATAGCTTTTTTTTTTGTAGAGATTAGGATATTAATTTGGAACCGATGCACGTTTAATTAATCATGACCTCACTTTCGTGTATTTGTGTTCGGAACTTTAGAATACACGGACATAGTTTATGTATAGTTAACCATATGATGTTCTAAGCAACTTTGCGAAACATATAATACCAATCGGCTTTCTTCCTCGGTTATGCAATTAATCAATCTTCTAGATAGTTTACCATATGATGTTTTAAGCCACTTTGGGAAACATATGATACTATCATATCGTTTTTCTTCCTTGGTTATGCAATTAATCAATTTTCTAGGTAATTGATTTTCATAATTGATAGCTTTTTTTTTGTAGAAACTAGGAGATTATTTTCGAACCTATGCACGTTTAATTAATCATGACCACAGTTTCATGGTTCGGTTTCGGAACTTTAGAATAGACGGACAGAGTTTATGTAATGATAGATAGTTAACCATATGCCATTCTAAGCAACTTTGCAAATGTGGTGATTTATTGTTTTATTGTTGTTTTTAATGTAGGCACTTAAGGCTCTGATTTTGGAGAGAATGGGCAAATTGGAGGAAGCATTGTCTGTTTGTATCGATGCTAAAGATCTTTTGTATAAGAATGACTCGTTCTTGATTGATGATCTCACATTAAGCACGTTGCAGATTGTTTTCCAACGGCTAGATCATCGTTAGTATTCTTATGCTTCATTTTTGTTTTTTTCATAAAATTTATCTAGTTACATACTTATTCTATTTACTATTTACATGGTCAGTGGAAATGGCTACTAGTTGTTATGAATATGCATGCGGAAAGTTTCCAAACAATTTGGAACTGATGATGGGACTCTTCAATTGTTATGTTCGTGAATATTCTTTTGTGAAGCAGCAACAGGTTGATGGTATCCAGAAATATTGCCATAATTTATATATACTATTTATGTATCTATGAATTCCTAACTAAAATATATATTTCTTTTTTTGTTTACTTGCTGTTGTAGACGGCTATTAAAATGTATAAAATTGCTGGAGAAGAGCGGTTCTTGCTCTGGGCAGTCTGTAGCATTCAGTTACAGGTTTGTATAGTATTTTCATACTTATGATTCGTGATTTCTTCGAACGTTTCTTGGTGGCTTATGTAATAAAACATATGATTTTGGTAGGTTTTTTGTGGCAACGGAGGAGAAAAACTTTTGCAGTTAGCTGAGGCTTTACTAAAGAAACACATTGCGTCACATAGCTTGCATGAACCCGAAGGTACACTTTTAATCTTTCTTTTTGCTATTGATTACTATATAAGAAAAACCGGAATTGATAATTATAAAATGAATGGTATTTGTTGCAGCTCTTAGTGTATATCTTTCTCTGTTGGAACAGCAAGCCAAATACGGGGATGCTTCAGAAATTCTTTCTGGGACCTTAGGATCACTTATCATGATCGAAGTTGATAAACTACGGATACAGGTACTATCTGCTCTCTATATTACTATTATTCTTATTCTTTCTATCATTGTTAGGGTTTTTTCTAACTTGTGCCGAAGGGGCACTTTATATCATTATTAGTAGTGAGATGTACTACTATTATTAGTTTACGTAGGGTACTCTTAGTAGTATCGTTCATTATAAATTATATAATATCCATATACATAATTGTTGTAACTTCCTAGAAGATGCAAATGAGTCTCTTTTGCTGTGTGTAATTTTGTTGCATATCTTATATATACTTGTGCTCTTTAACTTACAAGTTGACAGGGGAGACTTCTTGCTCGGGCAGGTGATTTTGATGGAGCAGCAAATATATTTCAGAAAGTATTAAGATTATGGTATGTCTTTGTAATTTTAAGTTTTGTACATAAGGGGTTTACTAATACAGGAAAACTGAAAGTGCTAAAAGTCCTCTACTTTCATTTGTAGCCCTGATGACTGGGAATGTTTTCTTCATTATCTTGGTTGCTTGCTGGAAGACGACTGTAGCTTATCCATCGCCGCTAACAGTACTTCAGTCCAGGTGTCAACATCAATGGACTGCCAACATAGACACTTGACTGATGATGTGGCATGTCTTTATTACCTTTACAAATCTCATACATTACTTTTTTAATTTATGCTTGAAGTTTTTATATTTATTTTTATCAAAACTTATATGCAGTTTGATTCCCGTATATCAAAGGCCTCTGAGTTTATAGAAAGTTTAATGAAAGAAGAAGGCAGTGATTCTATAAGAGGCCCGGGATTGGCAAATCTTGAAATTGAAAGGAGGAAATTAATATTCGGAAAGGGTAATGCTGAAAAACTATTGGATGATCTTATTCTATATTTTTCGAGGTATAATTTGATGATTGTTTTTCCTCCTTTCATGTTTATTATTAATTGTATATTCTGAAGCTTTTGTTTTTCCGTTTCAACAGGTTTGGGCATTTGGCTAGCTTTTCGGCTGATGTGGAGATCTTCCTTCGAGTTCTACCCAGTGATACAAAAAAACAGTTACTAGAAAAGTTGGTTAAATGCATTGATTCTTCCTCAACACCGTCAAGAAATATTCTTGGACAACATATAACATTTTTCAAAATACGAGAACTGATTGGTGACACGTTCTCACTTCCTGTTGGAGGTAAATCTTCTAATTTCTTTTAACATTTTTTATATTTATCTTTTTATAATATTTATACGTTTACTTTTTTCTGCACAGATCTTGTGGGATTTGCAGTTCAAATGACGGAAATGTATTGCAAGAATCTTCCCCTTTCAAAGGACTTGGATGTACAAGAGACTATGTTTGGTGAAGAGCTTCTTTCTATGACATGCAATGTGCTTGTTCAGGTATCTAACGTGTCGTTATTTTTGTTTTTAATTATATATTTATATTTTGTAAGTTGTATTAAATTTATTATTGAAAATTTAATTACTTGGTTTCTGTTTTGTAGTTATTTTGGCGTACAAAACAAGTTGGCTTTTTATTGGAAGCTATTATGGTGTTGGAGCTTGGCTTGACAGTCCGAAGGTTTTAATACATTCAAGTATTTTCATTTTGATTTCTTCCGAGTTTAAAAACTCCACATCAATGAACTAGTCCTTTTTCCTTTTGGCAGATATGTGTGGCAGTACAAGATTTTGCTGTTACACTTATATTCTTTTTGGAATGCTCTTCCATTAGCTTATGAACGGTAAAGTATTTCTGTAACTAGTTGATTTACAATTATAGGTGTTCTAATACTAATTTCCATGCCTATTTTTTGCTACTGTTTTGTAGATACAAATCACTGGATGTAAAAAACATCCTCGTAGAAACCGCCTCACATCACATTTTTCCTCAAATGTTGACATCTCCCTTGTTGGTAGATATTAATGATCTGTTAAAAGGTTACTTAAGGTTCATGGATGATCACTTCAAGGAATCTGCAGATCTTACTTTTCTTGCATATCGTCATCGAAATTACTCAAAAGTACATTTATTTGTTAATCATTATTTTTATTTGGATATCTTATTTTTCAGATTACCCAAAACTCATAATCTCTTATATACTGTGTAGGTAATTGAATTTGTTCAATTTAAAAAGAGATTGCAAGGATCAAGTCAGTACTCAACAGCAAAGATTGAAGAGTCAATATTACGTTTAAAGCGGAAAGCAAATAGCATTGAAGAAGCAGAGGTATTTACTGTTACTAATTAAATCCCATCATTCATCTTCTGCTCATCTTTCATGTGGCAATATTGGCAACTTGGCGTGACATTTTTTCTTCTACCTACAGTCGGTACTTGAAAGCCTGAATTATGGAAGTGACTTTCTTGATATTTCAAATGATATTCGATCGAAGAAGTTTACTTTTAATGAAGATCTAAAATTACGACCTTGGTGGACACCATCATATGACAAAAATTACCTTCTAGGTAAAGTTTACTTTGCATTCAAAAGTCAAATTTGTTTTTTGTGTAATCCGATTGACATCAAAAGTATTTTATTTTATGATTCTATGTTTGGCTGCAGGAGCCTATGAAGACATATCGTCTTATCCTAAAGAAAACCTTGTATGGACGCTACTCTCTATTTCGAACTTTATATGACTGCATTAATTACTTTATTATGAACAAAAGACTAAATTTCTTTATAGAATCAATAAATACTTAACATCACTACTTTGATTTTTGATGCAGCAGAATGAGGTCAAACAAACAGAAGCAACGGTGACGAGAAACATTGAAAAAAGGTCACTAGTTCCACGGATGATCTATTTGTCAATTCAATGTGCTTCATCGTCCATAAAGGGAAATTCCAATTTAAATGGTTATGATTCTAAAGACTCATCAGAGCTCAAGGCCTTGCTTGAATGCTATGCCGAAATATTAGGACACCCTTTGCAAGATGCAGTGGAACTAGTTATAGGTGTTTCCAGTGGTCGAGAATCTTTTGAGGTAAGAAGCTATATCACTCCTGTTAAACCTGCATTCATATATGTAGGTTGTCAATCTTTTTTTTTCCCCGTTTAAGATGAGTAGAATTTTGCTTAACTTAATATTTAAGGAGCAATATGTGCGGGTGTCGAAGTTTGGCAATGAGTCAAAATGGGTTTGGGTCAAAACTGGTAAAGTTTTTGGTGCTTGGTGAACTGGGTGGGTTGACCGAAACTCTTTGTCCGTAATTATAATTTTCAATGAACTTTTTGACTAAAATGACAGGCTGTTTTATGCATTAGAAGTACACTTTGGATGATTTTCGACCTCTTCTCTTTTCCATTTTGTTTTTAGTTATTTTTTATTTTTTTATTTAACCCGTTTGACCTGTTAGAGATAAAACATAAATGTTTTGAAATTTCCATCTTGATATTCTTCTTTTTTAGGAACATTTAATTCTTTTATTTTGGAAGAATGAATTCGTAGAAGGTAATATATACTTATTAATCGATTTAATTTTCTATCTTTTTGGGTAACAGGTTTTTGCTCCGAATCCAATTGACTGGCTGAACTTTTCTGTGTTTTTAAACGCTTGGAACCTGAATTCTCACGAACCAAATAATTCAAACTCACACACATTCCCCATTGATTGGCAAGTTTTATGTTCATTACTAGAACAATCCATTTCGGCCAAAATAAATTCCACAAACCCGTTACTATTATCTCCCGGAACCGACCTTTCCATTCTAATCCAATTAGTGACCGAACCATTATCATGGCACGGTCTCATTCTCCAATCTTGTGTGCGGTCATCTCTTCCATCCGGTAAAAAGAAGAAAAAAAGCGGGTCCACAGAACAGTCAAACAGTCAGCTCTCTAACGCAATAAAAAACTCGATCTCGTCACTCTTTAACATGATGGATCAAGTTACTAAATGGCTAAAAGAACAAACTAATAAGCCAGTAGATGGAGATGTTGACTTTTTGTTATCGTCTCTTCAAAGAGAGCAAAACGATGACTCCCCTGGAAAAATAGTCAAAGTTCTCGAAAATTTGGTTTCATCAGTTGATGAATCGGAAGTCGGTGAGAGGATTTCTCGAGCAATCAGGTCTTGGAATCATGTTGATGTTGCACGGAAGATGGTTTCAGCACAGCGAACCACTTTGACTGAGTTTCTTACTATCTGCGAGTCAAAAACCAAAGTTTTGCAGGCAATGAAACTTCAAATATGAATTCATAAAGGTTTGTTAGATTTGCAGGCTTCTTTGATGAGATTCTTTGTACACTAAGTGTTCAATTTTATTCGAGTTTTTTTTTTCTTTCGAGGTTTGATTTTAGGTGTCGCATTCTTTTTGTATGAGCAGAAATTTTGTCCACCACATAAATCTGTCTTACATTTGTTGTAAATTGATTGCACTTCATAAACATGTTCACTTTACTTTTAGAAATTTGTTTCTGTTTTTTTTACTTGTTTTAGTGAAAACAAGCTTGTTAGATTTCATATGATGTATACTTTAAAATCGAGTGTCAATCATTGGCCTAACGCTTTCGAAAGGGCAACTAAATGACAGAAAAGGTTGATTTACAGTTAGTGGTTGCAACCACAACTCTCTTTTGGTTAGACCAAAAGTTGCCTAGTTGCATGAGAAGGAGGTACATGTATCGAAATGGATATTCCGAAAAGTTGGATAAAACGAGTTTTCTTTTCTGAATCTGTAAATTTCCAGGAGTTGTCCATATTTGACTTTCACCTAAACAATATCGTTGGTCTTTAACATTAATCCATGAGTTAATTACACGGATGGTCCTTAACCTTATACCCAAATGGCACTTTCAGTCCTAAATTTTGGATAATTACATGGCTAGGCCTTTATTTGGAATCTTTGCACACGGACAGTCCTTTGCTCCGTTAGGGTTAACTCAATTCCGTTAGTTATATCATAATGACCAATTTACCCTTTTTGTCTTATTCGCAAAGGACTATCCGTGTAATTATTATTCCAAACCTTTTTTTTTTTTTAGCTTACTGCACGTTTTTCAAAGCTCATATCACAGGTTCATATCTCTACTAATAGTAGCCAAATAAGTATATTAAATAGTGATTCAAAACTAATCATAACAGTAACACAAGCTTAAGAAATTTACCTTCCATCAATTTTTCCAAATACCGATTCGAGTGAAGAAGATACATCAGTAACCAGACGACATTTTACTCGTCCTATGTCTCGAATGAGCTCCTTTCAGTTCCTGACTAGACGAATTCGGCGTAGCACTCCCCTCCCTCCCTCTCCCAAATCCTTCACCAGCAGACTGCATGCTCGCAACAGCTCGACTCATCGTCGACATTCCTCCTCCGCCACCTCCACTAGTCCTCGTCACAAACGTCCCCGATATCGACTCACTCTCTCTCTCCTCCGATCTCACCACAAACGTACCAAATCCACCTCCATCTCCATCCTCATCATCATCATTGTCCTCGTCATCAGAATAAGATGCCACGTGTCTACGGTTAGGTTTAACGATCATTGTACCGGAGATGCTTTCTTCGTCGGAATCTACGGCGGCTCCGAAATCTTTTGGAAGGCGTTTTAAGAGAGGGGGTAATGATTCGTCGTCGTTTTGATCTTCGTCTGATTTACATAGCATTGTGGCGTATATATCGGATAAATCAGAATTTGTTTTAGGGTTTTTTTTGTGATTCGTCGTCTTCTTCGTCGCTGTGAACTACGAACGTTGAATAGAGTTCGGATTTTGTTGGTTTTTTGGTACTCCGGCGAGATGACGCCGGCGAATAATCCATTTTTCCGGCGAGTGTGTTTGTGTCGGAGTGGTTTGACAGCTAGGATGGTGAAGAAGCAAGATGAAAGAGCATTTACATGTTATGTCCTTTTAGTTTTATGAAATTTACCTAGCCATGTAATTATACCAAATACCGAAACGAGCTCCAAATCAACCAGACTACACCTCCACCTCATCTGGTAAATCAAAGATGTGGGATCACGACGACCAAGATGCCGGAGTCGACGAGCTCTTGGCTGTCTTGGGATATAAAGTTAAATCTTCTGATATGGCTCATGTCGCTCAAAAGATCGAACACTTGGAAGGCGTCTTGTGTAACGATGATGAGTTTTCGCAGATTTCTTCAGATTCGGTTCATTATAACCCCTCTGATTTATCTTCGTGGCTTGAATCGATGATGTGTGAAATTAATCCAACAAATTCACAGCAACCGATTGTTAACAATTCGATCGTCAACGGTGGTACATGATTAACGATTCGAGTCTGCGATGATGTAAAGAAAGGTCATGGCAGATTTTTGATAAAATCATTTTATCACTTTTGTATTCATTCTGTTTCCCTTTTCGTCGAAATTAAAGTTTCGATTTTTGGAGACTGGATTTTGGTGGGAGTTTTTTGAGATTTGAGGTTTAATCTGGTTTCTTTTCCCCAAAAAATTTGGCAGATTTTTTAGTTATAAATCATGAAGGAAGAAATTAAAAGAAAAAATAGTAAAATAATTAAAATTACACGGATGGTCCTTTGCGAATAAGACAAAAAGGGTAAATTGGTCATTATGATATAACTAACGGAATTGAGTTAACCCTAACGGAGCAAAGGACTGTCCGTGTGCAAAGATTCCAAATAAAGGCCTAGCCATGTAATTATCCAAAATTTAGGACTGAAAGTGCCATTTGGGTATAAGGTTAAGGACCATCCGTGTAATTAACTCTTAATCCATCGACTTTTTTTCTTTGCAAGACCATATTTGACTTTCACCTTTTAACGAAGATGTTTATTTACCGTCATTGCAAAGTGTTTGGGACTTTATTGAAAAGTAAAAAGACCGTCGTAAAGTGTTTGGATTATGAGTATGTCTGACATAAATAGTTGGAGTTGGAGCTTTATTTATAAGTTGTAGTCGTTTGGAGCTAGGCTTTATCGTCATCTAAAGGGAGATTTACATCTACGTCCTTACAAAATTTAAATATTACGTCAATATCCTTGTAAAAATCAAAATTACGTTAATATCCTTCCAAAACATGAAAAATTATCATATATATCCAAAATAATATATTAATAATATTTAAATGATTTTAATTTTTAAATTATTCATCTAAATATTAATTAAACTTTTTAGTCAAGTATGTTAAGCTTAATCCAACATTAACCAATGTATCTCAATTTCATAAACTCGCAATATAGATTTAAAAAAGATTGGTTTCTATAATTTTGAGCATTAACCGGAATAAAAAGGTTGCAAAACTTCCTCGTCTTGATTGATTAATGTTTTGTAATATATGTTTAAAACAATTTTTTCATTAGATTTAATCTATTCAGTTCATTCGATATTTGATTTTTCATTGACATATTTGTTTAAATAAGCATTTGGATTAGTTTTATTGATTTATTCGATAATTTAAAATATTAAAATCATTTAATTAATATTTAGAAGGATATTAACGTAATTTTGATTTTTACAAGGACATTGACGTAATATTAAAGTTTTATAAGGACGTAGATGTAAATCTCCCTATCTAGAAGCTATTTCAATTAGTTTTTCATTTTGAAGCTTTTTTGAGCTGTTTATATAAGGAAAAAAAAAGGAACTAAATTAGTTTTTCATTTTGAAGCTTTTTTGAGCTGTTTATATAAGGAAAAAAAAAGGAACTAAGATCATCTCTAATCATACATCTATCTCTATCTCTATACTTAGAGAAAATGAAACATCTTTTAAAAAATTTTAAAGTTTTTCTTTTTCAATCATCTACTCTAAAAATGTTACTATATAAACTTTTATTCCTTTTTATATGAAATAACTGTTAATTTGAGTTTTGATTGAACTTTTATAATCATATTTAACTAAAGATTTTATAAATATATTTTGTTAAAATTTTTTACTTGACTAAAATTTTTGATGAAGAAGTTTTAATCTTTTTTTTCTTTTTTCCTTTAACTTTATATAAAGTATGTATCAATATAATTAATATAAGTATCATAAAAAAATTAAATTAAATAGATTAAAGAGTTAAAATGGTAAATTAAATTTTTAGAGGATAAATAATAGTTCTCTATATAAAGAGAAATTTTAGTTTCTTCAAAAAATTTCTATATTTAGAAGACATATTGGAATATAATTTTCCTCCTTTATCTCTATATTTAGAGATAGAGAAACATTATAAGGGAATATAAAAGCATCATAGAGGAATGTTGGAGATGTCCTAAAGCTTTACATTCCAAACAAAATGGTTTTCTCTAGAGGAGGTTATCCTTTTAAAAACTAAAGACTTAGGGGTTGTTTAGTTATAGGAAAATGGATCGGTTTTCTAAAAAAGTTTTCAAGGAAAATTGGGATAACATAATCATTAAAGAATAATTATGTTAGACAAAATGATTATGTTAGCAATTTTCTTTTGTACCTGTTTTGTCTACATGACTAAAAAACTTATATTATTTTTAATAAGGTTTTTTCCGAATTACATAGTAAATTTTTTGTAACTGTTTTGTTTTGTTTTGTACCTGTTTTGTTTCATTTGACCATTCTTTTTACAATTTAAAAAAGAGTAAAAAAATTAAAGAATAACGGTTATATTTGAATATATTTTCTAAACTAGAAAAGTGAAACATTTGAACACGTTTTTAACATTTTTAATTGTTTTCTAGAGAAGGAAAACTCATCCCGTTTTCTAGAAAATTAGAAATGAAAAACAGAGAAATTTTTTTACAACTATACACATCTTTAAACTCTTAAAAGCTCTAAAAAGTTGTATGCCATATATCAAGAAATAGACAGTTATCAAACACTCATTTTCTATTGCTGTTTCTGTATCATGACACATCAAATATTGCAATTTTTATTGGATATGATGGTGACTTTGTATATATAAATTGTAAGAGGGATGCAGATTTTCCTTAAAACTGTTGAGATTTACAATTAAGTAAACCAACCATATGAGGAAATGCACCCAATTCTATACCTCACATACACCAAACCCTAACCATAACTCAATTATACTCCACTAATTAATCTCACTCTCTAGGGCCCAATACCATCCACACCTATCCAAACCACTTTTTTCATAGACTAATAAACTATATGTGTCTAATGATCTATTAATTAAGTCTCTATACGACAATCTATGTTTAATAAAACTACTTGAAATCTGAAACTAATAGATAAATGTGAGAATGTCACAACTCGTCCTTGTGATTAGTCACTTTTTCACATGTCGTCCTTGTTGAAAAAACTTAGCACAAATTGTCCTTTTGTTTTTTAAATTTATCATCTATCGTCCTTCCGTCCAAATTCGTTAGAATTGTGCCGTTAAATGGCCCCACGTAACAGACACATGAGGGTAAATATGTAATTAACCTCTCATTCATCCCTCTTTTGTTTTTATTTTAGCCTTAATTTTTAATTTTTTACCACCACCATTTCCGGCCAAACCCTTTTCCGGCAAGCATTCTTTACATGCATTTTTTCACTAGAGTTTGAATCTTTTTCCAACCACCACCGGCCACCGTCAACCACCATTAAAAACCCACCAAAACCCATTTCCATTTTTAACTTTTACCACCATAAAAACAAAAATGAAAAAAGTTTCAATCTTTATAAGTTTGTTGATGATAATCCTAAGCAGCAGCATCCCAGCACCAGTCTTCGGGCTCTTACCGGACGGCGTAACCCTACTCTCTCTCCTCTCCTCCGGCAACTCTCTCTCATCATGGAACTCATCTTCTCTGACACCATGTTCATGGCAAGGAATCAAATGCTCCCCACAAAACAAAGTCATCTCAATCTCTCCCTCAAACACATTCCTAAATCTCTCCTCTCTCCCACCATCTCTCTCCTCTCTAGAATCTCTCCAGCTTCTAAATCTCCTCCACAAACATCTCCGGCGAAATCCCACCGGAGTTTGGTCTGTTCGTCACTTGTTGTATTCGGTGTTTCGGCTAATGAATTAAGCGGCGAAATCCCGAGTGAATTAGGTAAGTTAACTGTTCTTGAACAACTACATTTGTCTGAGAATTTCTTCTATATCGCTACGTTTGTTTCCAGGTTCACCTGAGAATTTCTTGAACAATTAGGGCAGTATTTAGGGGTTTGAAGAAGTTGAGTAACCTAAAAACATAGCTGTTCAAGAACATTAGCCGAAATTCTCAGACAAATGTAGCGATATAGAAGAAATTCTCAGGTGAAATCCCTAAAAATACTGCGATATAAAAGAAATTAGGGCGATATAGAAATTAGGGCTAAAATGAAAACAAATTTGGAAAATTAGGGCTAAAACAAAAACAAAAGAGGGATAAATGAGAGATTAATTACTTATTTACTCTCATGTGATGTGTCTGTTCGATAAATGATAAATTCAAAAAACAAAAGGACAATTTGTGCTAAGTTTTTTCAAAAAAGACGATATGCGAAAAAGTGACTAACCACAAGGACGATTTGTGACATTCTCTTTTTATATATAGAGGTAGAAGCAGGAGCTTTTATCTTTGTCGATTTTTTTTTTTTTTTTTTTTTTAAACGGCAACTCCTGCGGGCCAGTAATGGAGTATCATCGTGCCACCATTACCAGCCACCCCCTCAATGCCCGCCAAAGACTCGAACTCGAGACCTCTCCTTCACCAGGAAACCCCTTACCAACCAGGCAGAACCTGATTGGCTTTGTGGATGTATTTAACAAAATATATAATAATAACAAGTATGATAAATTTAATGAGGGCATTTATGAAATTTACTTATTTATAAGCTCACTACTATTATGGGTGTATTTGTCGTAAGTGGTTGAAGCTGGAGCTTAATCTTGAGTTTGGGTTAGAAATTAAACTTAAATTTATGGTCGAAACTGAAGCTTATATTAAAGATCAAAAACAAGTTTGGTAAATAGTTGGAACTGAAACTTATAAGCATAATGAGACATAAAACGATATATAAAATTACAATATTTTATTTAAAAGAAAGGGTATCTATATCATTTCATTTTGATTACAATAGGCCTAAACCTCTTATATAAGTTATTTTAAGTGGCTTATGGTTTTAGGAAATTATCGAGGCTCATACTTTTAATAAGTCCGTTAAACCAAACAAGAACTATGGATATGTTTGGTAAAACTAGCCTGTAGCTGGAGTTGGGGGTTGGAATGTTGGACTTATATTCAAAGTTTAAAGCAAAAGCTTTTATTTTTCGTAAATCTGTTTGTAAAGTAGCTGAAATTAGAGCTTAAAAATGTAAAATGACTAAAAGGTACATAATAATATAATAAGACAAAATTTTGAAGGGATATTTATGTAATTTACCATAATATAATTTCAAACTACTTTTTAAGCTATTTGAAGTAACTTATATTTTAGAAGTTTGTTTTTTAAATAAGCTCCACAAATAAACTTTAACATAATGCTTATTTAGAAAGAAAAAAAACTCAAACACTAAATAAGCATCTTTTAAGCCGCTTTTAAGCATTTGTCAAATAAAGTCATAAAAGGAACTTATAAAAAACCGATAAGTTTAAGTCTTAATAAATCCCAATAAACTCTCTTGCCAAACATATCATATAAACTACATAAAGTAGCTTATTTATTTAAAAACTTCATCCAAAACCAAACAAAATTAATAGCTTAATCTTTCAGGCTTAATAACCTCCTTATAAAGTTTGTAGATCAAATATTGATTTTTCCCTTATATGTTTTTCTGCAAGACCGGTCAATGCCGCCCTATATAGTTGACCTTTGTCTCTTTAATTGTGTTAAACTATGAAAATATATACGGTAAAATCCTAGTTTGGGTTTAGAATTTACAAGTTATTACTAGAGAAGTTGTAACCATTAGCCATGTTAACCTTATATATGTTGTAACCTGACCTGACCCGACTCGACCTAAACCGTTTTGATATGTTTTACAACACCAAAAATAACCTACTATTTTGTTAAAAAGAAAAGAGAATATATGAACCAGTTCCATTTACAATTACCACTACAAAAATTAGTGTCATGCTTTATGTTTAAAAAATAATTAAGCCTAGCTAGTGGTTGCACCAAAATCAACTAAATTTCCTCACATTCTTACTTCACTATTGACTCAAAACCTAACCCCATCACAAACTATGTGTATATAAACCACTCCTTAATTAGCTATCTAAGCACACAACGAACCATCTCTCGTAAACGTGACACGACACCCGCGATGTCCATCTCTCAGGGTCTCTTTCTAAGCCTTCTGCTTTCCGTTGCCTTTACTACATTCGCAGAAATACATAACTATGAGTTCAAAGTATGTCATGTTATGTACATTATTGTGTTCATTAGTTAACGTTCTATTTTCGCCTTTAAGTTGTACATTTTTTTGATGGTTGATACGTATTACTTTTGGATGTCGTTGTCATAGGTTCAAGAACAAGCAGCAACGAGGCTATGCAGAAACCATAGAATTGTTAATGTTAACGGACAGTTCCCTGGACCGACTATAGATGTACAAAACGGGGACACTCTTGCTGTCAAAGTCACAAATGCTTCCCCTTATAATATGACCATCCATTGGTATGTACACTTTTGATTCGTTAGTTTGCTTTTAATAAGTATACGCTAACGGTGTCAGTCACATGTTGCATAAGATAAGACGATGGTCAAGGATACCCTTGCCGTCATGTCTTTTGGCTACTTTGTTACGTAATTTATATCTCACTCCTTCGCCGTGAGATTGGTTAGGGTGGGATATCCTTCTATTATTTTTTATTTATCCTAATGGTTTGTTGTTTTTGTAGGCATGGATTACGACAACTGCGAAACCCATGGGCAGATGGACCTGAATTTGTGACCCAATGCCCAATTCGTCCAGGAGGAAGTTACACATACAGATTCACTATAACAGACCAGGAGGGAACACTATGGTGGCATGCACATAGTCGATGGCTACGAGCCACAGTCTATGGGGCACTTGTTATTCGTCCTAAGTCGGGCACTTCTTACCCCTTCCCAACACCCAAAGTCGAGTTTCCTGTTGTTCTAGGTACATTAATTTCATTTTTGGTTACCACAGACTTTTTTGGTTAAATGAAGTAATTTAATTCTTGTGAAAATGAATACAATAGGCGAATGGTGGGATAGAAAAGTGATCAGTGTTCTACGACAAGCGTTGTTCAGTGGCGCAGCTCCAAACGTATCAGATGCTATCACTATTAACGGGCAACCTGGTGATCTTTTTCGATGCTCCAGCCAAGGTTAATATTGTCCTAATTTTAAATCTACTAGAAAAACTTATCTATACATTGATGGATATTTATCGTCTTTGAACATATTTGTGTTATGCAGGTACAACGAAACTTATAGTGAACAAAGGCGACACAGTTCTTCTTAGAGTCATCAATGCTGCACTCAATCAACAACTCTTTTTCAGCGTTGCTAATCACAAACTAACCGTGGTGGCTACTGATGCTGTTTACACAAAACAATTTACGACTAATGTTATCATGGTGGGGCCCGGTCAAACCACCGACGTCCTCCTGACAGCTGACCAACAGCCTGGTCGCTACTACATGGCTGCACGAGCGTATGCAAGTGCTAGAAACGCTCCATTTGACAACACAACTGCCACAGCCATCTTAGAATACAAATCTGCTACTTCCCAACCAATTTTACCACAACTTCCAGCCTATAACGATACAAACACAGTCACTGCTTTCTCAAATCAACTAAAGAGTCCTGGAAAAGTAACCGTCCCTACTAAAATTGATGATAACTTGTTTATGACAATGGGATTCGGGTTTTTCAACTGCACTCCAGGACCTAGATGCCAAGGGCCTAATAACACGCGGTTTGGTGCTAGCATGAACAATGTATCCTTTGTACTTCCAAACCGAGTGTCGTTACTTCAAGCATACACACAAAAGATTCCAAATATCTACACACCAGACTTTCCTCCTGTTCCACCTGTCCAATTCGATTACACAGGTAACGTCCCTCGTGGGCTGTGGCAACCGGTTAAGGGGACAAAACTTTATAAGGTTAAGTTTGGTTCTAATGTCCAGATTGTGTTACAAGATACATCTATTTTCTCAACCGAGGATCACCCAGTTCATCTTCATGGATACCATTTCTTCATTGTTGGTCAGGGTTTTGGTA
Source organism: Senecio squalidus (assembly GCA_910822075.1). Taxonomy (NCBI): domain Eukaryota; kingdom Viridiplantae; phylum Streptophyta; class Magnoliopsida; order Asterales; family Asteraceae; genus Senecio; species Senecio squalidus. Next base: position 1,779,435 of record CAJVGC010000001.1, on the reverse strand, counting down.
ATTTCAATCCTTCTAGCGACACTGCTAACTTCAATCTTGTTGATCCACCACAAAGGAATACAGTCGATGTCCCGGTTGGGGGATGGGCAGCCATCAGATTTGTAGCGGATAATCCAGGAGTTTGGCTAATGCATTGTCACATAGATGCCCATTTGGCTTGGGGTTTTGCAATGGCTTTCATTGTTGAAAATGGAGTCGGGGAATCAGAGACTTTGCTACCTCCTCCTTCAGATCTGCCAGTATGTTAAGATGTTTGTGTGACGCGGTCAAGTGTTTGTTTTTTCTTTTACCCACTTTGCTTGATTACCCGAGCAAAGCATACATCAGTGTAACAGTGTTCATAGGTTTCAGATTCATCATACTTGCTTTATACTTGTATTCATCAGTTGATATATAGAAGTTGATGTGTTCTGTACACTCGTAATTTTAATATTTGTTCTTTGAGCTATGATTTTAAACTGTGATATTTAAATCCTAAATATACGCGGGCAACATATAATCTCTTAATTGTAAGAGAGGGAAGAAGATGATTTAAAGAGAAAAGAGGGTTTGGAAATCTTTCGGTTATCATATTAAACTAATAGTCGTGTCTAAATGTCGATGTGTGCGCTCCAGTAGTGTCACACATTTACAGTCACATATTTATTTACATTACTATGCATACAACTTATACCATAGTCATCAGAAGATGTCAAAGTGAACATAATTTTTAACAGACTAACTTAGCTGACGCCATATTTTACACATGCTGAATTGACTATGTAAAGCTGCTACATTATCTTGTTGCGAGGTGCTCGCAATACATAAAAATCGCATTGCGATGGGCATCCAAACGTCATCCTCCAAAAGCCGATTGCAATCTTATATGTTAAATGGTGTATATTATAGCGATATATTATTAAACAATACTGTATGCTTATTTAATACACCGATATGATGTAAGCACTATAATCACCCATACCCCGTGCTCTTATGGGGTCTTACTGCGTAATGAACTAGTGTTGGTGAAGGGGGACTGCGCCTCGAAAACAACAATGATTTCAACATGTTATAGTCATCACTCATCACAAGGACATCACCCAATGAAAGGGATGACCCAGCGACTGCGTATCCCACCAAAGCGGTTACCCGTTGAAGGCCTTCAGTGAGCTAGTGTTTTAAACACTTTATTGTTGATAACCACCATAACTTTTGTAAACTGATACGAACACTTAGCCAGGACCAACAAGTTGATGGTTAGCTAGTCAATCGACGATGAGGTGATTCAGAATTCGAGAATGAATCACGATACCGAAGATCCAAACACAAAAGAACAGATAGAATTAGAAGGAGAAAAAGGGAGTGGCGCCAAAGGGCATTTTTATATCATTCAACAACAATTACAAAAGATTATATAGTTACACTATTTCCCCTCTACTATGAGTACTTGCAGTTTCAGCCCCTTTAGTATTATTTAGACATGTAATATAAACCTTTGTAAGGTTGTTACCGCCAATAACTTCAAGAATTTTGGAAAAATATATATTCAATGAAAAAACATAAAATCATGATTTTGAAAGTAAATTGGTAAATTGTTTGTTTATTGAGTTGTCCAGACGACTAACTAATTCTCTATCTTATCATGTTATAATTTTAATGAGAGCAAGACAATAATTGTATTAAATTATTGTTTTGAAAAGTGATTTATGTTACGTGTTTTAGAGAAATATCATGAATTGATTTCTTTTATCGTATCTACTTGCTTATATCCCGTGTAATTTGCGAAGGATTTAATTGAAAAAAATATAATTAAGGGTAAATTACATAAATCGTCCATGTGGTTGGCCCACAGATTTGAAGAATTAGAGGCTATGTGTTTAAGTTCCGTTAGAGCTGATTTTTTAGTTATATATAATATGTTTGTAATAATTGTGTTTCTAAAAAGTAAAATAATAAAAAATAAATTAACTAATAATATAAGAATTGATAAGTAATAATGTTGGCCTAGATTTTACAAGCTATTTAAATGGAAATCAAAATAACTATATGAGTAAGATATTTTTATCATTATTTTGTGTCGAAAACTACTTTTTTCTTCTCTTTGAAAATACAAATTTCAACTTTATATATGTTATTTTCCCTTAACAAATATAAACTATTAGCCACAAAATTTAAAATATTTCTTCTATAAACTCCGAAAAGCATGTGTTAGAACCCATTAGACATCTTCATTCTATGGCTTATCAACTTTTTAATATTTCAATATGTCTAAACATAAACCATTACCACATAACTTTGTATTTCCAAAGTATAAAACAATAAACTGTTAAACTCAATGTACAAAATATACGACGAGTGACAAACCAGGAGAATTTGTTAAAACATAAAAATAATTCATTTTATGTCTGAAAGGTCATGCCAAAAACAAACTACCACAAAATTATTTACATAACCCGAAACCTTTATGATTACATACAACCCGAAGAGGTGAAACAAAAACTATTTTTTTTTTTTTTTGGAAAGGCAAATACTACAAACACACTATATACAATTCACCAAATTTACAATTCACCAAATTGTCTCCACCGAGACTTGAACCCATGACCTTCTAGTAAATGGGTCACCCACATACCGCTAGGCTAGAAGCCCTTTGGTAGGTGAAACAAAAACTATTACATTCAACGTATCTATCACAAGAGGAATGAGAAATTGACAGAAACCGTTTACGCAATAAATTTTTATAGAATATACTTTTTCGCTACCACTATATATCGGTCCTATACTAGTTTGATAATATGTCTTGAATCATTATTTTAAATATCTTATCAATTTCAAAAGATTGAAACAATAATTTTTTAAAAGATTGTAACAATAGGAATTAAAAAGTTGATAATATAATAATTGTTTTTTTTATAAGGATAGTTCCAGGTCTTAATAAGAATTTTTTTATTTATCTATATAGTGATAATATGAAAAAGTATTTAACATAATGAGACACTTTTAAAAACATTTAATAATCAGATTTATTTTCAATTTCCAAACATCCATTTATGAAAAAAAAGAACCGATTATAATTAAAATTAGTCTTTAATTTTAATGAAGATTTTAGAAAGAAAAAGAAAATACGTGACACAAACTTTCATAAACGATTTTACAAAACAAACAAATCAAAGGAAACCTATGTTTTACTTTTAGTGATTTATTATTTTAAAATATTTATAACGCATAATGGTTATAATGTTATATAATTTTCCCGTTATTTTTTAAATGACGGTTATAAAAATATTCATCATGTATAGACATGAGTTATTTAGGACCCTCTTATTTTCATAATTCTAATCAATGTTAACTTTGCCAACAAGGAAATTGTCTTTACACGAATGTTCAAGACTTTCCATGGTAAGAATAAACTCATTGTATGATCGAGCATGAATAAATATAAACACTAATTTTAGTTGTTATTGATTATGATATATTTTATGGATAGAATTTTTATCTATGATCACGTGTTATTGCAGGTAAACTCATGATCATGATCACAACAGTCTACGTGATCAAGGATCACAACCGTCTACGTTCTCACAGATCACAACAATCTACGTGATCACATATCACATCAGTCTACGTGATTACGGATCACTAACAGGTTCATGATCACTAATGTTTCTTATTATATTTCTATACGTTTTACTCTCATCTTGGCAGGTATCACAATCAACTAATATAGCCGTTGAAGACAAGGTTCAAGTCAAAGCACGAGGGACTTAAAATAAACGTTGAAGAGGGAGTCTAATGAAGATCCCACATATCTCGGAGCTGGGACGATCCCAAATATTTCGCTAAAGTTGTTATTTTCATTCTGTTATAAACCGAGGCAATGATCAATATAGGAACACATACAATCTCACCGGAATACTCACCTGAATTACAACAAAAACACTTAGAATCAATCATTTGTGCTCATCATTGTACTCATTACCGTTTTTATTAATAAGATAAACAAAGGTAAGGGGTTATTATACCTTTCCGAGGTTTTATGCCGGCAATCGAAAAGGATTAGGGACTTTCCTCGTAAACAACTGTGTTCATTTACCTTTTTTTTTTTTTACGTATTCTTTAACTTTTTTACATAATTTATCTCGTATTCATATATTGGTTTATCACAACACCTTACCTCACATAACTAATTTGATAGCGGAATTACCTTAGATAGTTTTTGGTCAAAACAATTTATAATAGTTATTCTAATTAAATTTGACATATTCAGTAACTTGGATATATCTTCAATCGTCTATGAAATTCACATTCCATAAAACATATGCTTATTAAAGGTGTTACAAAATTCTCTATTAAGTTGCCCTAAGAACCCTGGAGCCGCCCACCTTGACTCTATTATCTTCGATAACTGTATTAGAGATTCGTTCACTCTTATTCAATATTGTTATATGTTAGAATTACACAAAAATAAAAATTTCCAAATAAGCAATTTAAAAATACAAAAACACATTTGTTGCAACAATTTTGCTAAAGTGAAAACAAGCAAGTGAACCAACTATTTCAGCAAATGAACCCACTTCCCCACCTATACCAAACCTTGAACCAAAACTCAATAATTTCTAGTCATTATGACCCCACCAATAGAGAGTTAGAACTAATAATAAGTACGTCTATTCGTTTTTTAGATTAATATGTGTACTCGAAAACTATAGTATATAATTTAATCTAAACTATGTATAATTTAATCTAAACTAGAAATATATCCGTGTTGCGCGACAATGATGGATATAAGTGAGACTTTGACAGGCAAACACAAAATTAGTAATAAGCTTTACTTTTTTTTTGAAACTCCAAATGTGTTCTAATTTATCTATTTAATTTTTTTTTTATTAAGAGAGCACCAACGTAATGGGCGAAACATATTTTTTTTTGTTTTTATTGAAAAATGTTCGTAAATTATTTAATTTCATTTCTTTAAATATTGTTATATCTACATGGTCTTTTATTAATAGTTTGCGTTACTGATTCTTCTCACCGTTATCTTTTTTATTCAATAAAAGTTTTAGTTATAAACTTTGTTTATAAGAAAAAGTATATATATATTTAAACAACTTTTAGTTTATTTTATTAAGTGTTTTAATTTTATCTCACATTGATGAATGAGTAGAATAAAATTTTGTTTATAAAAAAAAGGTTTCATCGATTGTTTAAAACCTTTGTAGTACAAGTATGCATTATTGATTAGTATATAATAAAGGGATTTTCTATCATGTGCCATTAGGCACATGATAACATGTATATATTAATATTAAAAGTGTACTTTTGGTGTACTTTTGGTGTACTTTTAATATTAAAAATATACTTTTGATGTACTTTTAATATTAATATATACATGTTATCATGTGCCTAAGGGCACATGATAGAAAATCCATATAATAAAATATTAGTACTTAGCATTTTGTATATTTACATCATTTATATTTAAAATCAAATTATTATTTTTTAATTAATTAAAAACTTATGATATAATTTATTGAAACATAAATTTTCATATTATGAAAAAATAATATTTTATATAAACTTAGACTCTTGAACACAATTAAAGTATTACAAAATTTCATGGTTTAAACTAATTACATACCTACTTTTTAAAAAGTTTAATCTTTAATTTTAATATTAGAGTTATTAAGACTAAGTATTAAATGATATTTAAATAGTTTATTTATATTTTTATGTGTTACAAAATTCATGTATTAAAATCTTTTAATTAACCTATTAAAGATTTAAAACTATTAAAATAAAAAGGTTGAAAAAATTACTTAACTTAAAGTTACTAAAAACGGAATATTTATATCTATTATAAAAGAGTATAGATAATGAGAGAAAATATAAACTAATTGTAAACTGGTTTTTCATATTCATAGTTCTAATATAATTTTAATTTTATTTTAATATATAATAAAAGAAAGAATATAAATATCACAAAACGAAATAGGATAAGTTTAAGGGATCGCATCCATATACCATTTATCATGCATCACTATGGTATATAATTAAATTATTTTGTTGTGATATAATGGTAAATAATAGAAACGATAACATAATATTTAAATAATAAAAATGATATAATGGTAAATAATAAAATTGATAAGTTTGAGAAATAATAAATATAGTTAGTTATAATAAGCAAGTTTGAGCGATCGCATCCATATACCATTTATCATGCATCACTTCAAAAACAAGCCTCCAAAGAATATAACACAAAATATTAGCCAAGTTGTTGCACCAAAATCATCTTTGTAGTTGGTTTATATTCCCTGGATTCTAACTACACTATTGACTCATAACCTAATCCCATCACTTGTATATAAACCAACTCGTTTTCGCAATCTAAACACACAACTTAACAATCTTTCCTTCTTCTTCACTCGAGAGTGTTCGAAAAGAAGAAAGAAAGCTTAACACACGACACAAGTGATGTCCATTTCCCGGGGTCTCTTTCTGAGCCTTCTGCTTTCCTTTGTACTTACCACATTGGCGGAAACTCACTATCACGAGTTTAAAGTACGTCGTATTTTGCTATTGGTTTTAATTATTAATACTTATTGGTTTTTTATATTTCTAAGTATTACTTTGGTTGTCACAGGTTCAAGAAATAGCTGCAAGGAGACTATGTAAAAACCATAGAATAGTAGCGGTTAACGGACAGTTTCCAGGACCGACTCTAGAAGTTCGAAATGGGGATAGTGTTGCTATCAAAGTAACAAATGCCGCTCCATATAATGTCACAATCCATTGGTACTCAAATTATTTATGCTACACGCTTACTTTACATCGTTGATTAGAAACAAATTAATATGCCCGTTGCTATATGATATATGATGCTAATCATGCTATAATGGTTCGTTGTTTTTTCAGGCATGGATTACGCCAACTACGAAACCCATGGGCGGATGGACCTGAATATGTGACCCAATGTCCAATTCGTCCAGGAGGAAGTTATACATACAGATTCACCGTAACAGACCAGGAAGGAACATTGTGGTGGCATGCACATAGTCCATGGCTACGAGCCACGGTCCATGGTGCATTTGTTATTCGTCCTAAGTTGGGTTCTTCATACCCCTTTCCACAGCCCAAAATAGAATTTCCGGTTATTCTAGGTACATTAGCTTGAAGTCCTTTAACCAATGTAATTTTGTAATTCAGAAACCTTACTACTTCATCTTTGTCGATATATAAAACAGGTGAATGGTGGGATAGAAGGATCATTAGTGTCCTACGACAAGCGTTGTTCACTGGTGCAGCTCCTAATATTTCAGATGCAATCACTATTAATGGACAACCCGGTGATCTTTTCAGATGCTCGAGCCAAGGTTAGCTAATCATCTAAACTAGCTAATGTAAAACTGCTACAAATAATTTAACTCATTTACTGGCAAATTAAATTGTCAATAGTCAAGAAACTGTCGGTAAAATTACAAATATGACACCAAATTTAAATGAAATGTGATCGAGATAGACTTTTGACCCCCTTTTTTTTTTTTCTTTTCTTCGTGTAGTGAAATATCCATGGAGAAAAGCTATAATACATGATATTCTAACAAACTGATTGCTAGGGTGATTTATTACACAGGTACTACGAAACTTATAGTGAAGAAAGGAGACACAATTCTTTTGAGGGTCGTCAATGCTGCACTCAATCAACAACTCTTCTTCAGCGTTGCTAACCACAAACTAACCGTGGTCGCCACTGATGCTCTTTATACCAAGCAATTTACAACTAATGTCATCATGTTAGGTCCAGGTCAAACCACGGATGTCCTCCTGACGGCTGATCAACAACCTGGACGTTACTATATGGCTGCACGAGCCTATGAAAGTGCTATGAACGTTCCGTTTGACAATACCACCGCCACGGCTATCTTAGAATACAAATATAGCACTTCACAACCAATTCTACCCCGACTTCCAGCCTACAATGACACTAATACAGTCACCGCGTTTTCCAATCAATTAAAAAGTCTTGGTAGAGTAATAGTACCTACTAAAATTGACGAGAATCTGTTTTTCGCCGTGGGATTGGGGTTCTTTAACTGCACTCCTGGACCTAGATGTCAAGGGCCTAATAACACACGGTTTGGCGCTAGCATGAATAATGTATCCTTTGTACTTCCTAGACGAGCGTCTTTACTTCAAGCTTACACACAAAAGATCCCAAATATCTACACAACAGACTTCCCTCCTGTTCCACCTGTCCAATTTAATTACACTGGTAACGTCCCTCGTGGGCTATGGCAGCCGGTTAAGGGGACGAAACTTTACAACCTGAAGTTCGGTTCTAGTGTGCAAATTGTGTTGCAAGATACGTCTATTTTCTCAACCGAGGATCATCCAGTTCATCTTCATGGGTACCATTTCTACATTGTTGGTCAGGGTTTTGGTAATTTCAATCCGTCAAGAGATACTGCTAATTTCAATCTTGTTGATCCACCGCAAAGGAACACAATTGATGTCCCAGTTGGGGGATGGGCAGCAATAAGATTCGTAGCGGATAATCCAGGTAAAGTCGAATGAATTTATTAATATATAAGAGCAATTTCTAAAAAATAAAAAATGCAAGGTACACATCAAGTGTCATTTAATCCGGTTTCTTGCACTCATTTTGTGTCCCAATAGGTACCACACTTTCATATTGTGGTAAAATACTAAAATATGGGACACCTTTAGTGACATTTTGTTATTCTTTTTGTTTGTCACTAAATTTTTTTCTTCTAATAATGAAGATTTTTCAAATATTAAACATGAAATTAACATTAGAATTATGTAACAGGAGTTTGGTTTATGCATTGTCACATCGAAACTCATTTGGGTTGGGGTTTTGCAATGGCGTTCATCGTTGAAAATGGAGTGGGGGAAGCTGAAACAATACTACCTCCTCCGGCTGATTTGCCTCAATGTTAAGATCGTTAATTAGACGCGCAACATGCAACAAGCGATATATCTACATATACTTTTGTAATTTACTCCGATTATTTCTGTTTTCCTTTTCAATTTGCTTATTAAAGCAAAAATATGTAGCAATCTTGATAGATTTAATTTGGTGTGGATACTAGCTGTTTAATCAGTACATGTGTAATCTTTTGCCTAAAGAAGTAAATATAATGGTTGATTGAAGTCATTTATAAACAAGCAATTCTATACGCTCCTCTTGCGTTGATTAGATTACCTCTTTTCAACTTTATTTGATTTTTTCGATATAGTAAATTTTTTTGTTTTTGCTACGTAATCGAACTTCATAGATATAAATTTTTGTAAGGCGAAAGAACTACAATCATCGTCATATTTCACAACTTACACTCATCATATTTGCATATATTCTGGTGAAGACCGAAGAATATCACTATATGTTATCTTTTTTGTGACAAGAGTAGTAAAAGTTTATATTGTTTACTACACTCTTTTAAAAGATGTAAACCAAAAGTAAAGTTTTGGGTTCCTGACAACTTAAATGAAAAAAATGTGTCACAAAAAGTTATTGTCACTCTTTTTGTGTTACTACACCTCTTTACCGACAATACCTTTATCCACAACTTTATATAAACATTAAACATGTAGGTAACTTCCAGTGACACTTTTACTATGTCACGAGATAAATTCTTAGTAGTGAGTGTTTTGCTTTCATTTCAAAAAAGATTAACCAACTACTGCGTTAACCACTTTCGTATATATAACATCCTTTAATCAATCGTTAGAATTAGCTAACATAAAAATTGGATCGAGACAAGTGGGTGAAAAGGAAAACAATTTGGCGAAATCAATTGAAGGAGTTTGAAAAATAAAATCTGATGGAGTTTTTCTATGAAGAAAATTTTAGAAATTTTTTACTTTTTGTATACATAAATGAATTTTGCTAAACATACCTTCCGAGGCTATGATTAGAAGTCTATATATACATAATTGTATTGTATTTCAATAATAACGGATCCTCCATTTATAGATAATGCTATTACATACATCACTATTTCACTTATCTAAATTCTTTATCATAACTAATTGACAGAATTTGAATTATCTTGTTTAACTAGGTGATTAGCTTAACTAGAAGATGACGGAATCATGTTCTAGTTAATGAATTGATGAATTAAACAAGTAATCAAAAGTGGAAATGCAAAATATTGATTTTATTCAAAGCTAAGTTTTAGGAGGAAAGTTTGTTACAAGTGAAAAACCTACTATCAAGCACACACCCAACTGTAACCATCTCTCACTATTTATAACAATGAATCTAGACACTAAACTATTACATAAACATCCTTATATTCATTTAAAAATATTTCGGATTGACTCACTAACTTAAGTCTTCATTTAACTTCAACTCGGATGAACTTCATTTAACTTGGATGTAGAAACTTGTTCTTCTGACTTAAAAGTCTTCACGTTGATTATCTAAGGTTTAAGTCGAATGATGAACTTTGTTCACCCGCCTTAAACTCTTAGACAAAATATACAACTGATGTAGATTTTTAAGCTTCATCCATCACACAAATTATGCTCTAACAATCTCCTCCTTGGATGATCTTCCAAAATCTACACCTTTCTAGTTTAGCTCCATTCCCAACTTCAATCATCTATATCCCAGCTGAATCATTTCAACCTCAAGAGCAACAACTTTGTGAAATTGCTTTCCTATTATCCCATAATCTTCATGTTTCTCAAATGGTAGCTTATGGATAGTAAGTAAATCAGCATTTGATAGTTCTCTTAAATCAACATTCTCATACAATCTTTCATCTTCTCCATCTTTCCTTACCAGTACAATCTCATTATGAGGACAATCCATCCATCATCTTACAATTCTGGGTTTTTGATAAACAATGTTTACCCTCTTCATAGGAGCTTTTTCCATTGCTATTGACCTTCTTTTGGTTTTGAACCTTTTTCCAAAGTTAATGAAGCCCGTTTTAGCATATTCCATAATGAAGTCTTCATAGTCACCTCCTTGAGATCATCAGCATTTTCAGTTTACTCAACTGTCTTGCATCTTCCACAATGATTTTCTTCAGATCATCAGTAGTTTTGAAGTAAGTGACTTGAACACTTCCAGTTTGACTTCCCTTTCTTTTAATACCAATGGCTCCTCTGTATGGGTGAAATCTCCAACCAACAATTGGTGGAAGGATTTCCTTCATTCTGTTTGCCAATTCTAACTTTTCTGCTCTAGCATCCTCTTGAGTTTGCTCTCTAAAACTTTGTATGGGTGAACCAGCCGAGAATATTGGTTTAAGGGGAAGAATCTATGTTCCAAAAGTGTATATGAGAATTGAAACATTTGAATGTGATCTTAAACATGTACCACTTGAGGGGGAAGTTCACTTGTAATGTGATTTAACCTCAAGTAAGAAAAACAACTTTTGATTCAAAGAAAAAGGAATACTACTTTAACTCTATTACTACTGCTAGTTTGAGTTTTTTTTGCTCAAATTCATTTTTTGGAGTGTGCTTAATGGAGGGTAATTTGAGACATTGTAAAGCTTGGATTAGGAGCTTAATATGGTTAGTAGTTTTAAAGAGATATTCAAAGTTGCATATATTCAAGGTTCCCCTAGTGGATGATAACAAAAGGGGGAAGATATTACATAGATGATCTGATTTGCAACTTATATGAAGTGTGGTGGCATGGAACAAGAATTGAAGGCTTCAAAGTATCGAAAGTCTACTTAAGAAAAAGTTGCGTGTTTTGATAGAATTATCAACGGTAGAAGAAGTATCAACTTGTTCATAGAGATCTTAGTTGCAGTGGAAGTTTGTTGTTTGTTTTGTCATCATCGAAAAGGGGAAGATTGTTAGGATAATTTATTATCCATATTATTGATTTGATGAGGCAAAATATAAAAATGATAATGTACATTGATGAAACATGGAAAAGAAAAAGAAGAAATAGTAGTTTTAACAACATTATCAATAATAATTTGCATTGAAAAGACTTATTGCTTTGAATGTAAAAAACATAAGTTTAGGGGATATTGGTAGAATTGTTATTCTTGAGTTGCTAATCAAATAGTAGTGCTTACAATAATTAATGTTGAATATAACAGTTAGTAAATGGGCTTTAGGATTAGGAAGACACATGTTACATGTATAAAAATTATTGGATTTGTATTGCTTGACTGGCCTGACAACATAAATGGGCTTTTACAATAGGCTTGGGTTAGTATGTAAATACGATAAATACTAGCCACACTAATATGTCCTGTAATTTGAGCGGGTGTAGACTTTCGTATACTTGGTTTAGACCGAAACATTGAAAATAGATATGATGATAGTCTTTTAGTGAAAATGGATGCGTACTGAGATCGATATAAGAGGCAGAAGCATGTTGAATGGTGGGGTGACCATGGCTCACCCAGTAACCTCCACAACTACAATACGTACCTTTGTAATGAAGGAAAATTCCGAATTGAATGATGAAAGAATGGTAAGTATAGTTGGCGTAGAGAGACAAGAAAGTCTGCTCATTGCTTTGGTGGATATTAGACCCATTAATCACGAGATAGTTATTAATTTACCCAAGAATTATAAAGTGATATCAGAAAAGGAAGAAAATTTAGGGAATGGAGTATCTACTGAGTTTCGTTCTCCTATGACTCAAATCTCGATCTCAAAAATGAAAGAGAATAACCAAATTGAAAGTCGAAGGACTAATGTGGTTGACTTTAATGCAATTGAGTCAAATGTTCCCTCCTTCGAGTTAGTAGCTAATGTTCAAGTGAGTGACGAGATTTGTGAGGGTGATAATATTGATGAAGATCTTGACCAAGAGCATGTGTTTGATAAGTGAGCATGTGTTTGATGAGTGTGATTGCAAAATGTGGAAAAATCTTAGAAAGAAAATTGATGCAAAACGAAAAGAGAAAGAGAAGTTGCATGCAAAAAAGTTATTCGATGTTAATCGCAAAATCATTCCTTTCTTGGCTAAAAGGGTGAACAGTAAGAGGGCAAAAAAAAAAGAAACATGATTTCTAAGGCAAGGTTTGATAAAGTGGAATGTGTGGGAGTCCATGAAGACCTCGAGGTGTTAGAACAAGGTAAACTTTTCTCTTATAAAAAAAAAATATTCTTTTTCGAGTTAGATTTTTCGGATATATCTGAAATGAGTGATAAAGATTAAATGTGTGGTAGTTCTTTATTCAAGCGAGAATTATATGGTGTTTCAAGTTATAGCTTAAAGTATCTTTACTTCGATGTTGTTGGTCGCCTATTTCGGACCTCCTTTGAATCCTAACTTAAACTAATTGCGGAATATCAAGTTTAAGCAAGTAAACGGTGAAGAACAAGAGATATAATCAAATGATTGATTCTATTAAACTTACGTGAATGTTTACAAACACGAATAGAACCAAGAACACTCGATTACAACACTTTAACACTCAAGAACACTAATTACGTGACCTTAGACCTAGCTCACGTAACTCTCTCAGTAATGAATGCTCTGACAATGTTCAACAACCCCCATTAATGATTCTGAGCTAGCTATTTATACTAGACCCGAAACCCTAGAACAATTACGTTCACGTAACTCTTGGAAGAGAGTTACGTGCACGAAACTTACTAGTTACGTGCACGTAACTCAAGAGTTACGTGAATGTAACTTAGTTACTTGAATGTAACTTGTTCGTGAATGCGTTTGGACTTTACAACTCGATCTAATTACATGCTAACTCTACGACACGTTCAAATGAATACAAATACAGACAATAATGCTCCAACAAACTCCCCCTTGGATGTAGCTTGTATTCTTCAAAATTGTCTTGAACTTTTGGTGTCGAGAGAGAGATCGAGAGTTGTTTCCTTTAACTTCATAGAGACTTGTACGGTGTAAAGTTTGCAACCGTTATCTTGCGAATCTTTTCAGACAGCTAATCTTCATCATTAAGCAACGCGGCTCCATGAATATCAGCTTCGAGTCCTTGACTTCCAAGAAGTGCTAAACTCTTCAAGATCCGATCCTTAACTTTGTAAACCTGGCTTACAAAGACAAAACTGACCAAATACGTGTTTTTGTTCTTTAAACTGACAAAATTTCTCATTTTTCAGAAAACACGTGATAAAACCTTTTAACCATGAACGATACGTGACAACGAAGAAAATAAACGCAGAAATAAAATATTTTTGTATTTTTGTTTGTTTTCTTAACCTAAAACCAAAACTCTTTTTGTGGTTTTTAACTATAAGCTATTCACACTACTTTAGCAACCTACAAAAGGGCAAATCTTTTTGGATAGGGATTAGTTTGCTTTTAGGATCATATCGCAGAAGTCGAATCACAAGAATCAGCCGATTATTAGTATATTTGTCCTCTTAAATACAACATATATATCATACAAAGAATCTTCCGATTATTAAAATTACAACTGTTTATATGGATCCCACTTATATTTACACTTAGCTAAATCCGAACTCCCCTCAAAGCGTCATTAAACTTCCAGTATTTATTTAGGAAACCCGTCACCTTATTCCTATTTAGTTAACTACTCTAAGTATTGAAAATGCATACATATAGTATAGAGTTTAAGCACTTGTGCATTTTTCATAATTAGAGAAGCTTTTTGCTTTCTTTTTGTTTTTTTTTTTTTTATAAGTATATATTTTTTTATTTTTTTTTTGAGCTTAAAAGCTTTATAGACTCGTGAACTCCTCCCTCTGTCTTTGCCGTTTATCAAGTAAGCATCAAGAGTTACGGAATTCTTATTTGACTCTACTCTCCCCTTTATACTAACCGCACGGAAACTATGATTTCGCAACCTTATAGAATCCAGGGGCGCCTCAAGGATACGAGTTTTACTTAACTCCTCAACCTTTATACTAACCGCACGGAAACTATGATTTCGCAACCTTATAGAATCCAGGAGCGCCTCAAGGTGTTTAGGAGTTATTAATAAAAACTCTTTGAGTTTTAGAAAAGACGATTTATTATATTTTTTGATTTTCTCTCAATTTTTCTTTTCCTCGCTTTTTCTATTACTCTCAGATACTTATTTATATATATAATCCTATGGTGACAGATTCCAGGCACACCGAAAGTTTTCAGCTTGTCATTGAGATGAACAAACTTAACCGTGTTACCCATTAGAAACAGGTTCGGAAAATTGTTTATATGATATTGGCCGTACCTACTAATACATCGAACAAAGACTTATGATTCTAAATTTTAAAATCCGCGATGTACTATCATTTCCTAAGGTTTTCACAAACTTTCTCCCCCTCTTTTTATGTTTTTCTTATTTTTATTATTTTTGGAACTATACAAATCCTAAAAACTTAAAAAGAAAAGTTTCGAAGTCACGATCAAAAAATTTAGGTTTTTATCATTTTGGACGCTTTATACTCAATTGAAATTATTTAATCTTTTACTCAATGAGTTTCAAAAACTTTATACTCATCCGAGATTATTTAACTTTAGACTCGATGAGTTTCAAAACTTTAGACTCTTTTGAAAAGAGTTTTGCATTTAAGCAAAACGGTTTTTGTCCGAGTTCGCAACTGTTATATGTTGCGAAGTCTAAACACTTTAAACTTACCAAAATAGGTAAGAAAACTTACCTTCTCGGTTAAGAAGGAAATCTTTAAACTCATTTCAAGAGATAAAACCGATAAAATATTCAAACCTTTACACTTTATCTCGTGATAAAGAACCTTTACACTTGACGGGAAGGCATTTGATCAGTCCAGCATGTGTAAGCACTCGGAGCCTTCCAATCGTCAAGAATTATCTAGAAACCGTCTTTCCAGGAGAACTTGATCCATAACACGTATGTAAGCTCAGATGGTTCCTCCTGACACTGCGAATCACTTAAAAAACACGAGAACCGTAAAATTGAAAATAAAAGCTATAAACCTAAGAAAAGTTAAAATCTTTTTGTATTTTTTAATTTTAAGGGACTTAGATATTAAACTATAACTTAAACCAAAAATCTTTTTGAATTTTTTTTTTAATTTTTAAAAGAGTTAAATATTTACAAAAAATGGTTCGTGTCAAGCAATTTCTAAAGTGATGAGTCGGTTTAACTTGATCAGTTCCTCAAATCGCCCCTTATGAAAGCTTTAGTCAAAAGATCGGCCTTTTGATCTTCGGTAGCGATTTGGAGCAACGTGATCAAGTTCTTATCATAGCAATCCCGTATGAAATGAAAACGAATACTTATATGTTTCGTTTTCGAATGTTGCACCGGATTGCGTATGATGCACACCGCTGCTGTATTATCTATGTTAATGGGGGTGCGAGAAACAATCAAACCGTAATCACGTAGCTGATGCTGAATCCAGAGAACCTGAGAACAGCAACTTCCCGCTGCAATGTATTCAGCCTCCGCAGATGATAAGGATACCGCGGTTTGCTTCTTGCACTGCCACGAGACTAACCGTGATCCAAGGAACTGACATCCACCGGTCGTGGACTTCATGTCAGAATTGCATCCCCCATAATCCGAATCCGAATACGCCGTCAGCTCAAAGTCTTGATCGTCATAAGGATACCAGAGACCCAGAGTTGGTTTCCCCTTAAGATAACAGAGAATCCTCTTCACGGCCTTCAGGTGACATGCCTTAGGCGCAGCTTGATAGCGCGCGCACAAAGACACGGCAAAGGTGATATCCGGACGAGACGCTGTAAGATACATGAGTGAGCCTATCATTGATCGATACAGCTTCAGATCTACAACATCATCGTGAAGTGCCGGACCAAGTTTGTGATTGATCTCGAGAGGAGTGCTAACCGTTCTACAGTCTAGCATCTCGAAACGAGTCAAAATGTCTTGCACATACTTGGTCTGGTGGATATAAATTCCTTTCTTCGACTGCTTAACTTGCAAACCCAAAAAGAAGTTCATTTCCCCCATCGCACTCATCTCGAACCTTGACGTCATCAGCTTCTCGAACTCTTTACACATTGAGTCATCGGTAGACCCAAAGATGATGTCGTCGACGTAAATTTGGACCAGCAGCAAGTGTTCATTCTTTTTCTTTGTGAACAGGGTTTGATCAACTGAACCTCTTGCAAACCCGTTGTTTGTCAAGAAATCAGAGAGCGTTCCATACCAAGCTCTCGGGGCCTGGTGAAGACCATATAAGGCCTTGTTGAGCTTGTAAACGTGATCGGGATGTTCGTAATCCTCGAAGCCCGGTGGCTGCGCGACATAAATGTCTTCACGTATCTCGCCATAAAGGAACGCGCTCTTCACGTCAAGTTGATAAACCTTGAAACGCATGTGGGAAGCGAATGCAAGGAACAGCCGAATTGATTCCAAACGAGCAACCGGTGCGTAGACTTCATCGTAGTCTAGACCTTCTACTTGTTCGAAACCTTGAACAACTAAACGGGCTTTATTCCTTACAATCTCGCCTTTGTCATCTTTCTTAATCTTGAATACCCACTTCGTCTTCAAAATCTTTTCCCTCCTTGGAGCCTTGACCCTTTCCCACACATGTAACTTCAGAAACTGTTGAAGTTCTTCTTGCATTGCTTCTACCCAGAACGGATCATCTAGTGCAATGATGACGTTCTTCGGATCTATTTGGGATAGAAAACATGCTTCGAAGACCTCCAGAAGTGCAGGACTAGCCACGAATTCATCCAGGTGTACTGGACGTTTCTTTTCTCTCACAGATCTCCTCGGAGTGATAACATTCTCTGCTTCATTTCTTTCTTCATCACCTTCATTTTCTTGTACAACCTCCTGATTAATTACATTTTCCAACACCGGAGCTGGAATTTCTATTTCATCAGAAGGAGGAGCTGGATTCGAGACACCAGCAGTAGAAGTGTGAGGAGCGCTTTCGATGACATTAGATCCCTCTTCAATAGTTTCTTCAATCTCAGGTGCATCTTGAAAATCATTATCGTCTTCACTCTCTGAATCATCTGAGGCAGCTTTTGATGCAGCTTCTGATGCAGTTTCAGATGCAGTTTCAAAGTCTGGAGAATTTGGCCGAACCGGAGCTTGTTGAATAGCTGGAAGATCGATGAGGACCTGAATCGGTATCGGACCAGATGAAGTGGACGGAGATGCACCTTCACTTTGAGTGTGAAATTGATCAAAGAAAGTATCATCAATTCCAATTCCTCCCCCTTGCATCACGACCGCTTCATTTCTTGCAACCGGAAAGGAGACACTAGGAGGATCAATGTTGAACGACTGAAACAACGAATCATAATCGAAGAAGTGTGCCGGACCTTCACCCGGTGTAGGTGGAGTATACCGGAAACAAGTCACCTCATACGCTTCTTCAATTGTACCCGTCGTCTTATCAAATACCCTTTTACTGGGAGATTCAGCCGAATAACCAAGAAAATATCCAGGATGCGTCTTCTCGCCAAACTTGGAGATTCTTTCCTTGGTGATCATAATCTCACAAGGGCATCCGAATGGCTCGAGGAATTGCAGATTCGGCTTCCTTTTATTGATCAATTCGTAGCTCGTCTTGTTATGACGTTTGACCAAGGAAACCCGATTGAGGACATAGCATGCCGTATTAACTGCTTCGGCCCAGAATGATACTGGCAGTTTGGAGTCCGAAAGCATTGTACGGGCAGCTTCGATGAGAGTCCTATTCTTCCTTTCTGCAACCCCATTTTGTTGCGGAGTTCGTGGAGCGCTATACTGGTGAGAGATACCCTTAGAAATACAGAATAGCTCCATGTTGTTGTTTTTGAACTCCGTGCCATTGTCGCTTCGGATAGACCTGACCTTTAACTCGAGGAGGGTTTCTAGTCGAAGAAGGAGAAACTTTAGTCGTTCAGCCGTTTCATCCTTCCTCGCTAGGAAGAAAACCCACGAGAACCTCGAGTAGTCATCCGTGACTACCAAACAGTATAATTTCCCGCCTTTGCTCTTTACACTTACAGGACCGAAGAGATCCATGTGAAGTAACTCCAGTGGAGCAGAGACTGAGTTCACTAGCTTCGATGGATGAGACTTCTTGTGTTGCTTCCCCTTTACACATGACACGCATGAGTCATTCATAGCAAAGCTCATGTTTGGAACTCCAGTAACGAGCTCGTGCTTCACTAGATAGTTCATCCTTCGAAAGTTAATGTGCGCCATTCTTCGATGCCACATGATTGACTCCTTCTCCGAGGCTTTAGACACCAAGCACAAATGTTCTTCGCTTGATGAAGCCTTAGACATATCCAGATAGTATATGTCGTTGATTCTCGGAGCTCTTATCACGACCCAGGAGGGATCAATCACAAAACCTTCCCGCAGAATCATACACTCTTTGCTTGTGAACAGCGTAGAGAACTTCTCGTCACAAACTTGTGAAACGCTGAGAAGATTATGCTTTAACTCCTTAACGTAGTTGACCTTTTGAAAAGTCACTACTCCGTTGGAGATATTTCCTTGACCCGTTATTCTTCCACCCTTCTCCCCCGCAAACAGGACATTGCCACCATCAACCTCAATGTGATCGGTCAATAGATGACAATCCCCCGTCATGTGCCTGGAGCAACCACTATCGACACACCAAATATTCTTGCCGCTCGGTCGCTTAGATCGCCCCTGCACATTAAAAAAGAGGATTAGTTTTGAATGGGGACCCAAGCCTTAACAGACTTGGGTCGTCCATTGACGTCGAGAATGACCACATCAACCAATTTTGTGTTTTTCTTGTAGTTGGTTGAGGTTGATGTGTCACTCTGACGTTTGGGTGACCTTTGTTTTTCTTTAACAATACCAGTCAAGATTTCTTTGGGGCCGGTCTTGACTTGGGCTGAAGAAATATCAACTTTGGAGTTTAGTTGATCCTTCTTAGGGGATGCTTTACGTTTAAGGATTAATCCTTGCAAACGTGGACAAACCTTGGCAATGTGGCCCTCGTTTCTACAGTAGTAGCAAACTCTTGGATCATTTGACATGTCCATTTGAGTTGGAGAAGTTTGAATCTTCTCTTTTTGAGTTGCTACATGAGACACTTTTGGAATACGAGGAGGTGCCATGGTTTGAGGAGCTGGTTTAGAGGCAGTTGGTCTAGAGGCAGTTGGTCTAGACACTTTGGGAGGGAAGTTTGTAGGCTTAGAAGAAGAAGCCACTCCCTTAGTGAATATCTTTTCCATTGGGGTTTGGATTGTTAGAGCAGATTTGGTCTCTACCACTTTCTCCTTACCCTTAGGAGAAGACTTTGACTCAACTTTGGTCGGTTTGAGAGTCCTTTTCTCTTCACGCACTTGAAGTTGTTCAAACTTCTTGTCCATCTTAGTGATAAGACGGCTCTCAAGGCGTTGAATGACTTTTTCGAAAAGACTCTCTTGATGGGCAGTTAAATGGACGTCTTTTAGGTCATTTAAGTCTTTCGATTTATGGTCTGGACGTTCTAAAATGACTTTAGACTCATTTTCCTTTATGCTTGCTTCTAGACCAGTTACCTCAGCTTTTGGAGCTTCAGAGGTCATCGAAGAGGACTGAGCTATCTCTACGGACGAGCCATCTACTGGGATTGGGGTGAAATTCATTGGAGGGGGCATACTAGAATACCCCAGTCCACCCTTATCCTTAGTGTTCGTCCGTTGAGATTCGATCAACTGAGCCAGAATTTCTTTTGAGTTGGCAATGGAGGCTAACTTTCCCTGCAAAATGTCAATTTCGTTTTGTTTCTTGGCCGAGTTTAATTTTTCATCTGCAAGAGCATCAGAATACTCTTGGATTTTTGAAACATGTCGACCAATTATTATTTTAAGATCAGAAATCTCGACTTGTTTTTCCTTTTTAAAAGCAGTTAGCGTTCTGTTTTCTTTACACAAGGCATCATTTCTTAATCTAAAATCATTAGCTTCGACACTTAACTCTCTAGCAGAGGTACTCCATACAGTGAGCTTGGCCTCCAGCTCACTGCAGTTAGTACAAACCGGAGTGAAAGGATCGAAATCTACCTCAGGTTTAGGAGCATCTGACGTAGCCATTAGAGCAAGGTGATCCATCCTTGGTGCGATATCCTCATATGCATTCCAATCTACCCGATTATCCACAGCTATGAGCGCACTGGCATCCTTCTCAGCATCTTGAATTCGGAGATTCCTCGATGCTGGACCTTGATATCCTCCTTGTTGATAGCTTCGTCCTTGATGGGAGGCTTGACCTTGTTGTTGTTGACCATATCTTTCTCCGTGGTCATGTCGAGGGTCTTCACGAGAGTGTTGACCACATTCACGAGCAAAGTGCCCGTAATTGTTGCACTTAAAACACTTTACCCTCGACTTGTCGAAGCCCATCCCACTTTTCCTATCGCCCCCAACAAACTTCTTTCCCGTGCGATTGAGAAACCCTTTAATCCGCTTTGTCAGCATAGCCATATTCCATCGAATATCCATTTCATCTAGATCATCGGGATGAACCTGCTCGTAATCTTCCTCGTTGAGGGAGGAGCATGCGATCCGTCCGTCGATCAAGTCATTATATGCTGCAACGAAGCACGATTGTAAGCGATCAGGCTCCACATTCTGGGAACTAGAAGTGCTGAATCCCGTTTCCTTTCCTCTTCCTTGAGAATTTAAGAGGGGAGCTGCAAAAGCCGTATGCATTTCTCGTCTCGAAGAGCAAGTTCTACAAGCAGCGCATGAGGGACACAATGAATCGGTTGAGCTCAATACGGGAGGACTGCTTTGAACAGACGGAGGTAAGAAGCTTGAGGACGAAGGTACTTGGGTTGAGATATCCGAGAGGAAAGCAACTCCCGCATTGTCCCTAAGTACTTTCTGAGCAAACGTATTGCTGCCATAAGCCTTTTCTTGCATTTGCAGATTGGCTATACGAAGCTTGTCAATAAGATCCTCAAAGCTATAATCTCTTAACTCGGGTTTGTCTTTCAGAAGAAGCACACGAAATTCCCAGTGTGCCGGGAGACTATCCAAAAATCGTAAGTTTGTCTGGATCTTGCTGAACTCAACTTTTAACTCAAAGAGATCATTTATCAGCCGACTAAATCTCGAGATAAGCATATCTAGAGTCTCATTCTCTCCACATTTGAAGTTATCAAATTGTCGTCTCAACAAATCTGCTTTGACTTCTTTCATTTCCTCCGTACCTCCATATCTCTTCGCGATGGCGTTCCACAGATCGTGTGGATTATCGAGCATCCGGAAAATAGCTCTCATCTCATCGGTTAGACAGAACTGAATAGTTCCTAACGCTTTCTGATTTTTGAGATAGAGAACTTTCTCATCGTCAGTATAAGTAGAAGCAGCCCGATAGGTTTTAATACCGGTGGTTGTGTTGACATCATGGGGAGCTTCATACTTCGTGATAATAGGAGCCCATATGCCCGGATCAGTACACGCGACATAAGTCCTAAAACTCATCATCCAGTCCTCTACACTACGGTTCGGGTTGTATAAAGGAGGAAGTTGAGGGTTACGGCTTGTCTCCATATTGAGCGAATTAGAATTTGTAGCTAAAGCCATCACTAATACACACAAATTCCCAAAATCTGCAGCTTACGAATACCCAAATATCTAACCTAACACCCACCTAAACTTTCCAACGAAAATCGGGCAGAGTAACGGCTTGAAAGTGAGTAAACGAACGATTTCAGAACCAGAGTTACGTGCACGAAATAACCAATTTCGTGAGCGTAATTACCAACTTACGTGATGAGGTGTCTAAATTTCGTGAACGAAATACTGAGTTTCGTGAACGTAATACCAGAATTTCGTGAGCGTAATCAACAATTTCGTGAACGTAATTATCAATTACGTGCTCTAAAAACCAAAGTTACGTGATGTATTACGTGCAGAATAGCTCAATTACGTGACAGCAGCAGAATTTTCCAAAAAATCGCCGTAAACGGAGAAATACTCAAAACTAGGTGCCCATCTTCTGCAGATATCTAATACTACCTATTGTAGACGTAATATCTGAACCTCAGCTCCAAACTCCGGCTAGAATGACCTAGATCTACAAAATCCGAAATAAAGTACACTTTCTTCAAATCTTAGATCTAACCCAAATCAGCCAAAATCTTCACCAAACAGATTCAAAGACCTCTATATGCAAGTATAGAGGCTCTGATACCACTTGTTGGTCGCCTATTTCGGACCTCCTTTGAATCCTAACTTAAACTAATTGCGGAATATCAAGTTTAAGCAAGTAAACGGTGAAGAACAAGAGATATAATCAAATGATTGATTCTATTAAACTTACGTGAATGTTTACAAACACGAATAGAACCAAGAACACTCGATTACAACACTTTAACACTCAAGAACACTAATTACGTGACCTTAGACCTAGCTCACGTAACTCTCTCAGTAATGAATGCTCTGACAATGTTCAACAACCCCCATTAATGATTCTGAGCTAGCTATTTATACTAGACCCGAAACCCTAGAACAATTACGTTCACGTAACTCTTGGAAGAGAGTTACGTGCACGAAACTTACTAGTTACGTGCACGTAACTCAAGAGTTACGTGAATGTAACTTAGTTACTTGAATGTAACTTGTTCGTGAATGCGTTTGGACTTTACAACTCGATCTAATTACATGCTAACTCTACGACACGTTCAAATGAATACAAATACAGACAATAATGCTCCAACAGATGTGAAGGGAGTTTTCGCCATTCCAGTTCTGTCGTTGGCTATAGAGTGAAGTCGGTTGCTTTGTTTGCTAGGTTCTCATATATTTATTTGTTGGAGACCCCTCTCGTCATAATCTAGTCATATTTTGGATTCTAAGAGTCTATAGTTAGGTGATAGTAATATGTTTCAGCTAGCTTCGGCTAATTTGTAGTTGAATTTAGCTTACTTTCTTCTGGGATGGCTACCAATCACCTTCTTTTGTTTGTGAATGATCTTTCATCCATTTACGTTGTTTCTAGTTTATTTACCAAATTATATCTTTCTTTTTTTTTTCAATTTAAAGTTCTTTTTTGCCTTCTTAAAAAATAAAGTTATATGATAACCTACCCAAGAAACAAGGGAGTAAAATATAAAGTTCATCTTTTACTCAAAATATAAATATAAAGTTAATTTGTGTAGTGATTATACATATCTTGTAGATCATTACCGTTGAATTTTTATCAAAAAATTATAAGACCTTTTATTTTTCCATTTCCATCTATTTAATTTGTTGCATTTTATTCAAATTTTGCTATTATTTCAATAAGATTAATCATGATGTTTTAATTTTTAATTTAATTTCCGCCTGCTTCTTTTCCTCTTGACTTATTGAATTTAAATATATAAAATTCTTTCATAATCTTACCTTATTACTCTTATACAGTTAGAAATTAGTTTTTTGAAAAGACAGAGAAATTGCTTACGGGAAAAAAGAAAGTGTAAGTTTTTACTTTCAATAAAAAGATTATTGAAAATTATAGAGAGAGTGAAAATAACAGTTCGGTTAGCAACTCTTCGAGTTTATAATGTATACTATAATTTTTTTTTTTTTTGAGAGCTAGTTTCCTACACTGTAAAAAAAATCATACTTTAAGTATAAAATTTACTTTTAGCTTATTTTGTTAATGAAAATTGTAAGCATTTCTATATGAACAAATTCATCGTGACCCTGTTACATTTAATCATTTGATAAGTTGTTCATACACTTTAGTGTTTGATAAGTTATTTGGCCCATCGGGTATGAAATTGTGGTTTCGCCATTAATCGATATGGAACTTGAAGTACTGAAATACGGCCCGTTGCAACTTTACTCGCGAACAAGGGAATGCCAATCTCAATATGTGTTGGTCCATTGACGATGAACATGATTGGAAGACATGTAAATGGTATTGACATTGTCGCAATAGGAAATGGTTATTGTAAAGAACGGAGTGCATGTGTAGTTCGCGATATAGATTTCGCAAATGTGCAGTTTTGGCTACGACATTCGCAATTCCCCGATATTCGACTTCAACACTACTAGATCGAGATAAACTTAATAGCTTGTTGTATACCGACGTGAGGTGGGGCACTCACCCGGTCAACATCTGACTAACTTGTGATTTGAGTCATGGGCAGAAGCATATAACTGAAGTCACTAGGGTACGTTTTAGGGCATGGAAGTGAAACTCTTTTGTAGATCATGTATGAAAGACATGCATTATTGGATCAAACCTAGTGAATGTCAGTGAATGTGCCACACCTAACACCAACACGCAATATCGTGTCGCACCTTTCTAGTGGCGACATGTGGCCCGTCATGGTTTTCATGCCGACACAGTGCATTACACCTCGTAAACATTTTTTTTACACTCTTTTTATATTTTTCTCTAAGCGTAGATTTTCTCCAACTCTTACATTTTTTTTACACTCTTTTTATATTTTTCTCTAAGCGTAGATTTTCTCCAACTCTTTTTATATTCAAGGGTATCCAATTTTTTTTACCACAACATAGGAGGATGACGTTATCATCATCTATGAGACTCGTGACTCAAAATTCCCGGGTTTTGATTCATGACTCGACGTAATCAGGATTTCTACTCAAACCCAACTAAACCCTGACATGATTCGTAAAAGTTGCTAAAAAAATGTATATATAATTTGATTATGAGTACGAGGATGACGTCACAATTATCTACTTACACATGGCATAATGTAATTTGATTATGCGTAAATGGCTCGATTTCTTGATCTAATAATTCCATGCTACGTGAAAGTAGCAATAATTATATGTGTTTTATTGAAAGTCTTGACATTTCTCTACATATGCATTACCCTTTAAAAACGATATTTATTTTCACTCTCTCAAAAATTGAACAATGATAGACAAGACTAAAAAAACTAGGCCCATAAATAAGCCTAAATCATATATTAACTTATCATTTTTTAAATTAACCAATCCGATTTTTAGGTTTCCATTTAGACTCAGCCTAATTAATCTTATTAATTATTTTCCCAAAAAATTTAATAAAATTATATCTATGTGACACACAAAGACACAAAATAAACAAAACCTCATCTTTTATAAAAATATGAAAACTTTTTTTTATTCGTATGGAAACCAAAAATTTTAACAACTTTTTTTATTCATTGATTCGATCGGGCTAAAAAATCATACACTAAATAAAATTAAAGTTCACAAAAGCTTGTAAAAGAACAAGAAAACTAGACACAATAAAATTTTATAGCACGAAAATTACTAAATTATATGTTTGACAATGGAAACAATTAAAAATTTAAATGGATAGCATTGTAGAAAAAACTAAAATATAAAAAGCAAAAACTAAATAAAACCATAAAATAATAGTATTCCCCCTTTTACTTTCTTTTACGTGACCAGATACCACTTTTACTTTAAGAAAAATACATTTTATAATTATCGTACTATATAAAAAAGTTCATCTGAGTCATTATACATATATTATGTTTCGATACATCACTTTAGTAAAATAAACATTCTAATTGAAACATTGTTTCTCATTTTCACGGTTTTTCACCGATGAGAGTCAAGGGGAAGTAAACACAATATTTGTACAATGACCCAAATGAACTTTTTTGGATAGTACGATGACTATACAGTGCATTTTTCCTAAAAAAAATGAGAGTCAAGGAGAAAGATTAGGTTAAAAAAAATGACGTGACAACACTAACCGGTTAACAAAAGGTAGCAGGTAAACGAAATTATCAAATTGAACGTTTGTTTGAAGTAAAGATTATAATTTAAAAATTGTATTATACTAAAGTGATGTATTTAAACACAATATTTGTATAATGACTAAGAAAAACTTTTTTGAATGATATGATAACTATACATAACATTTCCCTTTACTTTAATTGGTAAATATTTGATTCTTTTTCTTTACTTCATCTTCAACCTACCTATTTTCTTTCATATCCTCTCCAACCATACATACAACCCGCCAACTCAAAATGTCGACAACTTTATTTTACCAAAATAAATATAGCGAAGATTCAGGGGTATCCTATTATTTAGCGACGGATATCCAAACAATATAATCAAGAAAAAAAAATATACTATATACCGGAGGCTACCCCTGCAGCAAACGTAGGTCCGCCCTGTTTACGACCTCTACTAACACATGTATTATCAATATAAGGGGATGCTTGGTTGGGGTTTATAGATAGTAATAAATGATAATGATAATCAATAAACATGGTTGGTCTCATATAATGCTATTAGTCATTACCCCTTATTACCCAATAACGCATTACCCACTAAATTGAGGTTAATACCTTTCATTACCCACTATTATAATTATCATTTCCATTGTATTCCATACTATTATCATTATCATTTCCTTTTCCATTAACTAACACAAACCAAGCACACCCTAAGTATAGGGTGAAAATTATTGTGACGAAACAACTAAACGACATGAGATAAGTATGGTCTATACTAGAAAAATATGGATATTGTGAGATATCCGATAAGCGGGTGAGAAAATATTGATTTAATTTTTTTATTTTATTTTAAAATTGACAATATAAAAAAGCACATAAAATATGAATCAAAACCTGAGACAGTTGGGTTGGGTTCGGGGACGGGTTGGCAGGTTTGGAGCCGTGTATGGGCACAAAATTATTTCTTTTGCGGGTTCGGATATGGATTTGGGTTTTGTCAAATCTCCTCCAGATTATCCGTATCCGTACCCATACCCGTACCCATACACATATTAAGTCTTTTTTTTCTTTCTTTTTTTTTTATTTATTTATAGAAAAAATACATATTACTAATAATAACTTTTTATATTATATACTTTAATTGATTTCACATCTTAAATTATATCCTTTAAAATAATCGTTTAAAATTTTTGAAATGTCAATAATGAATTAGGTATTTTGTTGGGTTTTAGTAATTCGTTAAATTTTTTTTTATCCCTAACTCGATATTTTGCCTAGCATAAATGTAAATGGGTATACCCGAAAAACCGATGGGTAAAACTATATGGGTATCCGATGGATATTGGGTTGGATATTGGTATGAGTTTTATAAATGGGTGCGGGTACATGTTTAGTGATATCCGCCCCGAACCCTCCCCGTTGCCATCCCTAACCACTTCTACTCCTAATTAGTGCGCCCAATTCCTTAGGTTTAGGTTTTGTGTTTGATTTATGTTTTTTGGAACCGGCAAATATTATTAATAGACAATTCCACTAGCAAGGAGCTAAAAGACGGACACAAAAAACAAATTATAAAGCTAATATACAGACATAAAAATAGGGAAATCACCCGATTTAATCAAACAAAGTTACCTTTCCCCTGTATGTTAGGTAAGGAAAAATAAAATGTAAAAAGTTAATAAAAGTGAAATAAATAAGGAGTCAGCTGTATTGACGCCGCCAAGTGACAGTACATGTACTCAGGCTCTGTGTACAAGTTAATACTGCATTAAACACACCAAATATGAGTGGTAATATCTGACAATTCCAACTAACCATTTTATACATGTAATCATTGAGTGGGTCCATGTCTGGCCCAACTATCTATTTTATCTCATATTTGTGGGGTTCAATCTATTTAAATTGTTCTTCATTATATTTTTTTTTTCACTTTTTTTTTTTTTTTTATTTAATTCTATTTTATTTTTTTAAAGACAAAGCTTTTTATTAAACATCTACCTCAAAATTAGGCTATAAGTTGAAAAACTAATAACGTCTATTCTACTACATAATTCAATGTATTTAGATCTATAAGAAAAAAACACTCCATAGGTTTGGAAGTCTACGTATTCCAATCAAGTTTTCCGCAATTGTTTCTATCGGCATTCCAAAGATAGGAAAGATTTTGATTTGTTGGGAAAATGTCAGATTCTAACAAAATTAAATATTTTTTTATTTTTATATACAAATGTCTATTAAACATGATAAACTTAAGCCCCTATAAGTCTTCAAAATCTAAGCGTCAAACACACCATTATACGAGGTATAACCTAGTGAGGCGAAGGTTTTTGTGCTAACGTTTATACTTGTCACATACGGTGAAGTTTCGGCTAGTTGGCTAGTTTGTTTTCGTCAAGTTAGTTGTGTTAAAGGGTTAGGTTCTTTGTGTTTCTTTGTCTCATATGTATTTTTAGTTTTCGTTATTCTCTTTATGTGTTTCGTTTAATAAAATTTGATCATTTTAATTTTTTTTTTTTTTTAAAGTTTTGTTTCACTTATATAAAACCATATTAATGAGTCCAAGCATCATCACATGCACGCTTTGGGACTTTAAAGTTTAACATGTTTAATGCATTCCAGTCTCTCAGTTTTTACATGGACCAAGTAACCACTTGAATCAAGGTTACTTCATACCAAGGTACTATTCTGGTCATTAATAAATTGAAGTAATATATTATTTAGTTTTTAAAATAAAATGTGACCTTTAATATAATAAAGATGTCATTATATTTTTTTTATTAGATGTGTGAGTAATCAATCACATAATATAGAAAGATCCAACTTTTATACAATATATACGTTTCGTATAGGCTTCTAACTTTCTAAGATGTTTAGAGTTTAGGTCATTTGGTTTACCCAATATTTTTTTTCAAAGAATTAGGAGTGTATTCGTGTTACGTGACGGATAATTTTCTTTCCATTTGAAATCGTATACATACAATTTTTTAAGTTTAACTTGTTTGAAGTAGTGTCACTTTTATGGTTATTAGAGATAGATTTTTTTACGTGAAATGTCACTATGTAAAAAGAATTATGAGTAGACGACATGTGTTTTTACAACATGTCTTTGTTGAATGCATAATAAATTAAGAATATAAACTTCTAAAGGTAAAAAAAACATGCTCGTTAATACAAAAATAACTCATGAACATAATTACAATAATATGAAATTTCTTAACTACATTTTTGTTTTGGAAAAAATGAAATTACAATCATAAGGAAACACGTATATATATTTTTCATATTCATTGGAACACTTTAGGCAAACTCCAAATCGTCCGTGGACAAGAGTGATGTTGGGTATATGATTAAACCTTTAGCCTTTCATGACACGACGCGTTTTGGTGGCTACAGACATTGCAGAGCTTAGAAACTTTGTAGTTAAGCGTGCTTGGACCAGAGTAGTTCCAGGATGGGTGACCCCCCTGGGAAGCTCGGCCAAAAACAAATCTGTGAGTCTTGCTGGCAGAGCAAACAATATCGTGGACATGAAAAGGCGGGGTGTTACATTCATCGCACAACACTTCCTGATAGATCATATTTCTTGGTTGTGTATTACCTCAATCTCCAATTTTCCATTGATATTATGAACAAATAAGAAAGAATGACCTTGGTCGGATAAATAAGTTATAAATACATACTTTTGGATATTAATTGTATTTACTACGGAGTAATTGAGATTAGTTGTATTGACTAACTTTAAAATTGTATTAATGTGATGATTTATATTGACCAATAACAGAAATTGAATTGATGTAGATAAAGTTAATTAATAGTGTGGGTTAATGATTTAATAGTCATTACAAATATCTTTCAAATAGAAAGTTTTAAAACTTAAAATTAAGAGTAATGTAAATAATAAAATTATTTGTTTTTTAATTATTCTTTGGAATCATATATGGTTATAAACCAAATCTTTCCCACTTAAGAGTATTTGGTTGTCTGTCTTTTGTACCAATTTAAACATCAGTGACAAATTTTCAAATAAATCTGAAAAATGTGTCTTCATTGGGTATGCCTCCTCAAAAAAGGCATACAAACTTATCAACCTCGATACAAAAATTGTCATTTTTTTTTTACAGAAATGTCAAGTTTTATGAGGATACCTTCCCCTATAAACTTTGACACTATGAACTAAGCACTTTCTTAACTGAGAAAGAAACACACATAAACTTCTTTAACTCTTTTGAAAATGATCAACCAAAACTCTCAATACCCAATGATGAAAGGGAAGAAATCTTCCTGATTGTGATTGTGAAGGCAGTGCTCAAACATTCACTCAAACAATGAATGACTTGAACACAACAACACAACATGAGGGGCCTAACTCATCTGTGGGCAATGAACACAATCAAACCAACCCAGACCCAAACACTGTTGAGGAAGAACCTGTTGAAACTACTACTGTTAGAAGGTCCAGTAGAAACACTTCCCTTCCCAAAAAGCTTGATGGTTTTCAAATAAATATCAAAGTAAGATATGGCCTTGAAAAAGTCACAAATTACTCTAAATTAAACCCTGAAAGCTTCTGTTTTATCTCAAATCTCAACAAAAGTATGGAACCATCATCCTATTGGGAAACTTGCAAGTTAAAGCAACGGGTTGAGGCCATGAATGCTGAAATGGAAGCCCTTTTAAGAAATGGCACCTAGGAGGAATGGCATCAAAAACTCACACACACTCTCCTTGAAAATGGCTTTACTCAAAGCATAAATGACTACTCCCTCTACACTAAAACTGTCGGGAACACTTTTTTAGTCCTACTTGTGTATGTTGATGACATCATTTTAACTGGAAACAACTTGGATGAAATCAACAACTTTAAACAATTTCTTAGTAGCAAATTCTCAATTAAGGACCTCGAAATACTAAAATATTTTTCTGGGAATTGAAAGTTTAGAAACTAAAACATGGTGTGTCTATGAATCAAAGGAATTATTGCCTAGAACTCTTAAGTGAGTTTGGCTTACTTGGGTGTATCCCCCTCAACACACCCATGGAACAAAACATCTCCATTAATCCCTCTGAAAATGACCAAGATACATTACTTGTTAACATCAATGAGTATCAAAAACTGATGGGAAAACTGATCTACCTCACTCACACCAGGCCTGATATTTCCTACTATGTCCACTGTCTTAGTCAGTATATGCATGCTCCCTTAGAATCTCATCTAAAACTTGCCTTTCATGTGTTGAGATATCTCAAACAATCACCTGGAAAGGGAGTCCTAATTGAGAAAAACAAATCCATAGACTTACATGCATTTGTTGATGCAGATTATGGAAAATGTCTTGCTGACAGGAAATCAGTCACTGGATTCAGTGTGTTCCTAAATGGAAATTTGATCTCTTGGAAAAGCAAGAAACAAAACATTGTGTCTAGATCATCAGCTGAATTTGAGTACATAGTCCTTGCCTCTGTTACTACAAAAGTCATTGTTCTTAAACAAATATATTAACAATTAATTAACAAATATATTAACAATTAATTAACAAACAATTACAAATCTCAAAAATATAGAAACATCTATAAAGTTTGCATAATGTTAAGTTGAAAGATTAATGATTATATCAGAAGATTCAGCTTAGCTTACGTGAGTTTTTTAGTTATTTATTAATGAATTTTTCTTCTATCTTATTAATTAATTAATAATTTAACTCAAATATATTTTAATCACAAGAAAGTAGGGTAACAACTCTAAACTTTGCAATCTATGTATCTTGAGAACAATAGACAATATCTTCATTGTTTCTATATGATATATTATCGCAAAATGGAAAGTGTAATATACAATGACCAATAATGAATAGACGTCTCCTTGGTTATTTTAGTACTACTATTTTTAATGTATCTTTTGGCTTTTTATGGATTATTAACAGTTGATTATTTATGTTGTGCTACAATTCGACTATTTGTTTCTCTCTTCTAAACAAAAACTTTTGTATGTATATGTTCAACGGGGTATGCCAGGTCTTTGAGTTGCTTTTACGAGTCTCTTATGTCATCTTATAACGAAAGATATCAAAACGAACATGTTACGTCATATGAAGTTATCATATTTTCTTAACAAACATTCGTACAATACTTGATCTATACTTTTCTTCTAGGCTTCTAGCCATGACTCGAACCTCACTGTTTAAGTTTAAAACACTTTACTTGCACCTTAAATACCGCTAGTTCGGTTATGTGTTTGTATACACGATATTATGCCGAGCACATAAACAAAAAAAATCAATCTCACCTACGTCTAACCAAGTTTAACATCACCGAATCCATATTAATCGTCAATAAGCAAAGTATCTTTCAAACAGTTTCAAGAATATGCCCCTTAGTGTTTTACCAATTTACCCAAAGAAAGACAAGTTGGCAACAAATAAACATTAATTAAACGTGATTATATTAACACTAACAAACATAAGAAAAAGAATGATGTTATATATATGATGGTCCCATATGATCAAAAATAAAATTGTATTGTCCCAATCCATTGATACACGTCATTTAATTGTAGTGTATAAATACGTAACGACAAAGTTAAATTGGAATAATTTTGATCGAGATGTAAAGAGAGTAAAATAGTAATAAAAATACGTGATCCAAACGAAGTTATGAAGTCAACATCTTGATTAATTCATTAAAGAGTGCCATCTGCAACCAAACATGGACAATTTAAACCCTAGCCATTATTGTACCACTAAAAGTTAGAAATGACATGTAAGAAAAAATATATAAATTAGTTATAAATTATATCCATTAACCGTTGCTAACAACACATATCTTATCTATAATTGCAGATAAGACCGTGTGAGGTTTTTAAAAAATAAAGAGAATAGATCATGTGCGGTCTAACACACAATTGTTTGTACGTAATACATATTGCTAGCAGTACAATTCATTTACTCATGGCGTTATTTATGAACATGACGGTTGTTATATGGTTTCATTTCTATTTGTTACACATATTTTCCATATTAAGGATTAATAGTTATATCTATGTAGGTTGTGGTTTATAAGTTAAAATATAAATTAAATTTTTTTTTATGCTACTAATTTCCTTAGAAGCATGATTGTTATTAAGATAATACATATAATTAATAAGTGTTTTTTTTTAACTTATAATTTTAGAATTATTGTTATCAAAACTCCGACTGTCATTATCTTAGAGTTAATTCGAGCCGAGTTTTTTTTTTTCTTAACAGTTTTAAGAGAAAATTTTATCAACTTAAGTAAGCTTTTAGGTAAAGTTTTTTAAGGTTTCAAATTGGATTAATACGACAATGTCAATAAATATGCATGGTTTCTTACAAATTCCATATTATATAGTTAATAATTAAATATTAACTTATGAAAAATACTATAAATCAACAAAAGTAATATCATGAATTGGATCTAAAACATATGTTTCAATTTTTAACGCGTGTATAAAAAGATGGTAGATAGGATTTTTAAAGATGGTTATCTTAAATATGGGGCTTATATTTTGAATATAAACCATATTTATATATATCTGGCATGAAGAAGAGAATCCAGAAAGATGCCCTTGAAGGTTTATAAAAAGAATGCATAGAGGCAAGAGATATACCGATATATGATCTTCAACATGTTCGTCATCGACAATGTTATTGGGAGATATAGAGTACAAAGAAGCCGTGAGGCTCAGGATAGACAGCGCCTTCGTTTGACATTATATGAACATGTATGCATACATGATGTATTTGTTGCAAACATGTTCTATATGTACATAGGCGCTATCCCTCCTGAGCTTTACAGATTCTTTCCTACTGTTTTGTATGTCTCGTCCACATCCATCTACTATCACATTTCTTAGTGTTTCATATGTATACATATATGCAAATATATGTATGTATGATTATATACATGTATATGTGTGAGAGAGAGTACAAATGAAGAGTTTTGATGTTGGTGGGAAGAAAGCCAAAGGGGTAAGGTAGTATTTATAAGAGGGGTTGGGTTGGGGTGTGGTTAAGGGTGATTGTTTATTTACTTGACGATGTGATTTGATAATGGGAATAAATTGAATGGTCGGTTTTTGACCAAACAATTTATGGGTTTCTTTGATGGAGGGCCTGACCCCATACGCGGTTTCAATTTGTTATTTATATGAATTTGTTTTTTATACCGTCAATGTTTAATAAAATGAAGCTTATATATCTAACATATCTAAGTACTAGCAATAAGAAAGAAGATAGTCAAAGATGACAAAGGAAATTGTAGGTGATTTATGTATTTACTAGATTCGTATGTGAATTAACGTTTATATCAGTCTTTATATTGTTTGATTGAATATTGATATTGAATGTTTGATTAATTATATGCTTGAACGTTTACGTCGTTATGAATTAATCAAATATGTGTTTTGTGATGTTTTAATAATATTCAGACTCATTCGCACGGATAAGGATGATATCCGTGCGCATGAAGATTACATTCGCACGAATCAGTTAAGTAAACAAAAGGTTTGTTAACAAGTTACATTCGTACGGACGAGGATGATGTCCGCACGAATAGGATCTCATTCGTACGGATGAGATCACATCCGTACGGATGAAAAGCTGGGCCTATATCTACCCAGCTAGAATTCTGCATTCAAAAAGGTTTGCTAGGGTTTCTTTCGTTCGTGCCGAATTGCTGCTCTTGTGTTTTCTGGTATTCCAAAGTGTTAGTAACGTATAAACAATCATCCGAATAGTCTTCCTTAGGTCCGATCTTATCAACTATCGTTGGTTTGATTCCGTTTCCGAAGGTTCCATATTCGCTAGATAATCGATAGGTTATTTCCGCTAGTCTATTGATATAACGTTGACGTATTAAGATTCTTACAACCCCAACAAAGTGGTATCAGAGCGTTGGTTGTAGAAATCAACGTTCTTCTAGCGATTCTTAAGATTTTTCGTTTTTGATTGATTCTTAAAGTTTGGAATTTTATGTTCAAAACCTTGTTTTTATTGTCTTAAAACGTTTCTGGGTAGTTTAGATTAAGATCTGGGCAAATAGAAATCGTTTTGGTTAGCAAAATCGAGTTCTAGATCGAATTCTAGCAAAACCTTAAAGTTTCAGCGGCGCATACGAACCAAGTTCTTAAAAAGTTCCCATCCGCACGAATAGGCTTTCATCCGTGCGGATCTAGGCGTCATTCGTGCGAACCTAAGTTTTTGTCGAAAAAGTTTAAAGTTTAGTTCATTCGTACGAATAGGTTTCCTCCGTACGAATAAGATTTTCATCCGTGCGTATCTGTCAGTCCATCCGTGCGAATCACTCATTCGTGTAGAGTTTAGGTTTTCTGTCCCATTCGTACGCATCACTTTCATTCGTACGTATCAAGTCCTTCATCCGCACGAACCAGTTCCAGATTTAATTTTCACTTATTCAAATGGAATACGCTATGGCTAGTACCAACTCTAAAATGTCTGAAATGTTAATAAATGATGCTGAAACTGGAAGTATAAACAAGGTTCCAAAACTCATTTCAATGGACGATTACCCACACTGGAAACCTCGATTCGAAATTCACATCCAAGGACTGGATTCAAAAATGTGGGATATGATTCAAAATGGATATAATGAACCAGTCGGTGAAAATGGAGACCTTATTCCAATTCATAGATATACAGAGGAACAAAGGAAGAGTTATGATATAGAGAAAAAGGCTTATTCTCATTTATGTCAGGCTATTCCCAGAT
This sequence comes from Senecio squalidus, assembly GCA_910822075.1. Lineage (NCBI taxonomy): Eukaryota > Viridiplantae > Streptophyta > Magnoliopsida > Asterales > Asteraceae > Senecio > Senecio squalidus. The sequence continues at coordinate 1,743,145 of CAJVGC010000001.1, read as the reverse complement.
CGGTGTTTCATCAGTACAAGACATACAAGTTATCGAAACAGTTATGGGATGCTTTTGAATTGGACTGTGAGGGAAACAACAAGTTGAAGTCTATGAAGGGAAGAGCACTGAAAAAGGAATTCGATAATTTTACCTGCTTACATGGAGAATCACTGTTCGACCTTATCAGGCGTTTTCAACATTTGATCAGTGAGATGCACGGATATTCGGTGGTTACAACTGGTGCAGAAAGAGTAGAATGCTTTGCTGACGCTTTGCCAGAAAGCTGGAATGGATATATTGAGATGTTGAAGGAAAGTGGCTATCTTTCTCGCACAACTTTAAACGATCTATTTACCAAGCTAAGAGAGAAGGAGCAGGATGACAAGTTTCGTGCTCAAAGAAAGGGACACACTCAAGATCCCTCGCTGTACTACGCTGATCCCACTCCAGCCACTCCTACTCATGCTCCACTGAAGACAGCGTTTTCTGCTAACGCCTCAAGTCATTCAGGAAATTCAGGGTGTTCAAACTCAAGTTCAAGTCAAAGTACTCCGGTTCAGAAGTCTCAAGCTCAAGCTACTTCAGAATCAGCATTTACAAGTTTGAAGATCGAGCACTTTCATAAAGGAAATGTGGAAGGTGTAAATGAAGATATGGCTATGTTGAGTGCTTTAGTAGGATCCTATGACACGTTGCTGCAGGGTAAAATTGGAAATATACATTCAACTTCAGGAGGATGTCAGTTTCTCGGAACGCGTCTCATCACATGGCAGTGCAAGAAACAGACCGCTGTAGCATTGTCCACGTGTGAGGGTGAATACGTAGCTGCGGCTAGTTGCTGTTCTCAGGTTATCTGGATTCAACAACAACTACGTGATTACGGTTTGTCTATCACTACTACTCCTATCTATGTTGATAATTCAGCTGCCATAGCTGTCACTAAGAATCCCGTGCACCATCCTAAAACCAAACACATAGGCGTAAAATATCATTTCATTCGTGATTGCTTTGAAAAACATTTAATTGACGTAATTTATATCGAAACGATGTTTCAAAAAGCTGATATTTTTACCAAAGAATTTGATAAGTCTAGGTTTGGGTTTTTACTGCTAGAAAATGGTGTTGTTAAAAAGAGTGATGTGATTGAGGAAGAAAAGTCAGACAAGTAACCTGGTTTGCTTTTGTACACTACGTTAAGAATTTTTCTTATTTTATTTTATTTTCTACTTTTCAGTTATTATAAAATTTCAAAAATACAAAAAGATTTTTATTTTTAGAATTTTAGGGGGAGAAATAATCATAAGATAAAAAAAAAAAAAAAATAAAAAAAAAAAAACGGGGGAAGTGAGGAAATACTGAACTAAAACTGAACATGTAAATTGTCAAAAGTATGCTGAACGTAACGGTTATACATGTCAGTTGTAGGATATATTGGTAGGCTTATCTCACTGAAACTTGACGAAAATTAATCAATTTTAAATTGGTTGTCGCATATATCAAATTTATTTTGAATCTTTATGGATATGTCTCAAAGACTGTCTAAATGATATCTGGAGATCAATAACAATTGAGAACACTGTATACAACACAAAACAGTCGAAATTAAATGTCTAATATATTATGATTAGCTTTTGTCTTGTAGTGTTTGTGGCTTTTCGCTGGATTAATTCGATAATAGTAAATATTAGGTGTAATATCAGAAAATAAATACAGTATGTCAGTATATATTGAAGCAATTAAGGACCATTACAGTGATTTTGGAATAACATTCTTGAATGATTTGATCAAGATCAATGAATTTAAAGAAATAATGTGAACACCAAAATAGACATATCTATTCAAGATCAAATACAAAGTAAGAGATAAGTAACAACTTCAAAAAAACCTTGATGGATGAACAGAAGTATAAGGTCGAAAGAATGATCATACTTCGAGCATTCCAAATAAAGGGTGAGGAAGTACTTAAAATCTTCAAAAATACCTTGATGGATGAACAGAGTTATAAGGTCGAAAGAATGATCATAACTCGAGCATTCCAAATAAAGGGTGACGAAGAGCTTATTCTCTGAATGGTGTAACTTAAACGTTTTAACGATCAAGAATCACTGGTCCTTATTGCCTGTGCAGTGGATGTTATACTGACATACGAAATAAATATTATGATATTACGTTTGGTATTTATGAAGATAGAATTGAAAAGGCTGAACAGTTAAGAGGACAAATACACAAACATACGTGCAATTCTAATTATGATATAATTTTGATGACTGTTAAAATTCAAAATGTGTGTTGATTTCTATGTTCAAAATATTGGGAGATCTTAGCGAGATAACCATTTTGAAAGAAAAATGTCAAGTGAATGTTTGTTTAAGTTTAAGAGGACAAATATACCAATAATCGTCAACTGATATGCTAATAGTTACAACGAAAATTGAATGACAATACTATGTTTCAGTATCAGTCTGATCCCTTATTCAAAAAACGCTAAAAGAATGTGAAAGTTTCAGTTTTATTTAGTTGTTATTTCAGTAGTTTGTCGTAGTTAAAATTTTCTTTGATTTACCAAAACAGAAAAATACAAAAAGATTTTAATTTCTAGTTTTTCTTTATTTTTCATTTTGTTAGTTTTACGGTTACTTGTCGTAACTTGAGACCTAAATGTGAAACGGAGATTAATGTCAAATTCGTAAAGTCAATAATTGTTGATGAAATTTTTGGTTAGGATATCTGAATTGAGCTAAACGTTGTATTCTTTCTGAAATTGATAATTTTATGTGCTTAACGTTTACTGGATGTTTGAGTTTTGAAGATAAGCGAAATTTTTGAAGTTTATAAGTTCTACAGCGACGTACGTACGGAGTAAATTTCATACGTACGAATAAACGATTCATGCGTACGAATCAGAGGGAAAGCATTGTTTAGACAGAAATTTCTCCTCCGTGCGAACCACATCACATTCGTGCGAACTATCATCACATTCGTGCGAATGTCTTTCACATTCGTACGAATGTGAAATGGGTATATATATGGTTGATATCCGTTTGAGCTGTTCACCGTCATTTGCTTATTCGTTCGAATCAAGAGAAAAATACCTAAATTCATAAAAGTGTGAGAAAGAGTTTTTGACGTTTGTTTTATTGTGTATCTTTGTCTTGCGATCAAAACCATATATAACACTTAAAGTATAACGATCGTTTGAGTGATAAATTGTTAAATTTTAGGTCCGAGACTACTTGAATCAAATTGACCATTTATGTGTGTTTGTAGTGGTTATTTGGATTAGGGGTTTTACAAATCGGGGTATTGCGACCACGTTGATGTTAATTTTGTGGCTTAAAACTGTGGTTTTAAAAATCTAGGTTTTGGAAAAACAAACAGTTTCGATGAACTCTATTCGCACGAATGTGATTTCATTCGTGCGAATAGGTTCTTCATTCGTGCGAATGGCTATGTCATTCGTACGAATGTGAAAAATGTAATCCGTCTGTTGTGATTGACTCATTCGTACGGATACATATTGATCCGTGCGAATGTAAATGTTCATTCGTACGGATGGCCAGAACAGAAATTTTTAAAACGTTTAAATTTTATTCTAACTGTTTTGCGCTCGATGTTTAAACCTCTGTTTGCAGAAAATGGCTGAATCCTCTCAATCTCAAAGCGCTAGGTTAATAGTTGGCACGAAGAATAACATGTGCGCTTATCTCGATGAAACGACACGTAATTCCGAGAAGTTTGTTGGAATCATTCAATTCCTGAAGCGTTCAAGAATCTTCAAAGCTATTTCCACTGAGCGTGTACCATATTTGACTCATATTTCAGCATTCTGGGAAAACGCTAAAGTTATACGTGAAGATGGAAAGGTGCAAATACACAGTTCTGTTCTCGGGACTGATGTAATGATCGATGAGAAAGTCATACGAGAAGTCATTGGTTTTGGAGATGAAGCTGGAATGCCAACGAGGCTGAACATGTACTTGATCAGAGGGTTGTTATTGAGAGTGCAGTATGATGGGGATATTAACAAAGGAGTGATCACGAAGTCCGGGTTCAGCATACAATACAAGTATCTGTGCCACGTGTTGCAGCATTGCTTAGGTCCTAGGAAAGCAGGACATGACGAGATGCGAGAGACACTTCAGAGCGCGTTTGTCGCACTGGTGTTGAACATTCCATTCAATTTTTCAGCAATGGTTTTGCAGCACATGATAGAGAACCTGGAGATCAAGAACTTGCATAAGTATTTGATGTATGCCAGATTTGTGCAGATGATCCTGGATGCAAAGATTCCTAACTTGCAAAAGAATGATGAAGATGCCATCAAGCTAGACGATATGAATGATGGAACTATGATGCGCATGCTTTCATACAAGGGAAAGGAGACGCCTAAGGAGAAAAGGTTGATCGGACATCTTGCAAATCCAGAGTATGTTTGTCCGAGGAAAAGGAAGTGGAGACACGATGACAGCGACTCAGATGTAGAGGATATTGTTGTGCCTCCCCAATCTGATTCTGATGAGGAGGTTATTTCTGCTGAATCTCCCACTACTGGTACATTGTCATCTCAGGTGGAGTTACGAGATGAAGACGATGTTATTGTGAGTGCTGAGGCGACTCCTTCAGTAACGAAACGGAAAGCTGCAGGAACGTCGTTAAGAGATATTATCAGCAACAAAGGAAAAGCTTCAAAACGTTTCAAGCATGTGAAACGTACTGATCTTATTCCACCAACAACTGCCGGCACAGCACCTCCAGTACCTCCTCGTATGGCCTCTCAACAACAGCAAGGTCCTCAACAGAGCGAGCCCATCATGACGACAGCCACGCCAACTACAATCACGAGAGAACAGTCGTCGTCGTCAGTGGAGATATCTGCTTCGGTTCAGCTCTCTACTCTGAATTCTATGATGATGGGTGTTTTATTGAGACAGCAAACACAGGATGAAGAGATTAAGAGATTGAATGAGTTGATGGCTAAAGGGGAAGCCGAGAGAGCAGCAATGTCAAAGAAGATTGATGATCAGAATCTATTGCTTGATTCTCAGAAGAAGATGATTGAGGATCAGAACAAGCAGTTGGAGCTTTTTAAGGAAAAGATCGAGGTTTTGGAGGAAGCTACAAATAGAATTCAAGACTCTATGATTGCTGGGGATGATGGAGTATTCAGAATCAAAGCACCAGCCGATGCATCTACTGACCCGGCTGGTGAAGATAGTGAACACACGGTGTCTGATGATGATGGTAAAGAACATCAGAGTGAATCCCAGCATGACATTACTCCCATATCTCACAAAAAGTCCAATTTAACTTACATTTTGGATATGCAGGGGGTAATTAGGTTCAGCGTTGACCATGATGCAGAAGAAGGAGAGATCATACACTGCATGTCCAAAGAGCAGATTGCAGAACTATTTGAGATGAATCCTGATGATGTTGTGTCTGACGAGTCTGCATCTGTTTCTGAAGTTAATCCTCCTGATTCTGAAGCTGATGATGATGAGATAGAGTTCGAGCAAAATGTTGATTCAGCTGAGCCTATCTATCAATCAAATGAGTTCAAAGATCTTCCTGATGATGATGCCATGTTTAATGTAAATGATGAAGATCTTACTCGGAAGTTAGAGAAACTTCCAGCAGCTAATCAAGCTACTCAAGAAGAAATGAATGTCAAGAAAGCTGAGTGGCTTCAGGCTATGAAAGAATGTTTTCGTCCACCTCGTCAAGTTGTCCAACCTGCTTATACGAAGTGTTACTCCTTAAAGGGTGCAAAGACTGAAGGTCGGATTATAAGTTGGGCATACTTGGAGGATTTGAATGTCTATGCGGTCAAGAGAGAAAGAGGCATAGATTACTTCAAACGCGCTCACGATTTGAAGACGCTGCCATATTTTGACATGATGCAGTTGGCTCGTCTTAAGTTGCTATACAGTGAAAAAGATGATAGAGCAACTTGGTTGGAAAAACAGCTTTGGTTTGAGTTCAGAAATCAGTGGAAGTACCTAAGGCCGCAGTATCCACAGATTACCTACTCCAAGGATCGGAAGAATCGGAGAACAGGTAAAGCTGTGAAGCATGTCAAGTATCAAGCGCCTAAGGTGATGGAGAAGATTCCACTACGCCAAATGCAAACTGGTTTTCATCGAAGATTCAGGTGGTGGTACTATGATGATCGAACCACTGAAGCTGTGATCGTGATGGAGCGCAAAGGAGTTTGGGAAACAATGAGAATTTTTGATCCGATGTGGATTAGAAATTTCTCTGATGATGATATTTTCTGTCTGTTCGAATGTCCTATATTCTTTGATGTCAAGGATATGGATCAAGCGATGCGTTTCAACAAGGTTGTACGTGTATGTTTCGCTTACAAGATCCATGCTTAAGAGGGCAGGTCGACGACGTGTTTTGGGAAGCAGCAGATACTTTTGAAGACTGAAAACATAGAATCTAGTTCCTAGGGGGAGTTTGTAGGTGCATTTATGTAGTTACTAGATTCGTATGTGAATTAACGTTTATATCAGTCTTTATATTGTTTGATTGAATATTGATATTGAATGTTTGATTAATTATATGCTTGAACGTTTACGTCGTTATGAATTAATCAAATATGTGTTTTGTGATGTTTTAATAATATTCAGACTCATTCGCACGGATAAGGATGATATCCGTGCGCATGAAGATTACATTCGCACGAATCAGTTAAGTAAACAAAAGGTTTGTTAACAAGTTACATTCGTACGGACGAGGATGATGTCCGCACGAATAGGATCTCATTCGTACGGATGAGATCACATCCGTACGGATGAAAAGCTGGGCCTATATATACCCAGCTAGAATTCTGCATTCAAAAAGGTTTTCTAGGGTTTCTTTCGTTCGTGCCGAATTGCTGCTCTTGTGTTTTCTGGTTTTCCAAAGTGTTAGTAACGTATAAACAATCATCCGAATAGTCTTCCTTAGGTCCGATCTTATCAACTATCGTTGGTTTGATTCCGTTTCCGAAGGTTCCATATTCGCTAGATAATCGATAGGTTATTTCCGCTAGTCTATTGATATAACGTTGACGTATTAAGATCCTTACAACCCCAACAGAAATCGCTAAAGACCACATTCTCGTCTCTAGCGATGACACGTCGCGCTAAAGAGTTGGCACAATAACTCCATACCTTGAAACCATTAACGATAAACGACACCTTTTTGCAATGACATCTCATGCCGGCCGCTTTGTGCTTTCTGTGAGAAATCTTTAGAAATCGGTTGGAAATCTGCCCAGGTATATTTCCGACAACATTTTTTTTTGTCGCAAATTGCATTGTTGATGCCAGCTTTTCTAGTAGTGTTATTATTTGCTAAAACATATCAGGTCTCTGGTCCATTAAAACATGTTGTTCCAAAACATGTTGTGCCACATGTTCTTGGGCCTCCCTCGGATCTGCCTAGCTACGATTTTCACTCCCCGGGGTTCAATTTAACTGGGCTTGGCGTCGTCCAATCAGAATGGATCGGAACTGCTTACTTACGATAATCCATTAGCTTATCACACACTAGCTTACGTCCCTCTGAAGGACAAGATACTTGGGTTTGCTTAACCGAGGATTCAAAGATATTTAGTGTTAAATGCATGAGGGATGTCATCAACGAATCCTCGTCCCTAATTCATTATGATGCTTACTTACAGGAACAAAATTCTACCATCAAAAATCAATATCTTCTCTTGGCGTGCTAAACTAGAAAAACTCCCTCCAAGATCCAATCTAGGTACAAGAAACGTGGATCTCGACTCCACTCTTTGCCCAATATGCAGTGACTCTGTGAACACAAAAACAATCTTTTAAGCTCGTGCTACATTGTGGAATCTCTCTAGGAAGATATATTCAATTGATGGAATGTCACCTTCCAAAACCATCAGGTCTGATTGATGTCTTTTCCATCGTTAAAGACATCGATATTTTTGACATATGTGTTAAGCTCCTTGAGGTGGTTGTTCTTTTTTCTTTTCTTTTTTTCCGATAATGACTCTTTGAGCCGGTAAATATCTCCAACAGGATTCGAACTTGGTACATCCCACCTTTGACTCCTTGAGGTGGTTGTTCATGCTACTTTGTGGACTATTTGGCGATTCTGTAATGAAATGGGTCAAGGTAGGAATTTTTCTTTCTCTTTGGTTGAGTGGTTTGATAACCATTGTTCTTTTCTTTGTAAATATAACTTTTCCTAGGTTCTTGTATGGCTTCACTTTCTAATAGATTTTCGTCTTTTAGCCTTTCAAACAAGAGGAAAAAAAGATCAGTTGCTAGAACATAAACTTTCGTATTTTAGACTTCAGAAACCGTTATGAAAAATCAAACTAAAACATAATATGTATTGCATTTTTTTCCATGTGTCGGTATCATGCTTACTTTCTACATTCGAAATTATTGTATCCTTTTATTTATGTAATTTGTAGTTTAACTTTTAGTTTCTTTTAAGAAAGCAACGGCTAACACACTAATATAATGAATATTTCAACCAAAAGGTTAATTTTGACGAAATAATCCCAACTTTGTGGTTCTTTTTTAGTCTAACCTCACCTTCCATCAAGGATTAGGCTTCAGATAATGTTTTTCTGTCTCAGCGTCACAAACCAAGGAGTTGAAATATAATAGAACCCTTTCATTCTTATTATTATTGATAATTATATATAGGAGTACATAAACTCTGATGAAGCGCTAATGGACCTAAACGCACATCTCGGGCCTACTGACTGATACTCCCCGACAGTTCGAGCGGCGAAATCGCGAAAGCTCGAACTGGACAAGAAAACTCTAACTACGAAAAATAAACATAAAGATAAAAAAGATAAAATGAAAATAAATATAAAAACGTTGAGCTTGAGATCCGGCTTTGGCAGACCTGTTGCACAATTGACCCAGTTTTGATAGATCTGTCTTCATGAAACATACGCTCGCACTTGAGATCCGGCTTTGGCATATCTGTTTTCATTAAGCATATGTTTGATTATTTTTTAAATTTTTTTTTTAATAGAAACCCAACGAGCTTTCTTTTGATCTTAATTCTTGACTGCTTTTGAACGTCAACTGGAACTTGCTGATGAATTTAGCCGGCTTTAGGCGGCTGTAAAATAAAAGAAAAAAAGTGAATTTAGCCGGCTTTAGGCGGCCATAGAAAAGAAACATAAAAGGTATTTTTTAATTTAATTTAATTTTATTAGGGTTTGAAACCTACTCAAGCTATCAGTTACGTACGCTTTTTTTATTTATTAAATATTTCAAACCGGTTTTTTGAACCGGTATGAAACCGGTTTAGTAGGTTTGAGTTTTCACCATCGAAAAACCGGTCCAACCCGAACCGGTTTGAAACCGAAACCGGTTTGGGTGGTTTTGTTGGATTAAAATAAGATTGATTCATGTTATTCAATTACCTCCTGACGATCCTGGGATGTTGTTAAACATGTTGGCCATTGATGATTCCCAAAATGAGATAATCGTATTAGGATGGATTTTGGAGAGAAACACTTAGGGATTGAGATGGTGATAATAAAACTGACCAACCCGAATAAGGGTTTGTAATGGCCCTTTTATAGATACTCAAGTTAGGAGTATTTATCATTTAGTCCCTGGTGTTTAATAAGTGTTTATTATAAGCTCTCTTTAGTTCCGATTACCTAATGGGAAATCTATAGTGTCGGTAAGGTAAATACGTCCATCAAATATTTACTAGACATAGATTTCAGTTAGTGTCAGTCATCATATCAGTAAGGATAAATGATCAATGAGGGTCACAAATAATATGGGTCCAACATTCTCCCACTTGACCGAGTAGATCATTTATCTATGAGTATTGATAAGTCCGTACGAGATAATACTCATTTTGTTTAAAACCGAAATCATAGTTGATAAGTACAGTCGTAGAGAAGAACATCTACTCAGGACCCCCACTAGTCAAACTATGACTCAAATTCAAAACTGAATAAGCAATGATAGACCAACTAAGACAAATTTTGTTATAATAATGTCCAACACAGTTATGCGCATAAGGTGTAAATAATAGACAAACAAAATCTGAATAAGGAGGAAAATTTTCATTAATGAATAATAATGACCAATAAGTACAACAATGCTATTAAATTAAGTCTTTTGTAAGCCCCATATTCGACACGTGTCCTACGAATATATTAGGAGGAAGAACTTTGGTCATCGGATCCGCTAGCATGTCATGTGTACTTATGTACTCAACACAAAGAACATTTTCCTCAACCCGTTCGCGTACAAACAGATACTTTGTGTCGAGATACAGCCCAGCGCCAGTCGAACTGTTACTGTTCGAGAAAGTTACAGCAGCTGAGTTATCACAGTAAAGCTTCAATGGTCTAGAAATTGAGTTGACGAGTTTGAGTCCACTGATCAGGTTCCTTAACAACATCCCATGACAGGTTGCATTATAAACGGCAACATATTCAGCCATCATAGTAGACGTTGTGGCCAGTTTTTGTTTATGACTCCGCCAAGAGATTGGTCCGCCAGCTAACATGAAAATATACCCAGAAGTAGATTTATGGTCTTCTTTGCATTTAGCAAAATCAGAATCAGAATAACCTACTACTTCCAAGTTGTCACTTCTTCTATAAGTTAATTTGTAGTCTTTGGTCCCTTTCAGATATCGTAGAACCTTTTTAGCCGCTTTCCAGTGTGCTAATCCGGGGTTAGATAAGTAACGCCCCAGCATACCAGCGATGTAAGCGGTATCCGGTCGAGTACAGACCTGAGCGTACATAATGCTCCCAACTACAGATGAGTAAGGTATCATCCTCATTTCAGCCTTCTCAGTTTCAGTGCTCGGAGTTTGATGAGGTCCAAATACGTCCCCTTTAACTACCGGAGCCACAGTGGGTGTGCAGTGCTGCATGTTATAGCGTTCTAGAATACGGTCAATATAAGCCCTTTGGGAAAGACCTAGAACACCATTGCGTCTATCTCGATTTATTTCGATACCTAAAACATAAGAGGCATCACCGAGATCTTTCATGTCGAAATTATGCGAAAGCATTCGCTTCGACTCATGTAGCAGATCCAAGTTGTTACTTGCAAGCAGAATATCATCCACATACAAAACAAGGATAATAAAGTTACTCCCACTGATCTTGAGATAGGTGCATTGATCCACTTGATTCTTTAGGAAGCCATCAGATTTTACGACTTCATCAAATTTAAGGTACCATTGTCGTGATGCTTGTTTCAACCCATATATCGATTTATTCAACTTGCAGACCATGTGCTCTTTACCTTCTGGAATAAATCCTTCAGGTTGCCGCATGTATACGTCTTCTTGCAAGTCACCATTTAGGAAAGCGGTCTTGACATCCATCTGATGTAACTCTAAATCATAATGAGCTACGAGTGCCATGACGATCCTTAGGGAATCTTTACGAGAGACAGGGGAAAAGGTCTCTTGATAATCAATTCCTTCCTTTTGAGTAAAGCCTTTTGCAACCAGTCTGGCCTTATAGCGTTCGACGTTTCCATTCGGGTCTAATTTGGTTTTGAACACCCATTTACATCCAATTACTTTGGATCCTTTAGTGAGTGGAACCAATACCCAAACGCCATTACGCTCCATGGATTTGAGCTCTTCAATCATGGCTTCAATCCATTTAGCGGCCTGATCACTATTCATAGCTTCTCGGTAAGAGGTTGGATCAGTAAGTTTCCCAATGTTTTCGACTTCAGCCAGATAAGTTTCGAAATCATCAAAATTAGTGTTTCTGCGAGCCCTTGATGATCTCATGAGCTGAATTACGGGTTCTTCAGGAACAAGCGGTTCTTCGGCGTTTAGATTAGGAGGCATAGGAGGTTCAACCGGTTCATTAGGAGATCCAGGTATATCGGGAGCAGCGTTGGGTACAAGAGGAGTTATCGGAGGAATCATAATAACCGACGAGTGGTTTCCCCCCGCTTCTTGTACTTCTTGCAAATCTAAATCAGGATTTGTCGTGCTCCCACTGATCTCTAAATTTTTGAGGAAAGTGGCATGTTGCGTATCTATGATGCGGGTAGAGTGAGAAGGACAGTAAAACCGATAACCTTTTGAGTTCTCGGGATAACCAATAAAGAAACATGTAAGGGTTTTAGAATCCAGTTTCTTTAAGTTAGGGTTATAGACTTTTGCTTCGGCAGGACAGCCCCATACTTTCATATATTTTAGACTCGGTTTCCTACCTGTCCAGATCTCATAAGGAGTTTTAGGGACAGATTTTGATGGAACCCTATTGAGTATATGAACAGCTGTTTTTAAGGCCTCAGTCCAAAGAAATTTGGGTAGGTTAGTGTTGGCGAGCATACTTCTCACCATGTCCATTAAAGTTCGGTTTCTCCTTTCAGCAACACCATTCTGTTGAGGAGAACCTGGCATGGTGTATTGGTTAATTATGCCCTGTTCCTTGCAAAAATTATAGAAAGGACCAGGAGCTTGACCAATATCAGTATGTTTACCGTAATACTCACCTCCCCTATCTGATCGAACAACTTTTATCTTATGATCAAGTTGGTTTTCAACCAAAGTTTTATAATCGACAAAAGTTTGTAAGGATTCAGATTTTTCTTTAATCAGATAAAGGTGCATATAACGTGAATAATCGTCAATGAATGTAATAAATGATGTATGTCCTGTTATTGATGCGGGATAGGGGCCACTAATATCAGTATGAATTATTTCCAACAAGTTGGAACATCTGGTGGCTCCTTTCTTATTCCCTTTAGCCATTTTGCCTTTGAGGCATTGAATACATGTTTCGAAATCACTAAAATCAAGAGAGGGTAAGATTCCTTCTTTTACGAGTCGTGTCATGCGATCTCGTGAGATGTGGCCGAGACGTTTATGCCACAATGTGGAGGAATTCTCTGCTTGTTTAGTTGATTTTGTCTTTGTTTTAGTTATGTCATCAATATTAAGAGACAACAAAGACTGTGAGAAATTATGATCTAGTTCTAATTTATACAGCAATCCATCCAAAAAACCACAACCAAACAATTCATTATTAAGAGTAAAAGTGATCCTGCCACAACCATGAGTAATTACATAACCTTCAAGATCAAGTCTAGATATAGATACAAGGTTCCGAGTAATTCTCGGTACATATAAGGTATCTATTAATCTAATACACTTTCCGGTATTCATATGTAAATTTAAGGTCCCCATGGCTTCGACATCTAAGAGATCACCATTTCCAACTCTAAGCTTTCTTTGGTCCTTTTGTAGCTTCTGGATTGTAAGGAATCCCTGTAAGGAATTGGTCACATGGACCATAGAACCAGAGTCACCCCACCATGTATTAGATGGAACATCAGTAGTAAAGGAATCAAATATTACGTAAAGAATGTTACCTTTCTTAGCTAGCCATTCCTTGAATTTAGAGCAATCTTTCTGTCCGTGCCCTTTGGAGCGACAGAATTTACAGTTATTATTGCTTGTCGAGGATTTAGGGCCAGAGGTAGAAGCACCATGATTTTGGACTTTGTTTTCAGTCTTGTTACTGTAGTTACCTTTCCTCTTCTTGAAGTTTGAAGTGGTAGTAAGGTGAACAGCAGCTTCAGGTTGAATGTGCTTAAGACGATCTTCCTCTTGAACGCACATAGCAATCAGTTCACTTATCGACCATTTATCTTTCATAGCGTTATAATTCACTTTGAAAGTGTCGAACCGAGCAGGCAAGGAAGTCATTATGAAATGCACAAGAAAGCCATCTGAGACTTCCATTTCCAAATGCTTAAGCTTATGAGACATATCAACCATCTTCATTATGTGTTCACGGACACCATTAGAACCTTCATACTTAAGGGTTAGCATCTGTAGCATTAAACTACTCGCAGTTGCCTTAGACGATCCCTTAAAGTGATCCTCAACAGATTTGAGGTAAGTTTTCACTTTGTCGTTATCAGGGATAGCTCCTCGGATGCTGGAATGAATAGAGTTCTTGACCATCATTAGGGACAGCCGATTCACCCTTTCCCACTTATCAAAGTCCGCTTTCTGAGTCGCAGTAGATTCAGCAGTAATAGCGGCGGGTTCATCATGGCGAATAGCATAGTCCATGTCGAGCATTCCCAGAGTTAAGTTAAGTTGCTCCTTCCATGAAGTGAAATTAGCACCAGTAAGTGCCTCAATGCCGAAGTTTGGTACTGTAGTGGAGAATAAGGAGGATTTAGGATTATGATACGAATTATAGAAGATTTTAGAGTGACAGAGTTAGCTATATAAGGCAGACTAAGTAATGTCCCTTAAAGTAATAGAACTAGAGTAATGTCTAAAATAAGTAGACCTAATAGTAATGTTCCTGAGACTAAGACCATATAAGTAATGAAGCTAGTGATAGGTAAGCCTATTAAAAAAAAAACCAAAATAATAAGCTAAAGTAAGGCTCTACTTAGATGTTACATCACCTTTGGGCAGAAATAACTAATATCTAAGTAAAATTATGAGCATAAGGTTTATGCAACACAACGTTTGTCTTTTGACCTTTGGGCAACAAAATAGAACATCGTGTTTTAAGGCATAATAAGAATCCTTTAAAGCACACAAGTATATTAAATCACCTTTGGGCAGAATTAATATCCTACGTGTTTATTAGGCTAAAGGAAAAATGCAATCATAGGAATCACCTTTGACCTTTGGGCAACAAAGATGAAAACATGAATATTAGTGCATAAGTATAATAAGGTCACATATAAATAAGGTGACTAAATAAGGTGACCACGACAAATAAGGCAGGGGTCAAGGGGGCTGCGCCCCCTTGCGGGGTTAAGGGGCAGCGCCCCTTACGGGGTCAAGGGGCTGAGCCCCTTGCTGGATGAGTATTGATTCGTACGGATGTAAGTCCAGGTTCGTGCGGATGTAAGCCTAGGGTCTGTAGTCATCCGTACGGATGAGATTATATTCGTACGATGAGTGTTGATTCGTACGGATGTAAGTCCAGGTTCGTGCGGATGTAAGCCTAGGTTCGTACGGATGTAAGGTTTAAGTTCGTACGAATGTAAGCCTAGGTTCGCATGTATTTAGCCCAGATTCGTACGGATCAAGTCAGGTTCGCACGGATGAACAAATCAGGTTCGCATGAGATGATCCTTGGTTCGTGCTAATGAACAAGTTAGGTTCGCACGAATCAAGTAACACATTCGCACGAATGAGACTTCATCCGCACGTATGAACAAATCAGGTTCGTACGGGATAATCTTTGGTTCGTGCTAATGAACAAGTCAGGTTCGCACGAATCAAAATCTCATTCGTACGAATGAACCCTCATCCGCACGAACGAAGTTCGTCGAAAATTAGGGTTGCAGTCCAGCCGCCGCCAGGTCCAAAAATCACCATTTTTCATCCAAAAAACACAAATCGCCGGCCAGATTTTTAGCAGAATCATAATAATAATGGATAGGCAACAAATAAACATGAACCAATGGATAATCACGAGCCATTGGCTCTGATACCACATGTTGGATTAAAATAAGATTGATTCATGTTATTCAATTACCTCCTGACGATCCTGGGATGTTGTTAAACATGTTGGCCATTGATGATTCCCAAAATGAGATAATCGTATTAGGATGGATTTTGGAGAGAAACACTTAGGGATTGAGATGGTGATAATAAAACTGACCAACCCGAATAAGGGTTTGTAATGGCCCTTTTATAGATACTCAAGTTAGGAGTATTTATCATTTAGTCCCTGGTGTTTAATAAGTGTTTATTATAAGCTCTCTTTAGTTCCGATTACCTAATGGGAAATCTATAGTGTCGGTAAGGTAAATACGTCCATCAAATATTTACTAGACACAGATTTCAGTTAGTGTCAGTCATCATATCAGTAAGGATAAATGATCAATGAGGGTCACAAATAATATGGGTCCAACAGGTTTGACAAAAAACCGGTTCGATTTTCAAACCCGATTCGGGTTCCGATCAAATCCGGTTTTGACACCCCTAGATAACCCTATATCGTACGGATATTAAAACCAGTGTAATAATATATCCTTAAACTTTGCCTTAGAAAAAAACTTATGAGCAAGTGTTTTCAATTAGATGAATATATTAGTAGCATATATATTTGATAAACTTAATTGTTTGAATCAACTAAAATCTTAACTATAGAACTTGAAAGAAATCAATAACATCAGAACCAAAATTACATAGTTTTTACAACAATTTTTTTTTTTTTTTAATTTAGAGTCATGAAACAATTAAAATGATCATGTTTTCTTGTCAATTTGTTACTACTTATTTTGTTAAGTCTTATAACTTTATTTCAATGTTATTATTTGGCAAACAAAATACCCATACATATATTTAGCTTCAATGAGAAAAGCGAAAAGGTGAACTAACTAATTTCGAATATCAAGCTCTCAATGATCACATAAACATCGAGGAAGATCTATGACATTGAGGAAGATCAGAAGGAGGAGGTAGTAATTTTTCATATTCCCTGACTCCACTTTCAACAATGAACGCCATTGCAAAACCCCAAACCATATGAGTATCAAGGTGACAATGCATAAGCCAAACTCCTGTTATACAATCTAGTGTTAGTTTAATCGTAATTTACAAACCCGGGATCCATAAATTTATGAAACATAACCTTTACCTGGATTATTTGCTGTGAATCTGATAGCTGCCCACCCCCCATATGGGACGTGGAGTGTATTCCTTTTCGGTGGATCAACAAGATTGAAGTTATCCGTATCTTTTGACGGAATAAAATTACCAAAACCCTTTCCAACAATGTAGAAATCGAAACCATGTAGATGCACAGGATGATCCTCAATTTGGAAAATGGATGTATCTTGCAGCACGATCTGCACATTAGAGCCGTATTTTAGCTTGAAAACCTTTGTTCCCTTTACTGGCTGCCATAGACCCCGAGGGACATTGCCAGTGTAATTGAATTTCACAGGTGGAACAGGCGGAAAGTCTGGGGTGTATATATTTGGGATATTTTCTGTGTAAGCTTGAAGTAAAGACGTTTGGTTTGGAAGTACAAAGGATACATTATTTATGCTTGCACCAAACTGTGTGTTATCTGGCCCTGGACATCTAGGTCCAGGGGTGCAGTTAAATAACCCTAAACCCATCGCAAAAAATAGGTTCTCGTCTATTTTAGTAGGGACCGTTACTTTATTAGGACTCTTCAGTTGGTTTGAGAAAGCGGTGACTGTATTTGTGTCATTGTGGGCAGGAAGGTTTGGTAAAATTGGTTGTGAAGTGCTAGATTTGTATTCTAAGATAGAAGTGGCGGTGGTGTTATCAAAAAGAGGGCTGCTAACGGTTGCATATGCTCGTGAAGCCATGTAGTAGCGACCAGGCTGCTGATCAGCTGTCAAGAGGACGTCGGTGGTCTGACCAGGCCCCACCATGATTGCAGTAGTTGTAAATTGCTTGGTGTAAATAGCATCAGCAGCAACCACAGTTAGTTTGTGGTTAGCGACACTGAAGAAGAGTTGATGATTAAATGCAGCGTTGATGACCCTCAAAAGAACTATGTCGCCTTTGTTAACGATAAGTTTTGTAGTACCTTGAATAGCATAAATACATACAATAACGATAAATATGCATGAAAATGAATTAAGTTTTACTTCTGTAGTTATAAATTTATAATTAGGACTTCTGTGTAAATGACCTTGGCTAGAGCATTGGAAAAGATCACCGGGGTGCCCGTTAATGGTGAAAGCATCTGATATTCTTGGGCCTAAACCGGTCAACAACCCTTCTTGTAAAATACTGATCATATTTGTGTCCCACCATTCACCTGATTCGTCGTTAACAATAAACTTATTAATTCATCAAGAAAAATAACATTAGTGACAGAGTAGTGACTATCACCGCTACAAGTGGCAGTTTGGTACAATTTACATTTTATTCTTTTTATGGTTAAAGGTTATTTGTTCTGGCTTACTTTGTAAGGAAATTGTAACGTATGGTATCAGAGCAAGGTAGCAAGATTCTCACAAGCAAGAATGAAGCTGATGTAATTCAATAAGGAAAAAGAAAGAAAGAAAGAAAGAAAGAAAGACAGTAAAGAAAGAAAGAAAGTCAGTAAAGAAGAAAGTAAGAAAGTGAGGTATGGCCTTGGTACCTAAAGAAGGAGGTTCGATGTCCTATCAAGTACCGACCTTGACCTCGGTGAATTATCCGGTATGGTCTGTGAAGGTAAAGTCCATTATGGATGCTTATGGGCTATGGGGGACGGTTGAACCAAGAGGGTTAGGAGAAGAACCGGATGAAAAGAAGTCAAAACAAGCTCTCGCGTTTTTGTTTCAAACAATACCAGAAGACATGGTGCTGCAAATGGCGAATTATACCGATCCAAAACAAGTATGGGACGGTCTCAAAACGCGGTACTTGGGGGTAGATCGGGTGAGAGCGGCTCGCCTTGCAACATTAAAAAGGTGTTGGAAATTAGTAAATATCATTGTCTTTGTAAACTTTATGTTAATTGTATTTAGTTTAAGGACCATTTATGTATTAGTAATAAAGTCTAACAATACAACGATTAGGGTATAAACCCAATCGTTGCCTCCTGACTTCAAACCGTTGCAACGGTTTATTGAAGCAACGATACCCATGTATATATATGTATGTTTATTCAATCAATAAAATATCTCAATTTCAGTTTATTCTCTTCACTGTATCTTTACTTTCTGCCTAGAATTGTTCATACTCGATCATCATTATGGCACCAAAACGATTGTCACTTAACCCCTTTCCCAATCGACACTTCACTGAATCAAGGATTGATTCTGGTTCGATGCACAGGGGTGCATCAGAACCCTGGTTTGTTTCGGGTCAGAAGGACTGCACACAATCAGGACCAATACGCACATATTGTTACTCGGGATCAAGGGGCTGCAATGTTTCGGGTATGAACCATGTAAATCGAACATGGTATCAGAGCCCAAGGATTGGGTTCTCGAAGACGGGACAGAATACTACAAACAAACATCAGAATCTGAAAAGCAAACTCAAGAATCTCGAAATCAATAATGAATCAAGACTACAACGAATGAAGAATGCTACTTGTTATCGCTGTCAAGAAAAGGGGCATTTCGCTTGGGATTGCATATGGAAAAAGAACAAAAAGAAGAACCTTTTGACTTTGAAGACACCGTGGAAGAAACCCGCCAAGCCACTCACAAAAACAAACATCTTTTCTCCTGACTTTATGGTGAAAGGTACCGAAAATGGTCCATGGAACAAAGTATGGTATGTAAATTCCTCAATCTCTAAACATATGTCTCCTAGAAAAGATTTGTTTGAATATTCTAAAGATTGCATTATACATGAGACTAAGAAAGGTCATTCTTATACGATTCATGGAATTGGGCAAATTGAAGTTTCATCACATGAAGCTCTATATTTAATTCCATATGTGTCTCATGTTCCGAAAATCCATTTTAATCTCTTGAGCAAGAAACAACTAATCTTGCAAGGATTTGAGATTGAAATAGATGGATCGACTTGCAAACTTACCCACATGAATGATCCTGGAAGATACAAAGGGAAGGAAATTGAAGATGAATCAAGCGTTTGTGGAAAAAATAGAAAAGAAACTCTCTTCAAAATTGACTCTTTTGCAAAGTTTGTTGATTTTATGGATTTAATAAATAGCGACAAACTAGTATACATGTTTTACAAGGAAGTCAAGGCTGATTTCAATCAAGTGCTTACTTGGTTCCACATGAATCACTCCGAAAAAGACATTGCAAATCGATTGCCTCCAAGGATCGCAAACATGGAATTATGTTTGTTTGAATTGTTTCGTTTGGTGAAACACATGGGAGGATATAACACGGTGACGCTACAGAATGAATGGTACGACGTCGCAATGAGTTTCGGGTACCCAGCAAATTACGACATCGAGTTTTGTCATATGTATGAAGACTTTTTATTGCAACCAATTCTTTACCACACTCAAGCCAAAGAAGATAGGGATCTTCCAATCGAGCTACCAGAACGACTTGGTACCGAAGCACGTGATCAGCCAGTTGGGTTTAGTGATCACATCGTGGCTACAACCGATGGTAACAACGTTGAAATAAAAGATGACATCGAAAGCTCAAGCATTGATCGTAATAGGGAGGAAGGAAGCAACCATGAAGCACAAAAGAAAGCATCAGCAGGCACATTTGAAGGTTTGGATGATTTCATAATCATCACTTGAAGACTCAAACAAACGCCACAAAGACTTGATATTTAAGGGCGGATGTTGGAAATTAGTAAATATCATTGTCTTTGTAAACTTTATGTTAATTGTATTTAGTTTAAGGACCATTTATGTATTAGTAATAAAGTCTAACAATACAACGATTAGGGTATAAACCCAATCGTTGCCTCCTGACTTCAAACCGTTGCAACGGTTTATTGAAGCAACGATACCCATGTATATATATGTATGTTTATTCAATCAATAAAATATCTCAATTTCAGTTTATTCTCTTCACTGTATCTTTACTTTCTGCCTAGAATTGTTCATACTCGATCATCATTATGGCACCAAAACGATTGTCACTTAACCCCTTTCCCAATCGACACTTCACTGAATCAAGGATTGATTCTGGTTCGATGCACAGGGGTGCATCAGAACCCTGGTTTGTTTCGGGTCAGAAGGACTGCACACAATCAGGACCAATACGCACAGATTGTTACTCGGGATCAAGGGGCTGCAATGTTTCGGGTATGAACCATGTAAATCGAACAAAAGGGAGTTGGAAAGCTTGCGCATGAAGGAGGGAGAAACCGTGGATGAGTTTGCAGCCAAGTTGAGTGGTTTAGCTTCGAAGGCAAGGGGCCTTGGGTACGAGCTTGAAGAAGTAGATATGGTGAAAAGGCTACTTGATTCTATGCCTAAGTCGTTTCTCCAGATTGTGGCCTCAATTGAACAATGTTTCGATTTGGACTCGATGCTCTTTGACGAAGCGGTTGGAAGACTCAAGGCGTTTGAAGAAAGACTAAAAGGCCTTGGTGAAAAGGAAGAGCAAGGCCAAGTTTTGTTGGCTGAACAAAAGTATGGTGAAAGTAGTGGACAAGGAAGGGGTCGTGGAAGAAGCTATGGCAGAGGTGAAAGAGGTCGAGGAAGAGGTACGGGTCGAGGCGGTGATAAAAGCAGGTTCCGTTGTTTCGATTGTGGAGAATTTGGACACTTTGGCTATGAGTGCACAAAGTGGAAGGACAAAGACGAAGCGAACTTAATCCAAGATGAAGAACCGGCGTTGCTTTGAGACGAGTCAAGATTAAGGGGGACAATGTTGGGTTTAATCTTGACTTAGTCGGTTTTTAGTTTTTAAGTATTTGAATTAAATAATTGGTAAATGATCATATGATGAATTAGTCTAGGATTAGACCGAGTTTTGTGCATGTGCATGTTGAGTAGAAGGGTCATGGTCATCTTTACCTACTCTTTAGGAAGATATGGGTTGTTTCCTAGTTTCTAGGTACACCACGTTTGTTTTGTAGGCTATATATATAGCCATCTATTTTAGTGAATAAGTTAAGAGTTTTGCATGTACAAAAAAGTCTTACTCTCATTTATCTTATATACATACATTCTGCAGCATTAATAGTGTGAGTTGTGTGTGTATAACCTGGACCTGAACCAACAAAGGTTAACGATATATTCTAACACTTATATGTGTAACTATACATAGTTTGGTTAGGACAACATCTTTACTGATACTTTTATAAAAATATATTACGACTTAGCGACACTTTCTTAACATTTTCTCCCTTTTGACTTCAGCGACTCTATCATGTGTCAGTATATTAATTCTTTTTATGATGGCGAATTACTTTTAGTTTACGTACCTAATACAACAGGAAACTCTCTTTTGGGCTTTGGAAAGGGGTACGAAGAACCCAACTTAGGACGTATAACAAATGCACCATACACTGTGGCTCGTAGCCATTGGGAGTGAGCATGCCACCACAATGTTCCCTCTTGATTTGTTACAGTGAACCTATATGTATAACTTCCTCCTGGACAAATTGGACATTGGGTCACATATGCAGCTCCATCTGCCCATGGGTTTCGCAGTTGGCGTAATCCATGCCTAAAAATACAACGACCCATTATATCACTTATCATAGGAACAACCTATTTGTTGCTAATCAAAAATGTAGCGTGAACGTAGCATAAATAATTTATGTACCAATGTATTGTAGCATTGTAAGGAGCAGCATTTGTTACTTTGACAACAAGATTGTCCCCATTTCGTACTTCTAGAGTTGGTCCTGGAAACTGTCCGTTAACCGTTATTATTCTTTGGTTTCTGCACAACCTTCTTGCTACTACTTCTTGAATCTGTGACAACCAAGCTAATCATTAACCACCATAATTACAAACCGATTACACAAAACGTAAATAAAAACAATAGTGCAATTAAACGTACCATAAACTTATGATAGTGCGTTTTCGCATATGTAGAAAAAGCAAGAGAAAGGAGAAGTATAATTAAGAGATCTCGAGCTAGGGACATCGTAGGTCTTAGTTTGAAGGTTATAATGTTGTGTTTAGGTCGGGTTAACGGGTGGATTAATATAAGGCCAAGGGGTAGGAGGAGTGATGGGGATAGTTACTTATGATTCGACATTTGTTTAAGGGCTTAAGAAGTTGGCAAGAGACAACTCCACTTGTGATTTCAAATCATGTTTCCTTTTTTATCATTTGATTAAAACATAATAAGGCAAATTGGCATCACGTAATTTCTTTTTGCATCTTCTCTTGGTTACCCAACTAATTCTAGTAATTATAAGTTACGTCAAAGAATTTATAACGAATCATATAATAAAATATGATTGAAATGGTTCAAGAGTTGGTAATTAAAACAAAATGTATTTTACACGTATAATTTCATTAGATTAAAGAATTAGTTGGTTCAATCTCCATTAATGGAATTTTAGTGTATTAAGGTTTATAATTGGGGTTCCCAATGCTTCTCCACGCTCAATGAGATGCGCAAACCTCGGGATGCTTTACTCCTAACCCCACAAGGTTCCGAGATGGAGCTTAAGCTGAGTCTTGGTTAAGAACGGCGATGACCTATGTTTCACACGGAGCACGATTCCATGGATAGTTTCATTCGAGATCGTGATGGAGGACATAGCTTACGATAATCGGTTTTGATCATTCCACTAGGCATTTGATTAGGACATTGCACAATGATCTGAACACTTTGTCGCATCTCTTCAATACGAATACAATAATGATCATAGCGATCTCCTCTGATACCTACTTTTACGTCAGAATCTGATTGGTCATGAACATCATAAGGTGCTACTCTTCGCGAATCTCAGCATACTCCTGCTTGGAATGGGTAGGCCCACCATTTCAATTTCACTTAGGCCCGGGCCATGTCAGTGGGGACCTTGTCGGGCTCCTCTCTCCCCCCCCCTCCCCACCCAAAAAAAAAAAAAAATTACGTGAGAGTTTCTCTTCATACGGCTCGAATCATTCTCGTAGTTTGGTTTTATGTGCTCCATATATATCGTGGATTAATGAAGATAATACTTATGGCTTTTTATCGTTCTATATGATATTGTAGCTAAAAATTATAGATCCAAATTGGTCAAAACTATTCATCCTTTGGTCGCAACTAAATGTGATGATTCTAAATGGATCTCGTTCTTTTGTTTTGTATCTTCTATCGTTTCAAATAAATGGTTACATTCCTACCACACAAAACTCTAGTCGTTATAATACACCTACTATATATTGAGTAATCACATAATAAGCTAAATTCGGCTTCCTTGTAATACTCTTTCATCGCCATTGGAGAACTAACAACCAAATTGTCGCACCCTCCTAAAGGCAGAACAAATCTTGCAAATCAAGAGAGAGAAAGTTTGTATATAATTGACTGCATTTGGTATAACTTATGTAAGCATTAAACATATAATTAGGCATGCCAATTAGACATTCTAATCATTTCTCTAACTAAAATTACAATAGTTTATATTTATAGGTCGATATAATTTTGATATACAAAATACCTAATTTTATTAAAAAACTAACAAAGATAAATATAAACTTATATTTTATTACTAATATTTCCTCCTAGTTTGAACGAGACGCTTTCAAACACACAAACTATAACACACATGTTGAAATTCGTTTCTTCCATCATCATTATTATTATTATTATTATTATTATTATTATTATTAATAATAATGACGAAATTTTGAGTTGCCTCTAAAGACCATTTTTCTTGTAGTGAAAGTTGCGAAAAAAAAGACCTCAAAATCTGATTGCGGACACTTAACATGAGACGGAGGGAGTAGTTTTCTACGTATATAAATTTAAAGATGAAGTTGAAAACACGTACATATATATAAATGAAACGATAAATAATTGCAATTACAACTCATATTATCATACATTTTTAATGACACACAATGTTTTCTCGGTTTTATATTATATATTTGTTTTTTTTTCCGATGGAGTTCTTCGCATAGTCGTGAAAAATAAACTAGTATATATATATATAATATAACTGATCAAATAATAAAAAGAAGATTACAAGAGATACGTTGGTCTAAACATTTGTTTACACATTTTCCAAAAATGTAATGATTTTAAAAATAAAACTATTTTGAAATGCTCGTGTGTAGACACGGATAGTAAGACCAAAAGAGAAAACAGATAAGAACAAAAAAAGAAAAAAAAAAAAAGAAACAAAAAGAAACAAAAAACCAACAAACATTAACAAACAAACATGTAACGAGACTCAAACCTGCAAAGTTTATATGTACCATGTATATATAAAAAACGAATAGTGGTGCATGTTAGCCTATTTACGTCACTATTCAAGGGGTGTTCATGGATGGTTAATTAACCGGCTAAACGGTTATCCATTAATTCTGGTTCCCAAAAATCTTAAATCTAAACCTAAACAAAAAAAATCAGTTAATCTATAATCGATTAACCAACCTATCGGATCGGATAGTCGGTTAACCAAATAATTCTCGTCATTAATATTTGTCTTTTCATAATAACATAAGCATTTAATTTTTTATCTTTTCTAATTGTTTAAGATTGCAGATTCGAGTACCGCCAATTTAGTCAAATATTTGTATATTCGTTTAAATCTACATGACTATACGTGTATGTATCCCAAATTCAATATACATTGTCGTAAAATTTATGATGAGATAAAGTAATAAAATCTCCAATAAACACAATTCAAATAAAATAATTAGTACAATTTCAAATCTTAGTCAGCTTGAAGATGGGCTTGGATTATTTTTCTTGCTGTAAGTGCATTAGAGCATAACTACATTTTAGTATTTTACTACATGAGACAGTGTCATAATGAAAACACTTTGATAATATAGAAACTAATAATTGAATATTGAAAAATCGTGAATCATAACCGAATCGAAAAATCAACTTTTTAAAATCGGTACGGTTAATCGGTTTTTTCAAGGGATAGTGTTCTATCTCACAAAAGTGGATAACTACTCATTTCTTAAATGAGTATATTTTTGTTTGTAACATTTTATCTAGAAAGATCATAATAAAGCTTATATCAGAATACGATATATGATGTATATTTACTTCTATTAATTTACAGTTTTAAAAGTATTACCTAGTACTTATTAACAAAATGTCAAAATATGTGTTGTATCAACAAAATATGAACATGCCGTTATATAGTAAGTATAATAATACGATATTATATTTAAATGAGAATTTTCGAAAAAATGATAATTTCAAAATGTATAAGGAAAGCCAAATTTTTAATAAGAGTATCTTTAATGAATGGACTTTATCAAGTCCATACCATTGTCACGTCAGATTTTTATAAACATTATTTTCTATAAACTTAGTTCTTTACTTCTATAAACTTTAAAAAGTTTATATCAAAAATATTCTTTCTTGTTATATATAAAAGGCTTTAACTTTTATATCGATGCTAATTTTGTATATTTTGGTTTATGTAAGTTCATGCACACGAACCTTACATTTTCTCTCATCTATAAATTTTGTATGGACTATATGAAATAATGAATGGATAAAGATAATATATGTCATATCAATTCCACGTCATCATAAACCTCTTTATAAACTTTGCATTACGGATGCTCTAAGCCCAAATTATCAACAAAAGTAAGTTGTCTAAATTGAGATAAAATAAAGAATAGTGTGACAATTTAAGTAAATATGCCAATTTTATTACTCTTCCATAGTACATAACGTAATTAGACACTTACGGTACACATGTAATATGATTTGCAAAAGGAAAAGTATATATATAGTTTTGTTAATCAAAATATTTATGGGCTTCATATAGATTGTGTTAGGGCTGAACCAATTCAAGAGTCTTGTGATGGATTAGGTCCTTTAATCAAATTATTTGATTCAAAGTCCATAAAAACTCGAAGGAGGAGTTCTGAGGAAAAGAAAAAGAGAAAAATTAAGACAATAACTCTTTTTGAGTTAATGAAGATAATCAACAACACTAAATCAAAACGTTCGTTTTCCATCAACACGAGCACAAGGTCTCTCCAAGATTAAGGTCGAAGTCGATGGAAGCATTCA
Source organism: Senecio squalidus (assembly GCA_910822075.1). NCBI lineage: Eukaryota > Viridiplantae > Streptophyta > Magnoliopsida > Asterales > Asteraceae > Senecio > Senecio squalidus. The sequence continues at coordinate 1,716,593 of CAJVGC010000001.1, read as the reverse complement.
AGTGGCTTCGTAAAATAACAATGTAACCCTTTAGTTCATGGAGTCTTGGTTTGGTGTTTTCGTTAGGTGTTGTTTCATCATGTGTCATGTTTAGGCTTTTTGTTTTGGTGTTTTAGGGTGGTTGTTTAGAGTTCTTTTAGATTGACTGGTTTTCTTTATCTGGTTTTTGTAATTTGTTTCTTCGAGCTTCTTACTAGTTTTTAAAACATTATATCGATAAAAAAAAGGGGGTAAAATGTCAAAAATGTAATATAAAATACACATTTTGACATTTGAAGGTATGTAAAATAATCTGGATCCAAAAAGGATTAGAAAATCTAATTTGACATGATAAAGGATTATTTACGAAAGTTAAGTTTTTAACTTGTTTTCAACAGCTAAAACATTAAATAACATGTATCGTTTTTTTCTAAAAATCATGAAGAATTAGAGAAAATAACATCTTCAAATTAAGTTTTAATCATATTTCAAAATTTAGGCTTGAAACTTCATTTTAGCGGGCAATAATTTTTAGAAAACTTTTAAAACAAATTAGATTTTATAATCCTTTTTTAAAACAAATTAGATTTTATAATCCTTTTTTAAAACAAAGTAGATTTTAAAATCCTTCTTTTGTTCTAAATTTTTTTACGTACCCCAAACTGTCAAAAAATTTATTTTATATTACTTTTTTTGGCATTTTCTCTAAAAACAATTAGTTTTGTTAACATTTTCGCATACTTAGAAACAAACGTATTTACTTTATGAAAAAATTACTCACCTCGTCCTTATTTTTGACCACAAATTTCACTAATCGTGTCTAACTTTTAAAAGTTACACTCCTCATCCAAAAGTACTGTTTTTGTTACGCCTGTCGTCCAACCGTTAGAGTTTCGTCAATAATGCCGTTAAACTTTAACACGTGACTTTTATAAAAGTTAAGGACGAGAAGTGAAATTTATGGTCAAAGTTAAGGACGAAAGAAGTAGTTTTTCCATATCATATATATTTTCTTTCTAATTTCAACTTGATGAGACATACCAAATGAAATTATCAACCTTAAAGTTATGACGGCGATGTTTTATCCATTAAAAATTAAAAATATGTAAGAAAAGAGAAAGAAAATCTCGATATTTAGAAGAAATAAAATGAAAACAGAACAATATACGTTTTTCGCAAGATCCATATGTTTCATGTTATTTTAAATTCTAAGTCGTAGTAAATTGTGAAACATAGAACGATATACGTTCTTTTAAAGATTCAATTTTAAAATTATCATTGTAATTTGAATATTATTTCATGTTACTTATCATTTTTTATATTTATTTTTGGTTGTGCATATATCTTTAAAATATGACTTTTTCGTAGCCACCATAAACATAGTTATTGCACCCCTCATATATTTTGATACAAGTAATTTATGACAAAAGTTATGATTTTTTTATAGTTTTTGTCCACATAAATCACTATTAATAAAGATTATTTGAATAACATAGACATTAATAATTTCATATAGCAAGATTTATTGCACCTCTCGTCCTTAACTTTTACCATAAATTTCACTTCTCGTCTCTAACTTTTAAAAGTTACACGCCTAATCCAAAATTATATGTGGGTGGAGGGTTTTTTTATGAGTATAAAGACCAAAATGTCCTCGTGTACAAATTACGTGCTATAGTGTAACAACATAATTGACGAAACACTAACGGTTAGACGATAGACGTTAACAAAAATAATAATTTTGAATGAGAAGTGTAACTTTTAAAAGTTAGGAATAAATAGTAAAATTTGTAGTAAAAATTAAGATGAATGAAATAGTTTTTTCTACCTTATATAAAGTCAATAAATCATCTAGATTTTTGTTCATGCATCTTCCAAGGTAGACTTTTTTAACAATTAATTTAATAGAAACAAGAAGAAGAAAAATGTGTTTTAAGTCGGTTAAACTTGATCTCACAAAAGAAAGAAAACTCTCACAAGTTCTACACATCTAATTTTTGGAAGACAATATTAATTGACCTTTCCTTGGTAGCTCTAAGTCGCACTTCAAGAAAATATGATGATTCTAGACGTGGAAGGTTTACAAATATGTAGTATACATAATTAGTTGGGAATAATTAAGCTTTTAATAAATTCAAGTATATCAATTGTCGTGTTATGTTCTACATGTATAATTTCATATATAAATAACTTTTTGCTACCGTATTTAGTATAGATTTTTGATAAGGTTTGTCTAAAATTATAACGTTATAGGTCCTATAAAATTTTTACGTTATAAAATAGCAATATATTATAGTTAAAATTCTTCAAATGGATAAAGTTTAACATCTTTAATCAACTTCAAATCTGCTAGCGATTACATATGTGGTGTCGTCCATATGTATATGTAACATGCAATAGTACATGTATGTTGAATAATGTATTTATTTTTAAGAAGCTAAACTAAAGGACTTAGACTATATTAGAGTTTCGGACTACTTACTGAAGAAAGAAAAATAAAAAGGTTTTTGTTTTGTTTATTTACACACAATAGTTACATTTGTTTCTAACGAGGTTTTTAAAATCTCGTGCGTTACGGCGGGAGTTAGATAGTAATTCAACCGATTATTAAAAAAGAAAATAGTAATGTAATATTTGTGATATTTATTACTTTTTGTAGATAAGTTAAAAATATTAATTTCACCAACGATTATTAATAACAAAAAAAAAATAATAGTAAAGTAATATTTATGATATTTAATATTATTTGTAAATAAGTTAAAAATATTAGATTCATCATTGTTTGTAAATAAGTTAAAAAATATTAGATTCATCAATGATTATTGAATAACAAAATTTCAAGTTTTCCTTTAAAGAAATACAAATAAAAACTAAAATATTAAAATAAAGACCGGATTATACTTTTTTGTCACGTTGGACTCTAACAGTTTTTTTGTTTTAAATAAATGAACAAAATCTTTTTAATTAAATCGGTTTGATTTTGTTGTTTTTTTTGTATATGTTTTTAATTTAGTTAGATAAAAAAAAGCTAATAGCAAAATTTGAATTTTAAGTTTCTATACAAACCGAGATAAAATAACGGTAAACGTAATAGTAAAACTGAAAATAAAAAGGTAGAAGTTAAACAACAAAAGTAAAATTGAAGATTTATAAATAAAAATAATAATGTATTAAAATTTATAGAGTTATATAAATTTAGGGTTGTTTAGTATATAATCTAAACTTTAATTAGGGTATGTTTTGTAAAGTTTAGAAAGAGTTTTGGTAATTTTTATTGTAATAAAAAGAAAAGTCGGGTTAAGATATTCAAATCCAGTCCCTCAAGAAGGAAATTTCGGAGGGGCATTGCTTACAGCTGGGCTAAGGAGAGTTTTGGTTAAAATTTCCTATATACTATATATAATGTATAAGATATTCATTGAATAGTCATTTTATCTTGGTAAATGTTATATGGCTAAATAAATGATGTCAAAGTCACAACTTTAAAGATGGAGAAAAAGCTACATTCGCACATAACGTCATCTTAAAGGTCCTTTCGTATATTATTAGCTTAATAACTTATTTAAAAATTAAAAAAAAAAAACAAAAAGCTCATCGTGTATTTGGATAAGTTTGCACATTTTTTAACAAGAAAAAACTACCAAAATTTGTGTTTAGTGTAAAGACTCATTATTATCTAGTTTAAACTAGTTAAATGATTTAATCATGAAAACAATTAGTAGCTAAACCATGAAAACATTGAAAAGACATATCACATCATTAAATAATTACTTAGTTAGAATCAATCGAGGAAGAAGAAAATAAAGCACCAAAAGCAATATATTAATAAACAAAAAGCAGTTGGTGAAAACCCCAGAAACTGAAATTCATAAAAACTAGCTAAAAACTGAGATCTAACACAAGGAACAAAGTTGGAAATTAATGAAAGATTTATGTCCAAAGAGACTCTCTTTTTAAAGGATCCTGGATTACATTATTGTTGGAAGAAGTGTAGCTCAAGAACTGTGGCATCTGGTCACCAAAATCGCTGGTATTACTACCCGATAATAGCAATGATTTTGTATCATAATTGACCATTGTTGGATGAGTAGTAGGCAGTTCAGGCTCTTGTTGCATCTGGATGCATAAGATCTCAGCTTGAGCCACAGCAAGTTGCATTTGTAGTTGAGAGACTTGGTTTTGTAAGTAGGAAATTGCACCAACACATCCGTAAACTGGATCTCTCATTCTTGCGTTTGCTTCGTACACCAGACTGCTAACTGCATCCCCTCTTTGGTGAAACGGGAGCTCCTGTATGTCGAAAACATTCATATATTTAATAGTTAGGTCATATTAAAAAGGTTGATAATTCTTCAAAACAATTAAAATATCTAACATCGGTATAAACACAAAATAGTTTTCTTGTGGTCTACGTAGTAATATGTGTGATGTACATATTATTTCCCTTTGACAAATAGCAGGTTGTCGATATTAATTACCGTTGTCACAAAGAATTTCTTGAAATCCAAGTATAATATAAGGGTAAGTTTCATCCTATAAAGACGATAATCTTCTTTCACCATATCATTTTCGCGTTCTTGAAAATTTTCATTATGTTTCACATCTTTTCTAACGAATTCTTATAAACCAATATATTTTACGCTATCATGAACCTCTTATTTCCCTATAGGCTAATAAAAATTAATTCATGTTTAGTTCATAAAGAAACCCTAATTAAAAGGATTTTTGGTTTTTGTCACACAACGATAAAACAAACAAACTCATTCGTATATATACATGCATATATCCATATAATGATAGATATAGAGAGAGGGAAAGACCTGCAACATTTTGCTGACATTGCTAGCACCAAAGACCTTATGAACAATAGCAAACTTATGAGGATCATCAGGAGGGAAATAAGGAGCAAAGACGCAGTCTTTGGCGCAACGACGCCTCAACAATTTGCACGAGGCACATGGTGAGCTACCCGATCCCATTTCTTCTGGCAAGTTAACCTCAGGGAAACTAAATAAATCAAGTTCTAAAACTCAGGCCGGAAAATGAAAAAGAAGAAAACTAAAACTAGAATAAAGTACAAAGGTGTAGTTTGGAAGAAAATTAGCTTGGCCACTACCCTATTTATAATGCCCTTGTAGAATGAATTAAAACATTAATTAAATATTTATTAATTATTAATTATAATACTCAATATTAATTTCTCATTAAACTAATTAAAAATAAAGATATACACTTAGTTTAATAGATGGCCATAGTTAAGTATTATATTTTTTTAAAACATCTTATACACACTTATTTTTGTATGTGAATGTATTCTTTAATAACTCCAAATAATCATGATATATAGTGTAAACTCCACTAATTAAAGGTATGTATTTTAAATGTTCATACTTTGTGTTTTTAAATATTTGTTTTTCTTTTTTTATTATACATATTTAATTTATTATGTAACTAATTATATATTCAACTTATAGTATTAAGTAATATATATATAATTTTTAGATTAAAAGAAGTAAAAGTCAATAGAGAATCAAGTATGAAACCAAAGGCAACTCATTTTAATAATAAACACAACATAAAACAATAATTTAATGATGAAACGAAAATAATTAAGATAGAAACAGTGTGATGAAAAAGGAGATTTGGGATTTGCTTCGGTTTGAAAAAGGTTGATAATTGTCTCTTTTATACATTGAATTTACATTTATGCCCATGTATTGAGAAGCATGTGAAATACTATCCCTTGTTGTTTACACAAATATAACATTGACTTATTTGAATATAAAATGTCTCTAACAGCGTCGACAAATTCAAATAAGAGACCCTTAAATACGAATTTTATTTTCCAAAACAAACATGAAAAAGTAAAATTAACAGTATGAGAAGTTGGAGGTCAGTCTAGGGTGATATTTAGAACCGATTTTATTGTGGTTAAATAAGTATAGAGTCTCGTTAGTTTTTGACAAACATTTTTACAACAAGAATTTTTAAAACAAAGTTAAAGGATAACTATTTTTAAGACTCTATTTATTTTGTACATATTTTAAAAAATCAAAGTTACTATAGTAAGTCACCTTAAAATCGAGAGCCCTGAAAAGATGATGATCTTGTCCGGTCGCACATATAATTGAAGATTGATATGGATCGAAAAGCAATAAAGGTAAACAAATATTCAACCAATGAACGCGTTGATTATTATTAGAGAAACTCGGTTTCTAAAAACTCTAACAATTGTTGTCCCTAAATCTATACATCGGTATCACTATATATAGACTAGGATAATTAGTATACGTATTGGATTAGAATACGTATTGGATTACAATTCTTATTATTGGGGAAGAATAAGAAACTCTCCATACGAATGAGTCGACCCGCAACTTAAAGCCGATGAACGATCCAACCATTCTCCAACATCAAACATGTTAAGAGCCTCCACTGGTCTCTAACCTTTATATTTGATTAATTTTAATTAAACATTTGATCAAAAGAAACACTAAAGTTGGTAAATTGTTGTGTTTTTAACCATTAAATAATTGTTTCGTTTTGACTTGAACAAACTACAAATGTCGATGAGGCTTCATTCTCTTTGTAAGAAGAACGATCTTTGTTTTCCAACGAACAACATTAATCGAAGACTTTTTCTTTTCCTTTTTTGTCGTTCAAAATATTATCATACTCCATTGGCCTTCTAAATGTATTAAAAAAAAAAACGATCTTTACCTCAAGTGTTTTTTAATAAAAATTCTTCAATTACTTACATATATAAATGCATGAAACTACAACAAAACTAAGCAAAAACGAGTACTTATAACTCTAAAAAAGATTTTAACTTTTTTAGTTTGTGAAATTAAAAAATAAAAACTAACGGGCAATAGGGAGTTCAATTTGTCACATATAATTTTCTTTTTACGAAATCGATTAAGTTTATGGTAAAAAAAAAAAAAAAAAAATTGTAAACAGTTAAACTATATGTTGTTGAGATGTTTGACTTTTAAGCATATCAAGGGTAGTAAGGTAAATTTAGATTCAAACCGGTGGCATTGAGCCATTGACCACCGCCATGGCGCGTGAATAGGTTGGCCATGTCCATGCAATTTTCTTCACTTTTTTTTTTCTTCAAAATCTCTTTAAAATAATGTTTTAGTCTTCCACGTTCCTGTTTTGACTCTTTTAACACTTTAAAGTTTTTGAAATTATCTAAATAATCCATATAACTATATCACCATATTGATCAAGCATAACTTCGGTTACTTAACGGTAATAACATGATTGCTAAGAAAGATAAAGATATTAGTTAAGTAAATACGGTATCGACTTTGTAATTCACTATAGAAGATGAAGTTTTAGGGTTTTGAGCGTGTGTATCTCATATTTGGCTTACCATCTTCTATTTATAGTATAAACGCTCCTCGTAGGAACTAGTTTCGTCTCAATCGTACTTTCACATACCAATTTTGCTTAATAAGTCAAAAGTAAATTTTGGACCGTTACCTTAAGTCCATGTATCACGTACAACATAACCTGAGCACGTGTATTGTCTTTAAAGCGTTGATCAACTGCCACGTATCACCTCATCGTTGTGTGTTTAGCCAATGGAGGGGTGGCAGAGTCAGTTATTTTGACCAATCAATGAGAAAGTTGTTAGATGGATCATTGAGACAAGGTCTAGTTGTCGTTTGGTACTAGTTCATTTCCATCCTTAGTCTTTTGTTTGTGTGTATGTTGCCAATTTCCTTTTGAACGTAGCCTCCTTTTCGGGACAATCTAAAATGTTATCCTTCGTAGCCTCACGAGTAACGGTTGTGCAGATGATAGGTTGCGTTTATATCATAGATTGGTGGCTTATGTTTTAGACCCCTTAGAGTTTTGTCTCTTTTGGATGGCGAATTCCCTTAAAGTAACAATGTTTGAAAAAATAGTTTTATGCACTAGTATTGTGTTATTGACACCCTTGATAAAACTTTTCTTCCGAGGTAAAAGTCTTCATGTTGACTTTCTAAGGTTTAAGTCGGATGATGAACTTTGTACATCTGACTTAAACACTTAGCCAAAACAATAATTCTGATGTAGATTTGAAACTCCATCCATCACACCAATTTTAGCTCCAACACTATATTGAATTGTTAGTTCGGGTATTTCAATCATGTTTACATTGTTTTGATCATACTTAGTTGGAAATAGCTAAAATGGGTCATATGAGTCAAATGAGTCAAATAGGTCATATTTCAATGTTTTAGTAACCAAAACCAAACGCTCATAATAACTATTGTTTTGTAACTTAGGATGTTTTAATCATACTTAAGATCAAATGGGTTATGGGACATTGGTCAAATGTGTAATATTAGTCCGACATTAATTAACACCAAACTCTCCTAGTAATTTTTATTTTGTTTTAGGCTCTGTTTGGCTTACATGATTTGATAGAAATGAATTGGAATTTTTTTTTTTTTTTTTGCATCTTATTTTGTTAGACAACAAATGAAAATGATGTATGTGGAAATCCAATCAAATTCCTTCATTTGTGACATTCGGAATTCTTCATGTTTCTAAAAGAATTTAAGCTATATTCCTGATTTAAGAATACAAATCAGTTCATTAAAATGTCTTACAAACAAATCTTACCATTTCAATAAAACCGCATTTTTTTCTTCCCTTTCTTCAATTGTCAACAATTTAATGTAATAAAAAGGATTAATAAAATATAAGTCATTAGAAATATACCCTTCAAATAATCAAAAAATTTAAAAAAAGAAAAGAAAAAATAACATAACTATGTTGGGTTATCATCAAGGGAATGTTTAGTAAAATTAGTTGAAGGTAAAAGTTAGTGGCTACTTAAAAATGTAAAATTGTCATAATAGTAAATAATAATTAAGTAAGGTAAATTTAATAAACGAATTCACATAACTTAGCATATTATAAGTTTATATTACTTTATAAATTTTTTTTAAAAATTATTTTATAAATAGGGTTAACGAAAAATATCAACCAATCAAAATATATAAGATAAATAATATTATTATAAGTCTCCAACAAACATAAGTTACAACACTTAATTTGAAATATTTATAAGTTAAACTGAATTAAACAAAAAATAAAAAAAAATTGAAAAATGAAAATCGTTATGTCAACCTAAACTGAAAACTTTTACTCAATTTAGATTCCAATTTCTTCAAAATTCAATTTATATATAAACATTTTTGCGAACCAAACAGTCTTTAAAATGTTTTAATTACGTATGAGGTCAAATGGGTGATGGGTCAAATAGTTCACATGAGTCAAATGGATCCTACTAGTGGCGGATCTATGTTAAGTGGGGGTTACCCCTTAACTTCCTACGCGTAGTGTAAAAAAATTAAGAAAAAATCGGTTTATATAACTTTATATAGTATGGATACCTCTAACAAAATATTTGGATACTCCTCAATCATCTCAAAATAAATTTAGTAAAAGAAATAAATTGAAAGAATAAAAATTATGGTGGAGGGAAGAAAAGAGAGATCTAGAGGTTTAAGATGACTCAAATAATAAATAAGAAGAAACAGAAAATAATAAAATATATTAAAGTAAGTGTTGGCCTGTTGGGTTACGGGAAAAAAAGAAGTAAAAGATTTTGTAATTTTATAATCATTAAATTTTTAACCTTTTATTTTTTATTTTTCAATCTTTGCATAATTTACGTTTTCCATTTTATTTTGCTTTTACGTTTTCCAATTTAGTTTCCTATGTCATTTTGTTTGTTAAGTTTGCTCAATAATACATTGTCGTTCACAGAGTTCTAAATTTTATAAGGATATAAGTTATAATCGAAGTTCATTTCTTGTCACCGAGTTCTAAATTTTATAAGGAAATAAGTTATAATCGAAGTTCATTTCTTGTCGACATATATACTGTGAATCTAATAATTTAAAATCGTTTTTTCATAGCTAAATCCAAATTAGAAACAAAAACAAAAATACTTTACATCTTCTAATTCGTCATGTTGTAGGAGTCACGAGAAAATAAATTATAAAGTCAGTGTTCGATTCCTTGATAATACATTATGATTCTTTTTATGTCAATATCATTTCTTTTCATAGATATTTCATTGAGTCCAAACACAATGAATTAAAACTTTGAATGTACTACGTTGTCTTCATAGTATATAAGTTAAGAAGTCTATCAATTTAGTTAGTAAATATTCGATTCGATCAAGTCCAAGTACAGAGAACAAAGAGTTCAGACATGATAATAGATCATCTAGTTCATTACTTCATCATGTTTCCATATTCACGAAGAAATGAATTACGAAGTCAATATATATTTGTTAGATTGTCCCCAAGCGTTGTCAAAGTGACAATCTGAAATTAGATAAAACTCACACCAAATGTGGAAGGTACCAAGTTCGAAACTTGTTGGGGACATTTACGGAATCAAAGAGTAATTAGCGAAAAAATATATATTTGTTAGATTTGATGTCATTTTTTTTGTTCAATTTGAACTAAAAATTTACCCATACATATAAAAATGAAATAAGACTATATTGAAAGATGCATTTATTCTCTCATGTGTTTGTGAATTAATTGTGGTTGCATTTATTAGTTTATCAATATAATATATTTGTGTAATATGTATATACACACTATATCTATTTATCTATATTATATGAAATAGGGTATACCAAAGAGTAATACATAATTAGAAGAGTGTTATGGGGGTGTGCAAACAAAGATGGCTTCAACGTGAATGTTGGTTTGAAATTGATTTCATGTATCTCAAAGTTTTGTTATTGTTACTTTTTGAGTATATTTGTTTGATGAATAGGGATAGAGTAGGGTGAAATTACTAAAGTAACCCTATATGAGTCTTCTCCACACCCCCTTTTCATGGACCAAGATAATGTATTTTTTTTTTTATGGAAGGTTGTGCTTAGAATCTCTTCGTGCACCATTAAGAATTTGTGAGGGTGGTTTTGGGATTTTGGGGTTGGATTTGAGGGAAGGTAATGCTTTTGCTACACATAATATATTTACTATTATTTGAAGTTGAGTAAACTTTAAGATAATGATTTCTAGTATCTTTTTATATGAATTTGTATACTACACCCTATAAATTTTTACACACTTGAGATGATAATTGTGGATTTGTAGACGAAAGAGATTATTGTTATACACAATATAAATGATAAGTACATGAGTAATTAGTAAAAATGTCTACTTCTAGCCCATCAACCTTTTCCCACTAGGTTTTGTTGATATTATGGGTGTGTTTGGCTAGGGGATTCTGGGGGATTAGTGGAGCTTAACCTTATCGTTTTTTATAATCTACTTTATAAGCCTTGTTTGGTTCGATGAGTTTATGAAAATATAAGTCCAGATAAGCCCCAAAACTATTAGTCACTTGAAGAAGCTTATGAAAGGGGTTTGAGCTTATGGTAGACAAAATGACATAAATACCTTTCATTTTAATTGGAACATATATATTTATATACCATTTTATGTTTTTTCACACCTATAAGCTAAAGCTTCAGTCCTATTATCAAACATGTTTTTATTTTTAAATTTACGCTCCAGCCCCGACCATGAGCTTAAGGTTAAGCTCCAGCTCCAGCTACTTACGCCAAACATACCCTATATATATTTTGGGTTACTTCCAATTATTGCAATTAATTTTTTTTAAATGTACCAGTATAATCAATGAAACCTTTTCCACATTATATAACAACATAATATTGGTTATTATCAATTAATTATTCCTATGAGTTATCTTCTCCGACCAATTATTCTGATGACTATGTTTTCCAGCTACCACTTTTCAGAGATATCATTCTCTACAATAGAATTCTTTGCAGTTGTGGTCCTTATCATCATCTATCCTTTTTTTCTTTCTTTTTCATAATTACAATTTTATTCTCCAGTTCGAGCTTTCGCGATTTCGTCGCTCGAACTGTCGGGGAGTATTAGATGTGACCGAAGCCCGACCTGTGGGCTTGGGGTAAATTAGGATTAGGGTTTTAGGTTGTCACTTGTAACCTATTTATATTACATGAATAATTCAATATTAGTAAAGGGTTTCACTCTCTGATACGATATCAGACAGGGTATGATCCTCACACCTAATTTCTATGCCTCCTGTCAAACCCTAATCAAGCGCGGGGATGAGTCGCATAACTTAACTAAGTTTCAAACCCTACAAAAAAAAAAAACCTTATTAATTTGGATTTGAACTTCACTCGATCATTTTTTTTTTGCTATAACTCCTAAACCGCTTTGTGACGTCACGTATTTTTGGGGTATTAACCGATTGCCAATTGTCTTTATTTTGTCGGTATTGTTTTTGACCCATTGTATTTCCTTGTGTTTTATCACACTTTATTTTGTTTTGTCTGGATATTTGATTTTTTTGTTTATTTAAACTCCGTTCTTCGGAACGGGAGTATGTTAAGACCTAGTGCCTTTTAGATAGTGCTTTTGTAAGATAAGTTATCGTGTTTAGCCTTCTAGGATTTAACGGAAAATATTAAGTTAAAGGTGTTACCAAATTGGTCCTTTAACGAGTTAATTCCGTGTCTAAGTTATTATCGTAAACGTTATTAAATAATTTGGGAATCGTCCGTTGAATATTAGCGAAAATCATCGTCAGTCTGCGTTGTCACTGCGCATTAGTGACACTTTACTGCGACGAAGCAGTGACTCTTTACTGCGACGAAGTGGTCACTGCGCAACAGTGATTCTTGACTGCGACACAGTGAGGACTCCGAGCTGAATTTTGGATTCTTGCTCTTTTAACACAACCACGTGAATTGACCACTTTTTCTGCATTCTTGTGCTCCAACATGTCATACTTTGTTGCCTCAATTGAGTAAGTTTTAGATCTAAACAAGTTTTTGCAACATCTTTCATTCCAAAACTCAAACTTAAACACTTTCTTTTAAATATTCACTTTTCATTTCTTCAACACATTATATTTAAAAATCACTTTCTTAAACAAGTTTTAGATCTAAATATGTTTTTGAATTTATAACGTATTTAAAACGTTAAAACGTTAAAAATTAATTTAAAATGCGAAATAAATATAAAATATTGAGATCTATATGAGACATAAAAATGTGTATATTTGACTAAAATAATTTTAAAAATTTTTTCGGAATGTTTCTCGTAAGTATTACGCATTTTTTTACTAAAAGACGTCACTGCGCAACGTTAAAACACGTAAATTAATACTTGGATGTAAATCAATTTAAATGACATTCTTAATAGAATATGATTTTTTAAAAATTTATATAATTTTGACTAAAATCAGAATTTTTCCGAAAACTAGTATTTTTTTTACCGTAAATTCACATTTTGGAATAAATAAACTTATTATACATTCTAAAGTATATAAAACTAATTATTTTGACTCTCGTTGACTAAATTTGACTTTCGTCTCGACATCCGTTTTTCGTTCAATGTCGATTCTACTCTCGCGTTTTAAATATATATATATATATATATATATATATATATATATATATATATATATATATATATATATATATATATATATATATATATATATATATATATATATATATATATATATATATATATATATATATATATATATATATATATTCGAAGTAATTGTAAATACTAATGTAGTAGTTGACTCCTAACAAATATTCGACGTTATATTATTCTTGCGAATCCTTATCGTTAATCGATATTCAATTCATCATTCTTACCTCGTTGTTAATCTGAAAGGATTATAGTAAAATCTATTGAATCATTTAAACATTAATAGAAGGGCTAAACCGTGCTAGACTTACTCTTAGAAAGATGCTTATCCATTATCATTGCTTATCCCTAGGACACTTAGGCAGGAGTCGTGACTGTGACTCAGATTTGTGGACCGTTTGACTTGTCACCCGACAAACTGCATTATTATGAGTTATTCGTTGCCATTTTTTACTGTTTTATTTTTGGGCATGAAAAGCGTGTATAAAATTGTTGATGTCGATTTTGTCTTGTTTACATAGTGGATCAGAATTGTCTTAGATTAAGTTGTCTTTGGGGTTTTTGTTATTACTAATGATTAACTAATTAAAACTAAAAAGTGATTGATTATAAAATCGTTTTGAGAAAAGAACTGTTTGTTATCAAATAATGGAAAAGTATACTCGTTTGACACTTCACTTGTTTTCTATTTATGTTTACGAAATTGAATGTATATTTAACTTCTAGTTTATAGAAAAAACTCCTCTCGGATATTTCACTAACTTTACCTACTTCAAATTATAATGTTCCTCTCGAATACAGTTACAATTATCAATAATCAAGCATTAATCAACAAGCCGGTGTTTTATGATTTAACCTTATGAAGTTTCCTCTCGAATAACTTCTCTAATTACTAAGTCCTCTCGAATCTTATTAATTAGACTTACTCGTTCACGTTTTATTACCTAAATTGTTATTACTAGGTCCTCTCGAATCCTAATAATTTTAAACCGATTAAAGACCGACCGATTATTTCATACAAGTTAATTAATCTATCTAGATTCCTCTCGAATACCTAGAATATTGATTAACTAATCTGAATATAAACAACTATATGATAATATATCAAAACACAAACAATTAAGGATCAACGATTAAACTTAAACACCTAAAACAATCAATAACGCAAACATAAATGTCAAACAAGATCCATAAATCAAACGAGCATAAAAGATGTTTACCTACTATTATTAAGTTCAAAACAGCAAATAAAAGTAGAGAAAACATACTAGAAAAGTCTTGAAAAGAAAATAAAACAAACTAGAAAAGTTGCAAAACGTGTCGTGACCGAATTGTAACGAAAACCAACTTCTAATCATCTTTCCTAGCTCCCAAACGTGATCTCCAGCTCCCTTAGTCGAAGATAATAATTTATGATTCAACCTGGACGTTTGGGTTGGTATTTATAGAGATAAATCAAGAGAAAATCGAGTTCGAGTCAAATTCCAATTGCTGAAAACCCCGTAAGTGCGTCGCACCCCTCCTCCAGTGCGTCGCACCGTGCATAAAACTTGCCATATTCTAAATTTTGGTTGTGTAGCTCTCTCTTTCTTCTTTCTTCTCCAATTTGAATCACCTAAATCGGATATCGTATGAAGAAGTTATGATCAAAACGGTGGAGGTGATACTTTCTCTTCGTCAGAACTCACTATTTTTCGTCTTTTAAGCTCATTTCTTCCACCATTTCCACTTCCCAATCATATAAACCTATAAAATAGACAAAACAACTTTTCCACATAATTAAATGCAAAAACCTATCTTATCCATCACGTTTATTATGAAAAATGACCGAATATCGAATAGAAATAAACGTATAAATATGCGATATCAATGCCTTAGGTTTGACAAGCCTTAGAATGGGGGATTATTACTGTGGTCGGGATCGGGTGTATGATATCTAGGCAATATACGTCACACTATGGTTGTAAAGCAAGATGTGGTTGGAAATTATTACAAATGTTATATTTAAAATGGGTCACTTTTCAAATTAAAATTGCGAATAATTCACCGACATATTTGTTGACGTAATTTTTAACGCTTTTCAGGAGGTTAAGGTAGAGAATTCATGTTATGATTCATGCCATGCTTTTGAATATACGGATCGTTTACCTGTTTGCTTGAAACTTGTTTTGATTTGATTTAATTCGTTGAGGATCCGTGTATTTTGATTATGATTATTTATTTTTGACAAGTATGTTGTACTTTATATACTATTGACATGATTTAATTTACCTGTTTCACTCCGTCAATTTTGTCACCACTATTATTTATTTTGTTCAACACATATTGTTGTACATAAAACCCATGTTCATTTTGCTTAACTTCAATTCTATTTTGAAGTAGATTAAATTCTTTAGAATTTTAATTTTTTATTTGGTGTAGATGGAAGGTTGATGATATGATAGAATGATCGAGCACATGCATCACGTATATTTTAATCAGACGTTTTTGACGATTGTGTACTCGTTTAATTAGTTTCAAATTCAAACGCTAAACGGTTTGGGATCGAATCACCAAATCATTATAAATCATAAAATACAGTATAAACTAAAGTTCATAGTTAGTTAATGATACTCATTCCATCTACAAGACTACAACTATTCAATATAGTTACATATTGTCAATTAAACCATGAAATATTTATTGGTACATAAATGAATATTCACCTCTCTACAAAACATAGTCCACTTTTCGCTACCAGATTGAACATAAGCCGAAATCTAAAAAATAGGTCAAGAACCGGATTGTATAATACGAGTTATGTATTAGTAATAGTTTAGAACCGGTTCGGACCTTAACTAGACTCAAACTTTAAAATGGGTCAAACGACAAATAACATAACAACATTGGTGTCAATTTATTTATGAGAGAGTCAAATGAGCAATTAAAGAGTCACATGACTTTGAGTTGCAAACATCCTCAGAAAACATTAGTAGACTAAAAGGAATCTAATTCTAAACCACCACCCCTACTAACATGGCTTCATCTACAAAAATATATAAAAATAAACTTTTAAAGTGGCAATAGTTTTATAAACGAATCCACAACCTACCAACAACACAATTAATGCAAACCAGTTAACGAGATCCGACATGAGCTAGCCTCAAGTCTTTTACAATTTAAAAACAATCTATTTCAAAAAGTTCCTCTTCATCTTTTTTTTTCCCTTCGATAATGACACTCTTTGAGTCGGTAAATGTTCCCAACAACATTCGAATTTGGTACATCCCACTTTGGTGTGAGTTTTATCCAAATTGTCACTTTGACAACTCCTGAAGGACAAGTTCCTCTTCATCTTAACAAATAAATATAACTCTATTCAGACTATCATACATTACAAATATGTTTAACTAAAAGAGCTCGAAATACCATATCTAATGTTTGACTTAACATTAAGTTTCAAGTTTGATAGGAAATGTTCGGCATGTATAGAGTTATTGGTATAGATCATTACATACATATATATCCTATGTAATTGTAAACCCTACAAGTTTTTGATAAAGACATTCAATCATTTGTGAAGTCGCGGACTATGTATTACTCTTTTCACCAAACAATGTAAAGAATGGATTAATTAAGTCTTACTTTTTTTATAAAACAATAAAATCGTCTAGTTTTCTCAGGCTAAACATATTAGACGTGGCTCTAACATATGTGTTTGGGTTCATTATGGTTTCTAGGATGTTTAGGGGTTTTATATATACCATATATTGAACATTAATAAATCATAATAGTTACGGGTTCATGTACTACATAAAAACCCTAAACATTCTAGAAACCGTAACAAACCCAAATCCACATATTAGGCTTGGATCACATCTAATAAAACAGACTTATTATATAAGTCGAGATACATGCATGATAATTATACAATTTTGTTTCTGATACACCAATTAAAACACAAGAAAAAGATTCCAAGGTACAATTAGATTAAAAAGCTAAGACTAAATTTAATCTCACACCCCACCTATGTACTTAATGATTCTCACGAGGCTTCTGAACCATTTATATTGAAATAAATATTCTATAATTTTAGTGCTACTCAGAAATTGATAAACCCTAAAAACGATTCTCTAATCACCAACACCTAGAGAGACTGCATTTAATGACTTTCACATGATTCCAAGCTTCTAATCTTTCATTCCAAGAAAAACAGCTCTCTTTCCCTAGTTGTCTTTGCTTTGGCTTTTCTTTGGATAATGTAAATTTTTTGGATTTTAGATACCACAGATTTTGTCTTTTAACAACAACAATATATGCAAGTGTTTGTGTTCTTTTCTCGACTTAACAAAAATAATAAGACAATATAGTGAAATATAGACACTACAATACCTAACCACTCCCAGAATCTTCGTTATCATACCATCCAAAATCTCGAAATCATGATTCTTAATGTCACGTCAACAAAAGTAATCCCAGAATCACCAGAATCGTGATTATCATACCGGATGCTCTTATACAAAAAAAAATAGACACTACAATACCTAACCACTCTCAAAACAGCTTTCATGTTGTTTTAGGAAGCTAGCAAACCTAAAGACATAACTACGTAATTAAGTATATGAATGACATATTGATCGAAACAAACCATATCTTGAGTATTCATTATTCGTCTCAAGTCTCGTAAAGAAATAATAGTTTCCGGTGTTAGTTGTAAGGTTTTATTTGCTTATCTTAGAAATTCATCATAAAAATGGCCATTGTATAAAGTTGTCATGTCATTTTTTTAATTTAACATAGTGTATTTCAAATTGTTTATCGAATGCCCTAAACAAATGGCCGGGACCCAAGACCTCTTCTAAGGAAGAACAATCTCCTACCAATAGGACAAACCCCCGTTGGTAAGATTAGTTTATTAATATTGATGTAATAAACAAAAGAAGAAAAACAGACATCTTTCCCTGTCTCGAAGAAATATAAAACGTTCGATCTCCAATGCAAGAATTGAATGCAAATTTGATGATTTGGAAGATTCTTCTTCTTCGGTTATAGGGATATGTGCATTTTATATTAACGAACACAAGTAGAGACAAGAATGCAATCTTTGACAATTTGTGGTGGGGTTTGTGAAAATGACCAACATTTTATTTTATGTTACCACAAAACATACTCTCCCACCTTCCCATAACTAACATCATTATCAACCAAATGTCCAATTACTTGGTATTACTATTTTCATGTCTTTTCTACTTAAAACTTTAAATACCATTATTCATTACTATCTGTTTTAGGTTTGTTCAAGTGGTTATAACATGTTGTCTATCTGTGGGAGGTCGGATTTATGGTATACTATGGGCTAAAAAGCACCTTCCAATAAACTTCTACAATAAGATATGCTTTTATGTATACTATAAGGCCAAACTAACTGGTATTTGGTCTAACGGTATGTGTTGATATACATGTATGTTATTTTTTTGAGATAAAAAGTCTGCGTTTGTTTAAGGATAAACATAAAGTAGGTAATTTTTCTATTACAACTTTTACGGTGTAAAAAATAATTATATTTATATAATTTTCGATACTTTATCTTTGTAAAAATTAATTCAATTTTTTTCCTATTTACTTTGCCCTCGACATGAACTTTGTCCTCACGTACCCCATCCTTGTTGAAGACACATGTGAATAGTGAGTGTTATAATTGTCTTTCCAAAATAAGAAAATACTAATGTTATCAAAACTCATAAAACATTAAGTATTTTCCGAGGTTGGCTAATGCTTAAACTTTATTGTTAAAAGTGAATTAAGATTCATGTCAACTAGTCAACTACCGCCAATGGGGGTTTGTCCCATTGGCACTAACATTCCCGTTCTAAAAAAACTAGTCAACTACCAGTCTACCACCCTAATACTTTAATTTTATTCGATGCGACTCAATGACAAGGAGATTTAAATCTTTGTAGTGTAAGTCCCAGGTTTAAAACCGAACACAAGCTATATGTCATTCCTTCATATTGAACCTAGGACCGGTCGATAGAGACATCTAACGATGGCGTATACAATTTTTTCATATAGGTCTATTTACCTCAACCGCCTTACGGGTTATTTCTAAAATGTTTTTGAAAACAAAAACAATAGTTAAAGAAACGAAACAGCATTTAGTGAGCAGCAAAAAGACAGACCTGAATTCCAAATTGCCGGAACAGAAGGAGATTGGAATTTCCAATGCAGTAAAGACACTTCTATACAAAAGGTTCCAAACCTGCAAATTGTCTTCTATATAATTTCTGCACATAACTAAATAATACTGATTATTAATAATATAATCAATTATAATAATAGTTCACAGAAGGCATGAGATTCCATATTATTTTGTTAATCTTTTATAATTACAATAATTGTACGTAGTCATTAATTACTAATTAGTCATTCGTGTGATGCTAACGTTGATGAGTCAATGAACATATTGGTATGTTTCGGTCACGATCAAGAAACCATATCTGCTACAAGTAGCTAATGCTACAGTTTGCATCGCTTTTGTAACTCTTTAGGTTCCAGATTAAACAGTCGTAACAGCCCATAACGAAACGAAGTCTAGTAGACTTTCTGATGATAGATAGGGTCAGGAACATAGGATGTTCTGCTCAGGAATGCTACTTAAGTTACATTAAAGTTGGGCTGGTGATACGGCCCGCGCACACATCTTATCAGCAACCCATAGACAATTATAGATGGCAATTTTGATCCATAAAAATGAAAATGGGTTGATTTTTATCTCTAAAGGGTCAAATCTAAACTTGCATATGCATGAAACGGGTCAAACGGGTTGAAAGTCACCTAAAGTGTTAGTCAAATGTCTTCAATCTTCTAAGCTGATTTTATTTAAACTAATCAGATATTACGTCAATATTATGTATTAACTTTGATTTAGCACAACCGCTCAATTTGTTGGCATTGTGGTTTGATGTAAAATTTAAATTTTTTATCCTAATGGATCTTTGAATATAAGTTTTATCTCAGTTAAAGACTGCCTGTATAATGTATCATTCATAACTAAAAAAAGTTTACGCGGCATATCTCAAAGTAATAATCAAAGAAAATCACACAACCCTGAAGCAGCTAGTAACAGGACAAAGGAACCAAAAATGACACAAAACTTTGAGGCTGAGTCCCGGGCTATCACTATATACATCCAAGGTTCGTATATGCCGCTCAAGTGGCATGAAAGGAAGGCACACACGTGCTTCTCAAATCTTACACATAAGATTTCTTTTCCATCGATAGGGTCATCATTTTTTTCTTAATACACCAAACAGATATTCCCGTCCTTCTTACTTCATTTATTGATAATTTGATAGTGTTAATGCACATAACATTTACAAGAATACTATAAAAATAACTAACGAAACGTACTATTATCCTCTAAATTTTGTTACACTCTTAGTTATGTAAGGATATATGACATAAGAACAGCATAAGGAGCAAGCACATGGACCTTAGGAGCCACGTGCTCAGATAACAATCTGCTTCAACCTCTGTAGTTCTTTCAGTTTTCGTGTGTTATGCTTCTTAATTCCATTCCTGTACTGAATGCTGGCTGAAAGTCGTTTTTCTTTGGTGATAAGTGTGGAATCTTCTTCATGTTTGGTAACTTTCCTTTTCAAGTATTCGACTGCTTGTGCTTGAACTGATTTTTCACCAAGAAAGACAATTAAAAATTAGCCCCCGCTACATTAAAGTGCAGATGCAAGCATAGAGAGAAAAATAACAAACCGGATTGTGAAGCAGCTTTGACCATAGCAATGTCCTTCAGTCTCTTGATTTTTCTAATCGCTTCCATGTCTTCAGATAATGCATCGGGGTCTTTTGTTTTAAGCATGTCATTTGTTTGAAAGCATGCAAGTGCTTTCTCACATGCCTACAGAACAAATGAAATTCTAGATTAATTTCTCAAAGATTAGGAAAAATGAAGTAATGTTTACAGTAATTGGGAAGTACTAAAGTTGAACGAAAAGAATGTATAGTTATGATTAAGATAAGTTAGATAGTTAAAACTCTAGTCGGACTATATTGATTTTATGAAAATGTTAACATAGACTTGCAAACTATTCAAGATCGCTGTCAACGTGAAAGAATGAAATGTGAAACATCACAAACTTATCTAATCTGTATAATTGTATAAAAAGCATAATGGCTAATTCGGATTAGCATAAAACGGATTAGAATTGAGCACAAAATGATCATGTGCTGCAACTACTACCATATGTTGACTAACTTTTTATTCTTAGAAGTTCCCTTGTCCTAAGTTATGTTAAACGTTTATCCAGTCACTAAATAAAATAACTTGAGGTCATGCAATGTTGCAAGAAAACAAATATAGGGATACGGGTGTGTGATGGGGATATACGGATTTAAAGACTTAACAGTTTGGGGATACAGGGGTCGATTACTTTAGTTTATGTGTATACATACACAAAACTAAAACTAACAAATAAGAAACTTCATAATTAATATAATATTTAATATGTAAGATACACAATGAACCCGTCTTATTATGCTTTTACTTACTATGTTCATATTACTCCAAACTGTTAACGATCTAACTTCTTGTTGTCTCATTCGTTGCTACTCTGAAGTCAAAGACATAAGAAGAGTAATCACCTTTCTAGAAATGGCATAAAATTTGTGCTCAAAGGCATGTTCAGCAAACGTGAACCATTCACTGTATGAAACATGTAGCTGCTGATCTCCAACAGAATTCACTTCTCGTAAAACCAAACCCTCATATCTCAGTGACAAGCAACTCTGCATATAACAAACTTAAAATCAGCAGTTAGACAACTATTAAGCAATAGAAAATACAAATACACGTGCATGTAGAACGATTAAAATCGACCAAGGTAAAATCTCATTCTATAAACAAATTGATCTGGTATTAGCTAAGGTCATAATCTAAATTTCATATAACAAACCAAACAGCAATAATCCAGCAATTGAATTTTATTAACATTATACATGCTCCTATTTGTGTAGCTCAATGTTCCTATTTACCAGCTCAAATTTCGCTATTCATTTAAATCGGATCTACTCTGCAATAACACTCGCACCATTCTTACGAAAAATATCTACAGTTAACCGATATCAAACTTCTGATCTTATCAAATTGAACACCGAATGCTATCATATAGTTTTATGTAAACATGCACATATGATTAAAATATATCACCTAAATTTTAAGCCCTAGCTATAACAAAATTAACAAATTAAACACAAATTGAAACAGTATACCTCTAGATCACCGATAATCGCAAACGCACGAACAAAAAACTCAACGATGAGAAGCTTGTGATCAACAGATTTCTGACTAATTTCTCGAAAAACAGAAACAGATTCACATCTCATAAACTCTCTAAAGCTACGTCGTACATCGAGCATCGATTTCACGTCTCTGCTGATCAAAACCGATTCCAGAACGCGTAGAGTTCCGTCGTCAAATCTGAAACGAAATCCGGTACAAAATTATACGATTTTAGCAAAATTTGCTCAGAAATTGAGAATATAAAAAAAAATCAAAAAAACTTACTGTCTGGATTGGATGAGTGAGTGGAAGAGCGAAATTTGCTCAGAATTGACTTCGGTGTTGCTCATTTTGAATTTTTCTGATGATGCTGAATTTGGCGGATTTTGTTGGGTTTGAAAATTCATAGGGGAGTAAAAAGTTAAATGTTTAAAAAGAAGGACTAAAATGTAAATGTTTAGGAAAATAAGGGACTAAGGGATAAAAGGTGTTTTTTTTTTCTAAAAAGAAGTGGCCCATGCAGGTCTCGAACCTGCGACCTTCGCGTTATTAGCACGACGCTCTAACCAGCTGAGCTAATAGGCCAATTTGTTAAAGCATTACAAAATGTTTTTGATATTTTTAGATTGTATTCTAGTCTCGAATGATTGTGTTAGGAGTCGTAAGGCTCGTTGCTCTATTTCTAGGTAATGTGTGTACTCGGAGATAACTTTTTTCCTTGATCATCCATGAGACGATATGGTGTCTCTCGCTTCAACGTTGGAGCTTAATGTTGTGGGATATCTAATGTTGTTTTTGAAATAGTTTGGCTTCATAATCTATGTTGTTGTTGAAATAGTTTGGCTTTATAATCTTTTTCTTCATTTGTGTTGTTCTCCCGCTCGTAATAATGACGTTAAGTACTTAATTCCACACTTTGTAAGTTTCTATACGACATATAAAATATTTAGAGTCTTTTTATTTATGTTGATAATTTGGAGTGAAATTACTAAACTATTATTTTTTTTTTATATTAATTTGTGAGTTCTTCTTTTCATAATAATTATTAAACTTTCCAAAATATATATTATTTCATATTTATTTCCTATAAAAATATTTAGATACAATTTAAACTTTAAACTAAAATTTTAATTTAAAGTTATTTTAAATTTATTAATTTAATGTCCGGAACGAAATAACATAGTTTAATATAATTTTTTTTGTTCACAAGTATTTTTGTCTATTACACCACGCGGGGTTTTCTACTAGTTTTTTTTTCTTAAAAACTACCTACACAACTATGCCTTGATTTCGTAATAATAAGTATCTTCAATTAAACTTTTTATTATCATCTTACTATAAAAAATCTGAATTAGACACATAAAATTATTGGTCCTTAACATATATGATCATTTATAATCTTTAGTATTTTCTTCGTTAACCGTCTTTATATATTGTCCTACCAACACTCGACTTAATTGCATGGTCGAACCTATTTGGTTCGATATTGTGTAGGGTTTGTATTGGTAAGGTCGCTGTCGGTTTTCTATAAATTTTCATACTTACTACATGATTATTTCCCTCAAATGGTTAGGCGTTATTATAAATCGATATTATATAGGGTTTGTATTCGTATGATTTCCCTTAATTGTATGGTCGAACCAAGGTTCGATATTATGATTAAGAATCATTATAATTGTAGCATTCTATATCATATAAGTTTTTAACTATTAACCTCATCCCCCCCAAACAGTTCAATTATACTTTGACGTGTCGAAAAACACCACCAAATCAATAACTAAATTACTCGCCGGACATCCACCGGTAAATAAAAAACCACCGTCCCATCACCCGCCGGCGTTCCTCCGGCGAACCAATCCCAATCATGTCCGGCAGAACCTACATCCACCACGACTCACCACCACGGAACCGCCCCACCTCCGACCACCACCACCGCGAAATCCAATCCCTCCTCCTCGACAACCAACGTCTCGCCGCCACTCACGTAGCTCTAAAACAAGAACTCGCCGTCGCGCTCCAAGACCTCCGTCACTTCTCCGCCGCCGCCGGAAACATCAAGTCGGAAAGAGACGCTGAAGTACGAGAAGTTTACGAAAAAGCGATCAAGATGGAAGCGGAAGTCAGATTGATTGATGAAATGAGTGCGGATTTGGTGCAGGTGAAAAGTGATGTCCAGAAATTGAGTTTGGAGAGGAAGGAGTTTAATGAGAAGATGGATAGGATTCAGGGGCAGCTTGGGAAGGAGAAACCGAAAACGGAGCGGGTTTCCGAGGTGAAATCGCAGATTGAAACAATGAGGAAAGAAATTCAGAAAGGAAGGTAATGTATTCAACTTAAAACGCGTGTCTATTATTGTAACGGTGTCACGTCATAGGTTTACAAGTTTTTTAATTGGTCAGATACGTATAATAACGAATATTTATAATGCGAAAAGAAATTAAGAAAGGAAGGTAATGATATGTGTTTATAACAAGCATTTTGACAATATTTAGGATCTTACATCTCGGTGTAATACGAGGACTAGGATTATAGGCAGCCGATGAAAGTTGATATAAGTAATTTGAACAGCTACATTATTCAATCAGCACTCAATTTATATATAAAATCTCTGAGGCGTAAAAAAAGGTCTATGTACAACTAATGTATCTATGCTTCTGAGTCTCTGACACCAAGGTCCAAGCTTTATAAAAAAACTCCGTAAGAATCTTATAATCTGCAAGATTTTTGTCATGAATCACCTACCCTAACGTCTTATCATTATGTAGAATTGTTGTTTGCCGGATATATACATTATTTAGGTCAAAGTGTGTTTAGATTTTTGGGCGGACTTTATGTTTGGATTTGAATTATTTTTTGGTTCTAGTTGGAAAGAAAGAGGGGGGGGGGGGGGGGGGGGGGGGGGGGGGGGGGGGGGGGGGGGGGGAACTTATTTGTGCATAACCGGGTCATTTTGGGTTATTTCATTTTTTATGAAGTTACGAGTTACAACAAAAAGATTAAGAAAGGTCTTGGTGTCCCTGCCGTAAAATTTGCTTTGACGTGTTACCCAACCTGATTATCTGGTGCAACCCTATAGTTCGTATTTCAGAACTTTTTGACTATGAATACATTGGTTATGAATGCATAAGCTAGAGTTTAATACACTACTCTCTTGACTTTAATATTGATAAACGTAAAATGATTAAGGAGCACAACAGACCGACACAGGGACAGGGCTCAAGCCCTCGCTGCTTGAAAAGATGTGTATTTCTGTTACAACCAAATATACTTATGCTACATTTTTCAAATCGCTATTGTTATTACACAGATGGCCGGTTCGACCAAAACAATGGGTTTGGGCTTATAAACAGTTAACAGAACGAGTTTATACAGTTTCTAATTTTGCAAACTGGACCACCTTTAATTAGAATGCTCAACCCGAGCAAATTGGTGTGTTCAGTTTTTGCCAACCCGGAACACAACGGAAATATAAAATTATAACTTGATCAAATTGATTATCAAATATGTGATTTAGTTTTTACCAAATTGGGTAGGCTTAAATATTTCATTGTAACTTGATCAAATACAGTGACTCGATTCCTGAACTCCTTTTTTCCGATTCTCATTCGGAAGTCAGACAACGAATTTTAAAGTATTAAAATTAAGTGTTTTTCAGATATAGAATTATAGATTATGATGGATGCCTCTTTATTCGAAGGTCAACCACATATTTGGAGGCAAGTCATGGGTCAAGCAACTTCTTAAAGAATAATTTATTTTCAAAATCGCTCTAATGAAGCTCATACGTAACAACGAATGTGCCCTTCACATCTCTGTATGAGAGGACAAAGCATACTTTGTAAAAGAAACACTTGTTGGTGGTGTAATCGTGACTGAGTTTGTTAACTCCAACCATCAACATGTGGATGTTTTTCAGGCCCTCGTGTTAGAATAGGAAACTCTTTTTTTAGGGATTGGGATCCTAATTGATCATGTTACCTTCTTTTGCAATTTTACAGTTATTAGGACATTTTGATTTTGATTGCTCTTTATGCAAACAGGGCAGCAATCGAGTACGAAAAAAAGGTGTACGAGGTTAACATTGAACAAGGCGAAGCAATGGAGAAGAGTATGATGTCTATGGTCCGTGAAATTGAGAAGCTACAAGAAGAACTTGTTAATGCAGATAAGAAAGCAATGGCAGTTGCCGCCGCAGTTGCAACAAATACTCCAGGTAATTTACGAGCTTTTTGGCACAATTTTTATGCCAACCTACCAGTTTTTGTTTCAATTTATCGATCATATTGACTTTTAGATATTTACACCCATATCCAATTAAAACAGTTGCATTTTTCATAACTATCAATCGTTTAAATTGGATAAAATTCTATGAAACAGGAACAGGATATGCCGCAGGTTATGGGAACCAAGGTTATGGTGGAAACACGTATCCTGGTCCTTACGCTACGCATCAGGTATGTTTTGGATTTTGTGTAAATTGTTATATCACGGAGCTATGTCAAAACGGGCCACGTTGACTAGATACAGTTTTGGTTCATTTCAGGTTAGGGGCGGAGTTGATCCTCAATATGGGAATGGACCCGTAGCTCATGGTCCGTATGGCAATATGCAACATGGTATGGTTGATCCCCAGTATGTCCTCGGAGCTGTACCTCATGGTCCGTATGACATGCAACATCCTAATAATGCACATGGATGAATTTTAGCAAAAGTGTCTAATAGTTTTTTGTTCTTTTATATAACATATATTGAATTATCTAAAATAGTTTTTGATAATTATAAATATAATAATATTTATTATATTTTGATTATGTTATCATATTTTTATAAGTATTTGTTACGTCTAAGATCGTTAGAATTGTGGGGTTGACAATTTGAAATTAGATAAAAAAATTAATAAAAATGAAATATATCAAGTTTGAATTCAAATCTTGTTGAAAACATTTACCGATTTAAATAATCATTTCTAAAAAACATATCGTTTAGATGTAAAAGCCATTAGTGTAAGACTCGAACTCAAACTCATTTATTAAACGAGCTTTAAGTTAAGTCGAAGCTAATTAAACTAAAATTGAACTTTTAACTAATCGATCTCGAATAACTAACGACTCTATCACAAAAGTATAAAAGCAGAAGCTAATAAAGACACAAATTTTAGGTTAGTAAAAATGGCAGTTTCTCTTCCACAATTCCCAATTCCAATTTCATCATCAAGAACACACCCACTCAAATTCATCCCAATCACCATTCTCAAAACCACCCCCAACCACCGGCGCCTCACCGTCACCGTCCACGCCGGCGAAGAACGCAAACAACAAACCCCCATTTCCGACTCCACCCAAGAAAACCCACCACCAGCACCATCAAACGACGAAAAAGACCAAACTGCCCTTGGAAACGAAATAAAAAAAGCAATGATGGATAGAGAGATGAAGAAAGACGATGGGTTTTGGGGCGGAGTAGTGGAGGAGATCGGAAAGATTGAGTGGCCGGCGTTTGGGAAAGTAATTGGGACTACCGGAGTTGTGATGGGGGTCATTGCTGGGTCGAGTGTCGTTTTGCTTACTGTCAATGCCGTTTTAGCTGAGCTTTCTGATCGTGTGTTTGTTGGAAAAGGTGTTCAGGATTTTTTTGGATAAGGTGTTTGTTTGTGACCACGTCATTTTTATGTCATAAATTAGATTACAATTTTTTTTTTTTTTTTTTTCATTTTCTTATTTTCTTAGTTCAAATGTTATTAAATACTAAAAGTTTTTCGTTGTTGTTCTGTTTACGGTCTAGTTTAATTTCTTTTAAGTTTCGTTTTGTTGACGTAACTAGCTCTAGCTAAAAGCTAAAGTCAACTCTCCTATCCGAGCGAAGCCATTGTGAGATTTTTACAACTCTTTTGGTATGTTGTGTGACCCCTTTGCGCTCGCGAATTATTGAAACAAGAAGATGTTCATCAAGTAATCACACCGAGTGTTTTAATTGATGTCCATCGACTACTCACTTTGATCACCAGATGTAGGGGTGTTATTCGGGTCAACCCGACCCTAATAAGCAACTTTCGGGTCGGGTTCATTCGGGTTTTAACTAAAATTTTCTAACCCTAACCCGACCCTAATAAGGGTTCGGGTTTTAGGGTTCGGGTCATTTTCGGGTCGGGTCCAGGAGGGTCGGGTTATTTCGGGTCCGGGTTATTACCGTCGAAGTATTTTGAACGAAAGGCATATGATATATATAGGCTTGAAGTATGAAAGAGTTTCATACATGAAGCGATGTGGGACACCTAAATAGGGAAAACCAAAGGCATATGATATATATAGGCTTGAAGTATGAAAGAGTTTCATACCTGAAGGGATGTGGGACAACTAAAGTAGGTATGAAACTCTTAGTTGTCCCACATCGCTTCAGGTATGAAACTATTTCATATTTCTAGCCTATATATGTCATATGCCTTTAGTTTTCCCTACTTAGGTGTCCCACATCGCTTCATGTATGAAACTCTTTCATACTTCTTGCCTATATATATCATATGTCTTTGGTTCAAAAAAATTATTCGGGTTGACCCGAACCCGAATAAGGATGCTTAAAAAGACCCGCAACCCGACCCTAATTAAGTTTCGGGTTAATCGGGTTGACCCGAATAACCCGATCGTAGATTCTAGACCCGATTAACCCGACCCTAATAAGCTTATTCGGGTTCGGGTCAGGTCGGGTCAATCGGGTTCGGGTTTTTTTGACACCCCTAACCAGATGTTTATGAAATACTTTTATTCGAGTCTCCTTAACTAGAAGAAGTTTTAACGGAGATACTGTAATATTACATATTCTTAACATTATTACTATTTTCGCTACACTTAAATTGGAATAAGAGAGTAGTATATCGTGCTATAAAATTACTAGAAAATTAAAAAACAAAATAATCTTTTACATGCAAAAACATTTCAATCATAACGTATAAACAATTTGTTGTAGGCAACAAAATTTTAATCATAAACCGGCTTACTCGATAATACAAGTATCCAACAATAATAAACATCGGTTCGTAGGTCACAAAATTTCACTATCTAAAAAGTCAAATTGAAAGGTAAAAAGTAGCAAAATCCAAAAACCCCCACGACTGGTGATCTAATCTTTCAAATCTTTAGATTGCCTGCACGCTCATCGTTTATATGATAATCCACGAAAGAAGGCCTAAAAGAAATGAAATTAACAAACACAAAACATTACCGAATCTATTAAGCATTTGCAGGACCCACGAGAACTCCCTGTGCGGACCCTTCTTTCTTGCTATTATCATCCATGGAATCCCCGTCGTTTTTCCTGATCCGAATCTTGTACTTGGTTTCAAAATCAGTCAACTCCTTCTTCTTCCTTTCTAAAGCTTCATTAAGTCGAGCAATCACCACTTCGATTCCTTCCTTGTTTTGTTGAACAGCTGGTAACACTTCGTTGATTGTTCTTTCCACAAGCACACCTCCAATCATTCTGTAACAACGCCTTGTAGGATCAAGTGGCTGAATAGCATTGATGACTAACGAGTGCTCACTTACTTCCATCTCGAGTTCTGTGATTTTGGAGTAGATTTGATTCATTTCAGTCCTTATGTTTCCGTATTTGGCTGCAACTTCTTGCTCATTGATTGGGTCTCTGCGTTCACTTCCACCAACGCCAGCCATTATACTGAGATCAAGAATATATATTAGATATTAGAACTAACAAAGAAAAATAGGTAAGAAACGCGAAGCACGTGAATTTCTTGGATAACCCGATAAAGAATTCTTCCAGCAGTAGGTTTCTGATAAACGAAAATCCATTCTTACATAGATTAGGGTCCAAATTAGGATAAAGATAATGTTTGGAGACTCGTGATTTCTATCATTATCTCTAACAATTTTAGATGCAAATAATTCTATAATTCTACATAAACATGAGAGGTAGAGCGAGAACACATGCTCTACTAAACTACGTCTTTCACAGCACATAAATGCAAATAAATCAAAGGAAATTTCTAGTTTTATTCTCATCCTTTCTTGGTCTAACACTGAGTCACACCTCAAAATAAAAAAAAGTTAAATAAACTGTTAGCAAGCATTCGTAGTTCATTGGTCGAGTTTTCCCGTGCGTGTTAACAATTTTATGAAAAAAATATATATATATATATATAAAAGACTTCGCATTTTATTAGAAACAAAAATGTCATAGAGACTCCAAAACAGTTTAAATATCATTGCTCGAATTTTGCAAAACAATATATATATTAAAAAAATAATGATAAGCACTCACAACACGACCATAAATTAAGCAAATCAAACATTGGAAAAGTAATATGTTTAGGTCAATGTGTGACCAACATAAATATTTAAATCCTTTTACATAGTTTTCTGAAACATAAAACATTAAAGAATAGTTATAACGTGAACTGAAGTGAATAAAGTGCAAAAATAGTTTACAGAAAACCAAGGAATTTAATAGAAGGTGACACACGGGTTAGCAAATAGGACTAGATTCTGGTTAGAGCCCACACACCACTTGAATCACCTATCCGCTCGGCCCTTTCCCTCTCCAGTCTGGGCGTTGCCCCAAGAATGCAAGAGCTATGGCCAGCCAGTTTACAGTTGCTTTTTCCCTTTTCTCGGCCCATGAGATTGGAACAAAGCCCAAAATTTCATATTCCCTTCATTAATGAAACCTTTAATTATATTAAACACATTCGTTTTCATCTCTTCACTTCTCAATTAGACGGAGAGAAACCCAATTTATGTAAATCCTAAGCTCTAGTAAATTAAATTTGTTTTCATTAACTAATGTCGGACTCATATGTAAACATTAATCACATATCAATCATCTTAAATGACAATCTCAAACTTATTTTAACTGATAGGATTCTAAAAAATGACTTTTAGCTACTATCAAGTTACAAATTACTGGACGAACTACACACAATCAACATGTATTATCATAAAGCACTTGAAGCTCAACTACCCCATAGAACAAGATTCTATGTATTTGAACTCTAACAATGATGTTATCATAGTTGGTGACCTAAAACTCGAACCCAGCGCCAGAAATCAAAATGACGCTTATATTGTCGCCTTTTAGCTTATCGCTCTAACTGCTATGGTTATTGTGATTGCACTGTGAGTCGCCAAATGGAGTTCTGACATATACATCGATGAGCTCGGTAGAGGATTTTGGAAATGGAAACACACTTCAAATTTAAAATTTACTTGCACTGTTACACATCACGCCGATTCATGCTTTATGGTTTAGTAAAGATTACCCTTTAACCATTTTTAAATTCTAATCTCAAAGTATTAAAAAAAGACCAATTTTTCTTTATTTTAACAAAAATTCTGAGAATAGAAGTTAAACAAATGGCTGAACGGTTATGTTTGCTAAACCATAGAAAGTGAATGAAAAAGTGGTTGACGTAGAGTGGAAAGTGATCCCAATTCCCATCCGAACGATAAGGAATTTGCTACTTAGTTTTATGTTTCATATGTACCGTTTGGTTGATTATTGAACTATTGATATGTAGTCGTTAGTCACAGCCTTGCTATTTTAGGGCGACATGGAACAGAAAAAACCCTACCTCAAGAGACTAGAAAGGACATAGGGTTGTTTTTCACCTTCCAATATAAGCAAGTTGTTTCTGTAAATTTGCTAACCAACTAAAATATATATAATCCACAACCTCCGTGGATTAGATATACTGCCTACTAAATAAACCGCCAAAAGTGTTGTCGAAAAAGGTGAAACTGTTGTGCCTAGTGCCTACTAGTAACATAGTATCTACAAAGTTCGTTCCATATTCACTCGGTACTTATATAAGTGTTAAAGGGAACCCAGGTTCAGCTTATAGTATGTTACTTTATCTTCTTAATTAATCGAAATATAACTAACAACTAATAACAAAAAATGGAAATTTCAGCTGCTAATTTGAACTTGCAAACTTTAAAAAAAAAACTAGTTGAGGCATTTGATCGAACAGTTGGGGAGCATAAAATGAAATTGTGCAAAATAAGCAGCAATTTAATATCTATACGCAAATTACTTATCAACATATATTGGATCATAAGAACAGTAATTACAGAGAGTAACTTACTGCGATTGCGATTGCGATTGATCGACTGGTAAAAATGAGTAATTAGCGATCGGCGATCGAGAAACACAGTCGGAAAATGGAACCCTAAAAAAGTACACTTTTTTTATAGAGTGACGGAGTTTAACTGTTGAAGTATAATAAAGGTTTTTTTATCTTTTTTTCTTTAATATTTTTTTTGAATAAAACCGAAATCGAACACAAATTTTTTTAGAAAGGTTAATATACAAAGAAATTCCTATATTTTTCGAAAATGTTGAATTTTGCGACTTTACTTTTTTTTTTTCAATTTTATTACTATATACTTCAAAAAATGTATGATTATGTTACCAAATTTTGCGAAAATGTTCAATTTTTTTACTATACCTTATTTTTGCTTAATTGTATTATTGTACTTTAAAAAAATATTGATTATATTACTGAACTTTGCGAAAATGTTCAATTATGTCCTTCAAAACTCGTTACCGGGTGTTAGGCGGTTTGCATCATCCATGTTATAAATTAATGTTTGATAATGATACAAATAAGTGTTAATTTATAAATAAGTTACTTTACTTTGAGAAAATGTTCGATTTTATCACTCTACTAGTGCAAAGTTCGATAACATAATCGAAAATTTTCTCAAAATTAAGTAGCATTATTGAAATATTACATTTTGACAAAGTAGAATAACTTATTTATATATTAAAAGTTATTTGTAGCATTATCGAACATTAATTTCTAACATGGATAATACAAACCGGCTAACACCCGCTAACCAGTTTTTGAAGTGACATAATTGAACATTTTCGTAAAGTTTAGTAATATAATCAAAAAATTTATGAAATTATAGTAATACCATTGAACAAAAATAATGTATAGTAACAAAATTGAACATTTTTGTTAAATTCGGTAACATAATCGAACATTTCTCAAAATACAATCATACAATTGAACAAAAGAAATGTATAGTAACAAAATTGAATGTTTTCGAAAAGTACAATAATTTGTTTGTAAATTAACCCTTTTCAGAAAGTCGAAAAAGTTTAGCTTGGATATATATGGGTTCGGTTTTTTCATTTTAAGATCAATTAGGGTCCAATTTATTTAGAGTTTGTTTTTGTTTTTTAAGGTTTATGCTAATTCGGCATGACAAATAACATTTTATTCATTTGAGTTATTTATCTCAAATTACGGATTTCATCCCTAAGTTTAAAAAGTTGCATAAGTCATCCACTTTTAGAAACTAATTACCTTTTTCGTCCCTAAAATTTGCTTCAATTACGGATTTCGTCCCTACATTTTGTCCTCAATTATGGATTCGGTCCCTACGGTTTGCCCCAATTACGGGTGCAAATTAGAAATTAAGGGAAAAAAACGTAATTAATTTTTAAACTTTGATGATTTATGCAACTTTTTAAACTTATAGACGAAATCCATAATTGTAAATAAACCATAGAGACGATTTATGTAATTAACTCTATTGATTTATTAACTTTGAGTGGTGAAATAATACACTTTGATATGACTTTTCTTGTCGTACATTTTATAATAATAGCATCTCGCTATTTCGATCAGTTATGAATGTTTGGCATGCAGTTTTTCGAAACTTTTAGGAGCTGAAGTTATTTGTTTTTGAAATATAAGCTCCTCTAAAAAGAAAGAAAAAATGAAAAGGAAGAGATGGAAAAGATGGAAAAGATTTTGTTTAAAATGTGAAGCTACTAGCTTCTTTTTTTTCTTTAAAAAAAACTTTTAAAAGTTCCAAAATAAAAAAATTAAATGAAATAGTTTTCAAATGAATTAAAAGCTTCAATTTCAAAAAGCTACTACTCCTAAAAAACACACTAACTACAATTTTGTTTCTCCAATTCCAACTATTTGTGTCAACTATCACTATACATTGTATTTAATGGAGGATCTGAGCATGTGTGACCGCACATGCCCTCCACTTTTTTAGGGCCTCAAACTTTTAGTTCTCTTAGTATAAACGCTTTGATTTTAGGTGTTTAAGTCCCTAGCAACGAATGAACTCAGTGATTTTGAGTTTTTAGTAGCAATAGTCATTCGATTTGAAATCTTATAATCCGTTATTTTGGTAAGTAAGAACATACAATTTATGGATGTACTTATTGATGCTTCTATTTTAGAAATGAAGGGTTGATTTCTTTGTTTAAAGAATTTAGAATCACCGTTTATGTAATGCACAAGGCATGTTAATCTTAAGTCGGACCGATAAATGAATTTTATTTTTATTTTCGTGTTTGAGCACTTCTTACTTGATTACCGCACAGGCCCACCGAAATTTTTTGCCAGCCCTGATTGTATTTATTAGTAGCGTATCCGCGCTACGCGAAGGGGTACTAAACAACATACGTGATTGACGTTGTCAACAATGACCTTTATATTATTGTTTTAGATTAAAGAAATAGAAACGTAATGTTTAATTAGGTTTACAATAATTCGTTATTTTGTTTCTGAAATGTGACATAGTCGAAATCTTTTTCTTATTTCATAAATTTTAGTTAGTTTGTAATTAGTTTAAATAAATAATTTCAATAAAGTATATGTTTTCACTTTTGATAGTTATATTTTTATTATTTATGCAATATTTTCATTTTATTCAACATATTATTCAATGCGTTCATTAACTATATGATCCTATTAGTTTCATTTTGACTATTTTTTAAATGAAAAAATGGTTACATTGTTGAAGACATGAATGTTGAAGACAACGGACGATCGATTTGTGATGCCCAAGACTAGTATGCTCATTCGGTTACAGGTGTTTCCCGAACTTATAACGAGAGAATTAATGAACGTATCCGGATTAATAGAGAGATTAAAAATAAGAGCACACATAACAGACTCCGCGAATGGCGTACATTTCGACACTTGCGGATGACTATCGACAAAAGTTAGCTATTTTATTTTATGTATTTGTATTTTTTTTAATTATTGTATTGTAATTTTATTTTTATTT
The DNA here is from genome assembly GCA_910822075.1 of Senecio squalidus. Taxonomy (NCBI): domain Eukaryota; kingdom Viridiplantae; phylum Streptophyta; class Magnoliopsida; order Asterales; family Asteraceae; genus Senecio; species Senecio squalidus. The sequence goes on along the minus strand of CAJVGC010000001.1, from coordinate 1,680,810 downwards.
TATGTGTTTGTATTTCATTTTAATTATTGTATTGTAATTTTATTTTTTATTTTAATAAAATCTTATAATCTTATTTAAATGTTTTAAAAAATACTAAAAAATGGGGGTCCCACATTTCTCACAACTCTCATTATCACTCCATCAAAAAAAATCACAACTCTCATTATGGATGCCACGTGGATAAAAAATCTCAAATCATCCACAATTCTCATTATCACTCATCCGGCTCTAAGTATAATTAAGAACCTTTAAGCATTGTTAAGAACAACATTCATTAATTTTAATGGAATTATAACTATTGTATAGATTAAATGAATGATCAAGATTGAATGGATTATTATCTTTCTTTTCGAATGAATGGTCAAGATTTCTTTTCGACCAAACCAACTATTTTATAACTTTCTAAATTTGTTGTACGTGTTTATTTAAACAAACTATTACTAAATATGTCTATGACGAGACATGACATGCGTAAGTGGGTTCGATAGAGATACTTGGTGTCGGTGCACTTGAAGATTCCCCGGTCGTGGTCCAGTCTGGTGAAACTACAATTCAGTTTCACCGGTTTAGACCGAATTTTGACATCATGCATTAGGTGCTTTTAGCACCATTCCGAGTTGTGACAACACTCTTTAAAAAAAATATACTGAATTATGGAATTGAGAGCATGTAAATCTTTGCATTGTGGAGTTATAAATTCTTTTTAATTGCACTTTTTAGTTCTTTAATATACTGAAAATCGACAAATTAGCGTAAATACAAGCAAACGAAGTAGAAAAAAAAATCTGTAAAACATTAAACGGTTTTATCTGATGGCAGCTTTCAAAGGAGATTATTGCCCCTTCAAAGCGAAAATGACGGATGTCTATTTGTCAGACAAGAGTTCATTTTCAGGGGTTTTCTTCAACATTTGAATGAAATTTCGTTTAGTATACAGAAGAATCACTTTGTGGGCATCATACCCGATGGAGCACAGATTAACATAACACCATTAACGGACTATTTCAAAACAAAATATCAATCGCAAGAGGTAACAGATAAAGCTACTCTTAGATCATTTGAAGTACCACAAATATACATTCTGTGAGTTTCTATTTCTTGTTCATGACTCCATTGATTCCCAAGAGCATGGTAACTGCTGTCCACTCTATCACGCAACGAGAATACAATTTCCCTTAAAATTGGTTCGTGTCCGTTTAATAGATTGCCCATGCTTAAAACTTTCCTCCATGACTGGCTAGCCGAGGGTTGAACAAACATACTCGTAACAACGTCCCTTTCATTCACGCGTACTTCTTCCCTCTTCATTAGTTCTTCATTCTTCTTTAATTCCTGTCAACATATTGTTTATTCGTTATACCAATTTCAACAAACACAACAAAAAAAGACGACATAATTTCAGAAAATGATAAAGGTATGTTTTATGAGGTGTCAACATGTTGTAGGTAAAGGCGACGACTTTTGGTATGTATCTGCTTTCATTTACAATATTCCCCCATCTATTTTGCTAGGATTCGTGTGAATGAAATGAGATACAAACTTGGGTGGCCCTTGATAAAAAAAAAATAATAATAATAATCTCCACAAATGTATTAAAATAGACTTTGGGCAACTTTCAACTCGTCCATTTAGCTACTATTTGCTGACTTGAACCATTTCACATGTTTGACATACAACATAATCCAGATCGATTCATTCCTTAAGGATATGGGCTGAAATTGACCCATTTAGATATTTCTATAAAATAAGAGCAGGAAAGGAATAAAGAGTTCACGACATTGTAATAATGTTGAATTTTGACATACCTTGTTATCTCCTCCAACTGAGCCTTTTCCCATTTTGGGTATATAAAAGTTATAAAAGTCGTTAAAAATAGTTTGTGCAAGACGTGGTGCGTGCAAGAATTTGCGATGAAGAGAGGCCGCTAGTGTTATTAGCTTCTCCACATTTTCAAAGACAACACAAAGTCTTTTTAAGTCTTCGATGATCTCAATATCTCCAGGTAACTTGTTTACTGCAATTCAAACACGAATCCTATAAGGTTGATAACTTAGGGAATGTTAAATGCCCAAAAAGGACATCATCATTTATTGAAGCAAATTATTAGATGATCAACTATATAGGTTTGGCAAATTTATATTTTTAAGCAAATAATAGCTAAATGCCCAAAAAGGACATTATCATATACATTACTGAAGACCGTAAAATTATAATATGACAATTTATTTTCTAGCAAATGTCCTAAAATTGCAATATATTTTAGGTTGTGGCCCATTTTTGGTAATTATAACTTTTTTCAATCCGTTTTGGCAAGTACTAGTTTTATCCACTTCGTTAATTATAGGGTAAAAAGCCTACAAAATCAATAACCAAATAAAAGGGCAAAAGAAATTAATATTTCACTAGACGCAAACAAAAAATTTATAACCAAAGCAGGTCCTGTTTAAAAACTTATAATCGAAAAAATGGATTAAAAAAAATATAAATAATTGTTCATTAAATAAAATAAAACAAATAATTGTTATGTATGATTATTGATTCTACACATGATATATGTTCGGTGCTTGGTTGAAAGTGGGTAATGGGAAAGGGAAACGGAAAGGATATACTATGGAATGCAATGATTAATGATTTCCATTAACCTCAAATCGTAGAGTAATGGGTTATTGACCATTAGTGGGTAATGAATGATTACCTTGTATATAACCAACCATTACTTTTCATTCCATTAGTTATTCATTATCCCCCATTACCCTCCATTACCCCCAACCAAGCACCCTTTAATCACTAGACGCAAACAAAAAATTTATAACCAAAGCAGGTCCTGTTTAAAAACTTATAATCGAAAAAATGGATTAAAAAAAATATAAATAATTGTTCATTAAATAAAATAAAACAAATAATTGTTATGTATGATTATTGATTCTACACATGATATATGTTCCTAACAAAGATATTAAGAATGAAAAAGGTCATTACAAATGAGAGGTAAATAAATAGTTTCATTTTTCCATATTTCATCAGTAAGCGCCTCTTAAATAATCAGATAATTATGATCAAAATCCCTTTATCCAAACCCACAAAGACAGATTATTACAACTTTAAGTCGAAATAATCAGATAATCAACTTCATGAAGCAAAACCCCCATATATTATAGGTAACAGAAACCATAACTAAGACAAAAGAAAATAAAGAGACAATGATACCTACCTTGCAAAGGCCTCAATGTAGAAGCAATAGTTAGGTATAGTTGATCGATTTTTGTTGACATGTTCTTTAACCCACCAAAGCTAGTCTGGTTAAGAGTGTCGGCTGCTGCTCGGAAAGCGGTACACACCATTTGCTCCAGCAATTGATGGGGTCGCACTGTTTCCAGATAATGAAGTATCTTTAAAGAAAAAGATTCAGATGTTAGGTTAATCTTAGAGATAGCAAAATGCGACGCTCGGGTAAACAGGTCAAAGCGGGCATGAGTCAAATTTGGTTTTAAGAAACGATAGCGGGTCAACCAGGACGGGTCGAACGATTAATATTTAAGATTTTTTCAACTTTTACTGAATACCGTCTATGTTTATATTTTATTACTTTTTTGCTTATAAAAAATATAAAATGATCAGATTATCTTAGTTATAAATTAAATCTTTATTTAGTAAGTAGAAGGATTTTTAAACGAACAAGCAAAAACAAAAAAAAAGTAGTTATTTATATATGAAAGCAAAATTTAATATTGAAGTTGTAAATATATTGGTATCATGTACCTTTTCTCCTTCTCTATTTGGATCCATAAGTGGTTTCTGCTCTGAAACTGACAAAGGAGGTGCATCATTCCAAATTTTGCGCCATGAATTCCCAGATTCCGACATTCTATTTGACAGTCTTCCTCTGGGACATTTCTTTCTAGAAGATGATGACTCGCAACTTTCATCATTCTCCCAGTCTTTAGGGGAATGCCAACGAATAAAGTCTTCAAAAACAGCTTCTGGATTTGCAGCTTTAAATGCTGACATATCTGGTTCAAATTACAATGTTATAAGGCCATGAAAGAAGGAAAAAAAGAAAAATAATTTATGAATCAAATATATGATAACGGAAAGTTACAGTATGATTGTGTCAACTTTTTGAATAATATGATTTAGGAGGCTTTATGCATTAACAATACACCTTGTGGGCGACTTTCAATCCATTTGACTAGTTTCCCTTAATGATAACTTTTTTACTTGCATGTTTGACCGGTATAATCGGAACTGACCCATTCATAAGCCCAATGGGTCGAAATTGGTAACAGTAATACAGAATATGTCACCTATTAAAAACTAATCATCAAAAACAGAATTAGGTTATAAAATAGTCTACCTGAAAATAGGATGTCCTTCTCTAACTGGCCAGAGAAGCTCTGAAAAGAATCACAAACATTTTCAGTTTCCAACAAGTAAACTATTTCAACAATAATTACTTTGTAGATAAGGATAATTATATAGTTCTTGCATTTGCTTTCTGTTGCTTAAACTTTGAAGTTAGATATTATTGTTCGTCTCATTTTACCCTCAGGTAATCAGTTTTGTGGCAGTTGGAATGAATTTAAGCAAATAATAAGTAGAATCTGTTATCCAAGCACTAAAGTGATTATTGCTACTTCAAGTCACAACAATCAGGTCATCGGTTCCAAAACGCAAATCCAAACACGCTCTTCATTAACATCTACAATCCTTTTTATCCAAAATATGTGAGAACTTACAAACGAATCACCCAAAACTTCAACTGCACGGAGCCTTTCTTCATGCATATCTTCGGTCATAAGTGGTGGATCCTATAAAAAACACCGCCAAGTTATTGACTGTAAAGAACGCGTAATCATAAAAAGATAGTAAGTGGGTATGTGAAAAACAGATGAACCTGAGTGAATGGAGCATGCATGTAGTTGTCGGAGTTCAGAAGCTTTATGGATTCCACTACGCCTGCTGATCCCCTCCTCTTACTATTCGAAGACTCTAAATCAGTAGATGTCACAGAACGTTTCGGCATAGAACTAAACCTAAAAGTGCTTGTTTTAGACTTACGGAAGCCTTTAGAAGTTGAGGTGCTGCAAAATAAAAAATTAAGACAGTTTTAAAGCATTAGACATTGTAAAAATCCTGAGAATCTGTACCCACATGGGTACATGTTTTCTTTAAATATAAATGGTTCAATAAGTGTAACATGCAAGTTTTGCACGTGTTTATATAAGTTTAGAAGGTAGATAATGTATCATGATCAGTTACATATTGAAAAAATGTGGGCATGTTTGCTCCTAGCCCAAAACCATATATTATAATCAAAATGTAATTGATCAGTGCACAATTATATTCTCTACTGTGACTGAACAAATATATTTTCCCATAACTCCTTTTTAAGTCAGTAAGTCACTCAATTTTTTTTCCTAGTTCAGTTTCTGTACTTCCATTTGATGTTGTGTTAAATTTAACTGAGTTACACTGGTATAGGTTTGCTTAAACTTTGATACTACAAAATATTAGTTGAGTGCCTTAAATGGACATATGGGATAATGGGAAACATCATTAGGTTTCATGTCATAACTGAAAAGAAAAAGAGTTTAACCAATTCGAACAAATCAGCAAAAATTGTGGGTACGCGGAGTCCGCGTTAGCACATTTTACACATCAGTGACCAAAACCGACCTGATTTTCTTCACATGATTAGAACACCACATGAAAGAACAAGGACGAATCAGTACATAAACACGTTGAGTGACTTAAAATATCATATAGGAAAGTATGTCGGGTTTTAGTGGTATATTAACGCTATTTAATATATGATACGTTACCGAAACTAGACACATCTTTAAGCCAAAACGATAACAATTTATAATCTACATAAAAAGAACTTCATATACCAACCATGGCACATTAGTGTTCAATATATAAAACCAAGGCGTTCTCACTTGCTTACTTCACCTGTCACTTTCCGGAACTAAACTTTCTTTGGCCCTTGATGGAGCAGATAAGTCCTGATTAGCCAAGTCACTTGCCTGCACTTCGGTCAAATAAACCATTAATATATATATAAATCATAACATGTAAGCTTATGAACAGAAAAAATAACTGTCAACCCACCTCAACCTCAACGCTAGGAGAATCACTACTATTGTCACCATCACCATCTAGATGGCTGCCCAGCTGCTGACGTTTTTTCTCGATACATATTGCAAGCTGAGAAGCAACAACAATAAAAGAATAACTATAATAAATCAAAAACATAAAATATTTGAGAACCTCAAAAAACAGTAGATGCATTGGTATCTCAAAAGTTACAAGCATACGGCAGAAACTAAGTTTAAAGACAGAATCGTTACTTACCATTTGCAACTTCTGGTTAACCAAACAAGTTGATAGGTCAACTGTGGCACTGGCTGGCATTCTTGGCAATGGCTGTGACTCTTCCCAACACCAACGAACTTCTCTAATAAACTCTATCCATAGTACCGCAATGGCTAAACATATAATAAAAATAATAACAAATTTTAGTAACGTACAATGAAAAAAGTTCGTGATTAGCCTAACAAATAAATTTGATTTGATGGTTTAAGCTTTACAGATTTAACAATGTTTACCACGTATGTTGCAGTCTCCAAACCATAACGAGTGCAAGCAAAACTGAGCAAACAGGGTTTCCAAGGGAGCACCTTTGATAATTCGAGAGCTCTTGTGTCTGTTTTCAGGAGAAATAAGTTCCGATCCTGAGATGAAAAAACGACTTGAATTCATCTATATATTGGCTATGGAAATACGAGTTTTATATAAAAAAATATTATTGACCATTTATAATTTTATTCCAACTACTTTAAATAAAGAACGTTGAAGCAGCAGGAGTAATGAAATCATACTTTGAGAACATAAATAGGCATCCTATGAGGAAAAAACAAAGTTTAACAAGTTCAAACCACAAAAGTTTTTTAAATCAGGAACATATACCCTCATGACAAAGATCTTTGAGCACACGATCAAGAACTGTAGGTGGAGGAATTATTGCAGATGACTTTAATTTGTCAGATCCTGATGTTTCAACTGCTATGAATCATAATAGAGAAGTCGGCAATAAAGAAGAATAGTCAATGATTTATGGAAGCAAAACACACACATATATAGAGTATAGATGCAATATAATATGATTCATAGGTAAGCCCTGGACCTGACACAAAATCTTCCATAAATTGAACATCCAAGGACATAGCCAATGCATTAATCAAAAGCCTAAGTTGTGAAGCAAATCCAACCATGTTTCCCACATAATCACCCATGCTATAAAACAAAATCGTGTCATTCTATTAGAGAATACGATCAAACTAAATTTCAGAGCATAATTACATTAAACTAGTAGAAAAGAAGAGAATTCCTTACAGATAAGAAGAGAATTCGGGAAATATGAACCACTTTTGAGCCTCATGGATAGACGCATTTTCCAGTTCAGCCATCTCCATGGAGCTTTCAACCGTTTTCTCTTCCCATATGGTTATCAGTTCAAAAGCTGCATACATTCTATGCAAATATAAGTAACAACAAAGATTTTCATTTTTACAATACACATGGATTACCAATGCTATCAAATATTTCTACTATCTTTTACCTTTTACGGGGTCTTCTGCAGTGTACCACTCGCTCCAAGGGCAATCATCATCCCATTGTAGTTTTTTGCGGTTATCACCTCCATTATCCTCTCCAGATTCAGGTAATCTCAGACTCAGATTTTAGCATTTCCGTGTCGTCATCATAAGGAAGAGTTTTGTACGTTAGCTTCATAGTGAAATGCACTCTGAGAAATGTGTTGAAAGGTCTGATGATGAGAATGCCTATATCATTAAAAAAGAAATAAAAGGGCGGGCAAAAAAATATACAATAAACCAATTAATGCCTAAGTAAATTTGACTTACGAACTAGAAACAAAGAGCTCATATAATCCCTCCAAATGCATGAGTTTTACTGGAACCTGACTAGCAATAAGATCTCCTTCAAATCTTCGAGTAAAGACCGTCCCCATATTTTGGATACCAATGTAAGCTTGTCGAGAAGGATCATGCACTGGAACAAACGTTGGCCACAAATTAAACGGTTCCAGTATCAGAATTCACGCAAAAGCTACCTAATTCAAACAACTAAGTAAATGCTATTTTCACCAAAAGAATGAGTGAATATAATAATAGAACAAATTATACGGAGTAGCAGGCCCACCTGGAGCAATTCGAGAAAGCTATAGCAACTTCACTTAGTAGCTTGCTAGCCTCCGGTGAGTCAACAATAACCCCATTGGCACTCTGTGGTGCAATCACCTGTTTAAACTCGAACCATAAGTGCCTTTACGTTCAATCATTTGAAAACAAAAAAACATCTGAATGTTAGATGACTAAACAATAGATACCATAAAATCTTTCACACCAAAAGAAAGTTGCAGATCATGTAAAGCGTAATTCCAATCAGCAGCCTTTCCAGCATTACCAATTTCAAAGTAGTACTCCATACAATAGTTTTTCATAGCGTATTTCAGCTCCGATTTAACCTTATACAAGTTCTTCGACTCTCCCAACGGAACAGCTCCTTTTTCCTAGATTTCATATTGTATATAATAAGCATCATATTTTCAAGTATTAATAAAACAAATATGCATACTAAAGTAACGTATAACGTCAAACCTAGTAACATACCACCAAATTTTTTGGACCACTTGCTAACCATTGTCTACAAACCGCCCTCAATTTCAGAAATGAACCTAAACAAATGTAGCAAAATCAAATTATTCATTTCAAATAAACAAACAATCCAGCATACACGGCTATACACATACTGAAACATCGATAGGATACGAACATGAATTATCGTATTATCAGCAGAATATAGAAATGAACCTAAACAAATGTAGAAAAATTATAATCTTCCACTTCAAATAAACAAACGATACGCATACTGAAACATCTGTAGTATACGAACATGAATTATCGTATTATCAGCAGAATAAAGATATAATACCTTTCCCATGACGAGGCTAGGGTAAAGTCATCAAAATATTCAAACTGCATGAGAATAAATAGACACGGTTAATTGATCCGGATCCTGATCCTAATCCTGTATTACTTGAAAACTAAAACTAAAAATTTGTTTTCGTCTGCCAATTTATTATTGGCATTCTTCTATATATAGCAAGTACAGTCAAAGTGTAAGAATACAGACCTCTTGTTCATCATCATCATCATCTGTTTCGAGTTCGACGTCATGCCGCTTTTTGCTAGATGATGCCATTAAACTAAATTCTTCTAAATTCAAAATAAAAAAATTAACAAAAACAAAATTCAGATTATTTTGATCGAGATATTAAAACAACTAGATTAACATAAAGGTGAAATACATGACCTAATTCATGAAACAGTAACTTGAATCAGTAGATTAATACTCAAAAATGCAAAATTATAAAGTCTAGAAAATTTAATTTAAATAATAATTAAATAAATGAAGAAATTGAACTATATATATATATATATATATATATATATATATATATATATATATATATATATATATATATATATGTTGAATTGAAACTGACCTAAATCATCATAATGGATTAACAGTTCAGAATGTGAAAGCTGAATTGGTGAAATCGTAGCGAATCAGGTTCGAGATCTGTTTGTTTGATTGAAAAAAAAAGGGAAAAAACAAGAGTAAATTGACGTTTACGTTTTGCAATTGTTGAAGAAAAAAAGATGAAACGTGAGCGGCAGGATTCGAACCTGCGCGGGCAAAGCCCACATGATTTCTAGTCATGCCCGATAACCACTCCGGCACGCTCACCTTTATGGACAAATTATTAGTTTTTGTCTACACTAATCAACAAGTTGGTAAAAGGTGGTGCCGTGGCACTCGTCGCGTACCAGTCGATACCAATTTTATTTTAGTCATCTTTTTGATACGGAGTTAAATAAACCGTTTCGTCATACAAAATACCGAACAAATAGGTAAAATATTGGTACCATTGGTACTGAATACCGAATTTTTTGGAAAATGTGGTACCAAATACCGTACCGTTTGTATTCAGTTGGTACCGGTACGATACTGGTTCGGTACCAATACGGTACCACTATTTTGGTACTTTTGCTTGTCCTTACAAAGTTGTAACAAAACCAAATTTATTTCATTGTGCGTAAGAGTTATCCATATTTACCCTTCTTATATCTATAGATATAATGGTTTGCATAAAAATTTAAGTAATACATTTAGATGCTCAAATTTACCTTGTGAATTTTGGAGCTCTCATTTGTAAATCACAACCGATCAATATTGTTCACCTTGATTCATATTTTAATTTTGCTGCTAATTCATTGTTCTTGTTGATATTTAATTCTTAATATAGGTATATATCTAATCAGATTGTCAAACAACAGGTAACAGATGCAATTAGAATCAAACACACGATCAATATTAACTAAGTTAAGAATTGTACCTTTGTTGTCGATTTACCTCGTTTAGGATTTATAGTGAAATCCTACTACAAGCTTGTACACGACACCTCTTTTAGCAACAGACTTGTATGCTAGTACACGTTCAAAGCTTCCACAACGATTGTCCAAGAAAGCCAACCAAACTCACCACAAAAGGGTGTTTAGCCGATCGGTTCCCTTAGGGAATGAGTCGATCGGTTTTTGATCAAGGGGAAGAGAAAACGAATTCAAAGAATACAAACAATGAACCCTTAGCATTCATTATATATGTTGTTAACTTGGTGTACAAGTTGTATTATAATTAAGAAATCTCATAATTACATAATACATCCTCTCATTTATTAAATATTACACTTAAAACTTTAATTAATATATAATAAATATATAAACTTATAGTCGTGTCCAGTGACGGAGCCAGTGGGGGGGCTGGAGGGTGCTCGGCCCCCCCTAACATACCCTATGTGATCAAAATTTCAAGAGAATAACGATGTGATTCTTTGCTTCTTGACAGTATCATGTGATCAAAACTCAAACCGACACTTGCAGGAAGAGGGTAAGTAACCCCTCTTTGATTAGCCAGTTTGTGTTTATCCTTTGTCCTTTATCTTTGATTAATAGCGGGCTTTGTTATTGTATGTAATCGTAAACTTGACTTTCTCCGCAACTCAGGTCAAGAACTTGGAGCAAAGAAATGGTAATCTCCGGCTGTATGAGTGGTTCACAGTGGTTCACATGATACGGTTTGAGTTTGAGTTTTGATCACATGATACTGTCAAGAAGCAAACAAGAAGTTGTATGTTACTATCGAAATTTTTTCGGCCCCCCCTAATACTGATTTCTGGCTCCGTCTATGGTCGTGTCTAAATGTCAATGTATGCAACTCTACAGACTCACATATTTGACATATTTAAATACCAACACTTAGAATAACAATTTGACCATTAAAGAAAATAACTCTCATCGTATGTTTAAAGCTATAAATTGTAAGTAGAGTGTCTTTTGTGGGTATTTGTTTGTTTTAATATTACATTTTCTCAGCAACTAGTTAAATCCTATAGCAACTGGAATTTACCTTTTTGTCTATGAAATCATGTCAAAAGGCTTTTGAGTCCTCATTAAAGGCTCATTAACCCGTTGTTATTGATTAACGACAAGATAGTGATGGATTAATAAAGAGTAGTGACAGACTTAGAATGGAAGTGACGGATTACCAACAAAATATAATCCATCTTTAGGAAACCCCAAGTCACGATGTATAGGCTCATGAACCATCACGAAAGACTTGCGAAACCATTGTTGCATATAATGTGGGGGTCAAAATAACAACACAACATTTATAGTGAGAGATCAGAAGATCGATCTATCAAAAGACTTGTTAAATATCGTGATGGTATTATCGTAACATTTTATTTTGATATTTTATCTTGTCACTCGAAAACTTGGATATTGAAAAACTCATTGTAACTAACTAAAGTACATATAACACTGTATTCTATAAAATTCACACGCATCAAATAATATTTCAATGAGAAGTCACTTTATCTATTTTATTGATATACTTTTAGCTTTGTTTTTTTTGCATAATGATTTTGTCGGAAGGTTTCCATGGACTAGGTAACATGCATATATAATTAGCAAACTAATTTGGTGTTATTGTTCCCATAAAACAATTGTAACTAAGTTTAGGCATAGTGTTTTATTGTGAAATAACTTTCAAAATCATGTAAATACTAATTGTTTTCATCAAAGTAACTTTTGTGTGCTATTAATAAAATTATAAATTACTAGTAGTAACTTCTCAAATAGAAAGAAGAAAGTCGGAACTCATATCTCCATTTTTATGTTTCATGTCCTTTAGTCCTTTACCACTAAGCTATTATAGGTGAGTGTGAGATTGATAATGAGTATGTGTTTAAAAGAAAGGAGGCGGGTTTGGGGATGTCTTATCGGGTATCAGGCGGGTTGCGGTGGCGAAAACGAGATTCTTATTGGGTTTGGGCGGGGACTTGTTACCGTGGACAAATATGTTCGAAAACAAAGCTCTTTTATCGCGGAATTAGACCTTGGCATCCCTAACCCGATCCACCCCAAAATACTAAAATATATAATTAAGTTTATATATATATATATATATATATATATATATATATATATAACGAAAAATATCTTTTCAATCTTATTTCTATAAAAATATATTAAATAAGGTAAATTTTTAATAAAATAATTAAAATAACGGGTTAAAAATAGGGTATGGATTGAGTTTCGGATAATGGGTCGGGTTTAGAGAAATATATAGCCCAATGGGGCGTCCCGATAAGATCTTCAATGGGTAACGGGGCGGGTTTGGGGTTATTTTGTTATCGGGTTCGAGTGCGGGGACAGAAAAAAAAAACCCGATCCATTGCTATCCCTAATAATTGTTTTTTGAAAGACTGTTTGTGTAGATGGATGGATTTGGTTATAAAGCGTTTACTCTCTTACCATATTTACAGCAAATTGTTACTCCTTTAACTAAGCAACACTAGTATATGCAATATCCAATACTATATAAAACCATGGATCTCTTGTTTTATGGTTTGAACTCCACTTCTGACTATAAATGATTACGTTGAAAATCTAAAATAATTCATAAATTATACTAGTTTTAGGTTGAAGTTTCCGTAATCTATATCATGACATAATCAAATACAATAAATTATTTAAGATATAAATTATCGAGACAAAATATTTAATAAAAACTCCTTATAATTCAATTTAAACATATACAAGTATTAAAGAAGTTTAGATCTCATCGGATCAATAATACAACTAAAAAATCCTAATACTTCAAATCAATGAATTTATCTCCACGAATGAACCGAACTATTAGTTAATGATATTTACCTTATCAATTTTTAAAGAAAACTAGTGAAAATATTAATATATATTACAAAAAGGATATTTAATATATACTTATAATATTTAATGTATAAAACTTATAAAAGTTTTGAGAACCAAATTAATAGGAGTTTTAATTCCCAAATTAATAAGATTATACAACTTTTTTCAAAGATTTTAATCTAAAATTTATATATTTAACGATCACGTGAAAAAAGAAGAAGATGGGCAAAACGATTTAATTTGATAAATTTAAATCCCGTCGCAACACGTGGGCAAGAAAATACCTCGTTTAGAATCAATTTTGTAGTTATAAAATGATTTTGGATTAAAACCGACTCATATACGGTCTGCACTATTATTAATTTAAAAAAAAAAAAACTATGAACCTTTAGACTATGTATGAAAATCTATGGGTTCAAGTGTTACTTCAATCCATGTTTTAGAACATTGACTAAAGTCTCGATCAATTTTGATTTATTTTTCAACATACAAGTTTTCACGTTTACGATTTTACCTATAAAAAAATATAAAAAACTAAAACCATTAGGCCACCAACTACGACAAAAATCGAATTTAATTACACAAAAAATAAAATAAAAATAAAGGTCTACTCTCCTCCACCGCCTTCCTCCCCACTCCACACACAATCAAATATTCACAAAACCATAACCAAAAATATGAAACCCTCATTTTCACTACTATTCCTAATCCTGTAGAAACAAAGCAATCAATTTCTTCATTTCCAAGCTTCTTCAATCTGTAAGTTTCCTTTTGCATTATCTCTTACTTTATTCTCAATTCAATTGTATATAATCAGATCTAATCTAATCGAATCATATACTTTGTTTATTCATCGCGATTTAGTTAACGAATCAATCGAAATACGTATAGTTAGGGTTGGTATACTGTTTTTATTATAATAATATAGTTTATTTGTTTATTCATGTCGAAATACCTACGGTTAGGGTTTGGTGTATCGATGTTATAATTGTAGCGTTTTCGTTACGTTAACGATCTCGAGTTTTTTCGATTTATTTTGTTGATTTGATATCTATGGGGTTTTTGTGGTGTTTTCAGTGGTTTTTTACTCCATATGTTACCTAAGAAACGACCTGTTGAAGTAGTAAAGCTTGACGACGATACCGGTAGTGATACTAATACTGAAATTTGTGTAAAAAGGCTCGGATCGGTTGTTTGATTACTTCTTGTGCTTCGGTAGCTTCTAGAACGAGTGAGAGTGTTACGGAGGATTGTGACGGTAAGAAGAGTAGTGGTGGAACGGAATTAACGGAATCGAATAGTAGTACTGTTGTGGAACCTTCGTTGACGAATATGGGATTGGAAGATGCGAATATGCAGGATATCGATGAGGATCTTCATAGTAGGCAGCTTGCTGTTATGGTCGGGAGGACTATGAGGCGGTTGTTTGCTTCTAATGTACTGATTTCGGGGATGCAAGGAACTTGGTGCAGAGATAGGTAACGTTTGATTATATGTTTACTATAATTAATGTCAATTGTGTGTGTATACTTATATGAATGATAAAGTATATCGCATGACTCGCTGACTAGAATTAGTTCGATCTTTGATTGTAGTTAGTTTTTGGTGCTCTTGTTTATTTTATGTATTTCATGCGCTGCAAGTTTTGTTTGTTATATGACTTATCATTTGCATGTGTACTCCCATTTGATTATTATTTTAGTGCCAGGCCAATTTCGTTTGTTACGAAAATCGTTATAATAGCCTATATATTCAGTAATTATGGTTGCCTGTCTAAATGCATTAGAGCTGCTGTTGGTTATAGATTACCTTAATCATTTGTTTTTACACTGATTACCGTGAAATAGAAGTTAGATAATCAGTTGATTAAGCTAGGACATGTAGGTAATTTTTTATTATCTCAGTATTCAATAGTTAGTTTTTGTATAATATAGTTGGACTTTGGAGAGCCTACCTATTTTACTCTTAGAACTTTATTAATGGCTGTTCTAGTTCTATATGTTCATTTCATATAA
Organism: Senecio squalidus; assembly: GCA_910822075.1. Lineage (NCBI taxonomy): Eukaryota > Viridiplantae > Streptophyta > Magnoliopsida > Asterales > Asteraceae > Senecio > Senecio squalidus. Next base: position 1,665,434 of record CAJVGC010000001.1, on the reverse strand, counting down.
AATGTTATGCATACTTTGATACTCATATCCAAATTAAAACTAATCATTATTAATGTTTCTCTGCAGCGAAAAATCTTATACTTGCTGGCGTCAAGGTCTGTGACATTGCTGATGAAGGGTCGGTGGGGAAACTGTGGGATTTGTCCAGTAACTTCATCTTTTCAGAGAACGATGTGGGAAAGAACCGAGCTGTAGCATCTGTTCAAAAAGCTACGGAGCTCAACAATGCTGTTCTGGTTTTCTACCTTGCCTACAAAATTGACTAAAGAGCAGCTTTCTAACTTTCAGGTACCGATTTACTTCACTGTACACATAATATGCATTCAGTCTTCAAGTAAAATGCTTTGGTATGTTGGAACAAAATGTAGTAACTTAACTTAGTTTCTTGTACGTGAATAGGTTTATGTGCTGGTGTGTTCAAACTTCAAACAACTCCTATTTCTTTGCAACTAAACTATTAATTGTTTTGTTTCAAATTTCTTACGTTTGACAATGTTTGTGTAGTGTATCTTCAACATTATGACTTTGGTTTTGATAACTATTAGTTACTCAATGCCTGCCACAAAGTTTGTTCCGACCTTGGGTGAAAATTCGATTTGTTGATTATGAAAACCAAGGCACATTTGAACTCATGAATTAGAATTTGCAACGTCTTAGTCATATAGCTGTTATATATCTGCTTTGTATGGCTTGGATTATTATAAATACGCTGATGGTAATATTGAAATATACTAATCATTTGGATCGTATTTTACGAATATGTTGGCTTTTTAGGATTGCGTTCTTACACAAAGTTTACTAGATTAGCAAGAATGTCGTGCATCTCTTAATAGGTAGTATGGCTTGAATTATTATTAAAGATGGTAATAGAAATACAATAATCATTTGGATCGTATTTTACTAATATGGCTTTTTTGGATTGTGTTCTGACAAAGTTAGCTAGTAGCAAGAAAGTCGTGCATCTCCTAATAGGTAGTATGGCTTGAATTATTATCATTACGGTGATAGTAATATTGAATTATAATAATCATTTGCATCGCATTTTACTAATATGTTGGCTTTTTATGATTGCGTCTTACACAAAGCTTACTAGATTGGCAAGAAAGTCATGCATCCCTTAATAGGTAGTAATATTTCTAGCTACATAAGATACTAAAGTTTATAGATTGTTATTGAACCATAAGTTAAGTACATAGATAATTTCCATTAAATGAAAAATATGACATAAAACTAAAATCATAAGCTTTAGATCCGTTTGCCATTTGTTTCCAGTACCTTCCTTATCTTCATTAGTTGAATTCTCCCCTTTATAGGTAGAAGACTCTTTGCCAAGGATTAGCGAATAGGACTAATTTAGATCAGCCACAACGACAATTTTTATCCCTTTATTTCTGCTTGTCTTGAATATGAAATGGGAAAATAACACACTCGAGGAGTTCTTATATCAAAGGTATAGTGCTCGGGTATAATAAAATGTGTAGGACTCCTAGACTCAACCTTTGAGGCAAACTATTGAACAATTCATGATGAAAATTAATGGCTGGTAGAAATTTGCAGGTTCTACATAGAATTTGTTATTGAACTTTTGAGTTTAAAAAGCTAGTTGCTGGATGCTGTTTTTTTTATTTTCGAGGCATGACGTCTATATGCCTAATATATTCTTGAAATTAATCAGTTGCACAGTTGTTATCTAGTTAAATTGACGATTTATGTTTTTTATGATCTTTCAGGCTGTGGTTTTTTACGGATATCGACTTAAAAACAGCTATTGAGTATGATGATTACTGTCATAGCCATCAACCTCCTATTGCTTTCATCAAGACCGAAGTCAGGGGACTGTTTGGTAACATTTTTTTGTGATTTTGGGCCTGAGTTTACTGTAGTCGATGTTGATGGCGAGGAACCACATTCTGGTATCATTGCATCTATCAGCAATGATACCCTGCACTGTAACTTGTGTCGATGATGAGAGGCTTGAGTTCCAGGATGCGATCTGTCATCTTTTTCGAAATTCATGGGATGGCAGAACTTAATGAGGGAAAACCAAGAAAGGGTTAAAAGTTGCAGGGCCTTACTCGTTCTTTCTGGAGGAAGACACTACCAAGTTGGGCACTTACGTGAAAGGTGGCATAGTGACACAAGTCAAACAGCCAAAGGTCCTGAACTTCAAGCCTTTAAAAGAAGCACTTGGATCTCCAGGTGAGTTTCTGTTGAGTGATTTCTCTAAGTTTGACCGCCCACCTCTTTTTGTCACTAGCTTTCCAAGCACTCGATAAGTTCATATGTGAAGTGGGGAGGTTTCCTGTTTGCTGGTTCAGAAGATGATGCACATAAACTGATTTCTATTGCGACCACCCATGAACGAGAGTTCGGGAGATGCAAAGTTGGAAGATCTAAATCCGAAACTGTTGCGAGATTTGCTTCTGGGGCCTCGAGCGGTTTCTTAACCCAATGGCTGCGATGTTTGGTGGCATAGTTGGTCAAGAAGTTGTCACTCTGTAAAGTTTCATCCACTTCTTCAGGTTGGTGTACACATCCTACTATGTAGATGTAGCATTTTCAAACCCGTTATTTATGAATGGTCGATCGTTGTTATATTTTACTTTCAACATGTTAAATTGGTAAAATAAAAACAGCTTAAAAGTAAACAGGTCAAGTGGTTCGAGTGGGTGCAAAGTTACCCAAAGTGTTTTTATTGCATAAAACTCCTAAATCTTGCTATATAAAATCAGATCGTTACTGAAGTATTCTTTATCTTATTTGACATTAGTTAATATAAAAAGATTTTGAACAGGAAGTGATTCAGGTCAACCCAAAGCACCAATGACCCAAACCTGATTCAACCCTTGTTTTACATCTTACACAACCCGCTTGACCTACTCATTTTGCCACATGTAGTACTATGCCAATTGTTTCTGCTGTCTAAACTATATTCCTAAGTTGATCTGATTTTTTATTATGTTTACAATGTTTCCACAGTTCTTTTACTTCGATTCTGTTGAGTCACTTCCTACTGAGCCATTGGAACCGAGCGACTGTAAGCCTTTGAACAGCCGCTATGATGCCCAAATATCAGTATTTGGAGCCAAATTCCAGAAAAAAATGGAAGAGACTCGGTCATTTGTTGTAGGATCAGTGCATTAGGATGTGAATTCTTGAAGAATCTAGCTTTAATGGGTGTGTCATGTGGTACTAATGGGAAATTAACAGTTACTGATGATGATGTCATTGAAAAAAGCAATCTTAGCCGGCTAGTTTCTATTTCGTGGACTGGAACATCGGGCAGGCAAAATCCACTGTTGCTGCTACTGCAGCTGCATGATTAATCCTCGTTTTCAAATTGAAGCTTTGCAGAATCGTGTGGGCCCAGACACTGAGAACGTATTTGATGATACTTTCTGGGAGAACTTAAATGTTGTTGTTAATGCTTTAGACAATGTCAATGCAAGGCTTTATGTTGACCAAAGATGCTTATATTTCCAGAAGCCACTTCTCGAGTCTGGCACACTGGGTGCTAAGTGCAACACTCAGATGGTTATTCCCCATTTGACCGACAAACTATGGTGCCTCTAGGGATCCACCAGAGAAGCAAGCACCCATGTGCACTGTGCACTCGTTCCCACATAACATTGACCACTGTCTAACATGGGCTCGGTCTGAGTTTGAAGGATTACTTGAGAAAACTCCATCTGAAGTTAATGCTTATCTTACGAATCCTGGTGAATATGCCTCTGGAATGAGGAGTGCAGGGGATGCTCAGTCTCGGGATAATTTAGAACGGGTTCTTGAGTGTCTTGATAGGGAAAAATGTGAAACTTTTCAAGATTGCATCACTTGGGCTCGTCTAAAGTAATACTTTCTGTTCTTTTCTTTTTCTTGTTTTTGTATCTGCATTAGAGGCGGCATAAGGGGGTTGGATAATATTTGGGGTCAAAATGGACTGGGTCGGGTTGGAGTGACCCCAAACATTTTTGTCAATGTTTAAATATTTCGTAAGTTGTAAATCAAATATGATTATAAAAGTTATATACCATATAGTACTATAATAATTATTCACTATTTTTAAAAATAATTTGGGAGGGTTTTTTGCTTTTGAAATGCTTGAACCATTCAGCCTGTTTTTGTGGCTATTTTTATTTTATTTTACTGGTTTCTCAAAGCATTATTTATATCGACATATTCAAAATAATCTGTATTTATTTCAACAAACACAAACACGGTAGTGTGTGTATATAGTGCTTTATTCTTATGTTTATCTTAATTTATCTATATATAGGTTTGAAGATTACTTCTCTAATCGGATGAAACAATTAATTTTCACGTTCCCCGAAAATGCGGCAACCAGTACTGGAGCTCCATTTTGGTCAGCCCCAAAACGGTTCCCACGTCCACTAGAGTTCTCTGTTTCTGACCTGACCCATCTTAACTTTGTATTGGCGGGCGCCATTCTTCGGGCTGAAACATTTGGCCTTCCGATCCCTGATTGGGCCAAGAATCCTAAAAAACTTGCTGAGGCTGTTGATCGGGTTATTGTTCCAGACTTTCAACCAAAACAAGGTGTGAAAATCGAAACCGATGAAAATGCTACCAGTTTATCGTCTGCATCAATAGATGATAGTGCGGTTATCGAAGAATTAATCAAGCAGCTAGAACAGCGTAGAAAGAATCTTTCATCTGGTTATATCATGAAGCCTATTCAGTTTGAGAAGGTTAGTTTCTCACTTTCACGGATTTGCAAACTCAGTGTTGGCGAGATGGGTGGGTTGGGTAACGAGTTAAAATTGTTTCATGTTAAAATAGGTCAAAATGTGTTCGGGTTAAAGCTTTCGCTTATTATTTTTTTACAAAAACAGTCTTCTACAATAATAGTTAAAACTACAAATGAAATGGTTTTTAAGGTTGTATTCGTTAAAAGTAGGAACCTTTTTGAATTATAACACAAACTAAATCAACCCGTTTTCAAGTAAATGGGTCAAAATTGATGCCCTGCATATTATACATGAAAAACATATGCATACAATTTCATCTGACCATTTAATCACAATTTGTAGGATGATGATACGAATTACCACATGGACTTCATTGCTGGATTGGCCAACATGAGAGCAAGGAATTACAGTATCCCAGAAGTTGACAAGCTTCGAGCTAAATTCATAGCTGGAAGAATCATTCCCGCAATCGCCACGTCAACAGCAATGGCCACAGGTTTAGTCTGCCTTGAGCTCTACAAGGTTCTTAATGGAGGCCACAAGGTGGAAGACTATCGCAACACTTTTGCCAACCTGGCACTTCCTCTCTTCTCAATGGCTGAACCCGTCCCACCAAAAGTTCTTAAGCACCAAGACATGAGTTGGACCGTGTGGGACAGGTGGACGATAAAGGGGAACCCAACTTTAAGAGAACTCATCAAGTGGCTTGCAGATAAGGGACTTGATGCTTATAGTATTTCGTGTGGAAGCTGTTTGTTGTACAACAGCATGTTCCCGAGGCATAAAGACCGAATGGATAAAAAGGTGGTGGATTTGGCACGGGATGTGGCTAAGATGGAGATTCCGTCTTATCGAAAGCACTTGGATCTGATGGTGGCTTGTGAAGATGAGGAGGAGAATGACATTGATATCCCTCAGGTATCTGTATACTTCCGTTAAACTGCGGCTTTATCCACATATGCTTAGCAAAAGTGGGAATAATTGAAGAAGATGGTTTCTTGTATTCTGTTAAAACCGATATTGTTAGGATGTCAGTCAAGTGATTCTCAAAGTTCTGTAATATCTCTGTTTGATTGCCATTTCGTACATTTTCTGTTGTTCCATATGCATTTGTTGGCATGGTACTGAAACCATTGGTTAAAAAACCCTTGTGAATCATGGCATAGACTATGTTGTTTCACGACTCGTGTATGAAGGGTAAACTTTTTTTCCATAACTTTTTGACATGTGAATGTTTTTCGTAGTTTTACGTTAATCACTTTTAGGTTCATGTTATGAGTTGTTCAGGTGTTGGTTTTGAGAAAATAATACCGGTAATATATTGAAAACTAGTCACTTATTTTCTTTTCTTTTCAACATTTTTACCATGTGTTTTCATTTTTTTCGCCTCAATGAAATCACACTTTTTGTGATTAGTAAAGTAAATGAAAATGTTATGCTTTGGGGGAAAAGTGGCAATTTGTTATGGTTTTTTGTAATTAAAGAAATCATGGTTTAGATGTTGAGAAAAGGGCTTTGACAACGACAGTCATGTAGGCTATTTTCAAAGTGTAAAAATATGCATAATTTGTTTGTACATTTGGATTTATAATTAAAGATTTATTGTTGATATTTAGATATTTGGAAATCGAATTGATTATTCTCGTTTATATTTAGCACGAAGTACTTGTTTTGAATATATATATATATATATATACAATATATATTCCTATTTTTTTTTTCCGATTTTAAGTTATGTCAAACTAAAAGTCAAAAATCGAATTCGGTTTAGGTAAAACCCTAAGTGGAAACAAAATTATAATTCGGCTATGTTTCTCGATTTGAAACCAAATTATGAACACCCTATTATGGTGGTCCATTAGTTCGCGAATTATCTTTTCTAAAGGGGTGTTTGGTTTAACACTATGGGTTTGAATTTAAGAAGAAGTGACCCCTAATAATTAATTACAATACTCGTCCAATAATGTTACATTTTAGTCGTTACTCGTTACCATTAGAAAGTAGCAACAAACTTTGGGCCAGTGGCCCATTTAATAACAACCCCACTTTAAGCATTGGTCCCCAATACTCTCTTATGCATTACTCTATCAACACATGAAGCTTTTCAGAAACCAACAACTTTTTTAGCCTAAAGCTTTTGCTTTTACCAATTACATAACTTTAGACAATTTTGATGCTCAACCAACCCTTTTAGGAGTATTAGTTTTTTTGTTGAAACTACATTACAACGTTAGTTAACCACCTTAAAAGGGTCGGTTTTGTGGATGTGCTAGATGGACGACCGCGTAATGCCTTGGATTAATTAGATGAAATTTTGAGCAAATTACCAAAATAATCACATATCACTTACGCTTTACAAAAATAATTATTTAATTCGCGGCGGATTTCTCGCGACATTTTTTTCGTCGCGAAAGTACACATATTTTAATCAGACCCATAAAAATTCGACACGTTGTCGCGACACTTTTCATTTCTCGCGACGACTTGTCTGATTTTTATTGGTCTGATTTTGTTTTATGTACTTCTCGCGACGATAAAGTGTCACAAGAAATTCGTGGCGAATCATTTGATTATTTTTATAAAGTGTAAGTGATAGATAATTATTCTTTTTGGTGGAAATAGAAAACAAAAATAAAAGACATGAAAAAGGGACCATAGTTGATAATAAGTATGTTTTGCAAGCAAAGATTAATTGAAGTATGTGATGAAACTGTCGATGTCAGACTACTACCCATGTGAATTCAACCCACCCACACGTCTCTAACCTTATTTTTTTCCCTTCAACATTTAATCTCTTGTTTTCATTTATTTGTATTTACGTCATATCTTTTTATCATACAAACGAAAAATTGTTATATTTTTAATTACTAACCTAAATATCTTTTAATAAATGTTATTTTTTGTCTTGTAAATTCAAACACCACCTAAATAATATTGTTTTCCCTATTCTTTAATAAATATTCTTTTCGTGTCTTACAAATACAAACACAATCTAAATAATATCGTTTTCCTGAGAAATGCGGACAAATGGATCCTTGTTTAAATTATTCAACATGTTTCATTAATACCTAGTAGAAGAATTAATAACATGGAATTGAATCATGTGGGGATGGACTTTAAGTTGTCATGTTACAATTAAATCGTGTCCATACACACGCCTTAAACATATACTAGAAAATACGTAAAGAATATCATTAACATGTTTTAAACTCGGTATTATATGGAGATTAAGTTCCTTGTCATGTATCGGATGCAAGGTCGTAACTCGTAACTACTACTATATCATAATCGTTGTTTTCCGTTTGGCCTTTTCCCTAAATGTCATCTTCTGCTTGTCACGAAAGCTTCTATCCGGGGATGTATAACTTTTTGTGGACGATGTTTCGTGCCATCCTACCTAATATGTTAATCAAGATCGTTTTTTCATATTGAATTTATTTGTTATTCTAAAGAGATATCAAATTAACTTTTACATATAATATTCACGAAATTAAAGTTTATGATTTTTAAGATAAAAAATAGAAAAAAACCAAAACTATTTATATATAATGTCAATATATCGAAATTCGATTGATTTCCGTACAATTTTCCCAATCTTTTATTTACATGACATTCTTTCATATTATGCCTTCTTCATTAGCATTATTTGTTGATGTGGTACTTCATGCCATATTATATTACGGAAAATATTAGACATAGCTCGGAGACTCTATTTATGGACAATTAAACGGTTATAATACAAATAATAATTCATTGTCTTTAAAAATTAATTAAACGGTTAGAGTACAAATAACCATAGGTTCACAGATTCTATGGTTTTCAGTTATTTATACCGTATGTTGGTTTTGACAAGATTTATGGTCCTAAATTAAAAAAGTTGAATAAGTTAGGGCCGTGAAATACCGACCGATACTAAGCGGTCCGACCGAAACCGAGACCAAAACAGGGGGCGATAGTCGACAACAAAACTCAACATTTTATGGTTTCGGGTCGGATCGGTTTAAATACCGACTAAACTTTTTTTTTTTTAATGTCAATAACATGATCGACATGCCACATCACATAGTTTGTCTAGATGATATTGGATGTGAAATATCAAAGGTAAAAATTTATTTTATTCCCACAATCATACATATTATTCTTTTTACTGTGAAAAAAACTTAGTACCTCAACTTGAATTTCTTTCAAAAAAGTTCAGTACACTTTTGTATGTTTGTCTAAGGGCACATGCCTTCTTTGTACAAGTTCTAAGATCTTTCGAAATAAATGGTTTTGATGTCTACCTTTTGCAAGCGACAAGCGCGGCATAAAGCGATCCTACTCAGATTGAACCGAGTAAACCTAAGTTAGACACAATCGGTTTTACATGTTTTCTAAAAACTACATTTCCTAATTCCAAAATTCAAATCTTTTTCCCTAAAAATATGAAAGTTATAATTGAATATCCTAAACACTATGAAAATAACATTATAAGTTTTATAATACATTTAAACCCCACCAAAACCTCATGCATTATTGAAACGAGTATGGATCTGTTTGAGTGGTTTGAATAATCAGGCAAGACAAATAGATAAGTCATCAATTCATGTTGACTATGCAATTGTCAACATTTAGAGACGAAATGTGTGATTAATTTTATATTGATTTTATCAGATGTCGATTTAGGAACGAAAAATGTAATTATTTTTCCAAATGATAATTGGTTTAATTTTCAAAACTTATGGTAACTAATTAATTAAGAGGATTGCTATGGTTAATAAAAATTTACAAAAAAATGTTTAAAAAATGATACGACTTATGTAATTAACCAATCAAACTATAACACTCATTGTCTCTTATACTTTTTATTACCACTCATATTATGTCATGTCATTTTGTATAATTTTTTTTATAATAATTTTATAACTAAAGCATTTCTCCTTAATTATTATTTGATTTAATTACATAAATGGTCCACAAAATTTACCTTAAATTACATATTTCTATATAAAGTGGAGTATAGTTCATACTGCATGTATTGAATGAATTATTAAATACAAAGTTAATTTAATAATTAATACACTCTATAATTGAATTAATAAATTGTTTATTTTCTATGAAATTCTGTAATAAATATAACAGTTTTAATAATAAACAATTAAATTGATATTATGATTAAATAATTTAACTTTTATTAAGTTTAAAGGATTTTAAGACATTAAAAATGTTAATGCGAATTGGTGTCAATATGAGTTTTCAATTTATTGAAAATATTAATGTGAATAACTGTTAATACGAATTTTCAATTATTAAATATGTAATTATGAATTTTCAATTTAGGAAAAATAGTTAAAATCTTAATATGAGTCTACCAGCTTTGAGGTAAATAATTTAAATCTGAAGTAATATTTAGGTAATGTTTGGTTTAATATGAGTCCAACCAAACGTCACCTTAACATGTTAACTGTCCAATAGTTAAATAATTATATTTCATATGACTCAAATGAATAAGGAAGAACAAAATAACAAAATATGTTTAAGTATTCTTAATCAAGTGGTTATAGATATAAGTAAACTTGAAATATATATATAGATTACACATAAGATGTGAATTTAAATTTCGTTTAGGAATAAGTAGATACTTCCATAATAACGAATATGCAAGCAAGAGTTTCATTATGAATCGCTTGATGAGCTGTACTTTATAGATTGAAAGTTGTAAGAGAACACGGAGTGGGGAACGTTGTGGCTCGTTTCTCGAGCTGACAACGAGTGCCCCACCTTGTTATTACTCCGTCCCCACTCGTTCTGGGGGCTCATTGTCACTGTCGTTCTCATTACAACGGCTCGTTTTGATATTTTTTTTAATGGTAACATGATTTAAAAAAAAAAAAAAAAAAAAAAGTTTATATACCAATGGATATATAACGGTAAACTTTTTTTTTTTTTAATATCATTTCAGCTATAAATACATCCCTAATTTAACCAAAAAATCACACCATTTCTCAATCTCATTCTATCTTTATATACATTTCATCTATAATCTCAAAATCGTAAAAATGTCATCATCGCCTTCAAACGCTCACCCACCAAACGCAAACACACATTCGACGTCACAATCACTTCCAGAATAACGAATATGCAAGCAAGAGTTTCATTATGAATCGCTTGATGAGTTGTATATTATAGATTGAAAGTTGTAACATGATTGTTATATGAAGAGTGAAAGAGGTGTAGGGTTCAAGTATTGGTTTGCTTATTGTTGAATACATAAACCATGTAACAAAATGACATATGACAATATTTAACTTTTATGAAAAACAATAAAGTAATTACAAATATCATCATAAATATATCTTTAGTTGTAGATTATCACATAAAATCTTAATAACTTAAAACTCATAATCATAACAGTCTTATGGCGATGCTAAGCGAACGAGAGAATGTAATCTATGTAGTGCGTTAATATTCAATCTCAAATCTAAATCTAACGTCCATACTTCACAATTGACATAATTTATCTTTTCTGTGACCAATTATTAGTGAAACACCTAAAAATTGTAACCATAACTGTCATGTGACGATGCTTAGCAAACAAGAACGTCAACATACTATATGTAGCGCACTCACATTCGATCTCAAATCCAAATCCAACGCCTATTATCCGGAATAGACACGATTTCTCTCTTCTACGACCACTACGGAACGCCTAGCGAACTTTACAACTTCAAAAATTAAAAGCAAAGTAATTTTACCAAATCAAATAACATATTCTACACTTAAGTATTTATATTTACATTAAAAAAAATTATTCTAGTAAAACGGTAAGTAACCATACCAAATCAAATAACGTATGCAAGATCCCTTTCTTCTTCGCTTCTGCTCGGTTTGAATCGACGTGAATAATCTCGACCGAATCGGGAACCAAAAAATGGAGAATATCAATAACTACAGATTGGACCAGATACTTCATTTCCATTCGGTTTCAGTTATAAAGTCGTTCTGATGAGTTTTTCTGGTGTGGTTTTATTATTTTTGTAAAACCCTAACATTATAAGTTTAGTTTATTGTTCGAAAACACCATGACCCGTGCATCGCACCGACCAAATGACGTATGAGAATATTTAACTTTTATTGAACATCAATAGAGTAATCATAAATATCATCATAAATATATCTTTAGTCATAGGTTATCACGTGAAATCTCGATAACCTAAAACTGATACTCATAACAGTCTCATGACGATGGTAAGCGAACGAGAACATTCAATGTAATCTATGTAGCGAGCTAATATTCAATCTCAAATCTAAACCCAACGTCCATATTTCTCAACTGACATAATCTTCCTATCCTGCGACCGATCATCAATGAAACACCTAAAACTCATAACCATAAAAGTCATATGATAATGTTTAGTGAACGAAAACATTCAATGTAATCTATGTAGCGTGCTCATATCCAATCTCAAATCTAAATTCAACGTCCACTATCCACAATTGATAATAATTTCTCCTTTTACGACAATCGATTATCATGAAACACCTAAAAAAAACGTTAAAAAAAAGTTTACTAATGGTAAAAGGTAAAAACATCACATACAGATTATAGAGTTATCATCATGATTTACAAAAAACACAAAATAATTGAGTAATGCCCCAAAAAAGTCTACAAATATGTAATTATTACATAACACATGCCCTAAAATTACACACATATACTTGTATAAAATCACAATTTACACCCAAACAATACATAATCTTCACCATTTTTCACCAACTGTCTCTATTCAATTCAATTCAATTCACACCAAATCAGGTATATATAATCCTCAATTCATATATCTATATCTATAATTTCTAGGGTTTACAATTTTGTCAAATTGAGTTAGAGAGAGAGAGAGATCTGAATTGAGATGTGGAGATCACAGAGGAAATCTAGCAGCCGTGAAATTGAAACTCGTAGATCATTTACTCATTCATCGTTTAAAGATGTTGTGAATTTATTCGGTGAAAATGATGGTAACGGTTTCAAAACCCTAGATCAACCGTCTCTATGTTCCACCGCCTCCACCGCCGTCGCTGCCGCTAGAAGATTATCGGTTTTTCATCGTGTTCATCTTGCTAATAAGTTCGCACGCGCTTTTGCTACTAAGCAAACGATAACTTCGCCGAAATGCTCACCGGAATCGATTACGGATGAGAAACCGTTGAAATCGGCGGCGCGTGTGGTGGCGGAGAAGCTCGTGGAGTCGATTAATGTTGCGGCGGATGAGAAGCGCGTGGACTGGAACAATGTTACGGCGGATGAGAAACCGGTAAAAGCAGCGGCGCGTGTGATATCGATACCTGGAGCGGAGAAGCGCGTGGTGGTGTATACAACAAGCCTGCGCGTAGTACGATCGACGTTTGAAGCTTGCCACACCGTTCAATCAATCCTACGTGGATTCCGTGTGTCAATCGATGAGCGTGATTTATCAATGGATTCCAGATTTTTAAACGAGCTACATTCGATAATGACCGAAGCTGAAATCGGCGAAGAAGAGTGCGAAAAGACGAAATTGACCTTACCTAAGGTTTTCATCGGTGGTAGGTACATCGGTGGGGCAGAGGAAGTCCGGCAGCTTCACGAAACCGGCGAATTAAAAAAATTCATCGAAAATCTTCCACCGGTAGCTCCAGGCGTTTGCGAAGGTTGCGGCGATTTCAGATTTGTTCTGTGTGATGAGTGTAATGGAAGCCATAAGTGTTACTCGGAGAAAGGCGGTTTTAGGAGCTGTATGCTGTGCAATGAGAACGGTTTAGTTAGGTGTTCGTCTTGTTTGGATCGTTGATTTTTCGTTATTAGGATGATGATGATATATAGCATAATGCAAGGTTAGTGACAGAGGGTTATAACATTTTTAGAACATTTGTTTTGTGTTTAACAATTTTGCGTTTTTGGATATGATCGATCGATGATTGTTGATTCTTGCATAACTGTTTAGCATTGTTGATAATTGTTTCGTTTATAAAACATAAGCGACTGTCCTTGAACATTATATTTGTTTCGTTGGTTAAGCATGTTTCCGATAACCTATATGACTCTAAGTAATTGTCGTTTTACAATAATGAAGGTAAGATATATGTTATCGGATTATTGTGTTTGCAAAACGAATATAATCAATGGATACCGTTAAGCAAATCGTTTGAAAAGACATTCGTCTTCTTTTATTTGGAGATGGTAATTTTGCAGAAGCTAATCTGTTCAACATGGATCATTAGTAATCTTACATTCAAATCAAGTGATGGTCAAAATGTAGGGTTAAGGACCTAAGGTTACCGTTAAGTACTTACGTATGCTAGAAGTTTAAGGTATGCAAAATACTATTGACGTTATTATACGCAACTAGTAACTTGCTGATCTAAAACTCGTCTTCCTTGTAAGTTTGCCCTCGACTCTATTTTTTGACGACACTATTCTTTCTGGTAACATTTTTCCAACTACACTTTTCGAAGGCTCATTTTTAGGCGACTATATCATTCAACGACACCATTCTTTCTGGTGATATATTTCCAATGACTCCACTTTTCAACGACTCATTCTTCGGTGAAATTTCCCGACAACATTTTCCGGGACAACACCATTTTTCCAAAAAAATGCATTAGCAGAGTTTATATTTCATTATGTTCTATCTTCTATTTGAACTTTTTAAAATGTGCGTACATACACGAGTTAAAAATAATAATTATATCATTAATTAAACAAAAACCTTTTTTTAAAATAAAACTTTTTTTAAAATGTGCATTTTATGTACATCTTAAAATGCAATAAAATGATTTTCTTTTTGTAGAGGAAAATACATTTAATAAACTTATAATTTCTCTTAAATTTAATATACATTTAACACGATTTATGTTTTAAAAGGAAAGTATATGTTCAATTAATATTTAATAAATGTTTACCATATGTGTTATATTCACATTTTAGAAAAATCATTAAAATAAGAATTACATTTATATCATATTAAATTAAGAGAGAATGTCACGAATCGTCCTTGTGGTTAGGCTGTTTTTCACGTATCGTCCTTTTTACCTTTTTTTAGCATTAACCGTCCTTTAAATATGTCTTTTTATCACCAGCGGTCATTTTTCCACTTAAAAAGACTAAAATGTCATTTTTCCACTTAAAAAGACTAAAATACCCTTTCTCTTTATATTTTCTTATTTTTTTTTATCTTTCAAATTAATATATCTCAATTTTTTCAATTTTTCCAGATCTTCATCTCATCCCAATCAACTAAATCCATACCTTATAAAACATTTTCCTCTCTCTCCAATCAACTAACAAACACAAAAGAATATCAAAATCAAACCCAATTTCGATTCAAATCCCCAGTAATGCTTGATAAATCCAAAACTACTCAACTAAATCTATCAAAATGCACCACAAAATCACTCGAATTCACCGTCGTGGATAAGCAATTAAGCCTCTGGCCACCGTCTAGTACTGAAATTGAAGGCTAATGATGGCGATACAGAAGCTCATTGGGAGAAGATGGCGGCGGTGATGGTGGTATAAAGATGGCGGCGGTGATGGTGGTACTTAAACGGTTTCTGGTTATTTCGAGGTGGTATAGGTACAAAGATGGCGGCGGTGATGGTGGTATAATTTATAACGGCGGCGGTGATGGTGGTATAATTTATAACGGCGGCGGTGATGGTGGTATAATTTATAACGGTGATGGTGGTATACCGGAGGACGACGACGGTGATAAGGACGACGGCGGTGATAAGGACGACGGTGAGGCGGTAACTGCTCCGATTCGAACGGATCGATGAATTGGAGTGGGGATTAGGGTTTGATGATGATGATTGTTGAGGAATGAGAGAATTCTTGAAATTGGGAGAAATTGGGGGGAGATTGGGGACTGGATAAATGACATTTTATTTTTTTTGTTATGGTGGAATCAAATTCACATTGTAATTATATGATGATTATGAAAGAAAAAACTGAAAAATAATTGAGATTGAGTATGCACATATGAAAAATTAGGGTTTTTTTTAGTGTAAGATGGAATGGGGATGGGATGATAGTGATGAAGATCTGCAAAATATATTAATTTAAAAGAAAAAAAATAAGAAAATATAAAGAGAAAGGGTATTTTAGTCTTTTTAAGTGGAAAAAGGACAGCCGGTGATAAAAAGACATATTTAAAGGACGATTAATGCTAAAAAAAAAAGTGAAAAGGACGATACGTGAAAAACAGCCTAACCACAAGGACGATTTGTGACATTCTCTCTTAAATTAATGAGAATTTTAAGTTTATTGATAGCAATTTTTAACAAAAAAGTAAATAATTAATTATTTAATTCATTATATAATGTGTATTGTATACACTTTATGGAAAATCAATATATTCCAATGTTTTAAAAACCGGTTTTGAACCGGCTGGTCTAACCAGTTGAAACGTGTATCGGTTGGTCGAGCGGTTTAACTCTGGACGTTTTAAAAAAAAACCGGGCAATCATCAAACCGTCCGGTTTATACGGTATTCCGGTTTAACTGGTTCAACTGGTTCGATAGATACCGGTTTTTTGAGAAATAAAAAAAAATACAGTAACAAGATAAAACATTTTTTAAATGTAATTTTTAATTGTTAATCTTGCCTTCTTATTGTTTATATCATTAAAATTGAATATTGTTATTATTCGGTTGTTTAATATGATAAATTCATCGATAAATTAGATGATATTTTTGTTGTTATTATGATGGTGTCATGATTTGGATAGTTTGGTAATATGTTTGGGTTGTTCATGAAGTTTAAAACTAAAATTTTTGTTGGATTATAACTACTTTGTATTATTTTTGAGTGAATTGTAAGTGTATTTTATATATAACACTTTTATTACTCCAGTTTTGAATTTTAAAATTAGTAGGATTTCTAATGGACATGTAAGTTTTACTAGTCAATCAGGTTGAACCATCCGGTTCAAACGGTTCAACCACTTTTAACAAAAAATCCGATTCAACTAAAAAAAATCGATTTTTAAAACATTGATATATTTTTAACTATTCCTCTCAACTATCTAATACCTTGTAATTGTATAGTCAATTTGAGGTTACTTGTGCTATTAAGGCATTAATTTTTAGTGATTTTTCATTGTGTTAATCTGAAATAGTGACAAAATTGTTGATTTTTATATGTAAGTAGCTTTTTTTTTTGAACGGCTAGGGCGAACCATCTCCTACCAATAAGACAAACCTCAATTGGCTATATGTAAGTAGCTAATAGCTATATAGTGATATATTAAAATTGTTTGATTGGAATATATATGTTCTCTTGGATTTGATGTAATTCCGTTTTAAGAAGAAATATGGAACATCAACACTACTTGATTTAGTAAGAACATAATCATTAAAGTTATTGAATTTCTTTTCTAGGGTTGAAACAAAATTGATGTAACCAATAAATCGCTGAGAACAAGATACGATTCACACTAATACAAAACGACAACAACGATTTTGTGTGCAACTAAAGGTATAATAGTGTTTGTGATTCAAGTACCAATAAGAAAAAATGTTTCAACCTTACTTTTTAAAAATCACATGTGATTTTTAATTTACAAATTTTTTATGGGTAAAATCACGTTTGATTTTAAAAAATTATTGATTATTTTTTACCAAAATCACATGTGATTTTTAACCTACAAATCTCTTCAATGTAATGTCATGTTAAGGAAGAATGGAGATGATAAAGTTTCTAGTACATCGTGGACGAGTCTTTCCAAAAAAGAGTAGAACGATAGAAGTTCGACATCTAGTCCTCTTGCTTAGGCAATGTGTCTTTGGTCTATACTTAGTATATGCTAAGTGCATTGATACATCTCCTAATTATATTTGTCAAAAGAACAACCGAAAAACCGTTAAATTGCCCATATGGTAATTACTTTTTACACTTTCATCACATGTAATGTTTTTGTTTTTGTTTTTTTTTTTTTTTTTTTTTAACGGCAATGTTAGTGATTCGGGGCCACAGTAACATCTAATTAGGCAATATACGATCTACAAACCTTACACCAAAGTTGATCTCCCTTAAGAAAGAACAATCTCCTACCAATGAGACAAACCCCATCGACACATATAATGTTAACTTATAATAAAAGTACAAATAAAATATTATTAAAAACGCATTCATTCCATTATAAAACCAAAGTCAGTTATGAGGACGCTAGGGTGTAATCCAAGTTAGACCGGTCAAACTTTGGATTAGTAAACTAAGAACATGTGATATTTCCATGTGATGCTTACTAGTATTTTATTTCATGTTACCATGTTGCCATTTAACAAACAAATCCATATTTTTTGGAACCATCTTTTTATTTGTAACCATAAACGGAACATAAAATTTTTAAGCGGAGACTGAAACGCTGCAAGTAGTTAGTTATCAAAATCTTGTGTACATCGTTTACTGTAATGTTATGATGTGGACTGATAAAACAAATAGTACTTTTGTCGCGTGATGACAATGAAAACATACCAAAGCGTACAACATTGTACACTTATATGACTTAGATGGACCATTTCGTTATGATAAGTTAATTAAACGACGTAAGTACGTTTGTTCACGTACTTAAATATTAATGTGACATAAATATTTCAGTTTTTCACGATTGTATGAACCGAAGAGGATCGTATATTTGTTATACTATAGTAAACTTGAAGTTAAAAAAAAATAGAGATACAGAAAGAAAAGAAACGGTAATTTGTACTCAAATGACTTAAAAACAAACTATAGATTAAGGTTGTTGTCATAACTTTCGTAAGACTATGGGGTGTGGTGGGCTTTATAAGGTAATGATGTGGAGTGATAGAGGTGATATGTAGGAAAGAGAGTGTGATTTGTAGGAAAGAGAGTGTGATGATGTGGAGTGATGAAAATGGGTGGTGTGGTTGTGTGATGATGTGGAGTGATAGAGGAAAGAGAGTGTAATTTTAAAAAGTTGTATATTTATAATTTTTTTTATATAAATGAAATTTAAAAACTTGTATTTTTATTAAAAAAAAACAAACACACACTACAATTTATTAAAAAACATATTACGATTAAAGTAAAATACGTTAAAAAAATACAATTTAAAAAAAAAAACACTTCAATCTTCATCTTCATCGTTGTTTCCTCGGGGGCGGTAATACCAGACATGTTCGATCAAATCGGCTAACAGACTGTGATGGGTACCTTCGTCACGCATGTCACGTATGTTCTGTTGTTTCTCTTGAAAACTAATCTGGACTTCTGGTTCGGTGGCATTCTCATCATAATAAGCTTGACAATACGCCTTACCTTTGTCTTCCAAAATCATGTTATGAAGAATTATAGCGGCGTACATCGCGTTTCTAATTTTTTCTAAACTCCAAGCTCTTGCGGGGTTTTTAATTATATGCCACTTTTTTTTCAACACTCCAAAAGCCCGTTCGATGTCCTTTCTTGAAGATTCCTGGGCTTTTTTAAAATGGTTACGCTTCTCGTTTAATTCGTCTCTTTCCCTGAAAGACTTTATTAACACCGGCAATTTTGGATAAATACCGTCAACGAGGTAATACCCGTATTTGTAGGTTGTGTCGTTAACAATAAACGACTGTTCGGGAGCCGTCCCATTCACAATGTCGTTGAAAAGCGGTGACTGATCCAAGACGTTGATGTCATTATTCGCTCCAGCCATCCCAAAAAATGCATGCCATATCCACAAATCAGTAGAGGCCGTAGCCTCTAACATAATGGAAGGGTGAGCGTGATCACCCCTATGGTATTGACCATGCCAAGCCACGGGACAATTTTCCCACTCCCAATGCATACAATCCAAACTGCCTAGCATACCGGGAAAATTGTGTTTTTCATCATGAACCATCGTAATCTGCTGTATGTCGCTCCAACTAGGACGACGTAAATATCTCTTGCCGTATAAAGAAACCACACCTATTTCAGATATTATTACATTTTAAGTACAAATAAGTTTTAAAGTAAACTAATTAAAAATGTAAAGGTTAAAAATTTACCTTCGCAAAAGTAGGCAAGAGAGTCACGTGAAATTCTTGCGGACATTTTTAAATACTCGTCCCACATGTCACTACAAGTGCCAAAAGCAAGTTGTCGTATGGCGGAGGTGCATTTCTGAATCGGTGTAAACCCAGCCCTTCCTCTAGCATCAAGCCGTTGCCTAAAATACTCAAAATTGTTTTCAAAATCGTGGCATATCCTGAGAAACAGCTCCCTCCTCATTCGAAAACGACGGGTAAATTGTTCGTCGTTGTAGGTGCAACCCGGAGAAAAGTAAGATTCCATTAGTAGTGTGTTAGCTTCTTCACGGTTACGTTCTATGACGGTTCTTCTTCTAGTGATTGGTCTTTCGATATGTTGTGATGCGTAGCTAACAACGGCTCTAATCGTTTCGGCTACAATTGCATTTTCATCCGAACTTGACGAACTTGACATAGAACTTGACATTTTATAAAACTTTGTGTGTTTTTGGTATAAAAATTGAGAGAGAAAGAGAGATTGTTTGTGGTTTTTGTGTGTGTTTAATGAATGATATTGTTAGGTTTTTATAGAAAATTGTTTAGGTTTTTATAAAATACTAGCCGTTGCCCACTCGACCGTTGCAACCTTTTCCCCTTCACTGCGTTGTCTGCATCACGCCAGGGCAAGAAAATTGCCGACAACGCCCCTAGCGGTGTGGAAGGGGGCGTTGTTGGGCGTTGTTGGTCCTATGTGGCCGGCGTTGTTGCTTGTTCCACGCCCCACACCCCTTAGTCTAAGTGGCAATGTTGGACAAATTTGTGTAATGTTCCTTCCCTGTTGAATGTTTTGTAGGTGGGGCGCGGGTATTATGTAATGCACTATGGTCGATACAGAGGACTCACGAAGTTTTGGGCATATTTATTTTAGTAAACAATGTATTCGCATGTGTAATGGTAGAAAATTATCACGTTTCATGTAACAACATAAGATAAAGTCATAAAATACATTATTATTGTTATTTTGTATTGGTTAATTTAATAACAAACATCATAGAAAACAATAAATTTGCTTTTATGTATAAAATATATGTATTTAGGGCCTATTTTTCCTCGTTGCACAGGACACCTTAAATCTTTCGCCTGGCCCCGGGGCATGTGCATGGTGGGTGGTTGATGTTGAGTGTAGTTGTGTGAATGTGTTTTGGAGACCTTTAATTATGGATTATTTGTCTAGGAATGATCTATTAAAAATGTATGATCAAACTATTTATTTTTGTGATAAATAGAGTGATTGATTATATGATTTTTCACTTTTTATATGTTTTGAAATGTTTTGTAGCTTGGTAGTATACGATCAAATAAATAAAACATCTTAGTATCTTAATGTGCGGGTGAAAGGGTTCAATTTTACAACCAACCTGGCTTAGAACACCAAATTAGTAGCAGCGTTATGAGTTTATGAAAAATAATTCAAACAAAATACGTTCATAAGCTCTAAAATAAGCTAAAACAACACATTAAATATGTTACGGCGTTTCTTCATATTTGAGTGTTTGAACTCATAGTAAAAATAGTGGTGATAATGGAGGTAAATGGTGGAGGATGGTAGCGATGTGGCGGGTTGGTGGTAGAAAGTGGTGGACTTAAAGATTCTCAAGATCTTTTCGAACATATGATTATATATTCAAGAAAACTTACCGAAAGGTTTGCATGTAGTTTGTCGGTACGTAAGTTAATCCACCAATCTAGAGATTATAGATTAAAGTCCTACTAAAAGTTTGAATATTTATAATGTATGATATAATAAATATTTTTGAAAAATAGAAAAAATAAATAAATAATTGAAATTTCAAAAACACATAGTGATACAAAAAATTAAGAGCACATAAATATTACTCCGTATAAATAAATGCGTAATTATAATTATAAAATTTAATGATATGATATAACTAATTAAAATTATTGAATGTTGGTAAATGGTAGGTTGGAAATTTGGTTAGGTTAGAAATTGATAATCATGGTATAAAACTAAATTCTTTTGGGAAAATTCTCAACTTTACATATAAAAAGTTTTATATTACTGATTCGGGCCACAATGATATCCAATTGGGCATTATGTGACCCACGAACCTTACACCAAAGTTAGTTATATATCTGCTAATATTCACCTAGGAGAGGACAACCTCCTATGAATGGGACAAACCCCCATTGGCTTAAAGAAATAATGTTAATAAATTGTTATTATTTCAATTAAAAATAGTAATTAAGTTTTACACACCACAAGAAACGTACATGCGCCATACACCATGTACTAAATAAAGAAGAGATATCCGCGTTCAAACACGATAATTGATATCAACGAGAAAAGAAGTGAGGGCGAGGATGAGCATCATTGTTTCGTAGTAAGAAATTGAGATGTAAAATATGTATTTTACATTTTAATGTAGCAAAATGAGTATCAATATCAAAATTTATGAAAATAATTATGTGAAAGTTTAAAGAAAAGTATAGACATCATTATTTGTCAATTTTGAATGGTCATCGTTATCTATAACATTCCTAGTAATTAACTTATTTGACATCATATTATTTGTAATGTGTAACAGTACCAAAATAATCGATACCGATCGAATACAAGTGATACAATACTTCGTACTACACTTTTCAAAAATTCAATATCCTTGGTACATGTTTTATTCGGTATCCTCTTTAATACCGTATCGAGCGATACATTTCGATATAATACTCGATATCAATAAAATAATTCAAAAAAACCTGATACTAACCCGTTGGTACTCAAGTCCTTAACAAATTGGGCTTGAGACACTAGACCCATTCTCTACCCAAAGAAGTTTAGACTATAAAGAGGTTATAAAGGTAATTCAATATTACTCGAAACAAATTTTGAAATCGGGTAGAAACGGCTGATTGATTCCATGAACCGATTTGAATGCGGGTGGTTTAACCATGAGTTAAACATTGTCGGAACTGCCTGTTTCCCTTCGAACCATGTTGAACCAAACTGGAGCATAAAAATTTCGGTTTATGTTTTTAAAAATTTTCAAAATTCGATAAAAACATGTTAATGAAAAGAAATTATATCGTCCAAGGTCCGAATACAGTCCCTAAAAACATATGGCCGGCCGGTGTTGCCCGATTTTAAACTACGACTTAAACGATATGATTTGTGTGTCTTATAAGAGAATTCATAACGTACTGATTCATATATTTTTCGAAAAAAAAGGAACATCTAAATTATCTATTTTTGTTTAAGAATAGTCGCCATGGCACATCTTGTACACGGTTCAAGAAACCTCGACAAGCAAAGATTAAAAAACCTCAAATGCATTTAACAAATATGCTAGGTTTTTCGCACGACATCATTAATGAAATTAATGTAAGATAACAAATTATATGGTAGCTACTACAAAATAAGGTCTCAAAGCTAAAACATCAAACATATTTGGATACGATCCATATTGTCTAGGGCTCGGGTTTGTACGAATTTTATGCATTTATTCGGAAGGTCCAACGTCTGGTTGTTGTATGCCGAGTAATCCCCTCAACCATTTTCTCTCTATCTTCTTCTCAGCAATTTCGGCTACAAAATTAAATACATAACGAAATTACCATTTGTAATAGAAATACGGAGTATTAAATAACGAAATAAACAAAATAAACCTAAATGAAATGAATACCCTCTTTAATTTTGTTTAAATCGGTACTGATTTGCAGTTGTTCCGCCAATATCTCATTCTCGTGCCTTAGATAAGCAATGAGTTGTCGTTCATGTTCTATCTGAGGTCGGAGGGTAGCCAAAGTGTCCTATAAACAAAGGTTAAAAGAAAACATTCACTTGTGCGGGTTGATATATAACAATACATTTATACAAGTTACCGATCTATAAATTTACAACAAAAAGGTAAAATCACCTCAAAGTATTTTTGATTTTTCTCTAACTCGGTCATTTTGTTGGACTTTTTGTCATGACACTTCTTTGCAGCGTAACGATTTGAGATAATCCTACATAGATCAAAAGAAAGAAATGAAGTACAAGTTATTTTTCGTTAGATAAAGTTATGTAACGATGATAAGGACAATATATGTTTTACATTTTCTTACCGTCTCATTTGTTTCCTATCCATGTTAGGGTCTAATCTACCCATTCTTAGTTCGTACTCGATGGCTGCATCAAGAGCAGCGACACTCATGCTTTTGGCTCCCATAGGCAATAGTGCACCAACATTGCTAGGTTCATCCGATAACGATGGTTGCGATTGAACCATTGAACCATAATGAGTCATGGTGCAAGTATCTTTCATCTCTTTAGACATGTTTGTTTTTTATGGTGTTCTTTTCTCTTATTTCATATTTATAATGTAAAATGTCAATAATGAATTTATTTAATATATTTAGATTGTAAATAGAATTTATTTTAAGGTTAATGTACCCCCTTGACTAATAATGAAGTTTAATAAAATATTAAAATATTAAAATATATTAATTATATATCTAAAAAACACCCATATTTAATTTACTAGTAAAATTGTTGGTCAAAATTAATATCATTAATTCTATGATATGTTTGTGGCTTTTATTTATTTTGTTATATAATTTACTTCTATTATATTAATTGTCTAAATGGTAATAAGCTTCATGCCTATTTTTCCTTAACATATGTTTTCGTCTCGAATCAACTTTGCTTCAAAAGAATAAAAGTTTTGCAATAAATTTTTTTATAAGTATTTAATATCATCATTGAGAATATGGTAATACCCTTAATTTAATGCTAATGGGGTTTGTCTCATTAGTAGAAGATGACTAGGGGATGTCTCAGGTCCAAATTGGATATCACTGTGGTCTCGAATCACTAAAATAGTCGTTCAAAAAAAATACCCATAATTTAATGCATTATCAATTTTGTGATTTTTTTTAATAAAATCATATTTTTCTTTTTGTCTAATAAAACTATCACAAATTTTTATGATACATAAAAAGTCAAAGTTAGAACATTTATTGAATAAAAAAATTAATGTGTTTGAAGATTATGGTGATATATATGAACTATTCAAAATAATATTACAAACAATTATTAGTAACAAGACAAGTTATCATCAAAATCTTGTATACCAAATAAGGTTTTGTTTGCTTATATTTTTGTTTCCTATAACTATTTTTAATTTCTTTAACATGTCATAAATGGTGTTTTTTAATTGTCTATAAGTTTCGATTTATGATAGGGTTCATAAATTCTGTTCATTGAATAACCCGCACATAGTAATTAATAATATGATTAATATTAAATTTTTTGGCGAAAAACATTTTCAACTGAAAAAATACTTTCAAGAGAGCCAAAATTGTACGAGAGACTACAGGTCTATAGTAACTCAATACCAACTCAAACTACATTAAGACCGAAAAAGGATTCTAAAACGACTACAAAATCTTCAATCAACACCTCAAACTTGCCACTCTTTTAACACATTGTTTGATAAGACCGAAAATGACCAACTATATCAAAGTAGAAGAATTCATGTCCAGGCTACCCGAGAAGAGCCCCTTTTCAAACTTTATTGACTCTTTCATGACCATCCAAAGATGTTTATCTAGGGATGTTTGAACTTTGAAATCATATATCTTGTAAGACTAACAAGACACCTTACCACTAGGGTATCTCGAAAATGGGTTAAGCTTATCATATTTGAAAACAGTGTCATACTATTAATTTCTTCTTATAATCAAATGCAAAACAAAATTGAAAGTAATGTTTCCATACACTTTCGAATGCTTAACTTGTTGAGCCATTGTAGTTAACGTTATGTGTGCACTTTCGAATGCTTAACTTGTTGAGCCATAGTAGTTAACGTTATGTTTACCGAGTTTTTGCCAATTCAGGACATTCTTAAATTTAGTTAATCTTCTATATTTGGTGAGGAGAGCAATGTTGGTTTCAATTTTGTAACAAATCTGTACTCAATTTACATTGAAGAATGTCAGTAATAACTTCGCTGCAGACATAATAATATGTTACCCGCGGATTGATGGTTACATGGAATCAGAATTTACCAGACATAAGGGTTGGTTTTATTGTATAGCTACCTAAATAAGATAAACACGTTTAGAGATTCATAAGGACGGAGTTAGTTTGTCAAATCACTAATGTTTTAACTATGATTATTAAACGAGACTTTGCTAATGACCATCTCCATAAACAATTTCGTCTAGATTAGGTATCCAAAATCAACTAACATATGGAAAAACGGCAAAATGAAATAGACTTTGCTAATGACCATCTCCTGATTAAAGCCTTCCTAATGCGTCCTCGTTTTCCTAGCTCTTATGCGTTTTTCAGGGTCAAACTCACCAAATTGACCCATATACCTAAAAACAGATGGATTATGGTAATAATATTATGTTAAATGGGTCAAAGCGATATAATTTAGAATCATGACAAAAAAAGAAACAACGTAAACTGGTCAAATAAGTCAAAACTCGCCTAAGGCGTATTCTAATGCTTTCTATGTACCTCCTAAATCGTTTTGATTAGAAAAGGTATAATGTTAATTTGCTAGTATATAGTTCTGTAATCATATCAATAGCAAGCAAACGAACTAGAAAATGATCTAAAAACACATAATAAACCCAACACATATCGTTCTCTCGATTACATCATGTTATGCTATATCTTAAACAAATATTTAATCGGACGGACTAAAATGTTCCCACATTATTTGGTTTCATAAGCCCAAAAGACCAATCAACGAACTACACATCTTAACATTATCTCTATAGAATCAAGTGGATCTTAAAGTATTGACACTCGAATGTCTGTCTCTTAGCATGAAAGCGCTATCCACTAGAATATAATAGCAAAGAGACGTTCTTCGTTCCATCCCCAAGTCAGTAATCAAACAACATAAAAGACAAACTTTCGGGGCCCCAAAAAAGACAAGTAAAGGTCCATACCATTGGGATATTTAACTGATTTCTATATAAAGAAATAAAAGAAAAACATACACGTTTTGAGATATCGAGAAGGAAACTTAAATGGGTACTACCGATGAAGTCTTACTAGTACCTGCAACGGCTCCAGTTAATTGTGCCAGTCTTGTACATAATCGACGTTATGGTATTGATGGAGAGATAATGGCGATTGTTGTTATTATTGTTTTCTTGATCTTCCTCTTCTTCCTCGTTTTCATACCTCGTTTTATCCTGCTAAGAAAGAGTAGAAGAGACTCTACACCAGTCGATAAGAATTATGAAGACGTTACATGATTATCATACACACAGAGATATTTGTAAGAGGTAATAGACACTACTTTTGTAATCTATTGGATTAGTAAAGTCAAACCTGTACTTAAGATTAGAATTATTATATTTCGACAATTTAACCATAATTCTTTTGGTGAATATAATTCATATTCTACATTTGTATGCATCTTCTAACGTTTCTTGGAACATCAAATCTATTCGTATCGATCTGAAACTGGATGGAGTTTGTTTGACTTGCAATGCTAGAATTAAAAAAAGTAACATAGAACGAAAAGGAGAATTAAAATTACTAATAAAACTGCATATTGCAGGAACATAAGTGTCCATGGTTGCACTGCAAGTACCAAATGTTAATAAACCTATTCGCACTATTTTCCATTACGAATGAAGTTTCATTGCCTAATGCCTAATATTAAAAAGTCAAAGTCAAAGGCTAAATGGAAACGATTACGTTTTATCTCTAACGGATCAAAATGGTAACTGTGAAGCTGAAACAGCTACAGCTTAAAACACCCAGAGTCAAAATAAAGTGAACGTTTTAGATATCATCCTACGTATAATTTCAATGGATACAAAATCATTAATCATTTAATCATAAACTAGATTATTTTAAGAAAATCGACACTAGGTCACCAAACATTAATCGAAAATGAAATTCTTGGACACTAATGTTTCAAGTTTTAACCCAACGCAATCCAACCGCCCGTTTTGACCCATTACCCGTCTCTTATGTCACCTCTAGCTACAAGCGATATAAAAATCAAAAGTTGTAGGAAAGGAGATCTAGCAGTAAGAAAGATATAGATTCAATTAATTAACGATAACGGTTTGTTCATTAAATATGATAATATTACATTAATAAACTAACCAAACGCAATGGTATCAAAAAACTAAAGTTCCCACCAAGAGAGACGTAAGTGGCACCATGAGGTTGTCATCTAACGTGGTGCTTATAGGGTGGGATTCGACCAAGGCACTAGCAACCGAAACAACCAAGAACCCTAAGACCATTTGCCAACTTTCTTCAATGTAACCAAACATCGAGAAGTAATGCATGTACCTATTACCAACATTCTATCAGAACTTGCCAATGCATATAAGCATGACGGGAATGGGCTCATTGCATAAGTATGATACTCCGTAACCAATTTAGTCTGGTTTCTGTTTTAGGTAACCAATTTATTATAGGTCAGAAAAAACCATCAAAGTTCAAAAGTTTTGATTTAACTGTTACTGTCACATCATCATTTTGACAGGTGTCAAATCAACTTATATCGAAAATCCTGAAATTTGGTTACCACTAAATCAAAAAAATTTAATTGATGGTTTTTTCTCGTTTAAAAAAAACTGGTTACATAAAATACAAAGTAGAGCAAAATTGGTTACCTTTTTTTATAAAATTCACCCTATATAAAAGTATTTAGCTTGCAACGAAAAGCCGGATGATGATTTAAAAAGGTAATGAATGCAAAAGTTTTGGATTAAAATTACCCGACAGACACAATGAAACCAGCAACTGCCATGGCAATGCTTCCCGCATAAGATTTGTCTTTATTATAAGGGATCTTTTTCGTCCCAAATCGCCTTCCAATAATGTCAGCCATACCTGGAGCAAGAATTCCTTTCAGAGCATGTTCAAAGGATTACTGTTTTAGATTAACGAATAACAGGGTGTTTGGATGTGTGTTTTGAGAGTAATTATATGATACTAAATAATTAGAATCAGAGACTCGGATGTAATAAAACGGGGTATAAAAAAAGTGTTTAGAGGTGTTTCTGCTGTTTGAAGTTGTAATCATCAAGTAAACTAGATGTTTGGTAGAGACTGATAGACAAAAAACAAATTTTTGGGACGAGAAAAATAGAGACGGTTGATAAATGGAAATAAAAGTCAGTACCATCTCCAGCACAAAGATTGCAAATTGCAGCGATTGCAATAGGTGATGTTCTCCAGAAGATTACAGAAGACAAAGCTATCGTAGAAGCATAGTACAATGGTCCTTTAATAAGTTCTCTGATGCACAAAAAAAAGAAGTAATTGTAATCAAAGAACGATAAAAGGAGAAAGCACTATTTTAACTAAATCTTCATTTAAACGCTCCAACTATTTACTTTAATATTTTAATTTAATTCGGAATTGAGCATAAATAATTAGATAGCATATGTTGAGAAGACAAAATGAACCTGTAGTCTCCGTCTCTGCTCATAGATTTCACAGTTGCTTCGTCTTTCCATATTCCAAGTCCTATAAGAAGTACTTTTACTATGTTGACCATAGGAATTAGAGCTGCTAAAACCGCTCCTTGGCGACCTGAACTGCAAGAATTCAAGAGTAAATCAATCATCATGAATGAAATGACAAATATGTCCCGTTCATTGTCCGTGATAACTAATTACCTGAAGAGAGGCCAGCATAACATGAATGCTAGCCCAATCGTTGTATGTACAAGCTTCCTATTTAGTTTCTGAATAAGAGAGAATATGTCTTCAAAAGCAGACGGGTTGTGTCATAAGCATTTACATGCTAACCGAAACTCAATTTGCTCAATATGACTCAAATTTAGAAACACTCGTTTCTCTTTTCAAATTAATCATGTGAGCTTGACATTTTTTTAGAAAGACTATAAATCAAACCTAAGCCAATTATCCCCCAAGTCCGCTACAAACAAAACAAAACAAAACAGCCACTGCTACCAGATATAAAAAAAAAAAAGTCACTTAAACGTCTAGTTTATCCACTTCAAATCATATCTCTCTTTTTATTCTTGTCTTCATTGGAGTCCGGGAACACGATTTTCAGTTCCTGTTTGCATATCTCTACCCTTAAACTGCCTTTATGTTTGATGATCCGGAATGGGTATATTTTCGTGAATTGTTATATCCCGAGACACTGAGACATGCTTCAAAGTTCTATTTTTTACTTTTGATCTTACGATGTTTCTCAAATCTATTCACTAAGATGCATATATTTCAAGTTGTACCTTCAAGAGTTAAACGACTTACTCTAGAACAGTAGTTAAAAGCTTAGTTTTATAATTAGTAACCGCTTTGGCTTCAACAGCTAATTTAACTACGTTCTAGTTTAACAAACCTAAAAGAGTTATTCATGAGAAAACTAAGCTTTGATCTATTGTTTTAGGAGCTAAGCATTTACCTATTAAAGCTACAGGTTAAGAAGTTTTTAACTCTTGCGCTTTAAAAACTAAGCTTAAATATTTTACGTTTTTTCCTCAAAAGTTTTCTTCAAGTGAGCTTATTACTTTTTTTGTCTATTGTTCTTATTCAGGTTCGTGTACCCACTATGTAGTCATATCTGAAAAAAAGTCCGATTAGATCATTGTTGGAAAGGTCTCCAAAAGACAACGAACGAGCTTAAAATAAATTTCTCTAAATGGGCTAGAAAATGGCATCTAAACATCTTAGTGACGATATTAACTACAGAACTTTGATGGAAACCTTGTTTGGGGTAAACAAATTCATAAGAACTGTTACTCTCTGTTTTAGCTTCTTTCTCACCGGTATTAACTGGTGGCTCCTCACCAGTATTAACTGTCACCAGTAAAAACTTCTTTACTTAGTTATTTTTTCAATATAAATCAGCAAATCCAAAACTACTATTTCTTCACCGTTATCAGTTTATATTTGTATCATCAAATCACAATATGGATAATTAATTATCCCAACAAGAACATACCCATTCACAACGACCACATATTTTCCCCAAATAATGTAAGGCATGAGATACGTAATAGGCAACTCATAATCATGATCACCTACTCTAACTCCAAAGAAAACAACAACAAAAACGACATAATGTGAACTAGCTATTCAAGTACTACTTCTTTCGTCTAACGTTTGCTGAGTTTGCAGTGGCGGTGAACTTAGCGCATAACTTTGTAATTAGCTAAGGCGAAACGCCAATCTTACATTATCAATATAAAAAGGGCTAGCATTTAAAAGTTGGCTCGGTTTAAACTTTCGTTTCAACATTAAAAAACCTATATTTAAAACTTATATCACAATACAATACAATTATAAACCTGATCAAATATCCCTCTAGTAGCAGTTTCTTCATAAACTCGAAGTATAGACAACGCGAAACAACCCGAAGAAACCATAGCGAAAACATCTCCAACTATCGGATTCTCCGAAAAGAACATAGGTCCAGCACCCACCACAGACTTAATTCTCATATGATCCACACCATAATTCAACTTCCTACCAAATCCAAAACGTTGAACTGGAATACTAATACAACAATGTGTGAAATGGGTGGCCGGAAAAGTGGATTCCGGTGGCCGGAATCTTGAATGTTGGAATGAAAACGAGAAACGGGGAATTGAGCAGAGAGATGGAGACATTGTGAGTGAATTGAATTCTGATGGGTGAATTTTTATAAGTAGTCCTCTAAAATCAACTTTTAATGAAAACGGAATCGAACACGTCACCCATTTCTAAAAAAGTCAGTTTTGGATTAAGGTTATGTTAAATAGTGCCATGATAATCATAATTGAACTTTGTATTTTGTTAGATTTAGAGAGTGGTTATTAATAATGTATATTTTTGTTTTTAATCATAACTTATACGATTATTATTATCAGATCAGTTATAATTATTATATGTAAATTGTTATACATTAGCAAAAGATTATCTTTTGTTTTTCAAGATTTTTATCAAACGGCCAATATACGTGCTTTCTTATTCATCATGTCACATCATCTATATCCAAATGTTAGATAAACGCATCTAATTTAGGTAGAGATCATCTTCGTGAAAAGTGCATTTGTAATTTTTTCTAATGTAGAGTCTCGTAGCTTGAGTAATAACTTAACAGAGAGGTTTATGTATAAAGAATCACCTAAAATTAATATTAAGACAGTTTGGCCGAGTGGTCTAAGGCGCCAGATTTAGGCTCTGGTCCGAAAGGGCGTGGGTTCAAATCCCACAGCTGTCATTTATTTTTCTACTTTTTTTTATTTGTTTTTTTTTTTTTTTTTTCAAATTTACAGTCTGCTAATCAGTGTGTTACTTAGTTACATACCCGAAAAGATTAACATCAGAACGTGTTAGTCAGATACCGTAAAATGACTGTTATATTTTCCAAGCAGTATTGCATCAAAAGTTAGCATTTAAGTTATGACGGATAAAAGATTATATGTTACTAATTTTCGATATCCTAAGTCATGGATTATTTATGTTCCATCCATGCATCTACTAATTATACCGAGAAAATCCTCATTTTCATCTACATATCAAGACAAATTCGTTATGCTAGCTAGAGGCAAAACCACTTAAAACATGCCTCAACGAAAGTCGTTAGAATATCCATGTCCCCAATGTTCATATACTTGGTACATCTTTTGCCCATATCATTTCACATTGGTTACTCTTTATTCATTCAAAATTTCAAACTGTCCTCATTCCTTCAAAATTTCAAACTGTCCTCATTCCTTTGTACCTTTAGTCTCTCAAGCGTATCTTGCGGTATGTTCGTGGTGCCACTACTTTGGGTCTACAGTTGTACTCTTAACCTACATCTCAGTTCACCGCCTACTCTGATGCATACTAGGGCGGATGCCCTGATTCGAGACGCTCCACATCGGGGTACTGTGTTTTTCTTGGTTGTAATCTTCTATCATAGTCGTCTAAACGACAGCACACCGTTTCTCGTTCCAAGGCCGACTCCGGGGAGTAGCCAATGTTGTTGCTGAAACATCATGGTTACAAAACTTGTGACTTGAGCTGCATAATCCCATCACTAGTGCCACTATTGTCTTCTGCGACAATGTCAGTGCGGTTTATATGTCCTAGAGCTCGGTACAACATCAACGTACCAAGAGATATATATTCAATTCGTTCGGGATAAAGTGGTTGTTGGCCTTGTTCGTGTTCTTCATGTACCTTCGCGCTACGTATGCTGACATCTTCACCAAAGACCTCCCGTTTTAGTTGTTCTATGATTTTCGGACCAGTTTGAGTGTCCGCTTTACTCCCGCTCAAACTGCGGGGGCATATTAGACTATTGTATTAGACTAGTGTATATTAGCCCATTTTGTATATGTATTTATATGTTAGTCATGGAATGGAATACACTAAAGGAATCACAATATTCTATAGTTAATTTAAAATGTCTTTACTACAAGGACAAAAGCCCTTTGGCCGTTCTATAAAAAAAAATAATTAAGCATTTAGTCTTCATTGTTTCCACTCACGTATATATAAGATCGTAACAAACTTTACTTATACAGAAGTGTGACATAACTTCATTACTCTTACTTGCTTGTGTAAACCGATGAGAAATCAACATACTTTTGCAAAACTTATATTACTCTCTTTTAAAAACGTGGAGACACTATCCGCAAAGAAATGACAACTAGCTAAACACGAGTTCCAAGGGAGACGAGAGAAGAAACAAGAAACTATCTTGGAGAAGTGTGAGTCTCCCGTGTGGTATATGTGAATCGTTGATTTGTCAGCATATTGCGATATAACAAAACAACTACATATATTGATAAAGAATGATATAGATAGTAAAGATATTACATAAACATCAAGACAGTTTGGCCGAGTGGTCTAAGGCGCCAGATTTAGGCTCTGGTCCGAAAGGGCGTGGGTTCAAATCCCACAGCTGTCATTCTTTTATTTTCTTCTTTTTTTCGTATCGAAAGTTGGATTTTGAAACAAACGTTGTCTGGTTTGTTTTTCTTCTTTCTTTGTTTTTCTTCTTTCTTTGTTCCCTTTAAACCTGAACATATCCCAACATCTTCATTATCATCCCATATTGGTTTACCCGTCTTTCGTTCTTTAAGTCGAAGTTTGAATGTCGTTTGGTGTCACTAGGCCTCCGAATTCCTGAGTCAGATTTTTGCCATTTGTAGTTACCAAAGCAGCAGGCATAACTGTTTCCCAAAATGGTTTGTATTTGTCATCAGTTTTAGACAGTCAATATCCACAAATCCTTGGACACGACGGACCTGTCAAAAAACAATCAGACAAAGTTTGTTTCAAAACGATCAAAAATAGCAACATAATTTCAATTTTTTACCAATGACAATATGCGAACCTTTATTGAGAGCGTATCCACCTAGGTTCTAGCTTTCATGACCGCATCATACGCTTGTACATTAGCACGATTGTTGATCTTGTCAAAAAGCTTTTTCTCTTTGCTAGCCGGATCATCCAACAATATCACTTTTGTACATGTCCTTTACACCAACCATGTCCAGACGTTCACGATTTCCTTTTTCTTTCCCTCTGAACAATAGTCTTTGATCCTTGACTTCTAAATTCATCTCACATGAAATAATCTCTATATAAAGATTCATATGATCATATACAGGATGAATGCAGTTAAGATGATCATATAAGGAATGAATGCCACTTTTTGGAGCTTGATTTAACCCATTCAATGACTTGACAAGCTTGCAAATTTTCTTCGTTTGTCTCGGGGAGATAAAACCCTCAGGTTGTTCCATGTAAACTTCTTCATCTAATCTATCTTTAGAAAATATGTTTTTACATCCATTTGGTGAACTGCCTAATTTCTTATGGAAGTAATAGCAAGTATCATCCAGATGGAGGTAATTCGTGCTACAGGTGAATATATGTATAAGTAATAGACGTTCTTGTTCTTTCCACATGATGTGAGGAAATCGATACCGAATGATTTCTCAATCTTAGTCCTTTTACTTCTTCTAGGTTCAACCTATTATTCTTGTCTATCATCTTGGACAATCTTGTCAACCGGTGTAGATGAACTTCCAATTTCCTTATTTAGACAAGGAAATATAGTTAACGAATTAGGCGCTTTTTCAGGATCTATATTTGGGAGTGTACTATGAGTGACCACACATGTCTCATATTTTATATGGGCACTTTGTGTGTATTATATGCATATATATGCTCAATATTTCTATTTTTATTACATAAATTATAATAATAACATTTAATTTCTCTTATATATGTGTATGAAGTGTATCTAAGGGGCCTATGTTTTACTTTCCATTCAGAGCATCCGAAATCTTGTGCTCGGGTATGCACTTCTTGGTTCTAGTATCGTGTTCTTGTGTATATGGGGAGGGATTCTTTAAATCATGCACAAGAAATCGATTAGCACTACTATGGTGAGCAAATCCAATGAATATGCAATCCACGGTTTTAGGCTCTATCTTTTGAGCATTAGGTGCATTATAAATAGAAGATGATCGACCCTAAAACTCTTACTACTTCATCTTCTTTAAACCTCGTCAGGATTCTAATTCTCACGCTAGAGATGAATTACGGGATGTATCATGCATTTAGTGATCAAGCAAGCTTCTAATCATTTGATTCAAGCTCTCAAGCCTTACATCAAACCCGTAATCTTTGCACTCAAGTAACTCTTTAGAATGCCTTATATTGATCAACCATATTAACAAAAGTGTGACTTCCATAGTTCCATAGACCAGCTACCCCAACCAAATCCACACTTTTATTTGAATATCAAAGTCATAATCGTTATGATTCAAAAGAACGATAAATAAAGCTCGTGCAAGTTTTATTTCAAAGTATTCATATACTTTGAACATTTTCTTAAAATATCATTTCTAATTGGTTTACTCTTCATTCAAACAATACCCGATTACTGATTACTTTAGAAGTTGGAATAAGGTTTTGTTTCCGACTCCCTAATCAAACTTTCCTATGTTGTCATTACCGAAAACAGCAACCCTTTGTGACTCTTTTATCTAAATGGTTTGAACTTCTGATCACATTTCAACTGTCAAGATTGTCCACAAATTGATGAGCCTTTTTTATCAAACTTTCTTGATTTAAGGTAATCTGTTCATGTTACCTAGACAAAATGCTGATGTGGGAATGAAGTGTATGTACATTCGAAAATGTTAACCTTTTTTGTGGCGCGAAAGTGGCGAGGTTTAACAAAAATACAAAAGCTGGATTTACAAAAGGAAGTTCTTTCGAAGTCTATTGGACAATAGTTGTCAACTCGTAAGTGGTGATATGAATAGTTTTCTCAATTTTTGGATTGTAACTCGATGAGTCGTACGAGTCATGATACAGGTCGAATCCATTTCCGAGTCATGATTCGAGTCGTTACTTTTGTTTAGTACAAAACAAATATTTACATTGGATAATTAATCTTTAATTATTTTCATTAACACAAATTAGCCAGGTAATTAAAACTTAAGACTAAATTTAATTATAAAGACAGTTTGGCCGAGTGGTCTAAGGCGCCAGATTTAGGCTCTGGTCCGAAAGGGCGTGGGTTCAAATCCCACAGCTGTCAATTTACATTTTATTTTGATTCATTTTTCCGATTTGATCATTTTCCGGATTACTCGAAATCTTACCATTACCAAACACCGCAAAACTAACTATTATAGTACGAGAAGCAATCATAAATTTTGCATCACATTTTTCCAAAGTATGCGTTACATCAGTCCATTTATTTTGAGACGGGTGAAATAGTAGTTTCTTAGAATTTGGTATAGTAACTCATATCGATTATATGTGCTTAAACAAAAAAAACGACTTCCATAGACTAGTCACACCAACTCCACACGTTTATTTATATAAACCTCCAAAACAAGCTTCAACGAACAAAAATAAAGTTCGCTCAAGCTTTATTCCAACAATATCATATATTCCGAAGGTTCATATACTCTATACATCTTCCTACAATGTCATCGACAAATCTGTTTAATCTTTATTCGAACTGCTCCCAACGCTTTGTTATTTTAGTGGAAGTTTGACTGTGGTTAGGTGCGTTTAGGCTTCCGACTCCTGAGTCAAACGTTTCCCACTTTGTTGTTACCGAAACAGCAGGGACGACACCACTTGGCATGAAATGGTTTGGAGTAGTGATCAACTTTAAACTATCAAGAATGTCCACAAATCCTTGTACACGGCGAACCTGTCAAAAACCAATACAAAAGTGTGTTATACAATCTAAATTTTTTTAACACAGAAAGTAGTATGTTTGACTTGTGAAAAGTCAACCTCGATTCTCCTTTGCGATTTTGCTTCTCCTTCGGCGTCAATCCCGTCCAGTTTAAGCAACTCCTTCATCAGTAGCTCGGTCAAAATTTCAATTTCCTTCTTCACAATCTTGATGCCGTTTTTAGCTGATGTCTCCATTGCTGCAACCTAAATGAGGGTGTGGGAAATAAAGTGTCGGTACATTAGAAAATGACTTTTTGTATGTCGCTCTAAAGTGGCGAAGGTTAATAAAATGACTACATGTTACCTTAAATCAAATTTATATTTGAAATGTTAACAAGATGGTTACACAAACAGAAGTGTGTTACCTTTATAGTAATGTAAATTACACGAACCTTTACTGAGAGCTTATCCACCTCGGTTCTAACTTTCATGACTGCCTCATACGCTTGTACATTAGCTCGGTTATTGGTCTTGTAAAATAGCTTTCTCTCTTTGCTAGCAGGATCTTCCAATAACATTACCTTTGACATATCCTTTACACCCGCCATATCTATACGTTCACTATCCCCTTTTTCTTTCCCTCTAAACAATAGTCTTTGATCCTTGACTTCTAAATTCGTCTCACGCACAAGAATTTTTTTAAGATCACCTTCAATATAATTATAACTACGTTGATATTACTGTATATATAAAGATTCATATGATCATTTAAGGAATGAATGCACTTTAGATGTACAAACGGACTATTGTATGTTCATTTTTCGGGATTTTGAGGACCTAATTTTTTTTTTGAACGGCAATGTTAGTGATTCGAGGCCACAGTGACATCCATTTGGGCAGTATGCGACCCACAAAACTTACACCAAAGTTAGTTACATATCTCCTAATATTCACCTAAGATAAAAACCCCGGAGGGAGGCTCGAACATGAATAAGCAAGTTACAAACTAGATACCAATATAGAATCTAATACTATTTAAAAAAATTGCAAATGATCTTAAAGGTCAAAAAGTCAACATAATCACTCTAACATGAAGCAAAAGTACATAAACAAGATTTAGGAATCTCGGTTAAAGCTAACCATGCATTAAAGACTTGTACTCTACAACAATTACAAGAATACACATAAGTGAAGTGAAATATACAAAAGTCAACTAAACATCAAAACATAGAATATTAGCAACCCTCATTCAAGATTCTTTTAAAAATCACATTTTTAATTATAAAAATAACATTAAAAATCCATGATCAAAACAACAAGAACATTAAAAAGAGCATAGATAACCAGAAGCACGAGAGTTGTGGCTTATAAGTTCAGATATGCATTAAAACATGTACGATACTTAATTTTTCTTAAAAGTCAGATGCGATTCCTAAATGTAGGGTTTTTATTAAAAAACATAATCCTAATTATGATTTACCTAACTGCTATTATAAAATCTCCTAATACAAAGTATCAAAACATGTGTATAAACATAAAATTATATTGGTTATTATAACTATAAACAATATGTATATATATTATTATACGTGTAACATTGTCTTCTCATAAAAACTAAAAAATATACATAAACATAAAATTTACGATTCAATTTTTATCTATATTTATCCATGTTATCACGAGACAACGATCTAGTATTCAAACATAAAACACTCATTCAAAATACTTTAAAAATAACATTAAAAACACAAACATAACATTAAAGATTCAAAATAAAAACACCAACATATCAAAACTTATATATCAATATTCATGAAAATGAAAAGCCCATTTTTTCCGACTTATCAGTTAAACCGGATAGTAAACACATAAGCCCGGAAACACGTTAAAACAAACACCCCTAAAGATTCATGATCAAAACAACAAAAGTAGAGAAATATGAAAATAAAAAAAATTACCAAAAGTTGAGATAGAGGGAAGAGAAATAAGATGATGATAAGAATCATGAGAGACTTTAATATTGAGAATATGGTAAGTAGGATCCGACCCGGGAAGTCTTTTTTGTACAAGCATACCACCAGGTCTTACTTCCCAATCAATCTCACCATCTTTTTCTTGTGCTTTTGGTTTACACTTTTTTGAAAATATTGTTGTTGACTTTTTCATCATGCTTTAATTTTGAC
Source organism: Senecio squalidus (assembly GCA_910822075.1). Taxonomy (NCBI): domain Eukaryota; kingdom Viridiplantae; phylum Streptophyta; class Magnoliopsida; order Asterales; family Asteraceae; genus Senecio; species Senecio squalidus. The sequence goes on along the minus strand of CAJVGC010000001.1, from coordinate 1,626,411 downwards.
TAACAAAAATGGAGAAATGAGATTAGAGTAAAGTGAACAAGTGGAAAAAGACTTTCCAACAGTGGGGTTTATCGGTTGATTAGCGGTTGGTGGTCGGTTACTGTATATACTGATTTATTGTTGAGTATTTATAGGGATTTAAGTTTTTGTTTTTAAAGACGAGATGAACGTGGTTTGGTTTGGTTTGGTTTGGTTTAATTAGGTTAAATTGAAATTTCGGTTTTTAGAAGTTATGAACGTTAAATTGGTTTGTGATAAAGTTAGATTGGGTTTGTTCTTAATCGGTTTTTAATGATTTAGAAAATGAAATTTGCTAACAAGATAACCATAAAATGTTACTTTTTTTGCTTATAAAAAGACTTCACATTCTAGTGTTATGTTTGACAACAAATATCAAACAAAATAAAAATGAATGTAACTTGTAAATTTGGTCGATTAAATTATGTGAATTGTTGATAGCACCTAAAAAAAAAGTTAATATAAAAATAAAGCAAATTATAGAAAATGTTAAGCAATTAAATTCTTTTTGTAGTGTTAAAGTTTACCGAGTTTTGAATCGCATATTAGTGTCATTACATGAAGTTTTTATCTATATATCAAAGGTGTGATCTGCAGTTGTTGGTAAATTTACGTGATCATTTGATATTTATACACAATTATACGAGTCATGTTGTAAAGGTTGTTGTTCCTAATCAGATTCTTAGTTTTGTGTTCGTGATGTCATAAGTTGCTCTCAAATATGTATTGTTAGAAGACATCTAAATCAAAGTTGTAGTTATCTGAGTTATCTTTCCAATCACAGTAGTCTCAATGTCTAATTCAAAATATAAGTTAGTCAAGGGGTCGAATTTCCAACATGTAGCCACTTCCGAAGTCTGGAACGCTTTTATTTAGAATTTTATCACTTTGCTTCTTGCATAACAACTTAGCAAAATTTAATATATTTTAAAACTGAATTGTATAATCTCATATCAGGCCTTAATCATCATATGTGTCATGATCGGTTGTATGCTCATTGGATACCTTAAACTCGTTTTAAAACATAAACTCAGATATAAGATTATGTAGTCTGTTTTGTGTTAGGCATAACTTTGTGATAACTTACTCAATATTGGAAAATCCAGGATGTAGACCTCTAAGTCTTCTTTCCGTACACATAAGATTTGTTGTCTAATTCTTTTCCAAACTCGAGTTATGACAGTTTTTGTGAGCATGGGTACCTGCCGCTTATTTGATCTTCATATCTAAATCTAGTGTTTCTTTTCGCGTTTATGATATACATGTAAAAATATGTTGAACATCTGTAAATAAACATTTAACGGGATTAAAAACTTGAAAATGTAATTACTCACGATTCCTTACTTACACTCATTTAGGGAAGCTCATCATCTAGTCGGGACTTAGCTTGTGACCTACCCTTTCATACACACATTTACACTATTTGAGTAGTGTCATTTCTTACTATACTCGAGGTGAGTTCATTGCCTCACTTTTACTCTCTTTACTTGTTTTTAAACAAATCGGGGGAAAGTAAAGCTCGACTATACTATTTTATGAAAACAGATATTATTTTTAAACTTACTATAAATTTATATTTCTATTTATAGAAACCTTCTACTTTTGGGAACTTACTATATTTGGAAACTTACCATAAATATTGTATTTATGGAAACTTACTACATTTGTATTTCATAAAACGTGTAACAAACCTAATGCATATCTTTAAACTTTTTCAGGGATGATTATATTGGATGATTAGCTAAATATCAATATATTCTATTGATACTACTTGCCATACTTAGGGTGTGCTTGGTTCAAAGTGGGGAAATGGAAAAAGAATGGGAAAAAAAATACTATGAAATGCAAAGAGTGGTTAATGAATACCCTCAATTTAGACTAATGGAGTATTACCTATTATTGTGCAATAATTAATTACAATACAACAAACCAACCTCCATTAATCATTATCATTACCCCCCATTACCCCTGACCAAGCACCCCCTTAGTGTATGTGTACTTCCATACTTGGTGTATATGTACTAATAGCGAGGCTATCTTCATTTATTCGTACTACGTTTTACTACTACAATATGCATTAGTTAGACATGTTCATACTTTAATACTTATGATGAAATGGATTGAATTGTACTATTATTTTTATTTATTTACTACTCGATGAACTCGCTCAACTTTATATTGACTTTTTTTTTTCTTTTTTTTTCAAGTAATGAGCAAACATAGGGCGGTACTGGGTTCGGGCATTAGAAGATTGTTAAAGTGCATTGCATTAGTCTTCTGTTCTATTTTATTACATCACACTACTTTGGTTATCATTCGACTTGCATGCCTATGTTTCCGTCGTACTTCAATTATACCTTACATTGTTCTGTTTTGTTTGGATTGTTGTGTTTGACGTGTACATGAGACAACAATATTTATCTTGTTAAATGACAATGTCACAACACTTTTCGTTTATTTCTTGCATTTAGTATTTCTGTGTTATATTGTTGTGTTGTGATGATTGTCAATCGACAACACCCTGCGTTTCCGTAGCAGGCGGGGTGTGACATGACGGGCGGACAAAAAAGCGGAAAAATAATGGACAAAAATTGCGAAAAAAAAGTTGAAGGACGAAATCAACGAATTGAAAAGTCTTGAGAGACAAAAATTACAATTTACTTTTTAAATAATATATAACAATTCTAACACTAAGTAATTTAAAACTAAATTAAAACATTACAATAACATATTAAAAAATAAAATATAAAACTAAGGTGTTCGTTCTCCAAACTTGTAAGGTTACCTAGGCAACTCGGCAAGGATGGAAGGATTGTTTTTTATTTTTCTTTTTCCGACAAAATAACCATTTGTGAAGTTAGATTTTCTCGAGTTATGAAACACAAACTTTATACGTTTTTGTTGATTTACTCATTTCTTGGCCCAAATTTTGTTAAATTATTGGCCGATAATCATATAAACGAAATAAAAAGTATATGATAATCCTCGGAAATCTACGAAAGTTTGTATTATGCCACCCTTAGCATCATATTATTGAAAGCTTAGTTCACATTAGTTTATATGAAAATAGTATCACTTTCATTAAAAACAAATGTAGTGTTAGACTTCTCAGTTATCATAATTATCAAAGATTTCGAAACGAAAATTTAACCATTATTTAATTTCATTAGCAATTTAAACTAATTATCAATATACAAATCAATTAATATATAGTAGATTTTTAATCTATTTAAATTAAATATTTATTTAGAAGATACCAAAACATGAAGTCCCGTAGCTCAGTTGGTTAGAGCGTTGGTCTTATGAGCCGAAGGTCGCGGGTTCGAGCCCCGCCGGGACTAAGTTTTTAACAAATTATATTCCAATGCGATACAAACGAACACGAACGAACATATTCATATTATTTTCATTACAATTGTGTACGATATACGAATTTATAAGAAAATAAGTTATTTTAGGTAAAGAAATTTTTAACAAATTATATGCCATACGATAAAGAGTACGTGCTTGCATCCGACTATTACAAGCAACGAAAAGCCAATCAAGAAACTCGCATCATGGGTGGCAAGAAAGACTACGTGCTTGCATCCGACTATTTCGAGCAACAAAAAGACTATGAAAAAATAATTAACGCTCAATATTGGTTTTACTCGATTGTTCTCGGTATCCTAACACTTGTTTCTATCTTGACATCTCTTCCCCTGAACGGTCCGTATTATTCCTTAGAAAAAGAAGGTGAATAAGTTTAATCGAAGATTTCCTCTTGGAACTAATAATCGAGATCGTATTGAAAAGGCTATCGTCAACGATTACAAAGAGAAAGTCGAGAAGTTTTGCACTTCTAAACTTAAACGAGTTTCAAACCATGCCCAGTTTTACAAAACGTTGCTTAGCTAAACAAAAACTATGGCAAAACTCGAAGCAATTTTGACGTTTTACCTAACTTTAAAAAGTATGTGTTTGTTAATAATGATGGCGCGAAAATGTCTTCTTCTCATCAAAACCTTGATAACTGATAGTACCTCTCGAATAGTTAACGTATAATAAATGATTGCGTGGTACAACAAGTAATGTCATCGTGAAATACTAATAAAGTCGTATTATTGTTAATAAATTCAAGTACTCGGTTTTTTATACATGTTCAACAAGTCTTGATAGATACGACATTGTAAGTCGTAGTTATTTTGTACATTCGTTGTTCTTTTTTCTATTTGACTCGTTTTAAATAAAACACTACCAAAATTCACCAGCGACCCATAATTTGGATATTAACAAATCTAGTGCATCTAAACTGTCATAAGAATTTGATTACATAGTAGTTGAATTGTTTCTTTTTAGAAAATTTTAAAGTTAAAGATCCTATTTTCGCGGTGTCATATATTCAAAATTGGGATGAACTGCTTTTGCACCACAGGATTACTCATCTTATCGAAGGGTAGATGTTTGATTAATTGTCATCGTACTTTTTTGGGACGCAAAAGCCACTCGTTTTGATGGTTCTTTCAAGTGGAGGGATGTGATCTTTCTTATTGAGAAAATAGAATAAGCAGATCAGGTGGATTGAAGAATTTAACGAGACGGTAAAGTTTTATGATAGGTCAAAACGAATTGGGTTGACCCGTCAACATTTTCTTTATATAGTTTTTTTTTTTAATATTTCGAAGTAATGGATTCCGTGGATCATAAACTCTATATGTCATGGGACTTTGGTATCTGATTCAACCAAAGATGTTGGGTCAAACAGACTGAACGTTGGCTAATAAGAAGATACCGTTTGTGGACATGTGCAAAATCGACGACCATGGTTTTGAGATGTCCATGAAGTGTGTATGAATGTGTGACAGAATGACCAACAAATTATTTTATCGTTAAGAGATTTAATTTGAAAGCTAAAACTGTTGCAGGTGTATGTTAAGGAAAGGAGATGGTATATTAGAATGGGACGGTTGGATTTAAAGAAAAAGAAAAGTGGAAATGAATAAAATACTGAACTGGACGCAGGGACGGCAAAAGGTAATGTTGTTGGTGATTTTAATCACGGTTGTTTCAAAATAGTGACGTTAATGTCAGATACAAGGACTAAACACCAAAACCATGTACAACCATAAGGACTAGATGACTTGTTTCAAACAAAATTGTTTTGACCCGTCACCCAACCCGCCCATCTTGCCACCTCTAGTTTTTCTAAAACAGCTTCCCACCTCCACTTAGTAGCTTAGTAAGTACTTTTCCCAGAGCAGCAATTTTGACGCCTTACTCATCCCAAACAACTTTATAATAAGCATCGAAAGCAATTAAATGTTCTAGATTTGCTGATTTCACAATGCACAGTTTTACAGGGATTTGTAATTGAATTTAACTCAGAATTAGGCTTTTAAGTGACCAGCAAACGCTAATTATAGGACTTGTATATGTCAATATTTCAATGTTTGGTTTGTTTAGAGAAAAAGAGTTGTCTGCAAGAGAAGAAATCTTCCAATAAAACCCGCAGAGAAGCTCTATTTATACCGAAGTTTTTAGGCAAGACTCAAACATCAAGAGAATTAAGAATTCAAAAGAGGTTCTACCGAAACAAGATTCACCAACTCTGTAAATTCAACAATAACATAAACAATTTGGGACATTATGACAATCACGTACAGATATACAGTTGGTATTTGGCAGAAAAAAAAACGAACTTTCCACTATGCATAAAGACTATATTTTGGATAAATTTGAGTTCAATCAATTTACAGCCTTTAGCAAAAAAATGATTATGATTGTGATTCTTAACTATTTAGTATCAGGATAACAAGATTTGGAGAAGCAGATAAACAGTTGTCGGAAAAAAACTAATAATTCAGATAAACAAATTTTTATCAGTACCTTTAGGTACTTGGTTATTGAATAAACTTACATTCAAAATGATATCCAAATACCCCTTGATTATATCAACAAAGAGGTAATTGCAGGGATATGAAATTAACTCTATTTACCATTTAACATAATTAGATAGCCACAAGATTATGGTAGTTAAGCAAATATGAGAGTTACGATTGCTTAATCCGGCAAAAATGTGATAAATTGTAATGTTTACACCTAATGAAAGCAAGAAATCTTCAATAATATCATCGTACAAACAGGTGTAATCGCCATTTGTAAAACAGTGAAGAATTTTATTATCTTTGATTAATGGAAAACAAAAATACAAATCAATACACTAAAAGTTTAAAAATAACAAACTTACGAAACAATTGACTGGTCCTCCCTAGAGCGTTCTGGACTCCATCTTGTGATTGTACGTTCTTCAACACTATAACCATCTAAACAAGAAGGTGAAGAAGCAACTACGTTTTCACCAACATTTCTGTTTACATGAAGAACCAACAATGTCTTTGCAACGGAACCAGAGAGTCGAAGTGTGCATTGAAAATCAGACCAAACTCTCAACCGATCATTACCATTCTCGTTTCCTTGAGAGAACACTAACACGCCATATTCAGAGTGAACAAGTGAAGGATGATGACGATACGCAACAAAGTCAACACCATATTGACACCCTGACCTCACGACCCAATTCTTGTCACGTAGATGAGAATACGCCTTGAAAAATTCAGGAAAAGATACCCTTTTGGACGTCATGTACTCCCATACCTCATCATTTGTTTTCATCCTACCACCTTTTACAATCTTTATACATTTTAGAGAATAACATAAATAAAAGGCTTCCTCTAACGTAAACTGAAACCACTGTTGCTGTTGCTGACTATCACTATCTTGTTTATCGTCGAGTGTGATAATTGGTCGACCAAAACACGTCTGATTAAAAAGGTTGCATTGTTCAAGGTTCGTTGCGAGAACAAGAAGGCTTGAACCCGAGAGTATTCCTTGAGAATTCGAACTGATTAGAGAAGATTGAAGTTCGGAAATGGACCGCGAAATGGGATTCGCAAGCCCCTTCGCTTCCGATCCTTTCCCTTTCCATCTTGGTCCCATTTTCAACTTTCCTTCACGAAAAATAGTGTGATCCTGGATTTAGAAAGCACAAAAATACTAGTAAATATCTCATCCACAAACAACAATTAATACTAATACAAGGGGCGGAGCAAGACGGGAGCAGAGTAGGCAGTTGCCACCAAAACATTTGTCGTTAAAAACCAATTCGTTAATAAAAGAATGTTTGGGATTGCATATCTGAAAATTGTCTAACTTATGAGTTTAGGGCATATGTTAAAGGTTAATTAAAATAAATAAGAGGAAAAAAAATCGTCACAATTCGATATTTTCATTAACCATGGTAACTAAACAAAACACATTGCAATTTGTAGACATTTCATCAAACAGTTGGTGGGCAACCGCTCACAAATGATCAAACATAACGGATTATACATTTTAAATCAATAAATACCAAGCGAAAAACATACTATCCATGAATCAACAATTGAAAAAAATACAACATAAAGCTATGAATTTCTAATAAGGAAGGACTGGTGTGATAGAATACCGATCAAACGTGGGGTCTAATTCACAAAATGATGAAGGGAGTTACAGATTTAAATGAATGTGGGAAAATTGAAAACCCTATTTTCAGAAAATAAAGCGCACAAACAATTGTGCTATGATTGTGCTTGTTATTTGACTATGTATTAGTTCTATTAGAATTCGTATGTCATTTTTGTATTTGTATTATTTCCGAAACTTTGTAATTTGTACCTTTTGTTATTTAATTTGTTGTAATCTATGTATCTGATTATACTAATATTGTACATCTCGGGTTTCCGCAGCGGGATGTGACAGAAATTGACACAATTGTTTAGTGTCTAATTGACCATGTGCTATTAAAGAGGTTCAAAATTTTTAACCTCTTTAGTAGTACATGGCCAATTCTTCGGACCTGGAGAACGTGTGACGCTGAGTCGGGGTTTGGTGACACGGCATTTTATTTGTAGTGATTTGAGTAAATTGTTTGCCATATCACATAGCATACACCTCAACACATAATACGGGTTGTGCCCTAGCCTATATAAACGGGCTATACAATCCATGGATTAACATAACTAATATGTCTAATAGTACTTACATGTATAATCACCTTTGTTAGATTAAAGAGTGAGGATGGTGATTTTCATGGCAACTTTAATATTTAGGATGGATGTATCTCAAAACATATTGAATATACGAGGGTTCAACGATGGGGTTGATGAATTAGATGTTTAAATGGATGTTGCGCCTAAAACTTTGGTCACGGAAATATTGAACAATATACTTAGAAGATGTTGAAATGGATGTTTGGTGTCGATCAATCGAAATTAAGCTAATCTAAGCACCCCTCTAGGGTTCCCTCCTTAGGTGGTTATTAGGAAAGTACTTAGGGGGTGTTTGTGTAAGCTTATAGATAACTAACTTTGGTGTAAGGTTCGTGGGTCGCATACTGCCCTAAATGGATGTCACTGTGGCCCCGAATCACTAACTTTGCCGTTCAAAAAAAAATCTATAACAACTTTATAAGCCATAAACTACTTATTCATTATAAGCTTAAACCCTAAAAATAAGCTAAAACAAACACCCGAAAGTAGTAGTATGTCGATGTCCTATCGAAAGAATGTTAGAAATATATCGATAGTTATGTGTTTAATGACAGAACAGGAATCGTACTACTACATTTTGAACTGGGATGGGTATCTTGATGAACATGCTCGGATCTTATAACCAACACTATAATGGGCGGTAAACTGGTATTCATTATTTTGGCTAAAGGGCTTAATTGTTCTCAAATTTCATCCTAATCTTCTCGGGTATTATTATGAGCATGATTACATAACTATGACACTCGTTTCTTCATGTTCGAATGAGTTTATTTAATCAGCGCATCCATTATCGTTGCTTAATTAATTCTGTTACAAACCCTACGAATTTCTCCTTCATTACCGGTCTTTACCTCAACTTGACTTAACTTCACCATTGCTCTCGCAAACTTTTTGGAGAATGTCAACTGATTTGGTCTCCCAACAGAAATAAATTGTTGCACTAAGTTTTGTGTGATATGGTGTGTCCATAGCTTTGTATCCGATTCAAGTACTCCTCGTCCCTTCCTCAAGTTTTCATAGTATGATGTGTCGAAATTGTTTACGCTACCTGTATCTAAGTCCACACGGATTGTTCTATCACCATGTTCTGGGCATAAGGTTTGTAGGTGGGGAAGGAATGCTTGGTCAATATGTGGATCCGGTGCATTGGTGTTGCTATAGTTATATAGCCTGTGGACGAATCTTGCACAAGCGGATGTCCCGATAGTGTGTCCTCCTGATAAACCATTAAACCGAGATACACACATGTTAATTTCTTTGTTAGTAGTAAGTTCCATTCTTTGTGCATAGTTAACTTACCAACAAGGGTAACAAGTTCTTCGATATTAAGACCTTTGGCTGCAAACTTCTCGATTTGGACTTCAGCAGAATCCCTTGAACCAGGCAATTTTAGAGCATCTTCGGCCCGTGAAACTAATCCATCTCTCCGTCCTGTTGGAACTTCCCATCTAGGCAACCCAGTCTGGCACGCATATGTTTGAAAAATCAAAATGTTACTTGTTTAAACAGTTATAACTCTTTATTGCATGTTTTACAAACAAACAACAATTACCTCGACGACAGAATCACGAGCAGCGAGGGCAAGAATGTCCGCACAAGATACAACTCCAGGACATTCAGTTTCGACCCTAGCCTTTGCAGTACTGATGACTTCAAAGCCTCTCAAATGAGAATTCGTTGAAGCGGTTTGCTCAGAAGTAGAACCATCAAGTAAAACAGATGCATCACAACCATTAACAAAACAATCATGAAAAAACAGTCTTAGTATACCAGGTGCATATGTCGGGTTAGACCGGATGGCAGACTTAACCACAGACTGCACAATGGATTCCGCTCTCGGGCATGTGGCCTGATAGAACCCAACTTTGCAACCTAGTGCCAAGCTGGTCAAGGCGGCGAAAATGACAACAAACAAGATTATGGGTGTTCTTATATGGGAATAAACCTCCATTGCTATAATGATTTGTGCGTGGTTTATAGAAAGGTATTGAATTTTCGTTATTTATAGTGATGAAATTAAATAAAGTTGGGCATGGAAATGCAAATGAAGGGCAAAATAGTCAAACTTTTCATAAATATGGTTGATCCAAACCACATGCAAATTTTGTACTATAAATGGAAAAATCTGGTTTTGACTTTAATTTAGGAATGAAAGCAACCATTTTTATTTGACGGCTGATAATTCTTCATTTTAAGTTAGCTCGTGGATAGCAACGGCTACTTCTAAACTCGTCCGAAGTCGATTTTTGTAAAATAAAAAAATTGAATTTTCTCTTTTGAATATTTATCAAAGTTATGGGTGTTTTGGTCTCTTGAGAGAGTTTCGGGTTTAAAGACAACAAAGTCTAACAACCTATCACACTATTTATAGACAAAATCTAACAAACAGACACACAATCTAAGCTAAAACATCAAGTCTTCATCTTAATTTCAGTTCTGAGGAAGTCCACTTTATTTCGGAGTTGAAGTCTTCATCCACGAACTAATATCTTCAATGTTGACTTGAGTTTACTTAATTTAAACTTCAGTTTATTTTCAGTTCGGAGGAACTTCATTTAGTTCGGAGTATCTGGACTAATTTGTTCCCCGAACTGAAAATTTCACTTCGGATTATTGATGATTTTAGTTCAGAATCTCCACGAACTAAAATCGAATTTATTCAATTACACATTTCAGACTCCATAGCTTCATCCATTCAATTTCTTGGCCCAACATTGTAACACCTCGCCATTTCATGCCCACGATATTGTCCGCTCTGTCAGCAAGGCTCACGGATTTGTTTTTTGTCGAGCTTCCCAGGGGGCACCCATCCTGGAATTGCTCTGGCTCAAGCACACTTAACTAAAGAGTTTCTAAGCTCTGCAGTGCCAGTAGCCACCAAAACGCGTCGTGTCATGAAAGACTAAAGGTTTACTCATATACCCAACATCACTCTTGTACACAGGGATGTAACATTTGCCTAAGGTGTCACATAGTCCAAGTTAAAGAAAACATATAAATATTATAACATATTATAATATTTCACAAACTCCATTTTGACATATTGTAAAATATGGTAAAACATCTCACACACTCTCTTTACATTAGTATTACTTGATTTTTTTAACCAAAACTCCTTATCATCGGTAAAGTTATTTTCAGAAAAACGTGTACGCGAAAAATATTGATCAATGACTTTGTCGTCACCACGACGCGCGGGTACCGTACTAGTATATATATAAGGGTTAAGTGCATGAAAATGTAATAAAGTTTGTTCGTTTTGCTATTGTGTGTATCCAATTCCCGAAACCTCTATTGTGTGTATTTAACTTTTATTTTTTCACTTATGATGTATTAACCGGATTGTTTTCACGAAAATTTCAATAATTAAACTGGTTATACGTCAGCAAAAATCCGGTTCGTTACATCATTTGTGAAAAAATAAGAGTTGAATACACACAATAGATGTTTTAAGAGTTAGATACACACAATAGCAAAACATGTAAATTTTTTGCTTTCTCATACACTTTTACCTATATAAAAAGATATCACATTTCGTAATCAAGTAAACTTTAGTCAATTTTGATTAAATATTAGGTTCAAATATAAAACTTAAACATATAACGAAATGCTTAATTGCTTTTATTTACAAGGAGTCCCACATCGATCTCATAGAAGATATCATACAAGTGAGTCGTGCTATATATACGGGTATTCTCCCCTTATTTCCATCTCAGTTCATTCCGAGTGGATGGCAAAACAAAGCAAAAGATGGATGATATTATCTCCGATCCCCATTTTGCTTCTTTGTTGGCTAATCGATTCAACATCAATCTAAAGGTATTTTCCTTTTTCATTTCTTTTGTAATTTCTTTTAATTATTGTTTCTATATAAATTGTTTTTTATCCTTTTTTAATTAAATTTTAAATTATACCTTACATGTAAGATATTTTTTATTCAACAATTTACCTATATGCAAGATACACCACGCTTTATGAACGATTCAATTTTATATACTTTTGTAATTCAATATATCTTTTGTTTCATTTTAAATAGAAATATTAATTTTTTCATGTTCACTTTATTTTTAATTTATGATCAGATGTGACCATATGAGTTTGATAAAGATATCGACATTCGGTTGTTTATGATGTTTTCTCATCTTCTTCACTATCGTTACCTGTAAGTATACAATTCTTTTTTTGGCTTTAGAGCTTTCTTTTAGTGTGAAATACTTAAAAAAGAAGCTAATATAGTATTTTGTATCATGATTTAACTTCGAAAAGATCGCTCATTGGAGGTTTCCAAAGTGGGATTTGATTCTTGTTTTGTAAAACTTTCCATATGAAGATCAAAAACTTGAACGAGGTAATATAGCTTTGAAGAACAACATGGATGAGAAAACACTGTTTTGTTATTCAGAAGGTGATGCGGTTTGGAAGAATAAAGAGATATTTGTGTATGATGGTTTGTACATTGTGAGTCAATGTAAACAAAATAAAGGAGTAGAAGGCAAGATCATATTCAAGTTTCTAGTGAATCGGAAACCTTGTCAGCTTCCTCTTCATGAAATGCTCAACACTGTCAACTTATGTCACTTATACAAATTCACCTTTCTAATGTTTGGATTTACATCAAAACCTGACGAACTGTGTGTTGTTTATTTACCCTCTCCTCCTTTTATCTGCTGTTTAGGTTATCATAATTGCTTAAGTGGAGTCTCTTTACTTTTCGGTTGTTCTTCCTTTTCGATCTCCTTTGGTTAACAGCTCACTTAGATTTCCGACCTGATTCATTTTTTCTCTAATCTTATGGTTAAGTGCTACTTATGTAGACTTTTCCCTTCTTGAGAAACATAAGTTTAAATATAAGTGATTTACCTATTCATTTTTTTCTTTCAACTTGCATTTGAATTTGAATGTCTGGTTAGATGCTCCGTTCAATTTAATTGTTTTCTCAAGTCGTTATTACTTCATTATCTAGTTAGCGGTAACTGAGATTCCAAAAGTTGCATCGTGACTCTGGTGTAAATGTGAACATCCACTTAAATGGTAAATTTTACTCGAAAAAATGTGGAGAGCCACACAATCATTAGTATACCGGTGATTTGTGAATCATATGACCGGAAGAGGACATGGCTAATATGGTGGAAAACTTGGAACAAAAAAAAAAAATTGGAAAAGCCTTCAAAAGAGAGAAAAGGTTAAAGAAACTTCAAGTACTCTTAGAACGGAGCACAACGATAAGGCTGGTAGAAGAACTCCATGCTATGTCTTATTTAGCATATATATATAACGAGGGTTTTTCAAGAAATTGTAGTTATTTCTTTTAACAAACTCGATATTAAATTTAAGCATAAGTAGACTTATCATGAGCTGCTATTGAGTGTTTGAAATTGTCACTGAAACAACCGAATGTGGATATCATTACAATAAGAAGCTACAAGCCATAGAATAATCTTATTAGCAAACTAATTTTCGGTCGCTTTTTCCTTGGCTGATTAATATAGCAAACTAATCTTCTGTTAACGTACACATAGACGGAACATGAAATTTTTAAGCGGGGGGCTCGAAACGCTGCAGCGGTCCATGCAACACACAACAAATTGATAATTCCTCGGATTCAGGTAGTGAAAACGCACGATTTTCCCGAACTTTGGGAGGGCCGCAGCCCCCTTGGGCCTCCATTAAGGTCCGTCTATGAACGTACACATTGGTTTAAATGTGACATGTACTACTAAACAAGGAACATGGATTAAAATCACCAAAATATTGTATGTTACTTCTTAGACTATGGTGGTTTATATTCATGTTATTTAAGTTGTGCTATGCTTTCTTTAACGCCATCCAGTGTTCGATGTTTCTTCTTATCTACAAACAAAAAATAAGGATACGGAAAATCAAACAAGTTCAAGTCGAGGAAGCAATTTTAACTTATTTATGTGAACATATCAAATCTTGGTTATATCTGTTTCACTAATAACGGGTCAAATGAGATACTAAAAGTTTTTTTAGCAAAGGCAAACAAGTAAAACAATATTAAATGGTGAATTTTGGTAGTGTAAAACGATACATTTGATGGTTGACCGAATTTTTATTACCTCCAAGAACATAAAATCAACATAAACTGAATTTCCAGCCAGCAACGGAGTATATGCACAGCACTGTCATGTTTCTTCACAAAATATATAACCTACAATAGTCACATGGAACGCGGATCGTATAGAGACAGATTTTGAAAGTTGATGTATTATAAAAGTAGTATCGGAAGTTGGTTTGTTATAACGCTACAAATGAGAAAGTTCGTTTAGTTTTTTTTTACTTTCACCCTTATCCCAAATGTTTAAATTACAAGATTTAACGTTTAAAGAAAAAATTATACACCTTTAATCTATAAGAATATTATATACATCTTTACTGTTTAGCTTTCTTTATATTATTAAAAATCATAGTTATTAAAAATACAATTATTGTTCCATATTTCAAAGATATCCTAATACAAATTCTTTGTTCTATAAATTCTCTTTAAGTCAAATACATATCTATGTTGAATTTTTCAAGAAATCGTGTTACAAAAACTTGAAATATGTATATTATAAAGTATTTTGTTGTTAATTTCTACTATACTAAACTACTCTTTTCTTATCTGCATCCAAAAAAAAAACTACTCTTTTCTAATTGCACATCTAATTTGATTATTATTATAAATAAGGAAATTCATTACAACTTTTTAATTTAATTCAAACAAATAGAAAGTATACAAAGGAAGTTGATGTCTTTCAATTGTCCAACATTTGAAAAAAAAAATTTATTTTAAGCATTAAATGGAGAAAATCAACTTCAAAAGAAGTGTATCCTATTGGTAGAAGGTATTGGGTTCGAGTCTTTCTCTAATTTTCTCCTTAGGTGAATATTATGAGATATGTAACTAACTTTGGTGTAAGGTTCGTGGGTCGCATACTGCCCAAATGGATGTCACTGTGGGCCCGAATCACTAAAATTGTCGTTAAAAAAAAATAAAAAAAATACTAATAGTTTAAATTAAAATTACAAACTCATCTAATGGTTATTATTAGTATAAATATAAGGGTTAAATTATTTAAAATAAAAGGATTAAAACAAAAATTATTAATGATGATATTATCAAAATGATCTAATGGTCTAAATTAAAATTACAAACTCATCTAATAGTTATTATTTTGCCAAGTGGTATTTTAGACATCTCTTTTATTATGCATTAAGATTAAGATAAGATAATAATAATAAAAAGCTTATCGTAATACAATAATACTAAAAAGTAATATGCTTTAATAACAATCAGTCCAAGTTAAAATATATATATATATATATATATATAAATATAATAATATTTCATAAACTCTCTTTATATTAGTATTACTTAAATTTTTTTTAACCAAAACTCCTTATCATCGGTAAAGTTATTGTCAGAAAAACGTGTACACGAAAAATATATATCAATGACACGGGTACCGTATTAGTATATATATATAAGGGTCAAGTGCATGAAGATGTAATAAACATTTTTCGTTTGCTATTATATGTATCCAATTCTCGAAACTTCTATTGTGTGTATTCAACTCTTATTTGTTCACTTATGATGTATTAACCACATTTTTTTTACGAAATTTTCAATAATTAAACCGGTTATACGTCAGCAAAAATCCGGTTCGTTACATCATCTGTGAAAAATAAGAGTTGAATACACACATTAGATGTTTTGAAAGTTGGATACACACAATACCAAACATGTAAAGTTCATTGCATTCTTATGCACTTTTTCCTATATATAAAGATATCACATTTGGTAATCAAGTAAACTTTAGTCAATTTTGATTAAATATTAGGTTCAAATATAAAACTTAAACATATAACGAAATGGTTAATTGCTTGTATTTACAAGGAGTCCCACATCGATCTCATAAAAGATTTCATACAAGTGAGTCGTGCTATATATACGGGTATTCTCCCCTTACTTCCATCTCAGTTCATTCCGAGTGGATGGCAAAACAAAGCAAAAAATGGATGATATTATCTTCGATCCTCAATTTGCTTCTTCGTTGGCTAGTCGATCCAACGTCAATCTAAAGGTATTTTCCTTTTCATTTCTTTTGTAATTTCTTTTAATTATTGTTTCTATATAAATTTGTTTTTGATCCTTTTTTAATTAAATTTTAATTATTCCTTGCATGTAAGATATTTTCTATTCAATAATTTACGTATATGCAAGATACACCACGTTTTATGAACGGTTCAATTATATAGATTTTGTAATTCAATATATCTTTTGTTTCACTTTAAATAGAAATATTAATTTTTTTCATGTTCACTTTATTTTTAGTTTATGATTAGATGTGACCATATGAGTTTGATAAAGATATCGACATTCGGTTGTTTCATTGATGTTTTCTCATCTTCTTCACTGTCTTACCTGTAAGTATACAATTCTTTTTTTGGTTTAAGAGCTTTCTTTTAGTGTGAAATACTTAAAAAAGAAGCTAATATAGTATTTTGTATCATGATTTAACTTCGAAAAGATCGCTCATTGGAGGTTTCCAAAGTGGGCTTTGATTCTTGTTTTGTAAAAGTTTCCATATGAAGATCAAAAACTTGAACGAGGTAATTTAGCTTTGAAGAAAAGCATGGATGAGAAAACATTGTTTTGTTATTCAAAAGGTGACGCGGTTTGCAGGAATAAAGAGATATTTGTTTATGATGGTTTGTACATTGCGAGTCAATGTAAACAAAATAAAGGAGCAGAAGGCAAGATCATATTCAAGTTTCTAGTGAATCGGATACCTGGTCAGCTTCCTCTTCATGAAATGCTCAAAACCGTCAACTTATGTCACTTATACAAATTCACCTTTCTAATGTTTGGATTTACATCAAAACCTGAAGATGTGTCACCATTTTGCTTCATGTAACATTGACAAAAACATTTGTTTTTCAGATCGTATCACACAAAATCCAAACAATTTTGATGTTTTACGATTAGGTTCCAATCTGTTCCGTTTCTTATTGTATGTGTATTAACATTGACGATAAATTGGAAATGCAGGAACAAATTAATGGCAAAAGTTTATTTCTTTCATATCCCCAAAGGTTTTCTATCATCATTCAAATCAAATAATACTCTTATGTCTTTTAATTACAAGGACTATTAGAAAACGACTATTTACTTATGTAAATGTGTCGGTTTTAGTAATTTTTTACCTCAAACTAGTCAAATGAAAACTTTGAAAAAAAATATAGAACGGGTTTAAATGTGTCTCAAAACATACAACCTCCTAAATCGTTTATTTTAGATTTTTGTTTAAATGTCGTTTTTGTAATCATATTCAACATTAAAATCATTAAATAGTATATTGACAAAAAGATTTTATCACTCAACTCAACCCAACCTGTTTTGAGCAATTATAAAATTACTTGTCTTGACCCGTTACTAACCCCCATCAAACCGGTTAAATAGGTATAATATTGATAGAAATGGTTTAAAAAGTATCCTTTCGACCTGTTCCCAACCCAGGTTTTAGTGAGTTTTATAAATTCAGATGTGGGTCGGGTTTAAGCGAGGTGGTCCTTTGTGAACAAAGACGAGAGTTTACATAGAGGACTGCAAAACATAAATTTGTGCTTTCATTTGAGGTCAAACAGCAAAGAGCCATTTTCTCGGCTTCTTTCTGTTCAACGGGGCTGCTGGATTTTGGAGGATTAGAAGAATGTAGTGGCTGGCTCGAAAGTTAAATATGGACTTTGCGGTTCGTGCCTATATACACGGATGGAAATTTGTTTATTATAAGGACGTTAAAGTTCGCAAGAAACAACAAAGATGGCATTTGGGTCCTATGCACTGGTGTCATTGGTTTCACTGCAGAGATCAAAAGCTTATTCTTCCATTCTACTCCTTTATGCTTTGTCCCGATAACAATGTTCACAACTAAAGCCGGATTGCGTATTTGGGTAATTATATGTTAAGTGGCCGTAATCATGTTGATATTAAACATCCCAGCAGTACCAAAAGCGTTCCTTTTCTTAATGCCACAATGTCTGTCACCACATTCAACGCCGTGATTTCAAGTCTGTTCCAGCTCGGAAGCTCATAGCAATGGGTTGTCACCAAGAAAACTGGTTGGTCGTCAGAATCCTATCTGTTAGCTTTGGTAGAGCGAGAATCGAAAAGTTTACTCTTTTTTGGCTCATGGAATCCATATCTGGTTGTCAGGTTCGGTTTGATCATTGAACAAATAGAGACACGTTCCCTACTAATGTGAGGTTTCGGGTAGGGCACTGTTTATGCTTCAAGGGTTATTTATAATTTCATGAAATATGATACTAGAAATTACTCCAAACGGTGACGGGGGTGTTAACGTCCGAATAAAGCTTCCAACTTTAACAGATTCAACATCGGTTGATTCTCATGGGTAAAGCCAGACATTTCAATGGAAACAATAATAATCAGACTATCAAAAGATAACAAACGATATGCGTAAATAAAATTGATAGACAAGATTCAGAATATCTTAAAGATACATTTTGCAGACTAAGCCAAAATGCATTCAATTTACTTCTTAAAAGAAAACAACAACGGAACGACAGACATCAACCCGATTTTCTTCTGACTTTGCTAACCCCTACTCCCCTTGGACATGAAGATCGCCTTCTTCCTCAACTGCAAAGCACGTGCCATATATTAGTAAACCGAAGAAAACAACCTCTAAAAACTACGTCTTAAAAATATTATATACGTATGTAGCTAAAAAAAATTATTAACTAAGGTGATCGATAAAGCTAACCTGGTTAGTGTGGCCACACTTCTTCTTCCTGCAGTTAGTAGCCTTTGGGTGCAGGCGAGCATAACACCTGATCGAGCAAATTTAACAACCACAAATCTATGTTAGGTACAAATGGATGCAATACAAGTTTAAAAGAGAAGTAATGTGTTTAAGGTGATCAAATACAACAAAAGTACAATATAAATCGGCAAAATTATCATGTTTGTTGTAAAACGGAGTAACAAATCATTTACAGTTTCTATATTTCGTGTTCTGTTACATGAAAATCAACTGGAAGTAAAGAAAAGTAGAAAGCTAGCTGATAAGTTAAAAGGGGTAGAAATTGATATCGGAACATTTTCAGGCAATCACAATAACAAAAGAACACAACATAAAGTTCCAATAGCAATAAACAACGTCTGAGATTTACAAAGATGCTGATTTCTTGAACAAACTTAAAATTCAATTTTTCGACTTTTTTCTAAAACACTACTTTCCCATTCTACAAAATAACGTAAAAAATGATTATGAAAATCTACAGGGCATATATAGAAGAAATTAAGACGATAGCAACTTACTTGCGGCAAATCTTCTTGTATTGAGTGAATTTCCAACCCAATTCCTTCAAATACGGCGAAACCAAAGGCATATTCATGCCACCACCTCTTAGCCTCATCACCAAATGAAGAGTTGATTCTGAACATAAAAGAAATATAAATTAATACACAATAAGCACGATAATAATCAAGAAAGCGCATCACATTTCATTTATCAAAATAAAAACAGCTTGCATTCATGTATTCAGTTTCGCAGTTTACAATTTACAGGATAAATGCAAGAATAGTCGCAATACAAATAACGAACAAAACTATCCAGAACAAAGTGTAATCAAAACAGGACAATTAATTAACATGTCTTGTGTTTAAGTTATCTATCTACTGCAAAAAAAACTTACACATATTGCTTAGTATAATTTAAGCTTCAAAATGTGAATCACAAAACGTAAGTAATTAACAGTTAAGATTATCCAAACACTTTTTATTAGCTTTTACAACATCCAAATAAGCTAATAATCCCGTTAAATAAGCTTTCCCAAAACACTCCCTCTTTATTTTTAGAATCAGTTTTCATCTTAAAATTATTTAGTAAAACTACTAGTATACGATAACAAAGCTACGTCTAGAAATTTAAATCATAGTAACCAGTTAGCCAATCAAAACAAATTCCGAGAAAAAAACAAACTAACTACCCTCTCAAATACTCGATAATCAAAACAATTTTCTTTGATTTAAACCATTTCTCATTTCCACATCAGGACACAAATTAAATGCACGAAAACGAAACAAACTAAATACACCTCATAACCTGATAACAAACTAATACTCATTTCATTTCTAAAATAGGATAAATGCACATATCAGTGACATAAATGAACGAAAACGAACTAAACTAACAAACTCAATAATCATGTCCACAATAGCTTAAACAATATGTACATTTCGAAATAACAACAACTGAAAATCCTAATTACTTAAATTACAAAATTATTAACATACACAACGTACAGTTCCAAATCAACCGATTACAAAATTATTAACAGAGGTCCATAAATAAAGTAAAAATATCGAAAAAAAGTAAACCTTTGTGGATGTTGTAGTCAGCGAGAGTTCGTCCATCATCGAGCTGCTTCCCGGCAAATATCAACCTCTGCTGATTTGGTGGAATTCCTAAACATTTCAAAACAAACATGATATGAGCTAAAATGTAAAATAATAAGCTTCAAAATTACAGACTGAAAAATTTGAGAAAAAAAAGTAAACCTTCTTTGTCTTGAATCTTAGCCTTGACATTGTCGATGGCATCGCTGCTTTCGACCTCGAGCGTTATCGTCTTTCCGGTTAATGTTCTCACAAAGATCTGCATTTTTTGTGTTTGTTTTGGTGAAATGAAAATAGTGAATGAAATGGATAGGAACAAACAATGACACTCTTTTATAGTACTATTGTCTCTAAAACGTAGTGACCAAGTAATGCTCTTTCACACATTTAGTCCCTGTAACTGTTTTTTCATTTCAAATTTAGTCCCTTTTTTCTTTAAGGTTTAACATTTTTGTTGTTAAATCTACCTAGTTAAATTACTATTTTACCCTTAAAAGAAGAATTTTTAACCCACCTCTAACCTCATTGATTCATCTATCTAAAATGAGGAGAAAACGAGATCAAGAAGCGGTCAATGGAGCTCGAGATGGGGACAACCTAGCTTTCTTTTTTAAATCCAAACCGTTAACCCGGTCATAACCATACCAAGGCCGTTTCTGAGTTATTGGAGGTCTTGGACAAAACTTGTCACTATACAAAAATGAGGCCTAAAAATAAAGTTTTGTGCAGACGATATAAAAAAGTATTTATTTTAAAATACGCAATATTCTTCTACCATTTTCGATGAAAGCTCCTTAAACAAGTATTGGTAGATGTTTTTCCATAGAATGTTTCCACTTGATATTATTGGTAATTCATTAAGTTGAATATACGTAGTAAAAATTGGATGTCCTGGACGGTCGCCCTCCTCGCCCGCCCTCAAAAACGGTTCTGAACCAAATCAACCGATAAATGTCAAAGAGGAAAAATGTGAACTAGAAACCTGACTGGGAAACACTGTGACGGTTTTTAGGCAGCAACTTCATGGATTTCTTTAAAGTTTCATACATAATATGTGGTTGATGTGGATTTCATGCGAAATGTGTTGAAAAATACGTAACCAAAGGTCTAAAAAGCTTCAAACTCAAAATAAACTACTAGTCGAAACATGTTTAGGGAAACAAAACGTTTAAAAACATATTAACCGCTCGCTTTACCAAAATATCATTTTGTTAAACATAGCTCCGGGGCAATGTTTAAAATACCCGGACACGCAAAATAGAATTATATATTAATACTAATCGTCCACTGCATTTAAGGATAGCCGCTTCTAAATACAAAACTGTTATATGTGTCTGAATTCTTTATCCATAAACCCAAAGGCTATGTTTAAAATACTCATACACGCATAATTGAATTGTATATTAATAATAATCGTTCACTACATTCAACAATAACCGCTCTTAAATACAAAACTGTTATGAGTGTCTGAATTGTTCATGTATAGCCCTAAAGGCTATAGTTAGCAAACTCTTAAATAAATTTTGCTATCCAACTTCCAATCTCGAAATTAAAGCATGTTGTGCTTTCATGTAATCATTCGGAGTGACCGGCTTTTTTTCCGTTGGTACTCTCATAGAACTTTAAATATAAGAAAAACTTAAAACTTAACGTTGATCATGATAATTTATCTTAACCAAGTTTGTCACACCTCTCTAAATCATCGTCAAAGTTGATTTCCATTCTCGATGTCTGATCTAGTCATGTGTGCAAATTAATGCCCTCTAATTATTGGATTCGATAATGAACTTTTGAACGAATCTAATACGTACGTTCGTATTTAAAGCAAATGTTTGAAACAACAGATATTTCGTATTACCTATAGCCATCATAAATACAATTGGAAACCTTAGACAATGTACTTTCCACCAAAGCAAAGGGTATTAGGTACTAAGTTGTGTATTTGTATAGTCATATTTTATATCCCGATTCCATTAGCCTATCGCGATCTCGTTTGTTTATCTACATGTATGACCAATTTGCTTCATGTAACAAATCTATTTGCTAAATTAACTGTTGCCTACTTATTCTACATATGTGGCCTTTTTGCTTCATGTAACATCGACAATAACATTGGTGTGTTTGGCCGTATCACATCTCGATTAAGTTTGACTTATTCGTTTTCCTATTATATGTGCTCGGACAAAAAAAATTGTAACTATATGAATAAAGTAGTGACGTAACCTCCATTCATTCATATCACCAAAGGTTTCCTGTAATTATTCGAGTATAATAGTCTTTAGTTTGATTTATCATATTTTGTCAAGTGGTAGGCTAATGTCCATTATTATCGAGTAACTTGTCCTAAAGATCGTGGATAAGTCTTATTAGAGACAGTTAAGGTCGTTGGTTCAGGTCTTGTTAGAGACAATTGAGTGAACTATTATATAACGTGTTTGTAATATTTGTTTTTCTAAAAATAAATTAAGAAAAAGATATTTGTTTAAAAAATTAAGTTAAAAAAGGCTTTGTTGCTTTATAGAATATTTTGGGCCTTTATGCAGTAGTACTCAAGGGATTAACATTTTCAGTTTTGGCTTATGGCCCAATATGTCCCGGTCAAAAGCCTTTATAAGGATTTACATTACAAATCGTTTCATAATACCTAACGAGAAATTACTAGTCGCGTGTTGTGACGGATATTAGAAACATATGTATTTATTAGCAAAAATTTGAGAAAAAAACAAAATTTTAATAATTGAAATTTTCAAAAAGTAGTAGAGAACAGAGTCAAACCTATGTCTCTAAAAAAACGGGAATTTCAACAACCCGGGCAACCTGCTATTTAGTCCTAATTTTGCTACAATTTTTATATACTTAACTGTATGAAATAAAATAAATGAAAATTTTGTACCTTATTTAATAGCGTAACCAAAAAACCAGACAAAGGAATTTCCATAACATTTACTTCTTAATATGAATATATTATATGTTTCGATAAAAGAAACTAAAAAAAAAGTTGAAACTTAATATTTTATTTGATAACTTAAAAAATTAAGAAAACCTTTTAAATTCAATAAAAACAAATTAAGCAAAATAATAATAGACATGTAAAAGAGTTAAATAGAAAATATTCAATGACTGTTCTATAATATTTCAATTAAGTCTAGTGACTAATTTCTCTTTTTTTAAACTTTAAAAATATTTTTTTGTAAAAATTTTGATGGCAAGGTAATATATATATATATATATATATATATATATATATATATATATATATATATATATATATATATATAAAAGTCAAATGACATTGTATGTGTCATTTGCCAAATTATTTATATGTTTGTTATCAAACTTTATTTTAAATGGTATATATGCCAAATTATATATATATATATATATATATATATATATATATATATATATATATATATATATAAAAGGCAAATGACACTGCTCACGAAACGAAACAATGTCATTTTCCATGTTATATATATGTAATACTTATAACATAAAAGAAAAATTACATACTTGTGTTGAACCTCAATAAATAAATCGTTTAAAAAAAGTAATTGAAAAGAAAAATCATGAAAATATATAAAGTTTGTGAGAATCGGACATGGATCTCATTTTAAGAAATCGGGAATATTCACCGGTTGTTCAATCCTATAAGATATTAATTTTGAAATTGAAACTAGTTTTTTTTCTTCTTCTTATGAGCTCGAGTTCTTGAATCTTTGAAGTCATGAAACTCATGAATTGATTTTTTTTATTTTATAAAAAAGAGAAGAATTTCATTCATATTCATCATTTATATTAACTATATATTTATTTTCTAAATGTCAATATAAAAAACAAAAATTAAAATGACATCATAGTCAAAGACCACAAAACATGGCATTAAATTAAAATAAGATGACATATACGTTTTTACTAAAGTCGTTGGCTAATCTTGGTGATTGTTGGTAGTGTGAACAAATCTTATGTCATTAGTTTATTGCTATTGTTTGACTAAATTGTATACTTATTATTATTTGGTATGTTTGAAAGGTTAGCTTATATCTTCCTCTGTTCTAATAATAATTTTTTTTTTTTTATTTGTGTTTGTGTCAAATTTATTTTATTCATGTTTGTTTTAAAATTATTGTTTTGTATTTAAATAATTGAACTATCGATTTTTCATTTTACCCATAAATATTTTTAACTTTTGAATAACTAATATATTTTATGCATAGACACAATGAATAATTTGATCAAAAATATTTCATAAATTACATTTATCTTATTTTCTATTATTCTTTTTCAATTCTAAATGCTTTTTTTCTTTCTTTTTTTGACAAATGAATTATGAAATAGCTCTAAAAAATTAGCCACTTTAACTACCTTATAAAAAGTCCACAAAACAATATAATATGATAAATAACATAATTACCGCGTCAAATATATGTTGCTTATACTTTTATACAATTTACATTATTAAGCTCTAATTCTAAACAAAAAATTTATAAAAAGTAAAGTTGCAACTTTCGGCTTTAAAATAGTTTGTGTTCCGAGTTAGTGATTTTAGCTTTCAACTAAGTTCACCAAACATATCTAAAGTTATATACTTTGTACTCATTGATAAGACATAGAACACAAACTATCCTTCAAATAGACATTTATGACAATAATTTGAAACCTTTGTCTAACATTATGATTTTTTTTAATTGTTACTTCATTTTACCTATGTAAACAATGGAGTGTACGTCAACGGGGGTTTGTTCGATTGGTATGAGATTATCCTTCCCTAGGGGAGGTATTCGGTTCGAGCTTAATATTAGGTGATAACTAACTTTGGTGTAAGGTTCGTAGGTCGCATACTGCCCAATTAAAAGTCACTGTGGCCCCAAATCACTAATATTACAGTTTAAAAAAAAAAAAAAAAACAATGGAGTGTACTATAAATTAACTTAAGTTTGAAACAAGTTTATAATTTTTTTATAGGTACAATTATTGATCTACAAGTACATATAATCATTTATTAAATCAAACATTCGAAATCATTACAACTTTTATCATACATATCTGTAAACATATTCAACATTTGTAGTTTTGTACTACTCATATCATCAGGCAACAGATATTAACAACACAACGACAATTAACAAAATTCATAAAAAAAAATATGTAAATTTATTCTATGCAATTTTGTAGAAAGAACGTGATAGGTTAACAAAGCGTGAGCGGGTGCGGACAAGGTAAGACCAAAGATTTGGTCGATACATCTTTTCACTAACCTTGCTATCGAGATTAAAACTTTATCTAACTCTTTCAGTCCTTAGTTAAAATGAAACAAATAAAAAGAATTGAAGATCAAATTGTTTTAATTTCATAACAAAAAACAAACTAAATTTAATGATTTATTCATCTCCAAGGCAAAATCTCATTTTAAATTCACTACACATTTTTTACATTTTTTTTCTTATACTAAACATTTTTAATTATCAATATCAAACTTCCGATTCATCGTCATTAACATTTGTTGATGGATGAACTTTACCTCCGGATCTGCTACTACAACTTTTATTGCAGATCTCCGAGGTTACGTTAACCTCGGAGATCTGATCACTAACTATATCCACAATCTCCAACCTCAATTCCTCTTCATTGACATTATCAATTGCTGATTCGTTTGAATCAGCAATTTCGATCTCTACCTGATCAATTTTACGAGCATAACGATTACTACTACATTGAATTAGCGACCGACAAATCGGGCATGTGGAATGAGAATTTAACCACATATCAATACATTCTACGTGAAATGCATGTCCACAATCCGGTAATTTCCTTCCAATCTCTTCTTGTTCAAATAAACTCAAACAAATCGCGCATTCTAATCCGTAATCTTGTTTATCCTCATCAATGTGATACACGAATAATGGTAACGATGAAATGAGTGAGTAAGGAAGGCCAGATTTCGTAGGAGAGGTTTCGGATTCGATTATGGTGAACCGATGATGGAGCCTTGAACGTAAGACGTGTGGGAATGTGACGGATGAGCGGTTTCGACGACGGGCTTGGACTAGGAACCAACGAGTGTAGAGATGGAGGAGGAGGACGAAAAGGATTACTAGGAGGAGGGAAATTATTGCCGACAGCATTACGTTTGTGTCGTACGAGAGCGTTGTTCGGATTATTCGAGCGATGGAGCTCGGTGAGTTGTCGGTATACGGTGGTGGTGACGGTGGTGGTGACGGTGGTGTTGGTGGTGGTGGTGGTGGTGGTGGTGGCGGATGAGTTGACATTGTAAGGTGGTGGAAAGAAAGGGGAGTGGTGGAGGTTTATGTGTTTGGTTGAACTAGAATAGTTTGCATAAGATGTTATATATATATATATATATGGAGTATATATTGGACTATATATATTTATATTTTTATATTTATATAGCAGTATTTATTGTTTATTAGTATATTTTTAATTTGTAAGTTATGATAATCATAGTTATTTAAGTTATAATTAATATGTCATTACACACTTAAGATTGTTATAGTTTTATTAAAAAAAGTATCAAAAATACAACGATCCAAACTTACTAATTTATCACCAGATTATATATGCATATATATATATAAATAGATTATACATCAGCTATATATATAATAACAATATTTATAAAACCTTACAAATCAGTATATAAGTGTTAAAATCAATAGAGTTGATAAAAGAGTAGAGAAGATTTTTGATTCTCAATAAAGAAAATAAATTACATTTTCGAAAAAGCTTTAATCATATATTAGAAGTTTTGAGTTCAAATCTGGTTATTCACACATGTTTAGTCGACTCGGTCTAACAGTATTGTTGTAAATGAAAGGTTATAGGTTCGATCCAAGCTTATCCCTTTGTACGTGATACTAAGATCCAATCACATTGTTTAAAATGTAGCAAAGATTAGATAAGTTTAAAGAAATATAAAATTGGAATTTATTTTATTTTTTTATTTTTTTGTTTTTTTTGGAACCGATAAATATATTAAAACAACCCGACTAGCAAAAAGCTAGAAAACGGACACAAACTATATAAAGAACATAAATCATTAATGAGGGGTGATAATTAATTAATAAACTAAGTGGACCAAAGCTGGGATAAGTGTAAAAATTAGCAAAGATTGCGTGTTATAGTTAGTCAATGCCCCTCATCCTACTCTCACTCTCTACCTTTCACATGTGGCCGTATGTTGTACGTACTAAATTAAGTCAAACGTCAACCAAGGGCATTCTTGGTATCTTCATTTCATCATCTAAAACCATAAATAAATCTTAATATATAACTAACTAGTATGGTACCCATACGCGTGTGATGCAACGATGACTAAAATATGATATTTCATATAATTATGTTAAAAGATATATGAAAACTAAAATTTGAATGAAAAACCATAAATAACATGAAACAATATTCAAAGCATAATCATAATATAGAAACCGAGATATAAAATCCATATATAAACCAATATTAAGCTATAATAATAAGTGAGTTAAAGAACTCTATTGGATAAAAGTTGTTGCAATCATCTTCTACTTTGTCAAAATCGCAGTAAACTTTCCCCTCTTCGTGAAAATTTTCAATCAATTTATCATTAATCTCGTCAACACTCTCATTTTTTGTTAATAATATTACCCTAGAAATAATATAAACCGAAAAATGTGTATTTTGTTTCATATTGAAGGAAAGATTGCATTAATCAAAGTATATTTAGATTCATCTTTCTATCCTAAATATGGTCTAGATCTGTCACTGCTTACGTTAATTTGTTTTCTGTCTGTAATCCAAATTTTGACGATCTACTCTAAAACATGACGACATTAAAAAAACGTCGTATACTGAATTCGATCAATTATGTTAAAGTAATAGTTTATAGTTGAACTAGTCCTTTTAAATATCTTAATTAAGTACATGATTTAATTTAATAACCATGAATAGGTAATGTGTATTTGTTTTATAGCAATTTGCTACGGAATGCTTAATGTGTCTCCGATTTTCACGGGTTTGGGTGACGTGTCAGAATGTTATTGGTGACATAACAAGCAAAGAGGTGCACAGAAAGACTAGAATGTCCCGTGAAGTCGACGGCATGCACAACAATTATTATTATTATTATTAAATTATTAATTATTTAATTTATTTTATTTTATTAATGAAGAAGATCCCAATACACTAATTTAATCTTAAGAAAAGGTTGTATCAAAAATATAATTTAAAATGAGGATAACATGTGATTAAGTTATCAAAACTTACATAAAAAGGTTAAATAGACCAATTAACCGTTAATTACAAGTTACTATCACTAAACTTTGTTTTAGGAGATGGTTTTCCGTAGTTGTCGATTACTATTCATAAGGTAAGGTATTCAGAATTGGAGTAGTGAAACTTTTCATGGGAGCGTAGACTATTTAGGAAAATTGACAATTGAGTTTCTTTGGCGTGTTCAATACATGGTTTAAAAAGACTTACGGTTATCGTTTTTTATAAGTCTCTTCATAAGTTTCATTTAGTTCGACGGATTTACTTAAATTATAAGCCCTAAAACAATATATCACTTGATATAAATTATGAAAGTGGTTTTAGTTTATGGTAACAAAATGACATAAATATCTTTCATTTTAATTAAAACATATATACGTCTTCATTTTATTTTATTTCACTTATAAGCTTCAATCCCAAAACTAGTTTTTCAACTTTATATATCAAATCAAACCCCGATCATAAACTTAAACTCGAGCACCAGCCAAATCTCAAACTTTATATTCAACTACTTATAAACACTCTTTGTGTGTTTTATTCTTTGAATTGTCACTAACATGATTGACTTTTGTAGAGAATTCCGAAATATAGTCATAATTTTATATCTAACTCTACCATTGACAAAATTAACGAGTGGACAATCTGGACAATGAATATATTTTATAAAGACGATGTAAAAAATCCGACAAACAACAAAAAGTAAAAGAAAAACATTTTATTTGTTTGGCAAAGAAGATGCATCCGCGAATCATAAGAAAACGAAAGTAAACAGATTTTCAAAATTTTTGATAACAACAATCTTATAAATAGACGTTAAAAAACCAGGTTTTGTTTCGTGATTATATGATTTTTGCTATCAAAATTTGAAATGACGAAAATAACCCTACAACTACAATATTATAAAGTATGATAAAAAAAAAAATAGTAAATAGAAGAGTGAGTATGAAATCCATGACTAAATTGAATATCCAACCATCCCCCAACTTTCATCCATGTTTTTAGGAATTAGGAAGACAAAAACATAAAAAAAAATAAGACAAAAACAAAAGAGGACTTTTCATTTAAGGATCATGGTCTGTTGACTAAACCTGGCCCAGACCCTGACCCTGACCCTGATCAAGACCCGGACCAATGTCCAAAATATATATATCCACACACTTTATTAAGATTAAATCTTGTCGAGTTCACTTTCTTAATAAATAGTTCGTTGTATACTTTACCAATAAAATAATTTTTTTAACACAAAATCTTTAAAATATGATAATATTATAAATGACAACTAGTGTTCAAGACAACAAAGCCATTGATCGAAACAAAAGAGAAATTGGTTATTTTGTATGGTTCAAATAAGACGAAAACCGGATATAACATTATTGACTATGCTCCCTTAAGTCACATCCTCTCCTTTGCTATTTTGTGTAGGACTTTAGATTTAAAGGATGAAATAAATACCCACACACAAATACCCATTTAGTTATAATAAAAAGATATCTCATAATGTTTTATTTATTTCTTTTAATTTTATTATTTTATATCCAAAATGGGTTAGCGGCGCAACTTGTTGTCAACTTTTCTTCTCCCACTTTGTAAATTCTTATGATCCAATGTTACTTATCAATTTTATTAATTATTAAAGTTTATATCAAATCAGTCAGTTAAATATAAATATTATCATATATTTTTTTAACCAAATTTGATCCGCATACTCTCGCTCATAACATGTCACGTGTTCAAAAGACCCGCTCCTTGGTCCATGACACTGAAACATATTGAACATGGTCCTAAAAGGTGGATTCAAGAAACCACGAGATTAGAGTTTCCTCGCCGCGGTAAACCTTTTTCGAATCAAAACTATAAGTTTATTGTAGATGTCAATATTTAGAGGGGCTTGCTGATGATGGTCCACAATAATCCACAGATGCCTTAGCCCCCAGTCGTTGACTAGAAAACGTACAAAAGTACACCATAATTATCATTATACTGTTTCTATGGTTTTCATTTTATTGGATCGAAAATATATACTGTATTATCACGTTGTGGGCAAAAGACTCAGAATTAGTCCATGCATATGGATAAATCTCGAAAGCATTCCGAGTGGATGTCTCGTCACACCGAGACGGAGGTCTATCGCACTAAGATTAGTAGATTACCACTCCGTCTTTAGTGTGACGGCATGAGGCCAATGTGACTATATAACCACGCCGAGCATATCTTTAATCTTTAATATATAATAAAAGAAGTGCCTTAAATGTAACATGCCGAATTAAGGTCCATTTGATAAGTTAACTTATTTGATGGCAACCGTTAGATCAAATTGATGATGTCATCAAAGATTCCTTTCATTTTATACCCTCTTATAATACATAATTACATTCTCTCTTTTATTAAACGTAAAAGTGTATATGTTATTATAACTATAAACAACATGTGTATAATCGTAAAACTGTATATATTATTATACATATAACATTTTTTTTTCATAATAAATTAAAATCTACATAAACATAAAATTTACGATTCATTTTTTATTTTTTTTCGCGTTATCACGGAACAATAATCTAGTAGACATATAATTAACCATGATAAACAGTGTGTAACGTTGATGTGTCGATATTTATTGAAAAAACTAACTTATGTATAATAGTGACCTTTGAGTCGAAGATTGTCCAAAACATGTCTCTTTACACATACATATAATTTGAGTCGAAATTTATCCAAAACGTGCCTTTTTACGCATACATCACATCTGAGTCGAAAATTGTCCAAAATATTTTACTATTTTGTGTTACCTTTATTTTAATTAAAATATATCAATTAAGTATTGATATGTCAAGTACAATACCATGTACATCTGAATCAAAGATCCGTCATCCCAGTAACCGAAGAATTAGGAAAGTAATTTAATATTTTCTTTGAATATAAGGTATTTTTGAATATATGAACATGAATATGTATTTTTTTTAATTGTAATATACATTCCAAGAATTCCTTCATACTTAGAAACAGATCGAGAACTCTTTCGACCATTAATCCAAGAGTTTGTATCGTTTCTCTTGGACCCCCGTCACTCCCATTTCTATCTCAATTATTGTATGAAGCGGCATCTAAAATTTCAAAAATTTCAAACTAGTTATTTTTAAGATCTAACAATTTAAATGATTGATATATAAAAAATAAGAAGTGTTTTACCTCTATGTGTGGAATTTCGTTCAAAGGCCTATCGGCAAAATATGCATATAACGCTCTTAAAACGGCCTGCAATGCTCAAGTAAATTAAAACCAATGTTATTTTACGATTGGCAATTTGAACGCATTTACTTGAAACTATTCAGTACAGGATATAGTTTATTATGAACATGTCAAAAGAGTAAATTCAAAGTTTTTAGCTAAAACGGAACAAGCCAAAGTGTATATTTCAAAAACTTAGATTATCGTTCAAATAATACAAATTTTGTAATCATGTTTGACACGCTAATTATCTATAGTAACTTAAAATATGAGCAATATGTCTGACCTGGTGAGCTACGACCACCACCGGTGCACGTTGCCGTTCAAGCTCGATGATAACTGGCTCCAGCCTGTAATAGAATTTTTAGTACAATTTTTGCTAAACAAGTGATTCTTTCTGCATTTATAAAAATTAAAAAATCGAGAACATGATTAATTCATAAGATGACAAACCTTTGTATGACATCAAGATACGACTCTCCACGAGGATATCGATACCTTAGTTTATCTTTCTTACGCGACCTTTAAGAAATCAATTATTTACCATCAAACTATTTAAGGGGAAATGTATAAATATGACTCGAGGTTTTCATATAAAACATACTGGTATTCATCAGGCATATTTCGCTTTATTTCTTCATATGTCATACCGTCACACACACCGGAATTTATCTCATCAAGCGCACGCCATTGTATCTACAAGAAATAAAAACGAACTATTACTAAAACCGTAAATAAAGAATTATGTGATATTGTGATGCAAATTATGAAAAACCAACCTTTGGGAATCCAGCAATTTCATTTGCAGACAAAATTGTTCGCTGCAATGTGCTTGTCCATATCTAGAGCACAACAAAAACACATAACATTATCAAGATTAATACGAGTAAAAATAACAAACAAAACGAATGAAAGTTGGAACCCTTACAGAAGCCGCTCGTTCGTTTTTTAGTCGCTTCTCAACAAAATGTGTAAGCTTTTTGGCATAAAGCTCCCCTTTATCGCTGTCAACGATATCAAAAGGTTACAATAAGTGGGTCAAGAATTAGTTTGTTTGCTACTAAAAATCAACTATAATGACGGCAAAACTTATTGACGTGATTTCCCTTAAAATAAAATAAAAAAAGAAACCTCAAGACACTATCACCGCCTATTCTTGATCTCATATTATTACGACTCTCCCCATGCCTTGTAAGTAGAATTGGTCTTGGTGTTAAATGTGTATTCACCTGCACGAAGAAATATACATCATGGATATTAAAATAATTAGATGAAAAAAAGTTCAGGCTTATTCGATTACTTATTCGATTAATATATAGTTTTGATCACATACCAAGAAAAACACAATCCGCCCGGGAAGGTAACCACTGATGTTGTTCACCTGAAAATATATATAAAAATATTGTTTGAATACGAAAATTTACGAGGAAAATGAATTTAAGAAGATACGGTAAACAATAAAAATGAGACAACTTACTTGTATTTGACCACCATGACCGCTAACCATATCGATCATTTTAATATATGATCCTTCATTAACAGGCTCATAAATCTAGTCACATTAGGTATTCGGTAAGTATTTTAAATCACAACAATAAATACATGTCACAACAAAAAAAATTATTAGTTACCCTCTCGTAATTATCAAGACGTCGTTTAAAGTCCTGATATCCGGCTTCAAAATCTGGCCTGTAAAAATATATAAAGTTAGCTTATATACATATGTTTCTAATTATAAGCATGATAGTTTTAGAAAAACAAGCATACTCTTCGGCATAATCAGGACTCTGTTGAATCTTGAGTCGTATATTTCTTTCAATTATATGCCGATCGTTGCAAATTGTTTCCAAAAATATGATCTGTAGTTTACATTAAACAGCAAACTATATCAACAAGTAACATTCTTCATCAAAAAAGTTCAAATATTATTCGTCACACCATCGATCATCATTTGCACAATTTTGTTTTGTACTTTACCTTGCATTTGCCTTCAGCCATTTTCATAAGCATATTCCTTCGTTCACTAGTGCTGTTAGTGGCATCAAATATTCCAACCTACATAAAATCTGAACTTTTTCAGTATAGGTGGCAGAACGGGCGGGTCTGGCGAGTTGGGTAAATGATAAAAACGGGTAACATTTTGTCCAGTTTTCATTTTATTTGTAAACATTAATGTATTAAATATGAGAGAAAAAATAAAAATTATATCAATAAAATATATTTTTCAATTTTTTTTTTATAAATTTGAATATACTTACTTTCGACCCATTCCTATGAAGTAAAAATATTTTAGCTTAACCTGTTAGATCTGTCAGAGATAAAGAATAACTGAAATTGACCCATTTGTAGGTAAACGATTTGATATAGCCACCTCTAGATTTTATCATCGTGAACAACAAAAGGTGTCGAATAAGTGAATAACATCGTAATATCGAACTTACCTGGCCACCTTCTTGCATCCAGGCAGTCATGTCATCCATTGCCAAAGCTGCTACCTAGTGGCATTTTATTTATTAAAACTATTTGCAAAAAACATGTTAATTCACTGTACCGCAAAGACGTTTATTAGAAAGATTAATCTGATTTCAATAATAAACAAATATCTATAAACTTGGTAAAAGACAGACAGAATTCAAGAACCTAGATATCGTTTATAAAAAATTAAAACTTTAATTCGACATTCACCTCATTACGAGCTTCCATGCCTTCAGGATTGTCACCACGGAAAAAATCAGCAGTCTGCATCATATGGTATGCAATTAAACAACAAGAACACCAAAATAAGTAAAATCGTCCATTTTAACTTATAAAACATGTTGCTTGAAAATTTAAACCCACCTGATTCGTTCCATGCTTGAGACGTCGATACTATTACAACAAGAAAAACAATCAGCCGATTAGTCATGATTCCACACACTTTGATCTAATGAGTAAGAATAAACATATATTAAAACAATCACCTTGCCAACATTGAAGTGTTTTGTGTCATGACCTAACCAACGAAGATATCTTGTAAGCTTAGCAGCAGTAAATGTTTTCCCACGAGCCGGCAAACCAACCTAACAGTAACCATAATTGACACTACAGTTTATTAAAAGTTCATTTTTTGGGTCAAAACTGAGACCCGCTATCCAACCCGCCCACCCAACCCCTTTTGCCAGCTCTATCAGGATTACCAAGACAATAGCCAGATGCATATCTTCTTTTGGTCCAAGCATTTGATCAGCAACAGCTGCAGCTGCAACAGCCCCAGCAGCCGCTGGTATCGAGTTCTAATAAAGAAAGTAAACATATCACAACGTTAGAACTTAGATGTGTAATGCCACCACTTTGATACTAAATGTTTTTTTTTACAAACCTTAGCTCCTGAATCGGGTTTAACACCAGTGGTCAAACTATTTGCACTGGCTGATTTGACTATCCGAGGAGAGCCCACACCTCTATCCACAAAAAGTCGACTATCTTGTTTTTGTAACGTTGGCAATGTACCCAGGGACTTTGATTCAACCATGCCAGGTGGATGAAACAGCTTCGGTGGTTCCGGGATAACAATTTCCATTTCCTATTCATATGTCATAAGTCAAAACAAAATCACATCATGTGTCTCTAATCTTTACAAATTACCTATTTACGCTTCATTTTAACATCATAATTATCCCCCAAATCCACAGAAAAGTCGGTCTTATTCAATAAAAAGTTTTTTTTATCACTTTCTAGTTTCTACTAATGCCTTAAAATCAAAATTTGTCAAACAACGAATTATATGACTATTACAACTTCAAACAGCCAAAGCAAATCCAAACATTACATTATTAGTTTCATAAGGTGAAAGGGGTGTTTGGCTGCGTGTTTCAAATAATCAGTTTCATACCAACTGCAACAATATTGATCATTTCAGAGGTAATACAAAATTACATAATTACCCCTCGTTTTCACATTTTTATACTTAACTTCAAAGTCACAAATAAGTTACTCTTTTCACTAAAAGTATTTTTTGTCATTTTATCTAGTAATTCCTTAAATAATCAGAATTTGTCAAACGACTAATTATCTGAATACCTTTTTTAATAATTGTATCTAGAAAGAGTTTTAACTTTTAACCTTTATAGTTGGAGGACGATCGACGGCCACACCATCTTTGGTTGAACCTTCAGCGCTGGAAAACACGCCACCACGCTTTAAAGATCTTGGAGTCTCGGTCAAGTTAGCAGCATAAATCACAGAAGGTGTTGGTGCCGGGACTAGGTATTGTTCAAGATCAAGGTCCAAACTGGTCGAAGATCCATTCTGATAATAGTAAAAAGAGCTTTGCTTAAAATTTCGGTTTCAACTAGAGGTGGCAAAGTTGACCCATTTACTTATGAATGGGTTGAGTCGGGTTATGTTCTATTTCTAACGGGTCAGTCAAGTAAACCTTCTTAAATCATTTAATCAAATTATTTAAATTACTTTTAAATAATATAACTATCAATTTCAAATGAAAGTTTTGGGGACAAAAAATTGTTTTTAGGAACACAACCGCCCTGACCCGACCCATTGCCCAACCTACCCATTTGCGAAATCTAAGAAGGTGATACCTTGACACCATCAGGCACTGAACTAATGCTAACATCAGGAATCCCACGAACCGTTGAGGGTTCAAAGTTTTCTTGATAAGCTCTCCAACTAGCAGCAAGATCAAATGGTGAAACCCTATTGGCTTTAATACACACTCGATACTCGAGAATTTCATCTGGGTGGAACTTAAAAACAGCTAATCGTGCAACACCTTGCAATGTTCCACCCATGAACTGCCTGTTTGTGCCTTCTTCCTCTATGCATGGTACGTTGTTGTATTTTGGCTTCAATAAGAACTTGAAGTCCAAGGTTTCTAAATAAATAAAAACAGCAAAAATCGGTGACGGAGTTTACCTGCTAAATTCATATGCTTTGACTTTTGCAGTCAAACCTATACGTAGTAATGGTTGTGTAGTTTTTAACGTGATGGTTCATTTTTCGATACTAAAAACAAAATCCATGTCACTTTTCGAGGTAGAAAAACAGTCTGTTGACTTTAATTGTTCAAATACATAGACCTAAAAGCTTATATATGAAGAATTTACCATGATTAGGAGGAACAACAAAGCTTAATTCCCACATCGAGGTTGATTCACGTTCCATTGAAAGCTAATTCAAGAAAATTATCAAAATCAGAGACATGAACATTGAGAATAACTGCTGATATGCTTCAGCGGAGGTTTCACAAAAGATAACGATCATAATTAGAAACATGGGTATTTGACAAGATAACAAAGCGTCTCGGTGGAGCTATTTAAAAGAAAAAGTATAGAAAAACTAGATATATGTGCATTGCGAGGGACTCTAAATAGGTTTCAATGGAAACTAAAAACATATCAAAATTTGGAACATTTATACCAAAAACGACTGCACGTAAGTTTCAATGAAAGCTGTTATCAACATGGGTATATTTTAAAAAAGGGGCAATGGCCTGCTATAGCTAGGTAGGAAATTCAATGAACAGAAATTAACGGGTCAAACACTTTATAATAGTAAGTTGCATAAAACGGGAACATTTGGGAAAATCCAGTGACTTATTAGTAAAAACAAAAAGGTTTGTTGCATAAATCATTACTTTGTGAAAGTAAACATGTCATTATCCCCCAAAAAAAAACTATAAAAATTTAGAAACATGGGTTTTGCAAAGGATTATGAAATTGAGTTCGTTAAAAGCAACATATGAAACTTTATCAACATTTGGACATGGGTAGTGAAAAAGATTATATGAACAGGTTTCCGTGGAAGCTAAATATACAAATTTATCAAATTTAGGAACATGGGTATCGAAAAAAATCACATAATTAAGTTTTAGTTTAATGTATAAAACTTTATCAAAATTAATACATATATTTATAAAAATTAAGAACATGGGTATTGAAAATGACTTCAAATAAGTTTAATCTAAAGCTAAACACAACAACTTATAAAAATTGCAATGAAACTAGTATTAACTTATGGTATTTGTTTCTGCTAATTTATTGCACCTACGAGCTTATGTAAATTTTCAAATGCTCATGAAACTCGATTTTCTCGTCTTACGAGCTTATGACCTGGCCTTAAATAAATAAGTCAGAAGCTCAACTTTATAAACTCATAAGTCCAATATAAAGGTGTTTGTTTCGGCTTATTAAACGGGCTTATGAGAAATTTTTCATAAGCTCATAAGCTCATTTTTTCCGGCTTATGAGCTTATAAAGCTGAGCTTGTGGCTTATTTAAAGTCATAAGCTATAAGCTCATAAGCCGAAAAAAAATGGGCTTAAGAGCTTATTCATAAGCCGGTTATATAAGCCGAAACAAACACACCCTGCATACAAAAATCAAAGAAAAACTTGAAAAAAAAAAAAGATGATTCGAAAATGTACAGCTTTAGAAGTATCCCAAGATCCAACAAGTGGAACAGAGCCATAAACATGAGGAACAAGGTCTCCTTTAATCTTATAATTCTCCATTTTCAAAGAAACATAAAGTTGACCACCATGGTCATCTTTTTCTTCACCACTTCCATGTGAACTAGAATCAAGATTCCTTGATGACCCACTTCCCATTCTTAATTTCAAACAAAACCCACAAAACCAATCCTAGTATAAATGTTGTTGGAATTAAAACATGAAATTAAGATTGGAAATGTGAGATGGAGGTTTTGATAGTGTTTGGGTTTCAGGTTTGGGGTTGAGGTTGGTTTTTAGAGGTGGGGTATAGGGGGGGTTTACAGGTGGCAATGTGAGGCGAATTGGGAAGTTTGTTTCAAATGGATTTGTTTCTTGTGTAGTATCAAAATCAAATTTGAGGTTGGAAATGAATCAAGTGATGATGGATTCTTCTTTAGTAATTTTAAGCTTAAAGTTCGTTAATTTAGGGGGATTTGGGTGTTTAAGTATTAGTAGTTTCTTCGTCTTAAAACAAATGTTCATCTTTTTTCTTATATTATTTTCGATATTCTTTTTCTCTAAAGAAAAAAGGAAAGAAGCATGAACAAAATAGTTTTTAAATATAAAGAAAAAGAAGTGTTCAACTTATACTGCCGAAGTTCATTCCAAAATTAACAAAATTTGAAAGAAAAAAAAAAATTGTATAAAAATGAATCCCAATTTATTTTTAATCAAACATATATTTCCTATATACATGTTTATCTTACTCGAAGTTTCACCCAAATCAAATTAAATTACGAAATTTCTTGTATTTTGTTCTTTTGATCGTTTTTACACAAGTAACATCCGAACTACATGACTCGTTTATGTAATTAACTCTATTTCTAACTACTTGATGTCCACGTTTTTTAAAAGGTTAAATATGAAGTAGTAATTTCTCATTTTACCCTTTAAAAATACTTTATTAATTGCA
This sequence comes from Senecio squalidus, assembly GCA_910822075.1. Lineage (NCBI taxonomy): Eukaryota > Viridiplantae > Streptophyta > Magnoliopsida > Asterales > Asteraceae > Senecio > Senecio squalidus. The sequence continues at coordinate 1,587,007 of CAJVGC010000001.1, read as the reverse complement.
TCTATTTTATTTCGACTGTTTTCTATTTTCATTTTTTTTGGACAGTGGGAGTATATATATAAGGATATAATATACCATGCCACATGATTCAAAAGTCACGACTATTGACTCGAATAATATGAAACAAAAATTTGGGTAACATGAAATAATAACACTTTTGTTACAACCTTTGTTCAGGCATTTTCATTTATTTGTCAATCTACAAACAATAAGAAAACATGGTGGTCGAAATGGTTGGAATTTATGTGATATGACCTCAATCGTCACATGTGTAGATAAATAAACGAGACTACATTGGGTGAGTAGAACGGGGATGTAATATATGACTCTATACAAATTCACCCATTGTACGTTGTTTTGTGACTATCTTATTGGAAGTTGGAACGGATCTATTTCGTAGCTAGTTAAAGTTCTTTTTGAGAGTTGTCGTTGGAGTTTGCTCATTTCCGGATACCATTAAAAGGCAATTGCTTACACACCCATCTTAGCGACTGAATCCATAAGTTGGTATAAACAAATAGGACAATTAATGTAATTTACTTTTTATTTTATGTATTTGAGAATAGTATATATTACAATGTAACATTATCAAACTTAAAACAAAACCAAGAAACTTTTGTATATTACTAGTCGACCCGAACCACAATAATATTTCCTGATTTGTTTTCGGTTTACATTTTCCCTCTTTTCCTTTTTTTAACCGGTATGGTCCGGTTCTTGGACCGTACACACTCCTAACTAGTGATGGATGGTTTGGGTTTGAAAGAGAAAGTTATGGAAGATGAGAAGTGGATAACTAGATAAAACAACAAAAATGTTAAGTTTGAAGACAAAGGGACCAAATTTGTAAGGAAAAAACGGTTACAGGGACTAAATGTGTGAAAGAGCATTACTTGGTCACTACGTTTCACAAACACTAGTACTATAAAAGAGTGTCATTGTTTGTTCCTATCCATTTCATTCACTATTTTCATTTCACCAAAACAAACACAAAGAATGCAGATCTTTGTGAGAACACTAACCGGAAAGACGATAACGCTCGAGGTCGAAAGCAGCGATGCCATCGACAATGTCAAGGCTAAGATTCAAGACAAAGAAGGTTTACTTTTTTTTCTCAAATTTTTCAGTCTGAAAATTTGAAGCTTACTATTATCGATTTTAGCTCATATCATGTTTGTTTTGAAATGTTTAGGAATTCCACCAAATCAGCAGAGGTTGATATTTGCTGGGAAGCAGCTCGATGATGGACGAACTCTTGCCGACTACAACATCCAGAAAGGTTTACCTTTTTCGATATTTTTACTTTATTTATGGACCTCTGTTGCTTATTAAGTAATCGGTTGATTTGGAAGTGTTGTGCATGTTAATAATTTTGTAATTTAAGTAATTAGGATTTTATGGAAGTTGCAGTTGTTGTTGTTATTTCGAAATGTACATGTTGTTTAAGCTATTGTGGACATGATTATTGAGTGTGTTAGTTTAGTTCGTTTTCGTTCATTTATGCCACTGATATGTTCATTTATCCTATTTTGAAAATGAAATGAGTATTAGTTTGTAATGAGGTTATGAGGTGTATTTAGTTTGTTTTGTTTTCGTGCATTTAATATGTGTCCTGATGTGGAAATGAGAAATGGTCTAAGTCAAAGAAAATTGTTTTGATTATCGAGTATTTGAGATGAAAACTGATTCGTATACTAGAAGTTTTACTAAATAATTATAAGATGAAAACTGATTCTAAAAATAAAGAGGGAGTGTTTTGGGAAAGCTTATTTAAGGGGATTATTAGCTAATTTGGATGTTGTAAAAGCTAATAAAAAGTGTTTGGATAATATTAACTGTTAATTACTTATGTTTTGTGATTCACATTTTGAAGCTTAAATTATACTAAGCAATATGTGTAAGTTTTTTTTTTTTGCAGTAGATAGATAGCTTAAACACAAGACATGTTAATTAATTGTCATGTTTTGATTACACTTTGTTCTGGATAGTTTTGTTCGTTATTTGTATTGCGACTATTCTTGCATTTATCCTGTAAATTGTAAACTGCGAAACTGAATACATGAATGCAAGCTGTTTTTTTATTTGATAAATGAAATGTGATGCGCTTTCTTGATTATTATCGTGCTTATTGTGTATTAATTTATATTTCTTTTAAGTTCAGAATCAACTCTTCATTTGGTGCTGAGGCTAAGAGGTGGTGGCATGAATATGCCTTTGGTTTCGCCGTATTTGAAGGAATTGGGTTGGAAATTTAATCAATACAAGAAGATTTGCCGCAAGTAAGTTGCTATCGTCTTAATTTCTTCTATATATGCCCTGTAGATTTTCATAATCATTTTTTACGTTATTTTGTAGAATGGGAAAGTAGTGTTTTAAAAAAAAGTCGAAAAAGTGAATTTTAAGTTTGTTTAAGAAATCAGCATCTTTGTAAATCTCAGACGTTGTTTATTGCTATTGGAACTTTATGTTGTTTTCTTTTGTTATTGTGATTGCCTGAAAATGTTCCGATAACAATTTCTACCCCTTTTAACATATCAGCTAGCTTTCTACTTTTCTTTACTTCCATCTGATTTTCATGTAACAGAACACGAAATATAGCAACTGTAAATAGTTTGTTACTCCGTTTTACAACAAACATGATAATTTTGCCGGTTTATATTGTAGTTTTGTTGTATTTGGTCACCTTAAACACATTACTTCTCTTTTAAACTTGTATTGCATCCAGTTGTACCTGACGTAGATTTGTGGTTGTTAAATTTGCTCGATCAGGTGTTATGCTCGCCTGCACCCAAAGGCTACTAACTGCAGGAAGAAGAAGTGTGGCCACACTAACCAGGTTAGCTTCATCGATCACCTTAGTTAATAATTTATTTTCTATTTTAGCTACATACATATATAATATTTTTAAGACGTAGTTTCTAGAGGTTATTTTCTTCGTTTTACTAATATATGGCACGTGCTTTGCAGTTGAGGAAGAAGACGATCTTTATGTCCAAGGGGAGTAGGGATTAGCAAAGTCAGAAGAAAATCGGGTTGATGTCTGTCGTTCCGTTGTTGTTTTCTTTTAAGAAGTAAATTGAATGCATTTTGGCTTAGTCTGCAAAATGTATCTTTAAGATATTCTGAATCTTGTCTATCAATTTTATTTACGTATATCGTTTGTTATCTTTTGATAGTCTGATTATTGTTGTTTCCATTGAAATTTCTGGCCTTACCCATGAGAATCAACCAATGTTGAATCTGTTAAAGTTGGAAGCTTTATTCGGAGGTTAACACCCCCGTCACCACGTTTGGAGTAATTTCTAGTATCATATTTCATGAAATTATAAATAACCCTTGAAGCATAAACAGTGTCCAACCCGAAACCTCACATTAGTAGGGAACGTGTCTCGATTTGTTCAATGATCAAACCGAACCTGACAACCAGAAATGGATTCCATGAGCCAATAAAAAGTAAAAACGCAAGCACGAGTTCTTTTTGTATATCCAGTTCCTGGATTAGATTGAGGTTTCTTATTCTTTTAACGTAGTTTCCGAGCATTTCAGCAGAAAGATATCTTTGAATTTTATCTTCACTAAAACTTTTCGATTCTCGCTCTACCAAAGCTAACAGATAGGATTCTGATGACCAACCAGTTTTCTTGGAGACAACCCATTGCTATGAGCTTCCGAGCTGAAACAGACTTGAAATCAGGGCGTTGAATGTGGTGACAGACATTGGGTTTTTGAGTAATAAGTAATGGCATTAAGAAAAGGAACGCTTTTGGTACTGCTGGGATGTTTAATATCAACATGATTACGGCTACTTAACATATTATTACCCAAATACGCAATCCGGCTTTAGTTGTGAACATTGTTAACGGGAGGATTACACAAAGCATAAAGGAGTAGAATGGAAGAATAAGCTTTTGATATATGCTGTGAAACCAATGACACCAGTGCATAGGACCCAAATGCCATCTTTGTTGTTTCTTGCGAACTTTAACGTCCTTATAATAAACAAATTTCCATCCGTGTAAATAGGCACGAACCGCAAAGTCCATATTCAACTTTCGAGCCAGCCGCTAGATTCTTCTAATATTCCAAAATCCAGCAGCCCCGTTGATCAAAAAGAAGCCGAGAAAATGGTTCTTCACTTGCTGTTTGACCTCAAATGAAAGCACAAATTTATGTTTTGCAGTCCTCTATGTAAACTCTTGTCTTTGTTCACAAAAGACCACCTCGCTTAAACCCGACCCACATCTGAATTTATAAAACTCACTAAAACTTGGGTTGGGAACAGGTCGAACGGATACTTTTTAAACCATTTCTATCAATATTTTACCTATTTGACCGGTTTGATGGGGTTAGTAACGGGTCAAGACAAGTAATTTTATAATTGCTCAAAACGGGTTGGGTTGAGTTGAGTTATAAAATCTTTTTGTCAATATATTATTTAATGATTTAAATGTTGAATATGATTACAAAAACGACATTTGAACAAAAATCTAAAATAAACGATTTAGGAGGTTTTATGTTTTGAGACACATTTAAACCCGTTCTATATTCTTTTTTCAAAGTTTTCATTTGACTAGTTTGAGGTAAAAGATTACTAAAACCGACACATTTACATAAGTAAATGGTCGTTTTTCTAATAGTCCTTGTAATTAAAAGACATAAGAGTATTATTTGATTTGAATGATGATAGAAAACCTTTGGGGATATGAAAGAACTAAACTTTTATCATTAATTTGTTCACGCATTTCCAACGAAATGGTCATAAGTGTAGATAAACAAACGAGACCGCAATGTGTAAGTGGAACCGCGGTGTAACATATGACTCTATTAAATGATGTTTTGTGATAGGCTATATGTCACGGTTCGTTTTGGGTCTAACTAAAGGAGTTATATTTTGAGAGTTGTCACGAAGAACTAGCGTTAGACTAGAATCTAGTTGTAGCTAGAACTTGTTCGTATGTGGATACCATTAGGCAACATTGCGTTCATCTCGTTATTCGCATATATCATATCCAAATCTATTGAGGTTGAATTCTTGAAACTCGATCCCGTGTTAGTATTATTCTTAAGATACATTCTCACCATCATTGTCAATTGTTCGGTGTTGATTGTGCATAATGTATGGTACAACCTACAAAAGGGTGTTGCAAATCTAGAATTCGACATGGTTACTAAAACTCGGGCTCGAAACACGATTGATTGAGCTTTAAATTTCAAGATCGAACTTCACTCGGTTACTAAAACTCGCGTTCGATTAAATTTACATTTTTACCTTAAACTCAATAAATAATCGTTATATTAACTCGTTTCGTATACATATTACCTTATATGATAATTATAATTTAGTAATGTAAAAAAAATGGTATCTTGGCAAGCACCCTCTGAGCATGTGTACCATATTGGTACCCGTCCGTCCCACCCACAAGAGACATCAACGCCGGGTAAATCACCTGATCACAAATCCCCACTGCGTTTGGGGTCGAACCCCCGACCTCAATTGGGACACCTGTAGGTCCTGGGTAATTTAGTAATGTATATAAAGGTTAGAAATGTAATTTAACTTAAATCTTCGCAACTCCTAAACTCAATTTATAGGACTATGTTTAAGATATCAAAACGTATAATTATATTGTATATTAATAATAGTAATAATCTCTTTTTCTAAATAACCTCATATGCACGTAAATCAATATTATACTTCTATTATACGTGTCTTAATTTGTTATCCATAAAACCGAAAGCTATAAAAATAAAAATCAGGCCTACTACATGTTAATGTTATTATAAAGGCCCAGATAATAACCGACCCAATAACCCATATGAAGCTAGGGTTTCACTATAAACATTACCCAACACCTCACAATAAAAAAAAAGGCTCCCAATTCCGCCGCATTTCTTCACTCAACCCATCGGAACCCTAGAATCCCGCCGTCGTCAAAATGAGAGCTAAGGTAATTCATCTATTCATTAACACGTAATATTTTTTCGTATTTTTAATTTCATTATCGTTTATGTTAAATTTAGCAATAGTTTATGTAATTTACTTTATGTTTAATGTATAATTTTATATCATGTATTATATAATTGTAATTAAAATGCGATGTTTAGTTTATGAGTATGTTTATGTATATTTCTGTTATTTTTTAGAGTAATTTAGATATAATTTCATGATTTTTCATCTGTTTATTTTAATTTTATGATATTTAATCAATTATATTTTAATTTCATGATTTTTTAATCAATTAATTTAATTTGAATTTCATCATTTTTAGTCAATTTATTATGAATGATTTTAATCAATTTATTTTTAGTTTCATGATTTTAATCAATTTATTTTTAATTTCATGATTTTAATCAATTTATTTTTAAATTTCGTTATTTTAATCAATTTATTTTAATTATATTATTTATAATCATTTTCTCTTTATATTTATATGATTGTTATTCAATTGACTGTGATTTTGATTGTGTTTTATTTTGTTTAATTTGTGTGTTGTAGTGGAAGAAGAAGAGAATGAGGAGGTTGAAGAGGAAGCGCCGAAAGATGAGACAGCGATCTAAGTAGATCTCCTGTTGATGCTGTTTTGATCAATCGGCTTATCCTGCGTTGTCGGTTTACTGTTTTTAGTTGTTATGGTATTAGTACTTTTGTGGTGATACATTTTGTTTTTCAGTTTTGTTTAAAACCTTATTATGTTTTCGAGACGGTTTGCTGATTTTATCAGTTTTCTATCTAATGAATTACTGCAGTTTTATCTATTTGATTTTGAAATTATCTACGTTTCCGTGGTTTGTGATTATATTTTAGCTTATTTTGTTTTTTTGATATGCTTAGGAGCTTTTGATCAATTCTAAATAGAGCTAGTGCTGCATAGCCTTTGATATATGGTTTTTGAGTTTCCGCTTGTTATTGTTAATGCAACCGCATTTGGTGTTAGAACTAACATACATTGTATTCTGTTAATATGTTTTGGAGATGATTTGCTGATTTTATCATAGCTTGTTAGTTATAAGTTACGTAATCTTAAAACGCTTTAGGTTATTAGTTATTATGGCCTATTTCTACGAAACTGTTACAAGTCGTTTGTTATGGCATATTTTATAGTCGTAAACGAGCTACATTCTATAGAATAAATTTATTTTATCAAATAAGATGGTTTTCAGAAGGAATGAGAGCGAGTATTCGTGTTGCTGATAGGTGCGTTTTGACAGTTTTTGGCCACCTGTTTGCTAGATTAAACGCAATGTGATACAAAAAGCTATGCTAAATGCTAATCGACATTGTCCATGGGTGTGTCCCTAGACAAGTTATACCAAATATTGGTAATGCCGCGTTTAACGTAAGCAAATTTTATGTTATATTATCGAAAGCTGCTACACTTCTCTATTGCATAAACCATAAAAAGCCTTCAAACAAAACCAACATTCTTAACGTTAAAAGAAATGACGATAAATTATTGAGGATTAGGTGGACGACTATTAGCCGAGCAGACTCTCGAACCCCATTCCAGAAGCTCCTTACTCGTGTCATCCTTGTGAACGAAAACTTCTATGAAGCACAAATGATCCTCTTTCTCTGTCGTTGCCGTTGTTATTGCTTCTGCTAGCTCCTCTTCACAGTTTACCTGTTAAGTTCCATTCGTTAGTTATGCCAAAATATATAAAGTTAATGTTGATTGTTGATTAAGGTTTTCTATTAGTACCTTTGCAGTCCACAATTTGCCGTCACCATTATTGAAGGCTTCCACGACACCAGTGTAGTTCCAGTTCTTGATCACATTATAAGGCCCGTCATGGATCTCAACTTCGATGGTGTAGCCTCCATTGTTTATCAGGAATAGTATGCTCCTTTGCTCCTGTCTTATCATTGTTGTTACATCTTGTGCTGTTACCTGCATTTGCCGATAGAGGTGATGATTTCGATCCAATTAATGAGTCAATTTGGGTTGGGTTTTATCTCTAGCGGGTCAACTCAGCTCGTTTTGACGATTATTTATTTTGACATGTTACTCAATCTGTTAATTGTGCCACGTCTATGAAAAGTTAAAAACCGACTTTTGTTGTATGGTATGAGGTTTTACCTGGAAACTGCCATCACCGATACAAGCAATGACCCTTTTCTCGGGAATAGACTGAGCATAGCCAAGTAGTGCACCAACGGACCACCCGATCGAACCATACTGCATCTGGAATTCATACCTGCCATTGTAACACAAACTTCTCTCCCTCTTTATATGCAGAAATTACATTAAATGACATGAAAAGAGTTCACAAAACAAAAGTTAATAGTTATCCTACCCACATCCCTCGGGCAGCCTCAACTTCTGGCAATTAAACCACGAGTCCCCAGTTTCAGCAAGAACCGCCGTTTCCTGCGTCAGCATTTTCTGAATATGTTGAAACAGAATGTTAACACGCAACGGCTCATTAGCTTCAGGTGGATTTGGTACCCCATCAGGAACAAAGATTCGGCTGTAATTCTCATAAGACGCAGTGTTTTTAGTGATTTTTTTCGCGAGTTCTTCTAGAAAATCTTTCATTAAAACACATCCAAAAGCAGGACCATTGCCAACAACGACACGATCAGGTTGCACGATGATTGCCTTTTCTTTCTTGAGCAGTAAAGAGTAGCCAACTGAACTGTAGTCGTTGAAGATGGGTCCCGCGAATAAATAAGCATCAGCAGATTCAACAATCTCGCCACAGAATGAAGTCCCAACTGCACCCCAGTAGGTCCCAATGAAATGCTCGTGGGTTTCTGGAACCATTCCTTTACCGCCGGGCATTACAGAAAGTGCATAACCGCTAGCGTCTGCGAATTCCACAAACGCTTGTGTAGCTTTTGCTACACGGAGTTTTGGGCCGCCAACTAATACAGGCTTTACCGCGTTGTCTAGGAAGGCAGCTGCAGCCTCCACGGCTGCTTCTAACCCTGACTGGTTACTTGTGCTGTATGAATACAAAATTAACATTGGATAAAATCGATGTAGTGTATGTATGATAAAAAGTGTATTGTATAAGTGGTGATTACCGGTGAATGATTGAAAATGGGATTGGAGCCCTGCTAAAAGTAGGATGAGGAATTCCAGGCAAATTGCAACTGACACTGATGTAAACCGGCTTGCTTTCTTTTAAGGCGGTAGAAATTGCCCTATCGATTTCCTCGTGAGCATCTTCCAAATGATTAACCACCGCCTGTTACCCAAAGATGACGATTACAGTATTATCCAAAGGTGGCAAAATGTGCATATCAATATGTGCTCGGGTCATTAGTATTTCAACTGTACGAGTAAATTACATAAATTCTTTATGTGATATATACCAGATTATGGTTTCGTGTAACACTGAAGTTGGAGACGAAAACTATAATTTGGTATATATCACGAGACCATAAATGTAACTAGTGTAATAAACAAACATTTGGGACGAGAATGATAATTTGACCCGTTAAATAAGACATAAAATAAATCCATTCATTCATGAGTAAACGGGTCGAATATGTAATAGTACCTGGTAGCAAGTAACAGTCTGGAAACACCTCAACTCCTGGCTAAAATCCGGTATCCCAATAGTATGATGCAGAATCCGATTCGTTCCAAAATCATTCGAGTTCGGGCCACCAACAATACAAATAACAGGCAAATTCTCACTATAAGCACCTGCGATAGCATTAATAACACTCAACCCACCAACAGTAAACGTAACCACACAAGCAGCAGCACCACGAGACCTCGCATATCCATCAGCAGCATATCCCGCATTAAGCTCGTTACAACACCCGACATTCTTTAACCGAGGCTCAGCAATGAGGTGATCAAGAAGCGTGAGGTTGAAGTCACCAGGGACAGTGAAAATGTCGGTAATGCCAATCTCGACTAGACGTCGAGCAAGATGGCAACCGAGGGTGGCTTCCTTGTTACCGAGGATGGAACCGGGCTCTCCTCCTTCTGCTCCTTCCATTTTTCGGAGAAATGTGGGATCGAAATGAGAATAAGGTGAAGAGGAAATGAAGGTGTTTATAATGGTGAATGAGTGTAGTGAGATTCGATATTATAGGATTGGTTTGAGGTTGTGGTTTCTTGTTGAACAAGGTTGTTCCAATTAATGCGGATTATGTTTTGTTTGCTCAACAAGTTACTAAGTTAACTCACTTTTATTAATTTGTGACTTTCTGTCCTCTAATCTTATTCGTATTACGAAACTCACCCCTCCAGAAAAAACCCGAATTTCGTTTTTTGAAGTTTTGGTTTCCGTTTTGATAATGACACCCATGGCGGTGTCGGAATGGAGGCAAAGTAGGCCGTCGTCAACACTACAATTATATCATAACATGCCTATGTGTGAAGTTGAGGTTGTGGTTTCTTAACATGTCAGGTCGTTTATGTCGTTTATGTACCATCTAAGATAAACGACCTGATAGTTACCCTACGCAACCCAACCCAACCCGTCTTACTTGTACATTTTACTATTTTAGCCTCACTCATATATCGTCTGACAACTATTTTAACTCGAATAAAACTATATATAAGTAACAAAACAACATCCATTTGACTAAATATAGTTTAATTCCATGTACATTTTATCTTTCTATGATATCTTATCTTAACATTTACACTTAACTTAACCATACGTATACCGTATACGTTCGAATCTACTTTACTGTCTTTATTACTCGAATTCTCGAGCGTTTTCAACATCAAACATAGTAAATCATACCAACTTCTAGCAAAGATGTATGAGGCACATTCAAAACGACATCCGTTCCCCTGCAGTTTCTGCTTAAAAACGAGTACACGACATCAATAGCGAACTTTGCAAATACTGATGATGATTTTTTGGCCTTTGCATACGAATGCCCGAGTATATAAGCCATCCCAGATTCTCGAGCTTTAAGTAAGTATAGAGTTTCATCTTTTAGACTTGGGTGAGTTTCCAAACATCCTGAAAAGGACTCCTCGATTTCCTTTAACGATTGCACCATTTTCTCTTCATAATCAGGAAGCGTAAAAACATGTTCCAAAACATTCTCATTCTCGTCAAGATTCTCACTCTCGGTATCTCCAAATTCGTCTTTTTGGTTCCTGTCCATTTCAATGTATTCCGCTAGTGCTGATACTAATCGGTTTTCAAAATTGTAGTTTTCATGAGGGATGTCTTTGTAACCATATCTAACGATGCATCGAAACATATGATATTCTCGTGGGCCAACCCGGCCCACGAGCATCCGTTCCTCGGCTCTAACATACGGGACTTGAACGGATTTTACACAAACGAAAACCAAAACTTGATGGAAAGCCGGTAAGTTAGTAACGAAATGACCAAATATTGCCGGGATTCCAACAGCTAGATTTGTGTAAACAAGCCCGATTCCTGGGACGCGAACCATACCAAGGCTTGGGCCTAATGCTAATATTCTGTTCATTGAGACTTTGTTTTCTAAGTCGAACTCATGTTTCTTTAACTTCCCATAATTCCATACGAACATTATTAACATGAAGGTTAATGAGAGGAGTAGAGGGATCCATCCGCCTTCTGGAACTTTAAATAAGGCGGCCGAGAGATAAAGAAGCTCTATAGACCCGAAAAGAACAAGAAATGCAGCAGCCGTTAAAATCTGTTGCTTCCACACGATAATCATTACCATTGTCATTAAACAAGTGGTTACAAACATAACTGTAGTCACTGCCAGCCCTACACCGACAAAACTAGAAACTGTTAATCGTTCTGTTCCAAGTTTGACTTTTGAGGTCAAATAGACTATTTTTAAAACTTTCGTTTACTACAAAAGTGTGAAATGTTTTACATTAATTTAACATGTACATAAAACTTTATACAAAACACTTCAAAAGTAGCCATTTTTATGACTATATTGAGAGAAGATGCAATACGAAGATACAAATTCACAAGTCTATGTTTGACCTCAAAAGTCAAAGAGCAAGGTAGAGTTTACTAAAGTGAAAAGATGAATACCGTAGGCATGCCCTATCATGTTTGTGTCTCGTAAGCCGATTGTGACAGCTAAACACAAGCTTAACAGCATCCAATTTACCTCCGGAATGTAAACCTGCCCATATATTTTTTTCGAAGTATGAACGATTTTCACATGAGGAAAACAATTCAACGCACAACATTGACTTATAATCGAAAAAGTGGCTGAAATTGCAGCTTGGCTTCCTACCACTGCTGCAAATGTCGCCACTATAAAAACCGGCCAAAACACAGCTTCTACACAAAAAGAGAAAAAAAAAACCAATAAAATTCTGAAAATTTCAGAAAAAAGGCTTTCGGTTTAGTTCTTGCCTGGAATTGCTTTATAAAAACTTCTCTGGATATCTTCATGGTGTCTGGATAAAAATGCAGCTTCACCCAAATACGCGAGAACCAAACACGGATAGACAAGAAACGTGAATGCTATTTTAACGGATAACGATGAAAAATGGCCCAAGTCGGCAAACATGGTTTCCACACCAGTGATTGAGAGCACAACTCCTCCCAAAGATAGCCAACCTTCACGACCAGTCCTTTTTAGTAATTTTACCATGTAAATAGGCGAAAGAGCGTGGAATATTTGCGGGTTCCATTGAATTATGTTATATATTCCGATTCCAGCTATTGATAGCAGCCATGCTGTAACGACTGGAGCAAACAAGAAAGCAACTCGGTGTGTTCCGTGATGTTGGATGGAAAAAAGGCCGATTAATAGAACACATGAGATCGCAACTACGTAATCTGGACAAAAAATGTGAAGGAATTTAGCATTAAAATGAAAGAAAAAAAAATGAGAATCCATTATCGGACAAAGTTGACTTACTTTCGTGAAGACCTGTAACTTTGATTCTAACACCCGAAACTGCTGAAAGAACTGTAAGCGAAGAACTTGAATATTTTAGAAAGTTGTAAGTTAAAGAGCAGAATCTTGATATAAGTTAGATGTGGCAAGATGGGTGGGTTGGTTAACGGGTCAAAACGAGTCAATGATTATGAAAACAATATTGTTACAGAATAAATTTAAAGCAGACTTTGGACGGCTTTCAACCCGTTTGACCCATTCCACTTTTAGTTAAAAAAATTATTTGACCCGTTAAAGATAAAACATAACCCAAATCGACCCATTCATAAGTTTATTGCCAAAGTTTCTACTTGAATATAACGCCTTTACCCGATATCGCAGGAGTGAAGACACCATCACCAATGGTCATACAAGTTCCAAGAAGAACGAAAATCAAAAGCCCTTTTCGGAACTTTGTGTGCTTTTCAAAGAAAGATTTCAAAGCAAAACTTTGCCAGGTTTCTGCAGTTTTTTCAACACCATATGCAGATAACTTCTCATCGGTTTCTTGTTGATTAGGAAGCATACTAAGCTTGGCATGCCGACATAATAAGGAATACAATGCAAAGGTTCCACCTTTAACATAAAACGAAAAAGTCAAAAAGATTACTAACGGTTTTGTGTATTTACAAAACAAACAGCTAAGGGGTGTTTGGATATACCTTCACCATTGTCATCAGCTGACATAACAATGAAGACGTATTTAAGGAGAGCGATTAGAGTAAAAGTCCAAAAGATAAAGGAAAGAACACCGTAAATTTCTTCATCGTCTTCATGAAGGCTAAGTTTTCCCGAGAATGTGGTTTTGTAAACATATAGAGGGGAGGTACTTAAATCCCCGTAAACGACTCCAAGACTTTGATAAGCCAAACTCAGCACCGCTGTACATGACGCCTTATTTAATTTCTGGTTCAATTCAATCATACCTGATTAGCGGATTCACTAAAACAAATATAGTAATCCAAAACAAACAGATTTCATGACACTAGAAAAGTTACTATTTAAAATGCTTTTGAACATTTAAAATTTGTTTTCACCCGCTGGAAACGTGATCAAGAATACATAAAACAGGACTAAATTAGACTCTGAGCTTTAGAAATCTATCTGTAGAGTATGTAACAGTCATATCTAGTCAAGACCCGTTGCGGTTTATACTCAAAAAGATCAAAAAGAAGCGTAGCGTATACTAAAGTTTCAATCTTTACAAGGTTTCTTGAATCTTGACAACTCAATTGCGAAAAAAATAAAAATACTAGTTTTTGAAAGCAATATTGATAAAAAAAAACACACCAAGTTTTAGGAAATCCTTTGTAAGTTTGTGTAAAATCCAAATCTAATCAACATCCATACCATTACCAATTCACACTCAAAAACAACCAAAATAAGCCAAATAAACACAAAATTTGCCGAATTTGCTACGCATTCTTAAAATAACTGCTATCCATGAAAAAAACATCTTAAAATCAAAGAAATTTGTCACAAAATCATATATATGAGGAAAATGCATCTTTTTATTAGGAAAATTCATAAATAACAGTTTCTTCACATTATGTAATATTACTAATAAGTAAAAAATATAACACTTTTTCATTGCCATTAACACTAAAAATTATATAAAATAAGCTTATAAAAAATCACAACATTCAACATTTGAAGTTTAAGAACCCACAAATGAACCAAAGGGCTTATAGCCTGACAGTATGACCAAGGAGTTGAAGTCGGTGAGAATCGAAACTCAAACAAAACAAAACAAGTCTTACAAATGAGAGATACCTGGTTTTGAAGGCCATATTCTTGGGATTCAAAAGAAGGTTTTTGATGAAACATTTGTGAGTTGAAGTAGTAGGAGAAAAGAGGTTGAAATGAGTAAAAGAGTGAGGAGGAAGTTAAAATAGGAATTGCCAAAAGAATGTAGTCAATACTAATACTCATGCATACACACACTCTTTTTTTTTTTTTTCCTCTTTTTAACTGTAATGTTAGTGATTCGGGGCTACAGTGACATTCAATTGGGCAATATGCGACCTACAAACCTTACACCAAAGTTAGTTATCACCTAATATACACACCCTCTTTTTAACTATCTTTTTTACATACTCATTTCTTTAGTATTTACCCCCTTTTTTCTTGGATCAATAATACTTACATCACCAAATAACTAATATGGGTAAATTATATCATGAGTTAAAGATGGAAGAAATCGAATCTAAGTCTTATTTCAAACTTCGTTAACTTTTTCTTTCTATAAAAATATTGATAATCGACAACCTTGACTGGCTCACACGTCCCTCTTTTAAGATAATAATATTCTGATGGTGATGATGAGCTTAACTCCATACCAACTCAACGCTCGCTATAAATTACAAAAACTTTTCAATACGTTGGTTATATCAAAATAAAGTTTTACTTTTAGCTAAACGAAACTCTTACAAGATGTTAGAAACCAAAAAAGAAAACTAATCACACTTATATTGTTGAAACAACGATTTACATTTTCAAAACTTACAAATATATAGTTACTAGTAATATCGAAAAATGATAATTTAAAGTGATGTGGTTAATATGGTGAAGAATTACATGTGCATCGAGGTATATATAAATTGACATTTATGGAATTAAACACAAGACGTGATTGTGGCCTACTTCAATCATACCTACTAATTCTATCATGTGAAGTTAAATGAAATATGAATTTTGGACCTCTTTAGAATCATTTCTACTTGAAATAACATTATAATTATAATAATTGTTTTGTATTCATTTGTGGTTGCAAATTAAAGTTTACTATCGATTTAAAAATGTGATCGATGTTTATAATGATATACTTAAGATTTAAGAAGTTAATTTAGTCTTATCCACTGGTAGAAGGTTGTTCTCCCCTATGTCACTGTGGCCCCGAATCACTAAAATTGTCGTTCAAAAATAAAAAAAAAATTATTGTCTATTTTTCTTAATTTTCATTTTAGCTTTAAATATTTCGGTGTATTTATATTTCAAAAGGAATTGATATCTTTTATGAATGAGAAAAATATGTAAGGTAGAATATTTCATTAATTGTACACATTTTTTTCATCGTTTAGTTGTTTGAAAATAATTTTATTGAAACCGAAAAAGTAAACATTAGTGAAAATTAATATTTCTTTATAGAATCTTATGATTTTCTATACATTGTCATTGCAGGTATTGACAGATCCAAGAAATAGGAGTACGATTTGTTTAATGTTTAAGATTCTTAAGTTTGAAAACATCATAGGAAAAGTGGAGTAAGTCATAAGCTTTACTAAAGAAATACTTTTAAAAGGTTTTTCATGAATTATTAGAAGATACGTTTAGGTATATGACGTTAGAAAATATTGATTATCGATATAGTAAAGGCAAACATAAAATGTAAACATAATCCATATTTTATTAAGAAAAAATCACAAATTTAATCATTTGATATTTTGAAATTTTGAAAATAATCATTAAATTTGTTACAATTTTCTCGGATTACTTTTGTCTTTTACTTCCTAGCGTGAGAACGAATTTTTTTGAAATAAGTTGTTTATGTTAAGCTATGTCTTCGCGCCTATTACTTGCGGCAAACTTTCAAAGTTGTAGTTAAAATTTGACAATAAATATAAGACATACATAGTATAAAACAACCATTTAATTCATAAACATTCGTCTAATCTTCTTTCTTGCATGTTCATAGCCCCTAGTCTAGTTCTTGCTTGCTATAACATGACCACAAAATTATGCCCAGAAATGCAACTACCGTATATTATAAATAGACCTCCAAGCTTTTGGTTTTAGCAATTAGACCCTTTATTCCTTTTCCTTGACCCCAATTTTCCCATAATATTTATACATAAACTCCATTACACACATAATAAAGATTTTATTAGTCATAGAGTCCTTAGATGAGTTTTAAATCTATAAAAAGTCCTTTAAAAACGGTAAATATTAGAAAAATGATAGGTGTAACAACCTATCTTAATAGTATATTACAAGAATCTTTAATATATAATAAAATAAGGGTCTTAAATGCCATATCACAAGGTAATGTTCCTTAGATGGGTTAACTTCTTTGATGTCAGCCGTTAGATCAGATTGATAATGTTATAAAAGATTATTTTCATTTTACACTCTTTTACAAGACATAATTACATTCTCTCTTTCATTTCATCTCTACTAAAATAAAAAACATGATTATAATTTATCTATAGAATCGTTCAATTTGGACTATGATTTACCTTATTATTTTTCCAAAATCTCCTAATACAAAATATCAAAACATGTGTATAAAAATAAATGTGTTATATGTTATTATGATTATAAACAACATGTGTATAAATGTAAAAGTATATATATGTATTATACGTATTAAATTATTTTCTCAAAATAAATTAAAATCTACATAAACATAAAATTTAAGATTCAATTTTCTCTTTTACACTATCGCGGGACAATAATCTAATAAATATGTATAAGAAGAATACTTTACCTATAATATTTCAGAAAGTTTAAGACTAATAATTTTTCTTTCATAAAATAGAATGTCTTTATTGTTTACAAAGTGTGTATATTAAACATTACAAATGTTTAGCACTTTTGTGTTACATTAACCAGTAATGTTTATCAAATTACTTCTTAATCGTAAATGACAGCGAAGAGAACGATGAAGAGATTTGTTAAAATAGAAGTAGATGATGTAAAACTTCTTTAACATCTATCCAAAATTAACAAATATCCATGTCCCATTTATATGATGTGTTTTTCAGACGACACGATGCATGTCTTATGATTTAAAAGAAAAAGACGAGGTCAATTGAGTTAACATTAGATTGTCGGAAAAGAAAGAAAAGAATTGTTTTTCTTAGTAGAGAGAGAATTTGTGAGTTAAAACATAAGAACAATAATAAATGTGAAGGACCATATTTTATTTTGTATCCTTTCTAGATCTAATAATTGTATATGGTTTTTATTGTATAGTTTTGATCATATAAATTGGAATTTTTCTTAAATTAAGATCATTTGAATTATAAAACTGGTAGTTCTACATCTTCTTCAATAATTGGTCCTCAAATGTAAATATTATTATAAAATATCTTTTCGTATTCAACAAGTACTTTGTTTGCGCGTTGCTGCAGTTTTAATAACATTCTTAGTTTTTTTTATTTCGAGCGGCGAAACCAATAATTTTTATCAAAAGAAGTATGCTATTTATTATTAAAACAACATATAAAACATATATTAGAGAGCCTCGTTATATATTTTTTCTTTAAAGTTGGGTTGTAGTTAAAAGTTTTTATATAAATAAAGCTTATTAAAGATCGTCTACGTCACTCATTATTTTTATTGAGGGGAAAAAAATAGACTTGATCCACTCATCTAAACGTTACCATAGATTCTTTGAAAGAAATCACAAGTAGAATTATTTGAAATTCATATGAATGTGGTTTTAAATTATATTTACTTATCCTACCGATATTTATAGATTGAAGATACAAAGTTAAGGACAAGTAAACAATTAAGTGGACCTAGACTATTTTAGTTTAGTCGCACCTAGGTTAAGAATGTGTCAATCTTGAAAATATACTCATGAGACTTAATTATCTTGTCTAAGTTCTAAAAAGGTTTTTTTGATCACAAAACCGGTTTTTAGTATTGTAAAATCGAGAACAATGATTTAAGTCCATTTTGTTTCATATTGCTAATCGCTAAGAATGAACATTTGGCCTTAGTATCTTACAATCTCATCATTGTTTATCAACTTTTTTCTTGTGGGAAGAGTTGTTAATTTTTGCTAAACCCTATTGTTTTCGCTTTCTGTATAAGGGCTTATGATTTTGTTTTATTGTCTGATTTGTCTAATAATTAATATATAAAAAGACTAAAAATCCCATGGATATTTTATTTTTTCTCTCCTTTGTACTCTTTTGAAAGTTGAACAATTATAACTAAAGACAAATAAAATAATTGATCGAAGGGGGACCTTTTACCATATAAACATCTAGTATAATTCACCCTCCAATTTGGGGGAAAAGATTTTGAAATTTCAAACTATAAATATTAGTATCTTGAAATATTCCAAATATTTCAAGTAAAAAGCTTAAATTATTTTAAGAATTTTGATCACAACAGTCTTATAGGTTGTTGTTTAAAATAGTAGACATACATTACGTTATTTTATAGTTGAAAACCGGCCCCTACATTTGTGAAAATTACCTTCTATTTTTACGGATTACAACTTTCAAACCACTGTCTTTGTAATTTAACCACAACCTATAAAACCGTTTTTATCAAAACTTTTATTTTAAAGTATATGGAATTTATATCCGAAATATTCAATCCATTATAACAATCTCCTTTTTCTTTTCTTTTTTGGTTAAAAGGGCACTAATGTAGGCATTTTTTTGGATTTGAGAAAATTACCTGATGTATTGTATTTATAGTGTAAGAAAAATGTTCTAAGGTTGTGTGGGTTAAAATCGTCAGAATATAACCTACTCTCCTCAAATGTTTATTTTATATGATGAACTTTTTTTTGTTAATTTGGGCACCTAAACTCTTTAAACCGGCTAATCAACTACCTAAACTTTTTTTAAACCAGTTAAAAAACTCATAAATTCAAACACCAAATTAATTAAACAATTTCATTGTTTTTACACAAAATATTGACTTCAACTATAAACATGAAAGTCAACTAACATAAATTCTCTTGATTCTGATCAGAGAATATCATTTTGATTAAAAGAATTGCTTAACCGCATGTCCGCATGTAATATAATATTACTCGATAATAAATTCTAACATATCAATTTGTTTTTAACATTATATAAGATTTATGAGTATAAAAAAATCAACAAATCAAGGTTTATATGATTCGGTGTTATAATGTTAATTTTCTTCATCATATTATCTTAATCATTAGATATCGGGTGTATCGAAAAGTTCAATTGTGATAAATGAATATGAATTGATAGAGTTTGATGGAAATGAGTTTCGGTTTGAATTTTTAGATCCGAATTTGGGTTTATCATAGTTGCATTAATTTGAAGATCAATTAAAGAATTCCATTAGCTTCGTATGATGATTTGCAAGTAATCTAAGTATTGAGAGTGAGCGTAGGTTGATTGAAAGGTAAAGTTAAAGTTCTAGGTGGTTCTCAGTTTTTTTCTTTTAAACAAATTCGTTCTAAAGTGGACTTCTAGTGATTTGGTGTTATGTTTGATAATATAAGAACCTTTAGATTACATATTGTAATGTGTGTGTGATTCATTTTTTGCCAGATTTTGGTTTTCTTCTCCGCTAAGTTGCAAGAACTTTGGTAGGTATCCAAATATACAAAAAAAAAAAAAAAAAAATCTATTACATAAAATGAACATTTCGGTAAAGTTGGTTATGTTTTGGCGACTTTAATCCAAAAAGTAAATGGTTGAATATAGGTAAACGGGTCGGGTTTAGTGAGTTTACTTGAATAACCGGCTACAAACAGGTAGCCGGTAAAATTGGTGTTGAAGAATAACGTTTCAATAAGTACGTTAATCATTTTAAAGATTTCAAAAAGTTTATGTACCCAATGAATAAAAAAAAAAGTTCATTAAATAAAATGAACATTCGAGAAAAGTAAGTTATGTTCTGACAACTTCAACCAAAGGTTGTGTAGTAGTAAAAGTTAGACCACTACTAATGGTTTCATTAGTTGGACCGTCAGTTGCTCCACCATTGGTATCGACTCCGTCAGTTGCCAAATTTTTTTGTTTCGTTGGTTTGGAGAAGAAAAACTGAGGGAGAGGTGTTTGTATTTATGTGGGCCCCACTAATTAAAAAATGTTTTTATTTTTATTATTTTTATTATTTTTAAATCAATCTTATATATATACATACCTACATACACACTTTTTATTCAAAGCTACAACATATATCTACATACATTTTATACATTTAATTCAAATACAACACAAAACAATCACAAATCACATAAAAATTGATTCCGACTCCAATATCGAAGATTACATGACGTTACAACTTGTTTAGATCGGGTCCTAATGACAAGTTTCGTTAATGCGACTGGAATTTTTTTTCATTGTAATGTTTGTTTTTTATTTTTAATAAATGTTCATTTTTAATAAATATGTTGTTTTTATTTATTGAATTTGTATTTAAAAAGAAAATGTATGTGGGGTCCAGAAAAACTGACTGACAGGTTACTGTTGACAGTGTTGGTATTTGAACACGTCAAATAAAATGTGTGTCTATAAATATGTGAGCCTACGAGGTTGCATACATTGACATTTACACATGACTATACGTTTATATATTTATTATATATTACTTAATATGTTAAGTGTAATATTTAATAAAAGGAGGATGTATTATGTAATTATGGAGGTTTCCTAATTATAATACAACTTGTACTCTAAGGTATTGCTTTGTTATATAAGATTCAAAGTTTATTATTCATGATCCCATAATCGATTTTGGGGTTCTTAAACCCAAAGCAACTTCCTCCTCGTTCCTAGCCAATCGATTCATCAAACCCAAAGAGGGTTTCAATTTGTTTGAGGTTCGAGCTAGAGGGTTTCAACACCTAGGAGGTGAGTTGCGAATACAAGGTTTAAAGCAAGCAAGTTACTAGAAGTTATACAAAGGTTGTGGGAGATAGACAAGAGTTGTAGAATCAGTATACGTGTACTAGTATACAAGTCTGTTGCTAAAGAAGGTGTCATGTACAAATCTGTAGAAGGATTTCACTATAAATCCTAACGTGGTAAATCAACAACAAAAGTATATTTCTTAACTTGGTTAATATATATGTGTTTGATTCTAATTGCTTCCGCTGCATGTTATTTGACAATCTGATTAGATATATACCTATAGACAGTGATTTAGTCAGTTTGGTGTCAGTTGACGTGATGCTGAGTTCGCATCAACTGCCCATGTCAGTTTGGACAACGGTTAGGAGAGGTCTTTTTTTTTTAGCCGACAGTAACATAATTCTTCCAAATGGTTCAAAACAAAGGCTACGTGATTCAATCGTTAAGAACTATTAACACCATATTTGTTATACGTTGAAAGATTAGTGACTGGTCGATAGGTTAAAATAAATACATATGGAGATTGGTAAATGGCTAACTCAATGCTAGATGAGTAGCGAAATGAGTAACAAATTCGTTGTAAATCTAAATGGTTTATTAATTCTTTGTAAATCTAACAAACTATTTACAATAAACTGGTCAAATAGGTCAAAATAAAAAATATATTTGGGTTCACACATGTAACGTTAGATCAAAGTTCTCTATGTATTTTTGTTAAATTGTCATATGTACAAACACTAGGGCTTATCCTAAGTTGTTATAGCATGTTATCTATTTGTGGGAGGTCTCGGGTTCGGGGCTCTCTCAGGGTGGGTAATTTACAGACACAAGTCTTTTGCATGATGAGATTGGTTGATATACAAATATATATAAGAGGCTAAGAGACACCTCCAATAAACCTTTTTTTTTTAGTCTTTAGTTAAGTTGATACAATAATTTTTGTATTGGAAATCAAGTGGTTATGAATTAAGGACGAGTTTAAAGTTTAAACAATAATATATATCTTTGTTTGTTTGATATTGACTTTAAAGAAAGAATTGATGTTAGATATAAATAGATATGAAAAATGGGGTCACATGCAAAAGGAAAAGTGACAAACATTTTCATAGGTTTGATCATCTTACCAAAAGTCGTATGCTTTTAGTACAATGGTCCCGATATATTGTTCGTAATTAAACTAGGCAATCCCTCCAAACCCTCAATTAAGTACCGGGACCGGACCGGGTTTCGACATTGAATGATATGACAATTTGACAATGACGGATATTTGGATCAATGTATATGTAGTTTATGATTTGGTGTAATGAATAATTCAACTATTAGAAGTATAAGTACACTTGACCGAAAAAAAACATTGTTTATATGTTACATGTCATTTAGTTTGTTTTCATATAAAATGAACTTGTTAGCTAGGTTTAGAAAACTCTTAAAATTCAGGTAATTTTTTAGATTTATCTAAAAAATTTAAACCTTCAAACAAATACATCCTTAATGATTGATGTACTTTTGTTACACCGATTGGGCATAACTCAAGCATTACCACCACCACAAAAGCCAAGATCCTATATGTGATTGAAAATGTCAGTGGCCGTGGTCTTCTGTGTCCCAATAATTTATGAACAAGTGTTGAGTTTCTTGTGAGTGAGACAGACACGTACATTGAAATATGTACGGAGGTCAGATATTTCTTCCAATCTAACCCCGATGTACTTTGGTTATTTGAAAATTGACTAATAAAATGCTTGAGTATGTAAGTATTAAAGAAAGCTTAAGATGGGATATTCTTTCCTTGATAACACCTTAATATAAATGTATTGCCAGGCCTTAAAAAGTGTATGCAAGTTGTGAATGTGGGTAAATGGAAGGCGCAATATGGCCCATTGATGGTTCACTTAGTGCATCCCTTGAAGTAGCCTTCATGTTTCGCATGGCCTCATTTGACTATGGTTCGAACCGATATAACAGTTTACTTAAGGTTTGCACATATGGACGTCATAGTCGTCTCGTTGATAAGTGGTCTGGGTATTGCACTAGAGTAAAGTGTGAGGAGAAAAGTCTGATGGAGTGGTCTAAAACATGGATAACGAAGAATGATAGAACTTCTTTTCGGTATTATTTTATTATTCATCACCTATTAATAGATTACAAAAGACGTAACATTAATAAATTTAAATGGACCCAAGCCAAAATATCGGCTTGGGCCTATCGTCTAATATTTTTCGACAGTTAGAGTTGTAAAATAGATAAAGAAAAATCTAACTTGAAAATAAAACGTAATTATAAAAAATTAACATAAAAATAACAAGATAGATAAACATAAATACACTCAAATGAAATAAAATACTTGTGAGACATTTGAGATCCGACTTTGACAAATATTTGAAACATTTGAGATCTTACATTTGAGATCTTACTTTAGCAGATCTGTCGCATATTTGAGATCCTACTTGACAGAAATATGTCTTAATAAAACATACGTTCGAATTTGAGATTCGAATTTGGCAGATATGTGATTCCCTCATATTTTATTATTATTATTTTTTTCTCCTGAACCCGATGCTTGTGACGGAGCGTGATGTCGCGTCGCTTCGTCTTCTGCTGCGATTTCGATATGATTTCCTTCGGAATTTGATTACGAAAGTCAATGACACTGATATTAGGAGTTAAATCCAAACGGTTTAGGAGTTATGGCCGAAACAGTAAGCTAATACGTTAATTTTTTTTTTTTTTTTTTTTAAGTTTTGGAACCTAGTTAAGCTAGACCCATATCTACACCGATTTAGGTATAAAATAGATAAACACAAGATGAGTCCCTCTATGATTCATTCACAAGAAACCCTTATGGATCTAAACCCGCTTCTAAACCATAAGCGGGTTTCCCAGCTCATCTAAACATTATTCTCTAATAATACCCCTTTTTCTTAATGCACGTAGATCTAGAGGCAAATCCAACTGCACACAAGCTTAACAACCCAAACACAACAAATGTCTAAACCACGATAAAATGTTATATCTAATGTGACCACTTGTATGGCTTAGAGGGCACCACTAGCCCCAATGCCACATTACACTTTGAAATGTTTTATTTAACTTTAACAAGTTTATAACACTGCCACGTCATTTTTTTTATAAACCACAACTTTCTATAAATTTAGTCGTTTACTCCTATAAACTTATAAAGTTCATATTTATAAAATTCATACTTAGACCCATTTGTTTCTCTCTCATGGTTCATACACATGAACTTTTCATTCTTCCATAGACTTTCATTTTATAACTTCTTGAAATAATGCTTTAAACTTCTATAAACTCCACGTATGCTTCCACGTAGGATATGGACCTCCTTTATAAACCTCCATTACAGATGCTCTTAAGTCATACGTTTCGTTGGAGGCTAATACAGGACTTCGTCATAGACGATATCATACTCTAAAATTAAAAGGTAATAGCTCATGTGAGCACTTTTATGTGATCGTGTGTCTTCATGATTAAACTCGTATGCTTTACCATTGACTATATGTACAAGGTGCACCTCAAAATCTCAAATATTTTGAATATCGAAAGTACCATCGTTATGATGGGATCACCTCAACCATGTCTCTACCATACCCGTTTTGGTTCCAATTATCTTAACAAGATCATGTCACAGCACTACCAAATCATCTATAAACTTTAACAACACTTCCTATACCCAAGGACTTCGATGTCTAAAAGTAGGCTCTATTGGCACTTTCTCTCATTCGATACATTTTATACTTGTAAGAAACTCTCACCGTGAAGGTGAATTGCATGAACCCACGATGATCCCTGATCTGCACTTATTATACAATGACCACACTAGGGTTTTGGTTACCTAAATCATTTTTTTAAACACTGAAATTTGTCCATAATAGTTTTATAGTTAGCGACATTAAAATTTGTATGTAACAAAACATTTGTAGCTTTGCGATATTTGAAATTTGAATTAATTTAATTAATCTAATAGAGTAAGTTTTGTAAATGACAAAAATATGAATTAATGTAGTGAAATAATATTTATTTTGGCCTAATAAAATCAAATATAAATATATATACTAGTAAGTATGAAATAACCATAGTAAATTTAATATCTATAATATAAACCAAAATTGATATTGATAATTGATAACAAAACAAAAATCAAATTAAAAGTAAAACAATAAAAGAATAAAAAGTAGAATTAATTACCAGAATAATCACCTATTACTTACACTTTACAAAAATAATCACCTGATTCACCACGAATTTCTCGCAACACTTTATCTTCGCGAGAAGTACATAAAACAAAATCAGACCAATACAAATCCGACACGTCGTCGCGAAAATGAATATTAACGCGAGAAATAAATAGTGTCGCGACAACGTGTCGAATTTTTATTGGTCGGATTAAAATATATGTACTTTCGTGACGAAAAAAATGTTACGAGAAATCCGTCGCAAATTAAGTGATTATTGTTGTAATGTGTAAATAATAGGTGATTATTTTGATAATTTGCTCTAAAAAGTAATCAACATAACGCCTTTTTCTTTCTCTGTATGATTAAAATAAAAATAAAAAGAAATAGTGTACTACATTCTTTGACTTTTAAGGTCAAACCTAATTGAAGGCCATCCAAATAAAACCATTTTTCTTTTCTTATCCTATCCTATCCTATCCCCTTCATTTCCCCTCACCTAATCCCCTCCCTTACCCGGCGGCGCGTGTATGACAACCGTCACTTCCACCCTCCATTACTACCTAGTCAACCACCCAACCATAACAACCTTCGAATGGGCACCCGACAAAACATTTGGCGCCACTCCACTCTTCCTAACCTTAACCATTGTAACTTACTTGTCCCTCACGTTCACTCTCAACCATCTCCGAATCCCCACCATCAATCCCACCTTCCTCCGTTTCATCTCCACCGTCCACAACCTCATCCTCTTACTCCTCTCCCTAACCATGGCGGTCGGATGTACGCTAACAACAATATCGCAACTACCAGACAATAAGTCTGGTATATTGTCTGTTAGTTGGATATTTTGTTTCCCAGTAAAGACCCCGCCACGTGGCGGGGTCTTTTTCTGGGCATACATTTTTTACTTATCTAAACTTTTGGAATTTATTGACACGTTTTTAATTATTATTAGTAGGAGTAAAAGACGGCTGTCGTTTTTACACGTGTACCATCATTCTGTGGTTGTGGTAATGTGTTATGTTTGGCTTGAGACATCGCAGTCGTTGGTTCCTATCGCGCTTGTTACGAATGCGAGTGTTCATGTGATAATGTACGCTTATTATATGGTGTGCGCGCTTGGGTGGCGTCCGAGGTGGAAGGTTTTCGTTACGAATTGTCAGATTGTTCAGTTTGTGTTTAGTTTTGTGGTTTCGGGGTTTATGTTGTATTATCATTTTACAACTGAGTTGGGTTGTTCCGGGTTTTTTGGGTGGTGTTTTAATGCGGTTTTTAATGCTTCTCTTTTGGCGCTTTTTGTTAACTTTCATTTCAAGAATTATGATAAAAAGAAGAAACGAGTGTGATTGTTTGGTGTACACGACAAATAAGTCGATCATGATATTGTAATAATTAATGTAACATTGGCTAATTCGAGCTGAACTTTTATCAAATTCTATGTTACAAAGTTTTGAACATTAAGCGTTTCGATTTAAGTCCAATAAGTTATGCATTACACAGATGTCCTGCACTATGTGTGCATACTGCATTTTCAGTTTCAAGTAAAAGTATTATAGCATATGACAATACATCTAAAATTGTGTTGTTTAACTTACAAGTGTTTTTAGTTTGTTTATAGTTATCGTTTCTACGTTTTAGTATCGATCAGTGTTTCAATTTTTTTGAATGTTTAGCCATAAATGTTAAATGTACATAAATGTTTAGCCATATACACAGGCAGTAAAGTGTGGACACATTACTTAATGTCTACGATTAAAAACAAAAATTTAACGTCATAGGTGTTATTGACAGATTGGCATCAATGTTGAAAGGCCGGTCACTGGTGTCGTTTTATTCGTTCTTCAGTTAATTTGTCGGATATTTGTAAAACTTCTATAATGCCCTTGAAAATCGGTCAAAATCAAGCCGCCTCCAATATATAACAAACACTAGCTAAATGTTTGTGTTTCGTTAAAGATATTGAATGTCGAAATCATGTAGGATCAGTTATGTATATATTTAAATGTTTCTGACTCATAAAACCACATTATTTGGACATTATATGACTTTAATAAGACTTTCTTAACCCTGGTCATGTTTGATTAACACCTTAATCCTTATCTTAATGTAGACTTTCGGTCTGATTACTCCTTTCTGTGGCCATTTTCGCAAACAATTAGCGCAGCAAATTAAGATTTGATCTTATAGAAATTATCAAGGTATGGCGTCTTCTTCAAGACACCCGTAGGAACTTCATCGATCATCTTTATGATGCTCTTCAGAGGCAAGGTATTCACACTTGCAAGGATGACGACAGACTCGAGAAAGGAAAAAGAATCAACGACGAGCTCTTGGACGCTATAAAAGACTCCAAATTTTACTTTATTGTTTTCTCCAAGAATTATGCATCTTCATCTTGGTGTCTGGACGAGCTTGTGGAAATTATGAAGTGCCACAAAGTGGGGCAATTGGGGAAGCCCTTTCCAAACATACCAAGAACGAGTTTGCTGGGAACTTCCATGCCATGCTTAACAAGAAAACAGCCACTCGGAAAGCCATTGCCAAGCAAACAGAGATAAAGTTCGGGAAGTGGAGAGAGGCTTTGAGGAAGTGGCCAATCTGTCTAGGTGGGATTTGAGGAACACCGCTGATGGGTAATTCCGTCATTATATATCTACTATAGTATTCTTCTTTTTTGTTTGGCATCATTGTCGAAAGTTGTAACATGAAAATGAAATATATGTATGCTATTAATACTTCTTATACCTCTGAATGTTATGGATCTGAAAACCAGGCCGGTTTTCATATATGTTATCGTAGAAGGTAATGAAATCTTATTTAATACACAGGAATGAATCTAAAGTCGTCAAGTTAGGGGGTGTTTGTTTCGGCTTATTAAACGGGCTTATGAGCTTATGAAATTTTTCATTAGCTCATAAGCTCATTTTTTCCGGCTTATGAGCTTATGAAACTAAGCTATGGCTTATTTAATAGTTCAACAAATTTCTCTTGAGCTACGATCCATTAATGAGAGCATCGATGAAAATTTAATAAGCATGGAGCACAGGCTGGAGGATCTTGAGTCTTATTTAAAGATTGGTTCAAACGATGTCCACATGATTGCGATCAAGGGGATGGGATGTTTGGCAGGTTTCTTGCCGAGCCAATTGGATCTTAACATGCTTGAATGAATCATGGTTGTATGGTTAACAATTCAATGAAACAATATATGACACAAGACAGATTTTAAGCACACAAACTATACTTTGTATTGATTGGAATTGGATAATTTATTTACATACATGTGACTCCTATTTATACTATTCTAAACGACATGAGAGTTGCCCATGAACCATCACAATGGTTCATCTAAACTACCTTCTAACTTAACCATAAAATAACTTATAATAACTGCCATAATCAGGGTTGTGGCATAACTGTTTTTAACCCATGATTGGCCTAACTAATGTTAACATAAATTCGACATAATAAGTTCTAAAACTATGCTAATACTTATCTGTACAATCTATTTTGACACATAATAGATTATCTGTGCAATCCCCCTTAATCAATTAAATATAAACACTGTACCTCAATTTTGAACCTGATATATATTTGATTCGGGTTTGGCTGTAGGGTTTGGATCAGATGATCCTAGGATATTTGATCCATCTATATCATTATATCTTAATGGACCGCAAGAAATTAATGGACCAAATACATCACTTTAATGGTTTTTCTTCTTACGGGACAAGTATGATAAGTAGTGGTAGATCTAATATTTTAGCCTAGTTCCAACATAGAAGACATTGACTTCCCGGTTTTGGACCGGGACATTGTTATACTTTGGCATCTCACAATCATTAACGGAGGTTCTCGGCAACTGCAGTATGTGCCTCTGTAAAGTGTTACGACTTTTCGAGAGCCTCCAATTTCTAGACAACCTTGTTTGTATTATTATATGTTTTTTTGTTCCATTCATCAAGTCATAAATACTTGCTATTTAGATTTGTTAGTATTATCGTTATCACTAAAATCCATCAGCGTTGTGACGAAAACTTTGAGCATGAGCTCAGGTGACCATTTTTTTTAGTGATATTCCGCCCCTTTAAAAATCAACTTTCACAAAAACTTTGCTATCACTTAAAAAAATGTCTGACTCTATCTCTATGTATGAGCATTAGCTCAGGTGACCATTTAGGCATTAAGAAAAGCGGTTCGACAGTTTAAGCAATTGATTCAATCTATCCATTAATTTTTTTCATAAATCGTGTTACCTCTTTACATAGTTGGGATCAAACCTTGATCGATGTATTTCCATATGCCCAATTTGGGTAACCGAATCGGATATCCATTGATCCCATACACGTGGTTGAATCGAGAAAATTTGTGATTTTTCACAAGAAATTAAAGTTTTGATTCTTATCAGCTTCAATTTTTTGGCTCAAATTTACGTGTATCACATGAAAAATAAAACATAACTTATTTGAATATGACCAGGTTTCTTTTTCCATCGGTTTTAGACATTTTTAATATTTATTATAGAAATCGGTCATCTGAATTATATGTGTCTCGTTATTTTGTATCAAATGTAATTTTGTTTTATCTATAAGTTGCATAATGTGAGTGATATTTATACTTATGGAAGTAAAAATGGATAAGAAGTTGGAAGAAAAGTTGGGAAAAAATGGAAATCTAGCCATGGATTTGATATCTAGATGCATGTTGCTTGTTTTTGATTAGGATAATCATACGCCAAAAGTGCAAATTCACGGAATGGAGTCTATAAAGTAGGGAATTCACTATAAAAGCTAAAAGGGCTAGTTTTTGGATGATTAGAACATCTAATCTTTTTTAAGGTTTTCTATATTTATTTTTCATAAATATATTATGATTGTCATATTGATGTCTTCCTTCTTAAGACATATTATTCTAAAGTTGATCATAAAGCAAAACACATTAACTTTGATTATTTGTTTCTCTATGTTACTTAATCCATTTATAGAATATGACACCTAACCGATAATTAAAAAACATTGTTTCTGTAATATTTTTCAAATCCTTAATGAGTATTTACCCTTAGATCTTTAAAATGTGATTTCGGTTTGTATTATTGCTAATTCATAAATATTCATGATATATTTTGGACAAAATCACATAAACACTTTTTTGACACATTCATATTTCAAAAATAATAATTAAATTCTCGAAAAGTTTTCGCGTCAATTTTTTCGGCTAAAATATTAAATTGTTCTTGCGCCACATTCTTGTGCCGAAAATGAATGGTTTAAATTGTACCACGTTCTCTATTTTTTCAACATATTTAATTCTTGAGCTGAAAAGGTGGTGTGAAAACTTTTGGTAAATTTGATGATTATTTCGAAATATGATTGTGTAAGAGGAGTATTTTGGTTATTTTCACTACATTTTGTGGCCCCTAAAAGTGTAGAGGCCCTGGACTATGGTCCACCTTGTCCACCCTCGAAGATAGTCATGTCGTAAATTTATATCTATCTATATTACTTTATAATGCATTTAGCGGGTTTTTTTTAATTTACTAAATTTAAGAAGATGAAATCTTGATTGTTTATTTTAATAAGATAAATCTGAGTTGTAGAATGTGTAGCTTATAAATTAAGAGAGAATGTCACAAATCGTCCTTGTGGTTGGTATGTTTTTCACGAATCGTCCTTTTCACTTTTTTTTAGCATTAACCGTCCTTTAGATATGTCATTTTATCACCGACGATCCTTTTCACACCTAAAAAGACTAAAATACCCTCTCTTTTTATATTTTCTTATTTTTCTTATTTTTTAAGTTAATATATCTCATTTTCCCAGATCTTCATCCCATACCAATCAACTAAATCTATGACTTATAAAAAAAATTTCCTCTCTCTCCAATCAACTAACAAACACAAAAAAACACAAAAGAATATCAAAATCAAACCCAATTTCGATTCAAATCCCCAATTTATTTCGAGGTGGTGATGGTGGTATACCGGAGGCGGTGATGGTGTTATAATTTCGAGGTGGTATAGGTACAAAGATGGCGGCGGTGATGGTGGTATAATTTATAACGGAAGCGGTGATGGTGGTATACCGTAGGACGGCGGCGGTGATAAGGACGACGGCGGTGATAAGGACGACGGTGAGGTCGTATAGGTACAAAGATGGCGGCGGTGATGGTGGTATAATTTATAACGGCGGCGGTGATGTGGTATACCGGAGGATAGCGGCGGTGATAAGGACGACGACGGTATTCCAGCGGAGGGAGGAGATTCCAGCGGAGGCAATGAGAACAGTACAGTGGTGTTTGGCGGGAGGAGATTCCAGCGGAGGCATTTTTCGAAGGGGTTGCTGGTGAATAATGAAGAGTTTGAGGAATTGAGAGTGAATTTGGGTTTAGAAGAAGATGATGATGATGATGATGAAATGAATTTGAGAGTGAATTTGGGTTTTTAAATTATAGGTGACAATAAATTGTGGGGTTTGATTGAGAGTTTGAGGGGTTTGTTGAATGGGTTTGATTAAACATTGTTGACTTGAAGATCTGGGAATATATTAACTTAAAAAATAAGAAAAATAAGAGAATATAAAAAAAAGGGTATTTTAGTCTTTTTAGGTGTGAAAAGGACCGCCGGTGATAAAATGACATATCTAAAGGACGGTTAATGCTAAAAAAAAGTGAAAAGGACGATTCGTGAAAACAGACCAACCACAAGGACGATTTGTGACATTCTCTCATAAATTAATAAACACATCTTTTGTTAGGATGAGGAATTAAAATAAGTACCAAGTCTTAAATTAACAACATAAAGAAATTTTAAAATACAAATTATTTTTTAGAAATAATATTTCGGCCTTAGAATTGTCCAAGTATCACGAATTTTGTAACATGATAAAATAGAGAATTAGTTGATCATTGGAACAATTCGATAATCAACTAATAAACTTTAGAATTAAGCTATTTCATGTTTATTCGTAGAATATATTTTAGAATTCAAAAAGCTATAGAAGGATACAACGGTCTGAAAACAACTAATTGAAGTTATGGATGGTTACCTACGCTATGTGCTTAAATACTCAACGAATACGTTTAAGTGGGTTAAGAACTCGGTGGGTAACCCCTACAACGAGTTAAGCATTTATTGGGTTGAACCTTCAGTCGATCGGGAGAACATTCCCTTAAACTACAGTCTCTTGGTGTTGCCTCTAGAACCTCGTAAAAGGGTGCAACCTCCTTCATAAAAATGTAATATTAGTTGCGTATTTCTAAATTTATTGGATATTTGGATGAATAAGTGTGCCAAATCATCACCCACCCAATCCACTCACAACTCCATAAGTGATATGCAAAATGACTTGTATCTCATCAAATACATGTGTATATCTAATTAACCACATACAGCCGCCATAATTTAATAAAAAGTTATCTTTTCTGTTATGAAAAGTATTTTACTATTAAGTAAATAATTTGGTCAACGGAAGTTTGTCCTATTTATAGGAGGTTGTCTTGGGTTCGAGCCTTTGTTTTGGGTTTCTTCTTTAGGTGAATATTAGAAGGTAACTAACTTTGGTGTAAGGTTCGTGCGTCGCATACTGCCCGATTAGATGTCACTGTGACCTCGAATAACTAATTTTATCGTTGAAAAAAAAAAAGAAAAAAACAGAGTAAATAATTTGGATAAAATTCAAAACACTTTATTGGTAATAATTTATTTATCAATCCAAATACGAAGTTACAACTGTATATATCTATATCGACTGTATCTCTATGTCTCCAACTAGTGATACTACCTCCTGCATCGTTGCTTCTACTTTCATGATTGTAAATGTAATTTTCATTAGATTCTGTAAATTCCAAATTTACCCTTTCACTCACACTCACACTTTCTTCATCATCGGTATCAGAATAATCCGACGTCGTTTCATCGTTTTCAAGAATTTCCAAACTTGTGGTAACTGGCACGTGCCTCACCACCTCCCAACCTTCTGATTCCCAATTTACTCCTGTGTTGGAACATAATTTACTAATCCTCTGTTTCGCGTTCAATTTTTTCATTTCGAGATGATCAATCTCACAAGTTGATTCGTTAGATATACTCGTATCGCACCAGTCGAACACGCATCTCGGCGAGTCATGTGTAAAAAAATCGGTATATGGAGTAGAACAGGATAACAGAAATGGGTGGTGGAGCAGCTGATCGCAGCTCCACCTCTCATTTCTTTCACGTTTTAGACACTTGCCTAAAAAGTCAAGTAAGTCTTTATCTACCGGAGTTGCAATCTGCAACTCCGGTAGATCATTAGAGTACCCAATTTGCCGGAAAGTATCAGCTCCCCTGTCTTGCCAGGCTGGCTTTCCGGTAATCATTTCAATCACCGTACAACCTAACGACCAGACATCAGATTCCGGTCCTTGATACTCGCCTCTAACAACCTCAGGCGCCATCCATAACGGACTTCCACGTGTCCCTTTAGCTCCGAATTCCACTGCCGAACCAAAGTCAGCGAGTTTGGCCGTACCAAGAATGTCTCCAACCAACACATTCGTACCTTTGACGTCACAATGAACAATGTTTTTTCCATGAATGTAGCTCAAAGCTGACGTAATACACCGCGTGTAATTCCTTATATTCTCGTAACTTTCACCATGTTTTGCCACGTCAGCAACCGTACCATTAGGCATGTATTCCATGTGTAAATTTCTATATGTGGAACACGTCTCGTAAGTTACATCATCACCTATGTAACTAACAATATACGGAGAAGACAAAGATTTCAATATCCGAATCTCGTTTTCCAAACACTGAACTGACTCGTTCAAGTTTCTGTTAACGGATTTAACAGCGAACAGTTCGCTCGTAAATCCGTTAACAGCTAGATTAACTACTCCAAATGAACCTCTACCTATGCAATTCTTTCTTACCCAAAAAGTGTTCATTTTTTTTTTTTTTTTGAATTTTTTTTTTTTTTTTTGTGATGTGAGTTTGTGTTATCTTATTGTGTGTGTGGGGTATTTATATATAGATGTGAAAGCGGCGAATGATGGTGGAAAATTAATCTTAAAATAAGTACATGTGGAATATAAGGATGAGGTTACTTGGCAAAGTTGGGTTCATGTCTTAGAAGAAGATATGTGGACCGCTTCTTGTTTCTTTAATAAATCATGAAGAAGCATATACCAAGTTTACCTACTTTTTGGGTTTTCTTACACTTATCAACAAACCATTCTTATTTTTTAGAAAAATATAGAATTAATCACCCAAATTATCACCTATCACTTATACTTTACAAAATAATCATCTGATTCGCGACGAATTTTTCGCGACACTTTATCGTCACGAGAAGTACTTAAAACAAAATCAGACCAATAAAAATCACACACGTCGTCGCGAGATTGAATTTTGAGGCGAGAAATGAATAGTGTCGCGACAACGTGTCGAACTTTTATTGGTCTGATTAAAATAAATGTACTTTCGTGACGAAAAAAATGACGCGAGAAATCCGTTGCGAATTAGGTGATTATTTTTGTAAAATGTAACAGATAGGTGATTGTTTTGGTAATTTGCTCAAAAATATGCTACAAATATTTTATTTTCACACACTATTAGATGTAGTCAAAGTTTTATTTGTAGGCTTTGGGTTTATTATTGTTTAATAATATGTCAAATCGAATAAATTGTCATTATTTTTTATGATATTAATGAAAATATATAGGGTAGAAACCTTGATCCAAAGTCCATAAATCGAGCTTTTGCTACATCTAATAATTATTTGAGTTGAGATTTGTTACGATTTTAACCATGTTTACCTTTGAATGTCAAAAATATTTAAAGAATTAAAGCTAATGATAATCGAATATAGAATCTTTTAACAAAATTTTTGGTATGCACCACTCAACCATTAGTATAATAATTTCGTTTAATTTTATAATACTAATTCTTAATTTCGTCAAACCTTTGAATGCAACAACGTTGATCACTAGACAAAGTAAAATTACTAACAGAAGATGTTTTTTTATAACCATTTCATTTCGTTCGAAAAATAATATGCTTAGTTATAATATCACATACTTTATATCATCTTCGAGTAATTAAAGGGTGTACAAATCTCATAAATTGTATTTACTTTTTGTTTTTTCATTAAGGGTACGTAGATAAGACAAAATAAACTAACTTTGTGCATTTTAGCCACTGGATTCGAAAATATATCTTGTGGATACTTTCTTAAGTAGTTTGGTTTGTTCATAATAGTTAGGCTAGATGCTAATGGCTCGTATCAAATGCCAACAACACATGACATGTAGTATTCAAAACGCTATTTCATGTTCATGAAAATGTCGAAGCCAATGCTAACGCTAACCATGCATTTTATTTGACAGAAACTGAAAAAAACAAAACACATATCGAGTCAGTTCATAATCAAAATTATCAAGGTCGATTTATAGATAAAGTAAAGGGGTTCGGAACTTCAAATACATGCACCTTGGTGTATGAAACTCTGTCTTCGCTTGGAATTGTTGGTAGTTAGGTTGTAAAATGTGTAGATTGGATCAGTTGACTTTTTGTATAAGTCAAATGATTGACCTTTTTTCTGTTAAATTTCCAAAAATCAACTTAGGTGGTCAAAGAGTCCTCGAAAAGGGGTCCAAGGTTATTCCAGAAGAACAAATGAAGATTTGGTTTGGTGTGGGTTCCATGATTGTTGACATGGCAATAAATGATAGGTATGTTAGTGGAAAGTATGTACGATCAGAAAACACCGACCAAAAGCCAAATTCCTATCCGGACCATTTGTAATAAGCATACCTTTTTTCAATTTATCGTCTATCATATTCAGGGGCGAAGCTTGGAGGTTTCAGAGGGGCGAAAATCATTAAATTCGAAATATTACATATAAAAACTTTACGAATATTTCAAAATTGTATGAATATAATACAAATTTTACGAAAATCTTAAACTTTCGGGGGGGGGGGGGGGGAACCCCTTCTGGCCCCTAAGAAGCTTCGCCCCTGATCGTATTTGTTAGTTAGTTTGACCGTTTTAGAAAAATATGAATTCTTATCAACTAGTCTCACAACTAACATTCAGAAAAGATAATCGTATTCTACGACAGAAATATAACGTCTTGGTTTATGTTTGTATCTCTCGGACCTCAACTACTTATTTACAAGCTATATATATGGACATTTTTATTAGATATCTTATGATTTAAAAAATGTTTATGATTTTATATTTAATTTTTTATTAGGATAATATATGTGGTTAAAAAGCCGAAATAATCGGTTCATATGAAAAATAAAAAGTAAAAAGAGGGTGGTGGATGCCAAGTGTATATCTTCTTGTGATGCATATATTTACATGGCTATGGTCTATGGAGACGTGCCCAATTAATCTCCATGGAAAGTATTGTAAACTTCTTCTCTCTTTGATATTACTTTATCATGATATATGGTTTTATTCTATTCTATGGTGTTTTATATAATGTGTATCGACATTATTGGTCCTAATAATACATAATACAAAAATGTATTAGTCGTATAATACATCTTGAGAGTAGGGGTGTTGATTGGGTGAGGTTAATAGGTTTTGGGTTATTTGGATCGGGTAATTTAGGTTTTGAGTTGTGAAAAAAATACCAATATCCATATCCGAATAACAATATGGGTTAAACGGATTTGGGTTATTCGAATTTGGGTTATCTGGGTTTGACCATTTTAACATATTTTACCCGATTAACAACAAATATGGTTTACAACTAATTGGATTTTAACTAAGATAGTATATTTAGTTATAATTTTTATATTAATGAAATAGACCGAACTCACAACATATAAAATATGTTCAACTTATCGTCGATTTTGCAATTTTATAACCATTTCATCTTACACAAACCAAAAATAAAACAAATATTAATCTTTGAATAACTTTCTGTAAGTTTTTTATATTTTACGAAAATAAAAACAAACTAATACGAGGCAACTAATAATAATTTCATTAAGCATAACTAATTAAGTTGGATATAAGCTATTAATACCTATATAGAAGTTGACTTAATCGGGTTATATGAGTTATGCAGGTTATCAAATGAAAATAAATAGACTCGTACCTATACCCATATAAGCTTCGGGTTATTCGGGTTTGAATCATTTAACCCGTTTAACTCATTTAACATGACTCATTTAACCCGAACTCATTTTGGGTCAACTAAGTTATTCGAGTTCGGATAAAAACGACACATCTACTTGAGAGTAATGCTTCTTAATTTAGCACATAGGATTTTAATTAGGTCACCACTTAAAATACAAAATTTCGTACATAAGTGAAACATAAAATATGATTACTTTTGGATTTTTCGTATTTAATCTTCAAATTCCAATAAAAGGACAACAAGATGCTTACAAATGATTAACAATATTAAAGATATACAATATGATATGAAACACTATGTCATTAAAGAGATTAAAATTTTCTTATAATTACTAAATTTTTGTATTTCGATTAGCATAAAACTCGAACAAAGTCTCTATAGCGGAATACTCATTTTGTAGAACTCGAACAAACTTTAGATTCCTATTAGTAGGAATGACCATGATATTGAGTTAACAATAGCTATTTTAAGATAGTTATTGATATATGTATCAATCAAAATCCTAACCTAAGTTCACTAAAAAAAAGTTAGCAAAAAAACTCATGTGGACAGGGTTAAGTTATAAGATAGTTGATAAGTGAGGTGGCTATGTAGCACCAAGTTTAATTAGGGACCATATTTAGGTAAAGAGGTGGGATAAGGCATGTGGTCAGGTTTGGGTGCATGCACACTCGGACCATTTTTTATACATGTTTTATGATATGTTGCTAACTAGTACTATTCATGCATATCTTAACATTAATATAACCATATTCTTATCCTATTTCCCTACATTACGCCATCATTCATGTCCTTTTAATTATACATGTAACTTTTATTTTGTCTTTTCTAGTCTCTATTCTTGTTTCGACAAATATATTCGACCCGAAGTGAACTAACTTGATTTGCTGTGTTTTCGTAATTCTTAGAGATAAGTGTTTGGAAAAATATCAAATTTTACTCAAAAGTTTTATTATATTTATCTAACTTTAAATTGGTTTATTATATAAATCTAACTTTCAAAAATCGTTGTTTTAATTTATCCAATCAATAGAACCTTAAAAAATTGATGATGTGACAGTTTACGTGACATCTTATATGGATGTCGCGTATTTTAAGTGCATACAATTGCAGATTTTTGAGAGTAAGATACATATAATATAGATTTTTAGAAGTTATATACATATAATAGATTTTTAAAGTTAAATATTTATAATAGACTTTATAGTAAATTTGATATGTTTCTAAACATTTATCCCTATTTTTAAACAGAGAGTTCGAGCAAATTTCATGATAGGTATCTTGTAATGAAGGCCTCTGGAATTCATGTGAAGTGTGTCAAGAATAGAAAACGATTATACTAACAAATATTAAGTGCAAACACAATTTTACATTGTAAAATTATCTACATTACAAAATTATAAATACATGTTTACATATAAGTATGACAGGTTTTGATACGGTTTCGGTTAGTCAAGACTTAGGAAATGAAGCTTTTGAAGGAATCATGGCTCGGGGGAGGGGGAGTTGCTTGGTCACTGCTACGCCTTCGAGGGAACAACAAACGATAGAAAACAATCTGAGGCATTACTGCGACGTAGTGAAGACAAAATTCAGCAAGTTCGGTTCTCAAAGCTTCCCAATGCGGTGCAATTGTACTTCAATGCGGCGCAGTAGCC
Organism: Senecio squalidus; assembly: GCA_910822075.1. Taxonomy (NCBI): domain Eukaryota; kingdom Viridiplantae; phylum Streptophyta; class Magnoliopsida; order Asterales; family Asteraceae; genus Senecio; species Senecio squalidus. The sequence goes on along the minus strand of CAJVGC010000001.1, from coordinate 1,547,611 downwards.
GATGTCGTCCAAAAACCGACTTTTAAGTTTCCTTTTTGCGTTTTTAGGGTTTAGTTTAGTGTCTTATACATAGGAAACTTTTTATTAATGTATTATGCCTGGTTTTCGAATATATTGAAGGTTTTAACCTTTTTTCTTTGAATTGATGCTTCAATTCGTCTTTGTTTCAAATTAAAATGCGTTTTCTAACCTTAATTCGTTAACATATCAATAGGTCTTGATTGTGTTATTATTCGTTGATTGAATTATAGGTTTAGTTCAATCAATACTCTATCTTTTATTTAGTGTTATCAGGTTTCTCTCTATTTACAACTGATTTTTGATTTAGACTTCTAATATTATTGTAATTGTAATTAACAAGAAACTATAATCTAGAAAATAGCTTAATCCCTCACACTCATGGATTATTGATATATGGCCATTAAAAAGATGACTAATTAGTCTAGATAAAAAAAAAAAAAAAATTGACCGATAACGCCATTATATTCCAACAAGACTAAATCTTTTACATTACGAGGCTACCCGTGTCCGTTAGTAGAGTCGTCGATTAGAAACAAAGTTTATTTATGGAATCATATAAAGACGACGAAATGATAACTTTTTTGATGAAATAGATAGGGAGGGTCACCAACTAGAAGTTCATGAAAAGGAAAGAGTTGTTTTCGGCCACATAACGAATATTTGGGTAGGCATAAGATTGGGTTTGTATAACACACCCAAATTTCTATATGGCTCACAATGTACAAGTTTGAATCGCATGTGATTTTTTGTTTTTGCATTACTTGAACTTGTCATCTAGTGGTTAGTAAAGGAATGGCTCGTCATGGGTCAATATCAAATGTTATCCCTCTAGAAAACATAGCGAAAGGCAAGGTTTGCGAAAAAGATATTTGAAAGAGACTCGCATTTTTTGTGACCTCTTTATATTTGACAAGAATGCAAGGTTTATCCATAAGTCGCCATATATATGTAAACTACAAGATTGTTCGACAAAGTTTCAAACCTAGTTGACACTAGCTCTTACATATCGATCTTCTAGATATTATAAGTTGTCATTAAATTTCGTTTTCAAAATGTCTTTGGCGACATTTGACAAATGTATTAAGACCTAGTATAAGATAATATAATTAGTTACAACAAAATGACCAAAGTTAGAAATAGTCCAAGTGGTAGATATAGAAAGTTATTAGAAAAAATTATGAAGAAACTTCGTACTTAGTTACTTACCTCTCAAAAATCAAAATATCAAACATTATAAATTGACTTTTTAAAAGTCTATTTAAATAAAAAAAAGTCATGTGTTACACCTACAATTATCCATACACGACTAAATATTAAATTATTTTGCTACCATTATTGGACAATAATGATTTTTATTTTTATTTTTTGAACGACAATGTTAGTGATTCGGGCCAACAATGACATCCATTTGAGTAGTATGCGACCCATAAACCTTATATCAAAGTTAGTTACATATCTCTTAATATTCATCTAAGGAGAAAACGCAGAGGAAGACTCAAACCCAAAACCTTTTATAGGATAGAACAACCTCCTACTAATGAAACAAACCCCGATTGATACCATTATTGGAATGATAATATATAAAGGCTGCAAGACTCTTGCATTGTCATTGGGCACTCATGGTGGGATGATGTCAAACCACAAACATGCATGATTCGAATTCCCTCAACCCCACATCTAGTTAAATTATTAGATACTTGTAAATAAATTGGTTGGTATGGTATACAAAACTCGATTAACATAATTTATGAAGTGATTTAAAAATGAAGACAATAATTTGGACACTAAAGTTGGTAAGCAAGTACATTTTACATGTATCATGATTCATGATAACTATCAAATGGCTATGTTAACTATTTAACTACACTATAACAAAAAGTGTAATTTGTTCACATTTCTAAAAAATATGGACAAGATTATTAATATGTTCATACTTAAAAGTATGTATAAAATCATAACATTTAAAGTGTGAAAAAATTTAAGAAATCCACACTTATATAAGAAGGGAGAAAAATCACATTTAAAAGCGTGAAGATATGTATAAAGGTTGTTGACATTTAAAAGCGTGAAAACCAATTTGTCACATCTAGTTTCATCATCTTAGAGGAAACGTAAAGAAATTTGGGTGTCAAAAATTAATCTCCACATTTTTAAGTGTGAAATTTTTTTTATTTTATTCACGTTTATAAATGTGAGCATTTTGTTTCCACAATTTTAAACGTGAAATTTGTTATGAATTCTTAAATGCCTTTATATTTTCAAATGTTATGATTTTTTATACACTTTCAAACATAAACAAATTAGTAAATTTTTGGTGTAGTGCTAATAAATAGCTTGTAGCTTGACGGAATGTAGATCGTTATACGACCTACAAATTATGGGTTTAAATCACGCAATGGACAAACTTGTGAATATTTATGTGCTTGATGTAATATTTGTCTTTTCAGAAGAAAAAAAAAATTAATCATGATAACTTTGCATAAATCCAGAAAGATCTATATTTTTTCTTCGAGTAAACATTTTCGACAAATTATCGTGTCAATAGCATATGGTCAATTGAAGGAGTCAACTAGGACTAATTCATTATATAGCATTTGAGCGGATTGATGGAAGACATTTATAGTCTCTTGGTTATAATAATTGGTTCACATATGTACTTAGTAAGAGTGTCTTTTAGAAAGTTTGAAGTGTCTATATGAACCATAATTTAGTTTATGGTCAATAATATTATGTAGTTTTATAATAGAATTATTTTTATAGTATACAAACTATGCAAGTCATTTGAGCAGGGTTCGTTAAGCTTCTCCGAATTCATAGACGTCGTATGACCTAATTTATGCAAGTTGAGTTTAAGACTATTGATTTCAAGCTTGACGAGCCGCAAGTTGTTTGTAAATGACAATATCATCGCACACAACTTTGGAATTATGAAGTAAAACAAAAGTCGAGCATCTCCTAGGCTGCCCATTTCACAAACATACATGTTTATGAGAAACAACCGATTGATTTCATAGAACGCCGGATTTTTAAGAGTTAATTATCTAAATTGTCAATCTATTTTTCTTATTTGTTTTATCTTAAGCATCATACTTTTAGAAAGTTATATTTGAAATTTAAGATTTGATTATGACCAAAAAATTTGACAACGTTTTTTTCAGAAAGAAAAAGAAAAACGTATTTAGACGCTTATATCGTAATATGATGTATATCTGGTTCTATTTTGCTAAAAAAAAAAGAAGCTTACGAAAATAATATATATCATGTCTTTTTAAAACGTCTTAGTTGATTCGTTTCAAACTTAATATTTTCTTATACTTCTCAACAAAGTATGTGTCACGTCAGCAAAATATGAACACTAAGTCATATGATAAGTATCATATTGTAATCAAATCCTACATTTTAATGTCACACATACGGTCTAAATTGAGAAAACTTAAAGTTAGATTGACATTCAACATAATTAACCAAACTTTAAACCCTAAACTAAACCCAACAAATAATAGAAACGACGAAAGAAGCTCTTCCATTAATAAATCCGTTCTTAAAAATACATCAATATTAAAAACAAATCAGAATTTAAGATATAACAATGATATTTTACGATACACAAATAATAGATATGACATGGGATGATGGCAATGTCGAAGCTTCTTGTTTGTATTTTTGCCGTTCAAAAAAAAAAATAGTGCATATAGATTGTTGGGAAATCCAGTGGCAAGATTTTATACAACTCTCATGTAGTTTAGGCTACAACATCACTTTGATTTGCCAACATCATATATTCCATTTGTTTTTCTACGATATCAATATCATTTCAAATTTGTACATTCATTGTATCACTTAAACCGGGTAGATTCGGTTTAAATTACTTCCGACTTTTGAAGATAACTTAGAGATATGGATAACGAATTTTATAGTGTTTGGGATGCTCTTGAAATTGCACCAAGTTCGGCATACGACAAACTCTTGACCAACATACGACTTATGTCTCTTCAACAAGACTTGTAAATAAACTTGACATGTAACCTTCTTAAAATACGTATTCTGGGAAATTATTATAAAGTGTCAACTTGTACGACATATGTATTTTGATGGTTTTTTGGTGACTTAAACATAGATGGGGAAAGTGTATCTTTGTTTGGTTGAATTGGGTGATTTCCCTCTATCATGTTTGTAGTCTCGCTTTGTAATTTGTACTTTGTGCCCGTTTTCTAGCTCCTTGCTAGTCGGGTTGTCTCTTAATAATATTTTTCGGTTCCAAAAAAAAAAAAATCTTTACGGAAATATTATATAGATTATGTATAGCTGTATGTGTGTATTATTTCATGACAAATCTTTAAATGTTGGAAAAATGATTTTTGTACCCTAAGATGAAACAATTTGCTACATTCAGTGTACAGTATATGGTACAGTTAGCATGACTAAAAAAATGTACAACTACATTGAACCCACGACTTCCAAATCTTTAATCATAGAGCATCTCATTAATTAAAATTATAAAAATAACGTAAAATAAAATATGTATGTACCAACCAACAAAAAAGGGTTGACATCAATAAGTGTAGTACTTGACTGCTACTACGTTCACCCATTCGTTTTATTTCAATTACGCGACATTTAGATGTATTTGTTTCATCTTTGGACGATGCTATGAATCTTGGTCTTGTGACATATTAGTGTTATGTATATGAAGATTTTGATCGGTTCAAACTGAAACATGCAGAGTGGAGTTCGACCTAATGGATTACTAGGTTAATTAGTCCCGGGGACTTCAAAGATTGTACATACATTGGTTTTTGTTTGATTCTTCATTCATTAAACAATTAGCTATTTAATAGTTGTCATTTGTTTTATGTTATGTTATTTTATACTTGATACTTGATTTTTTTATTTTTTTATTTTTTTATTTTTTATTTTTAGAACGACAATGTTAGTGATTTGGGGTCACAGTGACATCCAATTGGAGAAGACTCGAACCCAAGCCCTTAGGTAACCCCATAGAAGGCTCGAACCCAAAACCCCCTGGGAAAGGACAACCTCCTACCAATAGAATAAACCCCCTTGGCCGATACTTGATACCTGATTGTTTTATAATTATTTGTTCAAACATGCAAGTCCTGACCATTTACTACGATTCTTTGTTTTTTTTAACCGAAATTATTATTAACGATTACTTTTGTTCATCTTGTCTTTAGTATTATATTCTTTTTTTAACATCTTTTTTTTTCATGTTGCATTATTACTTATTAGTTGTGCTATACATGTTTTATGATTGTATATTATTAGTAAATGTAATTTATGATAATCGTTTTTTAAGTGATGGAATTTTCTTCAATGTTCGAAATTTGGATAATATGTGTATGAATACATTTTTCATGGCCATATTTTGTATGTCGTGTCTAACTTTAGTGTTTAATATTTAAAAAATATTCGAGTTTGCAAATGAACTATGAAATTCCACGTAACGAAAGTGTAAGGTAAAAATGTTTCAAGTAAAAAAATCCTTGTAAGTTGTTAGTCACTTCAACGACTATAAAATGGTAGACTCTAGCTCGTTATTTTACAATATGGTACACTTATTGTACTTGGTTGATTCACTTGATACAACTTGAGGATGGATGAATCCGTCTCAGTTTCCAGTATGATTAATAAAGTTACCATCCGGAAAGCGTTCAAGCATATGTGATCACATAACATACGAAAGATAACTATAATAGTATCGGATAGTCATTTACTGTAGTCATTTATAAACAGAAAAATCTGTTTGGGGTAAGAAAATGAGTAGCCAAAGCACAATGAGATTAATGGTCTTTCTCCGATAAACCTGATTGAGAACTTAAGTTTTACATCAACCGGTAACCAGGGACGGAGCCAGGGTGGGTGAAGAGAAGACAGTTCCCACTAAACATTTTTCTCAATGTAAAAAGTAGTTGTAATTACGTTATTTTTGAAGTTTTGCCCCCTATAAAAATAAAAAATCTAAACTTTGCTCCCACGTAAAAGGTGAAAATTTATCCTTTGATATTTCGCTATAGTTTGCCCCCACATAAAAATAGTTCTAGCTCCGCCCCTGCCAGTAACAAACTCCAAAATTGTTATATAACTTTTTTGAAATTCACTTAGTTCAACGATAATTTGTATAATGTCCCGTTTTATTATTTGCTCTTATTTATAGTCATGTTGTAAAGCATTGATCTAACAATCATTTTTGTTTTAAGTAATTTGCAATTCATGAAGGTGGGGGATATCCGAAATAGACTTTTAGCTATATATTAAACCTGTAAAATTAATATATTGAAAAAAGTCAATATTATATTTACTACAAAATGTTCGGTCCCGCAAGTTGAGAGGTAACTACGACTACCTCTCTCAAACATGTAGGTTCGCCCTCTTTGAATGTGATGGATTCCGAAATGTATACGAGTCTACCAAATCGAAAGAAGGTCAAATTCAGCCTATTTCCGGCTTTTCATTCTCATACATGTTCTTGTCCATTTGCCTTGATAAATAATTTGTGCATTTGTTACTTCTACAACAATTTATTTCTCGTATTCCATGATAACGGGCTTCGGCCTACTCCAAATTTGATTCTACATTTAGCTACTAAAAGTTTTCTAAAGGAAGCTTTATATTTTATTATTATTATTATTATTAATTTTATTATTATTATTATTTATAAATATGACTATTATTTATAAATATGACTATATTTATAAAATTTCTCTAAATAAATATTATAACCTATAGAAATATACTACAATCGTCCCATAATTATTATCCAGATTTGACTTATAAAAATTTTCTTTTTCAACTTTGACCTTAAATATATTTTTGTTATATAATGTTTGTTGTAACTTATATGAATAAATCGTGAAAAGTATTTTCATCAACTATTATATACTACAGAGAAAAATATTTAAAGTGAAATTTGAGGGAAAAAAAAAAACTTTAAAAGTGAAAACTAGACAATAATATTGGAACAGACGGAATATTAGCTTACATCATATAAGTTTAAGCTATACTATAAATTATTTTGAGACGTTGATCGGGCCTACCCGTTTTTAAGCTTAACCAAACCTAAAAATTAGCTATTAACATGAAATTATAACTTTTGAATAGGTTGAACTTTTTGGCCTAGGTTCAACTGCCCAAGACCAATTGCGTACATCCCTAAATTAGATTACTTAGGGGTTTTTTTTTCTCTATCCCGGGCTCTCGGCTACGAGGGCAGAGCTACAAAAGTTCTCGAACGGGTTCATAATTAAACTTGTTTATAGTTTTATAGAAAATGAATAGCTTGGTATATTAAATCATGCTTAAACAATACCAAACGTACATTAAAACTTACAAGAAATAATCCCATTCAGCGGGTTTGGTTGAACCTTATCGGGCCTATAGGCTCCACACCCGCTAGCAGTTTAACCATAGTGAAAGATAGTTCGGAACCCAAATAGTACTATCCTTTCAGTGTTATTTATGTGTATATGTATTTGTTGATTGAATTTATTGATTGATGGTAATATCAAAAGAATGAATGAATTTTGTTCTTCAAATATACAATGAATCTATTCAAATGAGATCTATAAACAATAGTAAATCGACTACGGTCAAGCTAAATAATAAATAAATAATTTTGTCCATGATCCTTAGCAAGAGGGTGATCAACAAAACCGACCCAATTGAACTATCATCACAGTAGCATCATCAATAGACCCCCGAGAAGCTGCGAGTTGGACCAGTTTCTTACAAGCCAAAAGAGGTTCTAACTTGTCATTGCCAACACAAAAAGGTCGAGCTAAGTTAATAGCTTCTTGATTGCTCACTTTGTCCCATAACCCATCAGAAGCCAAGATCAAGAACTCAAATTCTTGCCCAATGTTCACGATTTTTGATTCGGGTTCAGCTGTTATCCATTGTTTAAGGCTTCTGTCCCCAATCCCTCTTGTAACTGCTAATGACCCGAGCACTCTTGGAACACCACGGCTAGAATCAACATACCCACCCTGCAATATCAACCATAAATTTCATTAGTCAGTGAGCAAATAAATGAACCACGTTGTTTGTTCTATACTTCAATCTATTCAACTTTTTGATGGAAATGCTTACGAGTGATTCAATTCTGAGCTTTTCGTCTTGTCTTGAGGGTCGATGGTCTGAGGTGAGAGGTGTGGCGGTTCCATCAATGCTTACTACTGCACGACAGTCACCAGCGTTTGATACTACAAGGTTATTGTCTCTGATAATGGCGGTCAAACAACATGATCCACCGCGCTGATCTTGCTTTAAGAATTGCGAGTCTGTATTCATGTAACCTTGTTTAATTGCTTCAATTATTCCGATTTCACCCATTTTTTCCACTTCCTTTAGTATATTTCTGTCAAGGTTTTGTGCTGCGAATTCAGCTGCTTTTGGTCCACCATGCCCATCAAAAACACCAAAGAATGCCTGGAGAATTTTCAAAAACACAACATTGTTAGCCAAAAACACAAGAATCCGAACTACAAATATTTATAGTTGCAAATCACGGAATTTGGACGAACGTTATGCAAGATAAATAAAACAAATTCTAGACCGTCTACTTATTCCTTTGAAATTCCACATTCCACACCTCAACACTTTAAGGGTTCTATAAAAAAAATTCCGAACATTTTTTTTTTCTGTATGTTAATTTAACGCGTTCTATAAAAATCCTCCCTATCTCGATTCAATTCCAAATCATACTTTAACAACATTATATTGATAATATAGTCTCTCCAAATATGTATATTTTTTCTTGAGGTAAATGATGAGGGCTAGGGGCGGAGACACAGGACGGAGTAGAGTAGACAGTTATCCATCCCACGCTTTATGTTATTTTTGATATTTTGCCCCACTACGAACTTTGCCACGAAAAAAACAAACAAAAAACACGTTAGAATTTATACCTGTTTATGTTGTCCATTAAACTCAACAACCGCTTTAAACCGATCCTCCATAACATCTCTTTTCCCTTTCTTACAATAAACCGAATACCCGTCTCCCTCCACCTCGACCTCCTTCCAACAATCCTCCATTTCCACTGCCACCGGCTTCACCTTAAAGCTCGCAACCGGGATATTCAACTTAGCCGGTCTTTTACGCTTCGAAAGCGAAGGAGAAACAGCACAAGAACTCAGTCCACCTTCATTAGAATCTCTAATTGTTAACGGTATTGGACAAAAGTTAAACGCAGGAGACAAAGAACATGATTCTGGTGATGATTTATAGTAATGTGACGATGATGATGTTGTTGCTGAGGATGATGATGGGGAGAATACCGGTGAGTTTGGGATGGCAACGGTAATCATGTTTGGAGGTTTTTTTTTGTAACGGTTGGATTTTTGTTAAGTGGTTTGGTTTTTTTGTTTTTTTTTTTTTATGAATAACGTGTTTTGTGGGGGTGTATTTATAGGGGGTTTGGATTGGTCAAAAGTGGGGTCCGGCTGTTATCTTGTCCGTGTTAGCAAAATGTGTTTTTCATTATGATTGTTTATTTTGTTCATGTTTCTTTATTATGCTTTGTGATACGCTTTCAAGCTTTAATTTTAATGGTTTCATTAATAAGGACACCGTCCTCTTTAAATTCCACAAATACTGACGAATGTGTTTTTTAGCGAATTGATCAAGGATATGGAAGTTCACTTTGACATGACTACGAGGCAGAAAGCGGTTTTTGAGAGTATACGCGCACCACATGCTTGGGCTTTTCTACTAGCTATTCACATAGACGGGTTTGGTCAACATATGTCACCGGTGGAATATCGCACTATTCTTAAGTATCGTCTTATGATTCCATTATTCTCGGTTGATGCGATATGCCCTGTTTGTCGCAAGGCATGTTTGGATTCCTTTGGGGAACACACGGTTCATTGTAAGAGCTCCCGGGATTCAAATACCGACACAATATGGTTAGAGACGTCCTTTTTGACATATGTAGACGTGCCGGGATCTCCTCCAAGAAAGAAGCACTTGTAAACTTTTTAACAAACCCGTCGGATGGAAGATCTACTCTTAGACCAGCCGACGTTTTGGTTTTTGGATGGGTTTGAGGAAAACATGCGTGCGTGGATCTGACCGAGGTTTCCCCTCTCGTGGGGTTAAGTAGTAGCGGTTTTACAGCGGGTCAGGATGTTTTGAAAGTCGCTTCAGGCAAAGTGACAAAACACGAGAAAGCATGCATTGACAAAATACTAATTAAATGTTAAGTTGAAGTCAACCTCATATACTTTTTTCATTCTTTAACTCGTACCAATACGAACTTAAAGGTGAGGTTAAACTTAACCACATGGGTATAACGAAATTACATATATTTAATAAATGCTTCAATACATATTTAAATAAATTTATATGTTATTATTACATTATATATATTCGATAGAGTTTTGTATGTATATAAATTTAAAGATAAAGTTGAAAACACGTACATATATATAAACGAAACAAAATATATTTGGAATTACAATTCATATTATCAATTGCTAATAACAAATAATGTTTTCTAAGTTTCTAAATATTATATTTGATTTCTTATAAAAGAAATATTTCATCGATCAAATCTCTTAATTAATTTATACTTTTGAATAGAATAAAATTATAACTTTTTTAAGTTTGTTTAAATAAATAAATAATAAATAATATTTATAAAAGTATTATGTTGCCATGTTAGTGTTGGTACTATGATAAAACAAATAAACCATCAACCATGATTGGATTAAATGGTCATACACGTTAAGGTGGTAAAGAGGATTTCCAATCATTTGAATATTAGGCGTGTAATATCAATTTATATCATGTCCCTTGAAAGTTTACATACAACTTCCTTGGGTCGTTCATTCGGACGTAAACCATTGAATTCAGTGAGAACTGAGAAGATACTCATTTCGATATCTTCTCTATGTTGGTCGACCCGCGTCACACACTTAGTTTGATTATGAGTTCGGTCAATATGAGTTATAATTATAAGTATTGTTATGATATTTCGATACATTTTATTGAGTTCCTTTTTCATTTAAAATGCGCTTTAGAGTTTTGGCCCTAGAAATGATAGACGGGTTAAGTGTAACCTGATTAATGTTCTTGAAACATAACGTATTGATAACTTTTGATGCCAAATATTCACTCGTAGAAAATAGTTGAATACGAGCAATTTTCTTTAGCACTATATTTAGTTAACAATATAGAGATCACGTAACGTTTATACACGATCATATGGATTTTTTGCCACCAAAACTCAAACAGAAGATGTCGGCGTAAATGTCAACGGAAGGACTGATATGGTGTTGGCTATCGATAATGTGATGATCGGATATGGGTATCCCTGCAATCCTATCATCGATCTCAAATGCAAAGCTAGTGCCATAACAACTTTCATCTAAATATAACTCTTATTAAAAAAGAATTAATTACTACTACTAGCGTAAGACATTACTGAAAATACACGATGCTGGTCAAAGTCGATCATCACTAGCAGCGATAACAAATTGAGCGTTTAATAGTGTCCAAACTTTATATTGTTTTGAAATAGTATGAATATTTAAATGATATTAATTTAATGTTCTAGATATATAGATTACCTATATGCATATATCTTCTACGTTTATTTGAACATAATGATAATGATGCAAGAAGTCGGTATGAAATTGCTAGTCATGTTGATAACGAATTGACTTCATGAGCCCACTTTAAGTAGTTGTCAATATTGTATTGTATAGTTGGTGTTGGTTTAAAACCGCTTGGGATGACGCGTTAATATTCTTTTTGGTTTTGTAAATATATTAACGATTTTGATAAAATATTACATGCATATTAATTTTGTATTTAGGATTACGTAATTATCTTAATTACTTTGTTGTTAGTCATGGTAGATCTTCTAAAGGGCTTTTTATTGTATATTCGAGATTTCGATAACGGATTTTGAGAGTCGTGATTTTACTTTCAGATCAAAGTATTTCGATGGTACTATCGAAATCCTTAATCGGATAAAACGCAAAGAATTGAACGGATAAATGTGTATATTTTTGTGTGAATGAATTTGAAGAAACATACCAGTCTTTTTATAACCAAAATTTGGGAGTTATAAGGCAATACATAAACTGCAATAAATCAGTAAATTTAACCATCAAACCGGGTCAAACCAGATTTTGGATTTAGGTTTTAATAACAAATTTAATAAACTATGCCCCTTGGACCCCAAAACAATCAAGATAAATTCAAACAAGTGTGTACTCCACACTTTCCCGAAGTTGTTCAATATTTATCAAGATTACATATTGGTTAACAAATTAATCTCATTACACTTAAATCATATTGATGACACAAATCACCAACACTTTTTGGGAGGGGGTTTATACTTTTGTCATCCATACTTAAATCATTTGAGTCATTATATTAAAATGAGAAAAAGAGTAAAATGTTACCTTTTCTTGAAATTTCTAACCTAGTTTGATCCAATATGAACATGTTGCAGGCCAGACACACTTTCAATCATATGACTCATTAGAGTGTAATTGGGCTGTTCTTTATAAGGTATCCAAACTATGTTCCTTTGAACTTAAAGGTCCAAAAGTTCTATACTTAATGAGTCTAACTAAAGAACCAAATCAGACTCTTGTAAGGTTTACAGTTTGTTGTCTAAGAAGAGTATCCGCTTTAGAGTCCGCTTTGCCAATTAAAACCGAAGCGGATTTACTCCGTCGTGTTTTATATTTTATTAATTTTAGATTTGGGTTTTACATCGAGTCCACTAGGTCAAGATAGAAGGTAGAAAATATAAAATAAATGGGCTGATAATAGGTCATAGTTATTTTATTGGTGTTTGAAATCCTACAACTACAAGTAAAACAAAATAAGCCCAGATGGTTTATTTCAATACTTAAAACAATTTGGAAATTTACTTCGTCATTTATTTAGTAACTAGTTTATTTTTCATATATACGCAGCGCCGTTCCAAACAATATTTTGGCCCTTAACGAAATCCTAGAAATGAGCCCTATAAAATATTTTTTTTCAAAGAAGTAAAATCCTATATAAAGATTACGAAGAAATAAAGAACTTACAATTGATTGATGGGCTAAACACACACTACACTGGACAAAGAAAATGGGCCCCTAGCCTTGATGGTCCCTGGACGGTTGCCCTAGTGGCCCAGTCCCAGGACGGCTGTGTATATACGTGAAGAATTTTATATAAAAAATATAAGTATAATATATAGATATTGAGTAAAAATCGTATGTCATTAACAATATATAACAATGAATAGTGATTTCAGATATTTATTGTTTCGTTTATCTGTATTTGGTTACAATTTTACTTTTAAATTCAATGACAAAGTTGCATTCTGCTAAGTTCTATATGTGGATTATTTGAGTATCGATAATTCTCCTCTATCAAATTTAGATTTTTAATTATATTTTTGGTTATGTCATGTTGTTAGAAATAGCTCTTCAATTAATTTTATATTCAATTTTGCTTTATTAAAAAAACATAGTCTTAGAGGTGAAAGTAAAATATTTGACAATATGAGTTGTTTAGTTTGTTGTTAGTCTAATATAGTTGTATGTATCAATTTATAAGATGTATATTTTTTTTTATGGTCAATATCCAATTTATTGTTTTGTAAAGTTCTTTCATACTCGTACAATGTATAATTCGTTTATTGTTAAACAAAAACAAAAATATATAATGTCTCTTTTTTGTATTTCAACATTAACCTTTTTCTTACGGTTATAAGTTTTTATTTTCTTTTACAAAAGAAAAAAAACCAAAAGAAAATTAAAAAGAAATCGTTTTTCTTTATATTAGAAAAGTTTAGTATATAAAATTACTTAAGATTTGAAATAATGATTTCAAACTATGGTTTTTTAAAATAAATACTAAAGTTAAAGGGTTAAAATTATATTTAAAGGGGATGGGTTAAAATGAAAATAGCTAATAATGATGTGATCTTTTGATTTAAGAATATAAATTAATTTTAAAATTCTCATATAGCTCATATTTTACCATGCGACTTTTAATGTATCTATTTTAATATATTATTATTATTATTATTATTATTATTATTATTATTATAATAGATAGATAATAAGAAAAACCCTAATCATTATTTGTTTTAATAAAGTGACTACTATTAACTATATATCACGTCCACACATTTACTTAGTACAAAACTGGAACTCACATCTTATATATCGGCTTATACGTAGTTAGGATAAAAAGTAATTTGATATTAGATACAAACAGCAATAAAAAGTATTCAACCATAAAATCCAGAAAACATTCATCACAACAAGTTAAAGTATTCAAAGCTATAGCTATGGTACAAAAATTCGAAATTTTTAAAAAAATATATTTTTTGTTCTTTTTTTATTTATTTGTAGTATTAAATTTATTTATATATTTTGTCAACCATAATATTTCATATTTCATATTTATATATATTATCTAAATATTTAATCAAATCAACAAAAAAATTAATTTACATTTGCCTATAATATAACTACAAAAACTAAAAAATATATATATATATTTTTTCGGATATTCGGATATCTAAAATTTCGAAATTTCACTATCCTAATCCAAAAAACCAGATATCCGAATTTTTGGATAATTTCGGATCGAATTTTCGGATATTCGGATTCAGATGTTCGGATACGAATATTTTGAACACCCTTAATGACGGACCATAGCTTTGTCTGGGATAGCATCAAATATCTTTTAACTCGTTGTGATGAATGTTTTTAGTTGTAAAAAGTTTCGAAGATTTTTTTGGTATGTTAATTTAAGAGATTTGGTAGAAAATCTTTATTTCAAATATCTAAAATTACATCAATTCACATTTATTTTAGGTTTTTGATATTCTTCTACTTCGGGGCGACAAATAAGATAACTAAATTTAAAAAAAAAAACATTTAATGAACTTCAATATTACCTTATTTATAATAAAATATAACTCATGATGAGGTTAGTAAGGATTACCGTTACTACAATCAAGTCTATTCCAAGCGGACTGCATTCCATCAAACGGACTGCATTCCATCAAACGGACTGCATTCCATCAAGCGGACTGCATTCCAACGCATTCCATCAACGGACTGCATTCCATCAAGCGGACTGCATTCCAACGCATTCCATCAAGCGGACCGCATTCCGTCAAAGGGGACTGCATTCCGTCAAGCGGACCGCATTCCGTCAAGCGGACTGCATTCCAACGCATTCCATCAAGCGGACCGCATTCCGTCAAAGGGGACCGCGTCTGTCAAAGCGGACCGCATTCCGTCAAAGCGGACCGCGTCTGTCAAAGGCCTGTCCAAACTGCTTTATTATCGTCATAATAGTAAGGCGTTACACATTGGTGATTAATGATTAAGACCTTTCAAGTATTCGTAATCATCAATGGACAACGTTCCATATACTTGACACTGGCCATATAAATACATGATACAAATCATTATGGTCAGGACACTTTTCATCTGATCTCAACACACACACACAAAACCTTAAACGCAGAGTTCATATACTCTCATTCTCATCCTCAACCTTGATCACCCTAGGTTCGTCAAGAACTTGTTGGGTTTGCACTGTGATCATCACAGGAGATCTAAGGTTGATATCACCTAACCTTTGTGTTTGACAATCTCTGTTCGAACAACTCACATTACATATTAGTATAGAATCTATTAATTATAAATAGATATTGAGTTATGATTGGTTATATAGATATGGTAATATTGAAGTTCATTAAATGGTTATTATTAAAATTTGCTAGTCTTATTTGTCGCGATGAATATCAAAACCTTTTATTTTATACTAATATAACATAAAATTAAAACTTTCAAATTAATCTTATATAAATTTATTTTAAACCTTTAAAATGATATATTTACCTAACTAAGTTAATAATATTATACATATCACAGTTTAAATTCAATATTTACCATAAAGATATTGTAATATAATTTTATTGAACCTAATTTTTTTAACACTGCTATAGTATTTGGCTAGTATAAAATGAAAGAACGTATAAGGAATAAATATTCAAAAAGATACTACTATTGATGACTATGATCTAGTTTGGATAGATAAGAACAAAGACCAAATGAACTACATTTATCACTTTTGGGTTTTGATCAAGGTGGTAAATTCAACCATTTTCTATTTTCTTTAAAAAAAAATTGATGGTGTGTTTTTGTTTGTTGATTTTGATCATATACTATACAAAGCTTTGACATGTAAATAAATTATAGAATATTCGTTTTTATCCATATTCAACATAAGTAGTATCCACGAATTGATCTCTCTTTTTCTTTCTTTTTTCTTGTAAACGTCACTTAACGACTTTGATTGACGAGCCGAGGGCTAGACAGGATCACCCGACCTTTCTATTTAGATCCGCCACTCGTTGTGCCCATGGTTAATGTACCTTTAACTATTAAATAGTGTGTCTAATAAAAAAAAATGAGTTGATAAGTCATAGCGAAGTTCATGTCTGATAGTCTTGCAAGTTTTACGAAATCTCTATGCTAAAATAAATATCTAAACTTTGCGGGTTATTCAATCTTAACTTCACTTTCTTCTAATGCTTAACCTTAAGGAGTGGCGGAACGTGAACGGACCATTGTTAATATGAGAAATTTTCTATGCGGATATCGTTACTGTTAGAGACGGTAGTTTATGCAATTAACAAGTCTAAAAACCAATTGCATAAACCGTCTCTACTAGGGGCAATATCCATACAAAACATTTCCTACATGGACGATACAAGTACTTAAAATGCACCAGTTACAAAATTTTAAATTGCTCTAAAGAGGAGAAAAAGAAACAAAAGGTAGAGTATATGCAAGAATCAACGAAGAAAGGTAAGAGTATGAGAAGAAACTTTGATAGAAAGATTAAGAATTTTGAAAGAGAGTTTGAGAAGAATGAGTCATCGGTCATTTGTAGAAAGTGTGGCAAAGAAATGTTTATAGTGAATGAAGACGTGTTGTAAACGGTTATTACTTATGTGGAAAGCTCGTTCATGTTAACATAGAATGTCCTAATCCGATCAAGAACGTGTTATTAGTGAAAGAAGATAGAGTATATTCAATGGAATTATTCGAAGTTGTCACAGAATTTAAAAGATTTTGACCGGATTGAGAAACTCCTTTATTATTCAAAAGAGAAAACAGTAAAGAAGAAAGATAAAGATTTGAAAGAGGTAAAAAAAAAAAAATAAAAAAAATTTGTAAGTGAATATGTAGATGTATTTCGGAAGACATTATGGAGTTACAACTAGAAAGAGAAGCAGAATTCAGAGTAGAGTTGATGAATCAGTTGTAAGAATTGTTAGATAAAGGTTTTGTTCGTCCCAGTTATTTTTTTGGGGTGCATCAATTTTGTTTGAGAAGAAGAAAGGATGGTAGTATGTGTATAAATTTATGATAACTTAACGAGTTAAAAGTAGAAGAAGATGTACCGAAAGAAGTTTGCGTATAAAGAGTAAGAAAGAGAATGATAAGTATTTGAGGCAGATTTTGGAGATTCTTAGACGAGAAGGATTGTGTGCAAAATTCTCTAAATGTGAATTTTGGGCTAGAAGAAATCCAACTTTTGGGTTAGGAAGATAACGTGGAAAGTATAAGGGTAGATCCGATGGAAGATTTAGAAGTTACATGATGCCTTTTATTTTGGACTAGATTGTGTTTTAATACAATATGGAAGAATTATTTGCTTATGCGTAGAAGCAAATGAAAGAATACGAAAAAGAAGTATTTCGATACAAGTTTTAAAATTTGAAAGTTATTGTGTTTGTCTTGAAGGTTTGAAGGCATTACCTTTGTAGAGAAAGATTTGAAGGTGAATGTTATTGTAGAGGTAATGAATAGAAAGAAATCATAACTGAAAAATGAAACTTAAATTTTTGGCTTCGTTGTTAAGCGGTTCAGTTAGAAGCAATTAAAGAAGAAGAATTGAAAAAAAAAAAAAAAAAAAAAAAAAAAAAAAAGAAAATAATGAAAGAATGTCGGGTCAAGTGCAGAATTTTGTAGAAGATAATTGAAGTTTAAAGACTCGATTTGGCAGAATTTAGATTTTGAATTCATTGAGGTGTAAGAAGAATTAGTTAGACGAAGCTTATAAGTCTAGATATTATATTTACTTCGGTAGAAGAAGATATATAAGGATTTGGAAGAAGATTATTGGCGGCTAAGTATGAAAAGAGATATTGTGAAGTAAGTAGAAAGATGTTTAACATGTTTGAAGATCAAAGCAAAGCATCAAAAGCCTTATGGTAAGATGTAACCGTTAGAATTACCGGTTTGAAAGTTAGAAGAGAATGTGGTGCATTTGGTGACGAAGTTACCAAAGTATAGAAGAAGAAAAAAAAATGATACTATTGGGTGATCGTGGATAAGATTGACAAAGAATGTTCATTTTTGCAAGATAAAGAAGCTAAATTTTAGAGAAAATGGCGGAAATGTTTGTAAAGAAAATTTTGGGAGGATATAGAGTTTTAGTATCGATAGCATCGGATAGAAGAAAAAGAAGATCGGTAGAGTTTTTTTTTAATGTTGATGATTTGTTAATGTTGAAAGTTCTACCATGAAAAAGAGTAATGGGGAAAAGTTATTTACCGGTTAGAATTTCCGAGAAGTTAAAAGAGGAAGAAATGGATTAGAAGTTGTGTTATATAGGAGAACCGATAGCTATTCATGACCGAAAAGTGAGGTAGCTTTGGAATAAGTAGATTGATATGATTAAGATACATTGGAAGCATAGAAGAAGATAAAATCTTATTTGGAAGCCGGAGATAGAAATGAGGAAGTCTTATCCTCAATAGTTTGCAAGAATGGATTTCGGGGACGAAATCTTTAGAAGGAGGGAAGAGTTGTAACATCCTAGTTACGAAGAATAATGTTTGTAAGTATTTATTTATTTTCTATAAGTATTTGTTAGAATGTAAGTTTAAGAAAAGGACTAACTTGGTAAGAAATATAGTTAATTTGAGTTAAAAAGGATGAAGAACGATAATTATTTTGGTTAGATATTAAGTTAGTTAACTGTTGAAAGATGAGGGACTATAAGTGAAATTCTGGAAAGTATACTTGGATGAGTCTGGAATTAGAATTCAACTTCCAGAATGTTGAAGAAGATCGATTAGAGGGAGTGTGAGGAGAAAAGAGGGAAAAGCTTGATTAACCCGAATTGAAGCTTAAATTTCATAGAATTCATCAATTAGAACAAAGATAAGAAGATTGAGAACCTTAGTTTTTGGTTCTAGAAGGTATGATTTTATCCTTAATTTAATTTGATGAAATTGAGCTTATATTTGGTGTTATAACATCATTTAGATGTTTATTTGATAAGTAGAAGTGTTTAATTTGATTTATTTAGATAAATGATTATTTTGGGGATAATCATGAAGTTGGAAGAATTGATAGAATTAAGCTTGTTTATATGTTAATTTGATGTTAGTAATTTATAGAAAAGCTTAGAAGATTTAAAGATTAGTTATATGAATTTTGTAAAAATTCATATGTTGTAAGTTTTAGAGAAGAAGTGAAGAATTGGTTAGATGAACTAATCATTGTAAGAATTATGTTAAAATGATTAGTTTGAAGTATATGAAAGGAAAGAATTGAAGAAAGTTACTTAATTTGTAGTTTGGATAAATTGGGGATAGTGTTATCCTAGTTGCCAAACGGGTCGTTTAGACCGTTGAAAATGGCGAATGGGTAGGAGATTAGTAGAAGGAAGAATTTATTACTTGCAATGTGTTACTTGTGAGTTATGTAATGTGTGTAAGATGTTTATAATGTAAGTTTGTGCATTTGATGCCAAATGGGTCAAAAGACCCAAAGAGTGGCAAGATGGGTAGAAGCTATCAAACTTGATTTGGTTAGAAGTTAAAGAGATAGAATGAAGTAAATATATATGTTTAATGTGTATAAAGGGTTCTAATGCATAATTAGACATTAGAATGGGTAATGGGTCAAAAGACCCGAAATAGTGGCAACTTGGGTAGAAGTTGCCAAACATGTCTAGAAAGAGTTAGAAAGGATTAGAAAGAGTTGTAATGAAGTTAATACATGTATTTATATGTATGTAAGATATATTTAAAGGAAAATTTGTGTTTTGGTATAAAAACGCAGATTTGGAGAATAGAAGTGCAAGGAGAAAGAGTCGTGTATGTTGTAGTTTATTCAACATCGAGGTGAGTATACGAAGTTTATTTAATATGTGTTGAATGTTTATATTTATATGTAAATGTATTGGAGAGTTGATTTATATACTAGTTATATATATGGTTGAGTTGTTAGAAGAAATGAGAACTAGAAATGCCGTAAACTAACGTGCAAATGCAGGAAACGTTTGAAAAACGAAAATCAGCCAGGACAAGCCCTGAATGCGCCGCCTGTGGGCTGAATGCGCCGCATTCAGGGGTCCGAGGCTGATTTTGAATTTTGTCATGTTGAATGCGTCGCCTATGGGTCCGAATGCGTCGCATTCGACCCCTAGACCAGTTTTTAGTGTATTTTAAGGAAGTTTAAGTAGAGAGATGATATATTAACTTATCATTATGATAGAGAAGAATGGAGAAGACATTTATGTGTCAAGGAGAAGTAGAATCGACTTTCATTAGTCGGGAAAGAGTAGAGTTAGCTATAATTCTATACCGCGAGGGTATGTAGTAAGACTTTGACTAGTCTTGGAGATGTATCACTATGTTATTAAGTATACTCACTAGCTTAATGAGAATTAAATCATAGAAGCTTTGTTATGATTGTTAGTTATATTATGGTGGTTGTTATTGTTATGTTATTTATTTTGTGTGTGGAGTATGTTATATATTGCTATAATGAAAAGAATGGTTAGACACGACAAATTGATTGTCGGGAAAGAAAAGAAGTCGACTTTCAGTAGTCGAGAAGAAGTAGCATTAACTTTACATACCGCGAGGGTATGTATAAGTGTTAGATACGACATTTAGTTGTCGGGAAAGAGAAGAAATGATAGATACGACATTTAGTTGTCGGGAAAGAGAAGAAATGATAGATACGACATTTAGTTGTCGGGAAAGAGAAGAAATGATAGATACGACATTTAGTTGTCGGGAAAGAGAACAAGTGTTAGATACGACAATATAATTGTCGTGAAGAGAAAAGAAGTAATTGTATAGAAAGAAAGAATAGATTTTTTAAAGTAGTCATGTTAGATGAGATTAACATAATCGTAAGGTATACTCACTAGCTTAACGCTAATATATTATGTTAATTGGATGTTTTGTAGGTAATCGAGTTTTATGGCAAGGCAAGCTAAAGAAGAAGGGAAGGGGGACCATTGTAGAGATTAAATGTTTGAAAATGTTTTTGTAAGAGCTTCCGCTCTAAATTGTAAAATGAGACGTTAACGGATAATTGTTGTTGACTAATAGATGAGATGAGTAACACCTTAGAAGATTAATTACATGTTTTAAAAAAAAAAAAAAAAATAGAGTGTATTTGGTTCTGGGTGTTTCAAGTTGGTATCAGAGCCTTGACTTGTGTGATTTGGGTATCGTGAGGATACCTGGACTCAAGTTGAGGCTTTGAAGAAGAAAGATCAATGGGAAGAAAAGCTTGCCTTGCAGGAACAGAAAGAGTAAGAAAGAAATTTTGTAAGAATTGGTAGAACGCCTTAGTCTGAGATGTGCATTGATTTTATTGGGTATACAAGAGTTAATATTGTTTGAAATTAACGTCTGGCCAACGGTAATTTCGAGCATATTATACGATAGTATATCCAATATGGTCGATGTATGTTAAGGACGAAGGACAAATGGGTAAGAGAGAAAGTGTAAGAAGTATATAACTATAATTTATATGTTATAGTATTTTGTGTTACTAACTGTATGTGATTCAATTAGTAGAAATGAAAAGAGAAGAAGTAGTCATCGGGTGGATGACGTAAAGAAAGATATGGATGTTCAGATGATAGAAGCTAAAGAGATTAGCCAAACTTTTGAAAAAGAAATACTATTTATTATTAATCGGGTTAAAGAAGAAGTGGTAGAAATTGAAGATGAGAAGATTGATAGAATATTGGTAAAGAAAGAGTTTGAGAGTTGAAAGAAAAGGAAGATTCAAGGAATGAAGATAATCATCCTGATCTGAAGGTAGAATTGATGGAAATATATAAGACAGAAAGATTTTAAGAAGCAGTTATGGAGTATTTTGTTCACCTTCTGTAGTGAACAAAATTATTCGAGAATTTTAGCAATTGAACAGAAAAGTAAGATTGTGAAAGAGATAACTAATGGTTTGGTGAAAGCGCAGGGTTTTGTTTAGAATATGTGATAAGAGAGAAGATGAAGATGGATCGTTATATGTCGTGCTTTAATCAAGACATTTGCGATCATGTTTCTACTTTTAATCCTCTAACTTTTGAGGATAAGATTGAGGTAGTAAGAAAAAAAAAAGAGAGTTAGAAATTTTAAATTGCTCTAAAGAGGAGAAAAAGAAACAAAAGGTAGAGTATATGCAAGAATCAACGAAGAAAGGTAAGAGTATGAGAAGAAACTTTGATAGAAAGATTAAGAATTTTGAAAGAGAGTTTGAGAAGAATGAGTCATCGGTCATTTGTAGAAAGTGTGGCAAAGAAATGTTTATAGTGAATGAAGACGTGTTGTAAACGGTTATTACTTATGTGGAAAGCTCGTTCATGTTAACATAGAATGTCCTAATCCGATCAAGAACGTGTTATTAGTGAAAGAAGATAGAGTATATTCAATGGAATTATTCGAAGTTGTCACAGAATTTAAAAGATTTTGACCGGATTGAGAAACTCCTTTATTATTCAAAAGAGAAAACAGTAAAGAAGAAAGATAAAGATTTGAAAGAGGTAAAAAAAAAAAAAAAAAAAAAATTTGTAAGTGAATATGTAGATGTATTTCGGAAGACATTATGGAGTTACAACTAGAAAGAGAAGCAGAATTCAGAGTAGAGTTGATGAATCAGTTGTAAGAATTGTTAGATAAAGGTTTTGTTCGTCCCAGTTATTTTTTTGGGGTGCATCAATTTTGTTTGAGAAGAAGAAAGGATGGTAGTATGTGTATAAATTTATGATAACTTAACGAGTTAAAAGTAGAAGAAGATGTACCGAAAGAAGTTTGCGTATAAAGAGTAAGAAAGAGAATGATAAGTATTTGAGGCAGATTTTGGAGATTCTTAGACGAGAAGGATTGTGTGCAAAATTCTCTAAATGTGAATTTTGGGCTAGAAGAAATCCAACTTTTGGGTTAGGAAGATAACGTGGAAAGTATAAGGGTAGATCCGATGGAAGATTTAGAAGTTACATGATGCCTTTTATTTTGGACTAGATTGTGTTTTAATACAATATGGAAGAATTATTTGCTTATGCGTAGAAGCAAATGAAAGAATACGAAAAAGAAGTATTTCGATACAAGTTTTAAAATTTGAAAGTTATTGTGTTTGTCTTGAAGGTTTGAAGGCATTACCTTTGTAGAGAAAGATTTGAAGGTGAATGTTATTGTAGAGGTAATGAATAGAAAGAAATCATAACTGAAAAATGAAACTTAAATTTTTGGCTTCGTTGTTAAGCGGTTCAGTTAGAAGCAATTAAAGAAGAAGAATTGAAAAAAAAAAAAAAAAAAAAAAAAAAAAAAAAAAAAATAATGAAAGAATGTCGGGTCAAGTGCAGAATTTTGTAGAAGATAATTGAAGTTTAAAGACTCGATTTGGCAGAATTTAGATTTTGAATTCATTGAGGTGTAAGAAGAATTAGTTAGACGAAGCTTATAAGTCTAGATATTATATTTACTTCGGTAGAAGAAGATATATAAGGATTTGGAAGAAGATTATTGGCGGCTAAGTATGAAAAGAGATATTGTGAAGTAAGTAGAAAGATGTTTAACATGTTTGAAGATCAAAGCAAAGCATCAAAAGCCTTATGGTAAGATGTAACCGTTAGAATTACCGGTTTGAAAGTTAGAAGAGAATGTGGTGCATTTGGTGACGAAGTTACCAAAGTATAGAAGAAGAAAAAAAAATGATACTATTGGGTGATCGTGGATAAGATTGACAAAGAATGTTCATTTTTGCAAGATAAAGAAGCTAAATTTTAGAGAAAATGGCGGAAATGTTTGTAAAGAAAATTTTGGGAGGATATAGAGTTTTAGTATCGATAGCATCGGATAGAAGAAAAAGAAGATCGGTAGAGTTTTTTTTTTAATGTTGATGATTTGTTAATGTTGAAAGTTCTACCATGAAAAAGAGTAATGGGGAAAAGTTATTTACCGGTTAGAATTTCCGAGAAGTTAAAAGAGGAAGAAATGGATTAGAAGTTGTGTTATATAGGAGAACCGATAGCTATTCATGACCGAAAAGTGAGGTAGCTTTGGAATAAGTAGATTGATATGATTAAGATACATTGGAAGCATAGAAGAAGATAAAATCTTATTTGGAAGCCGGAGATAGAAATGAGGAAGTCTTATCCTCAATAGTTTGCAAGAATGGATTTCGGGGACGAAATCTTTAGAAGGAGGGAAGAGTTGTAACATCCTAGTTACGAAGAATAATGTTTGTAAGTATTTATTTATTTTCTATAAGTATTTGTTAGAATGTAAGTTTAAGAAAAGGACTAACTTGGTAAGAAATATAGTTAATTTGAGTTAAAAAGGATGAAGAACGATAATTATTTTGGTTAGATATTAAGTTAGTTAACTGTTGAAAGATGAGGGACTATAAGTGAAAATTCTGGAAAGTATACTTGGATGAGTCTGGAATTAGAATTCAACTTCCAGAATGTTGAAGAAGATCGATTAGAGGGAGTGTGAGGAGAAAAGAGGGAAAAGCTTGATTAACCCGAATTGAAGCTTAAATTTCATAGAATTCATCAATTAGAACAAAGATAAGAAGATTGAGAACCTTAGTTTTTGGTTCTAGAAGGTATGATTTTATCCTTAATTTAATTTGATGAAATTGAGCTTATATTTGGTGTTATAACATCATTTAGATGTTTATTTGATAAGTAGAAGTGTTTAATTTGATTTATTTAGATAAATGATTATTTTGGGGATAATCATGAAGTTGGAAGAATTGATAGAATTAAGCTTGTTTATATGTTAATTTGATGTTAGTAATTTATAGAAAAGCTTAGAAGATTTAAAGATTAGTTATATGAATTTTGTAAAAATTCATATGTTGTAAGTTTTAGAGAAGAAGTGAAGAATTGGTTAGATGAACTAATCATTGTAAGAATTATGTTAAAATGATTAGTTTGAAGTATATGAAAGGAAAGAATTGAAGAAAGTTACTTAATTTGTAGTTTGGATAAATTGGGGATAGTGTTATCCTAGTTGCCAAACGGGTCGTTTAGACCGTTGAAAATGGCGAATGGGTAGGAGATTAGTAGAAGGAAGAATTTATTACTTGCAATGTGTTACTTGTGAGTTATGTAATGTGTGTAAGATGTTTATAATGTAAGTTTGTGCATTTGATGCCAAATGGGTCAAAAGACCCAAAGAGTGGCAAGATGGGTAGAAGCTATCAAACTTGATTTGGTTAGAAGTTAAAGAGATAGAATGAAGTAAATATATATGTTTAATGTGTATAAAGGGTTCTAATGCATAATTAGACATTAGAATGGGTAATGGGTCAAAAGACCCGAAATAGTGGCAACTTGGGTAGAAGTTGCCAAACATGTCTAGAAAGAGTTAGAAAGGATTAGAAAGAGTTGTAATGAAGTTAATACATGTATTTATATGTATGTAAGATATATTTAAAGGAAAATTTGTGTTTTGGTATAAAAACGCAGATTTGGAGAATAGAAGTGCAAGGAGAAAGAGTCGTGTATGTTGTAGTTTATTCAACATCGAGGTGAGTATACGAAGTTTATTTAATATGTGTTGAATGTTTATATTTATATGTAAATGTATTGGAGAGTTGATTTATATACTAGTTATATATATGGTTGAGTTGTTAGAAGAAATGAGAACTAGAAATGCCGTAAACTAACGTGCAAATGCAGGAAACGTTTGAAAAACGAAAATCAGCCAGGACAAGCCCTGAATGCGCCGCCTGTGGGCTGAATGCGCCGCATTCAGGGGTCCGAGGCTGATTTTGAATTTTGTCATGTTGAATGCGTCGCCTATGGGTCCGAATGCGTCGCATTCGACCCCTAGACCAGTTTTTAGTGTATTTTAAGGAAGTTTAAGTAGAGAGATGATATATTAACTTATCATTATGATAGAGAAGAATGGAGAAGACATTTATGTGTCAAGGAGAAGTAGAATCGACTTTCATTAGTCGGGAAAGAGTAGAGTTAGCTATAATTCTATACCGCGAGGGTATGTAGTAAGACTTTGACTAGTCTTGGAGATGTATCACTATGTTATTAAGTATACTCACTAGCTTAATGAGAATTAAATCATAGAAGCTTTGTTATGATTGTTAGTTATATTATGGTGGTTGTTATTGTTATGTTATTTATTTTGTGTGTGGAGTATGTTATATATTGCTATAATGAAAAGAATGGTTAGACACGACAAATTGATTGTCGGGAAAGAAAAGAAGTCGACTTTCAGTAGTCGAGAAGAAGTAGCATTAACTTTACATACCGCGAGGGTATGTATAAGTGTTAGATACGACATTTAGTTGTCGGGAAAGAGAAGAAATGATAGATACGACATTTAGTTGTCGGGAAAGAGAAGAAATGATAGATACGACATTTAGTTGTCGGGAAAGAGAAGAAATGATAGATACGACATTTAGTTGTCGGGAAAGAGAACAAGTGTTAGATACGACAATATAATTGTCGTGAAGAGAAAAGAAGTAATTGTATAGAAAGAAAGAATAGATTTTTTAAAGTAGTCATGTTAGATGAGATTAACATAATCGTAAGGTATACTCACTAGCTTAACGCTAATATATTATGTTAATTGGATGTTTTGTAGGTAATCGAGTTTTATGGCAAGGCAAGCTAAAGAAGAAGGGAAGGGGGACCATTGTAGAGATTAAATGTTTGAAAATGTTTTTGTAAGAGCTTCCGCTCTAAATTGTAAAATGAGACGTTAACGGATAATTGTTGTTGACTAATAGATGATTAATTACATGTTTTAAAAAAAAAAAAAAAAATAGAGTGTATTTGGTTATGGGTGTTTCAAGTTGGTATCAGAGCCTTGACTTGTGTGATTTGGGTATCGTGAGGATACCTGGACTCAAGTTGAGGCTTTGAAGAAGAAAGATCAATGGGAAGAAAAGCTTGCCTTGCAGGAACAGAAAGAGTAAGAAAGAAATTTTGTAAGAATTGGTAGAACGCCTTAGTCTGAGATGTGCATTGATTTTATTGGGTATACAAGAGTTAATATTGTTTGAAATTAACGTCTGGCCAACGGTAATTTCGAGCATATTATACGATAGTATATCCAATATGGTCGATGTATGTTAAGGACGAAGGACAAATGGGTAAGAGAGAAAGTGTAAGAAGTATATAACTATAATTTATATGTTATAGTATTTTGTGTTACTAACTGTATGTGATTCAATTAGTAGAAATGAAAAGAGAAGAAGTAGTCATCGGGTGGATGACGTAAAGAAAGATATGGATGTTCAGATGATAGAAGCTAAAGAGATTAGCCAAACTTTTGAAAAAGAAATACTATTTATTATTAATCGGGTTAAAGAAGAAGTGGTAGAAATTGAAGATGAGAAGATTGATAGAATATTGGTAAAGAAAGAGTTTGAGAGTTGAAAGAAAAGGAAGATTCAAGGAATGAAGATAATCATCCTGATCTGAAGGTAGAATTGATGGAAATATATAAGACAGAAAGATTTTAAGAAGCAGTTATGGAGTATTTTGTTCACCTTCTGTAGTGAACAAAATTATTCGAGAATTTTAGCAATTGAACAGAAAAGTAAGATTGTGAAAGAGATAACTAATGGTTTGGTGAAAGCGCAGGGTTTTGTTTAGAATATGTGATAAGAGAGAAGATGAAGATGGATCGTTATATGTCGTGCTTTAATCAAGACATTTGCGATCATGTTTCTACTTTTAATCCTCTAACTTTTGAGGATAAGATTGAGGTAGTAAGAAAAAAAAAAGAGAGTTAGAAATTTTAAATTGCTCTAAAGAGGAGAAAAAGAAACAAAAGGTAGAGTATATGCAAGAATCAACGAAGAAAGGTAAGAGTATGAGAAGAAACTTTGATAGAAAGATTAAGAATTTTGAAAGAGAGTTTGAGAAGAATGAGTCATCGGTCATTTGTAGAAAGTGTGGCAAAGAAATGTTTATAGTGAATGAAGACGTGTTGTAAACGGTTATTACTTATGTGGAAAGCTCGTTCATGTTAACATAGAATGTCCTAATCCGATCAAGAACGTGTTATTAGTGAAAGAAGATAGAGTATATTCAATGGAATTATTCGAAGTTGTCACAGAATTTAAAAGATTTTGACCGGATTGAGAAACTCCTTTATTATTCAAAAGAGAAAACAGTAAAGAAGAAAGATAAAGATTTGAAAGAGGTAAAAAAAAAAAAAAAAAAAAAATTTGTAAGTGAATATGTAGATGTATTTCGGAAGACATTATGGAGTTACAACTAGAAAGAGAAGCAGAATTCAGAGTAGAGTTGATGAATCAGTTGTAAGAATTGTTAGATAAAGGTTTTGTTCGTCCCAGTTATTTTTTTGGGGTGCATCAATTTTGTTTGAGAAGAAGAAAGGATGGTAGTATGTGTATAAATTTATGATAACTTAACGAGTTAAAAGTAGAAGAAGATGTACCGAAAGAAGTTTGCGTATAAAGAGTAAGAAAGAGAATGATAAGTATTTGAGGCAGATTTTGGAGATTCTTAGACGAGAAGGATTGTGTGCAAAATTCTCTAAATGTGAATTTTGGGCTAGAAGAAATCCAACTTTTGGGTTAGGAAGATAACGTGGAAAGTATAAGGGTAGATCCGATGGAAGATTTAGAAGTTACATGATGCCTTTTATTTTGGACTAGATTGTGTTTTAATACAATATGGAAGAATTATTTGCTTATGCGTAGAAGCAAATGAAAGAATACGAAAAAGAAGTATTTCGATACAAGTTTTAAAATTTGAAAGTTATTGTGTTTGTCTTGAAGGTTTGAAGGCATTACCTTTGTAGAGAAAGATTTGAAGGTGAATGTTATTGTAGAGGTAATGAATAGAAAGAAATCATAACTGAAAAATGAAACTTAAATTTTTGGCTTCGTTGTTAAGCGGTTCAGTTAGAAGCAATTAAAGAAGAAGAATTGAAAAAAAAAAAAAAAAAAAAAAAAAAAAAAAAAAAAATAATGAAAGAATGTCGGGTCAAGTGCAGAATTTTGTAGAAGATAATTGAAGTTTAAAGACTCGATTTGGCAGAATTTAGATTTTGAATTCATTGAGGTGTAAGAAGAATTAGTTAGACGAAGCTTATAAGTCTAGATATTATATTTACTTCGGTAGAAGAAGATATATAAGGATTTGGAAGAAGATTATTGGCGGCTAAGTATGAAAAGAGATATTGTGAAGTAAGTAGAAAGATGTTTAACATGTTTGAAGATCAAAGCAAAGCATCAAAAGCCTTATGGTAAGATGTAACCGTTAGAATTACCGGTTTGAAAGTTAGAAGAGAATGTGGTGCATTTGGTGACGAAGTTACCAAAGTATAGAAGAAGAAAAAAAAATGATACTATTGGGTGATCGTGGATAAGATTGACAAAGAATGTTCATTTTTGCAAGATAAAGAAGCTAAATTTTAGAGAAAATGGCGGAAATGTTTGTAAAGAAAATTTTGGGAGGATATAGAGTTTTAGTATCGATAGCATCGGATAGAAGAAAAAGAAGATCGGTAGAGTTTTTTTTTAATGTTGATGATTTGTTAATGTTGAAAGTTCTACCATGAAAAAGAGTAATGGGGAAAAGTTATTTACCGGTTAGAATTTCCGAGAAGTTAAAAGAGGAAGAAATGGATTAGAAGTTGTGTTATATAGGAGAACCGATAGCTATTCATGACCGAAAAGTGAGGTAGCTTTGGAATAAGTAGATTGATATGATTAAGATACATTGGAAGCATAGAAGAAGATAAAATCTTATTTGGAAGCCGGAGATAGAAATGAGGAAGTCTTATCCTCAATAGTTTGCAAGAATGGATTTCGGGGACGAAATCTTTAGAAGGAGGGAAGAGTTGTAACATCCTAGTTACGAAGAATAATGTTTGTAAGTATTTATTTATTTTCTATAAGTATTTGTTAGAATGTAAGTTTAAGAAAAGGACTAACTTGGTAAGAAATATAGTTAATTTGAGTTAAAAAGGATGAAGAACGATAATTATTTTGGTTAGATATTAAGTTAGTTAACTGTTGAAAGATGAGGGACTATAAGTGAAAATTCTGGAAAGTATACTTGGATGAGTCTGGAATTAGAATTCAACTTCCAGAATGTTGAAGAAGATCGATTAGAGGGAGTGTGAGGAGAAAAGAGGGAAAAGCTTGATTAACCCGAATTGAAGCTTAAATTTCATAGAATTCATCAATTAGAACAAAGATAAGAAGATTGAGAACCTTAGTTTTTGGTTCTAGAAGGTATGATTTTATCCTTAATTTAATTTGATGAAATTGAGCTTATATTTGGTGTTATAACATCATTTAGATGTTTATTTGATAAGTAGAAGTGTTTAATTTGATTTATTTAGATAAATGATTATTTTGGGGATAATCATGAAGTTGGAAGAATTGATAGAATTAAGCTTGTTTATATGTTAATTTGATGTTAGTAATTTATAGAAAAGCTTAGAAGATTTAAAGATTAGTTATATGAATTTTGTAAAAATTCATATGTTGTAAGTTTTAGAGAAGAAGTGAAGAATTGGTTAGATGAACTAATCATTGTAAGAATTATGTTAAAATGATTAGTTTGAAGTATATGAAAGGAAAGAATTGAAGAAAGTTACTTAATTTGTAGTTTGGATAAATTGGGGATAGTGTTATCCTAGTTGCCAAACGGGTCGTTTAGACCGTTGAAAATGGCGAATGGGTAGGAGATTAGTAGAAGGAAGAATTTATTACTTGCAATGTGTTACTTGTGAGTTATGTAATGTGTGTAAGATGTTTATAATGTAAGTTTGTGCATTTGATGCCAAATGGGTCAAAAGACCCAAAGAGTGGCAAGATGGGTAGAAGCTATCAAACTTGATTTGGTTAGAAGTTAAAGAGATAGAATGAAGTAAATATATATGTTTAATGTGTATAAAGGGTTCTAATGCATAATTAGACATTAGAATGGGTAATGGGTCAAAAGACCCGAAATAGTGGCAACTTGGGTAGAAGTTGCCAAACATGTCTAGAAAGAGTTAGAAAGGATTAGAAAGAGTTGTAATGAAGTTAATACATGTATTTATATGTATGTAAGATATATTTAAAGGAAAATTTGTGTTTTGGTATAAAAACGCAGATTTGGAGAATAGAAGTGCAAGGAGAAAGAGTCGTGTATGTTGTAGTTTATTCAACATCGAGGTGAGTATACGAAGTTTATTTAATATGTGTTGAATGTTTATATTTATATGTAAATGTATTGGAGAGTTGATTTATATACTAGTTATATATATGGTTGAGTTGTTAGAAGAAATGAGAACTAGAAATGCCGTAAACTAACGTGCAAATGCAGGAAACGTTTGAAAAACGAAAATCAGCCAGGACAAGCCCTGAATGCGCCGCCTGTGGGCTGAATGCGCCGCATTCAGGGGTCCGAGGCTGATTTTGAATTTTGTCATGTTGAATGCGTCGCCTATGGGTCCGAATGCGTCGCATTCGACCCCTAGACCAGTTTTTAGTGTATTTTAAGGAAGTTTAAGTAGAGAGATGATATATTAACTTATCATTATGATAGAGAAGAATGGAGAAGACATTTATGTGTCAAGGAGAAGTAGAATCGACTTTCATTAGTCGGGAAAGAGTAGAGTTAGCTATAATTCTATACCGCGAGGGTATGTAGTAAGACTTTGACTAGTCTTGGAGATGTATCACTATGTTATTAAGTATACTCACTAGCTTAATGAGAATTAAATCATAGAAGCTTTGTTATGATTGTTAGTTATATTATGGTGGTTGTTATTGTTATGTTATTTATTTTGTGTGTGGAGTATGTTATATATTGCTATAATGAAAAGAATGGTTAGACACGACAAATTGATTGTCGGGAAAGAAAAGAAGTCGACTTTCAGTAGTCGAGAAGAAGTAGCATTAACTTTACATACCGCGAGGGTATGTATAAGTGTTAGATACGACATTTAGTTGTCGGGAAAGAGAAGAAATGATAGATACGACATTTAGTTGTCGGGAAAGAGAAGAAATGATAGATACGACATTTAGTTGTCGGGAAAGAGAAGAAATGATAGATACGACATTTAGTTGTCGGGAAAGAGAACAAGTGTTAGATACGACAATATAATTGTCGTGAAGAGAAAAGAAGTAATTGTATAGAAAGAAAGAATAGATTTTTTAAAGTAGTCATGTTAGATGAGATTAACATAATCGTAAGGTATACTCACTAGCTTAACGCTAATATATTATGTTAATTGGATGTTTTGTAGGTAATCGAGTTTTATGGCAAGGCAAGCTAAAGAAGAAGGGAAGGGGGACCATTGTAGAGATTAAATGTTTGAAAATGTTTTTGTAAGAGCTTCCGCTCTAAATTGTAAAATGAGACGTTAACGGATAATTGTTGTTGACTAATAGATGAGATGAGTAACACCTTAGAAGATTAATTACATGTTTTAAAAAAAAAAAAAAAATAGAGTGTATTTGGTTCTGGGTGTTTCATCGTATCAACAATTCATCTTTTAGTTAGTTATAAGTTGTCTTCTTATAGTATCTTAATGTTATGATCTTTATTTAAGGTAACAAACACGTTAGTTTTCTTTAGGGAAGACGTTTGTGCTATGTTATTGACTTATTGCTAGCTACTAACGTCACTTGTTGAGATCTAGAAACGTATTCTATATATTATAAAAATCTTGACTCTTGAAGATGAAATAAGTTGTTCATTAACTTTTGAAGGATTTGATAGGACAAACTGATTAATTTTATACATTTATAGGTATTGCTGACCCATAGGGATAAGTTTGTTGACTTAGTTTGTTTGTTAACCTGAATTAAAGAATGATAGATCTGGTTTTTAATAATGTATTGTTATATTATCGTCGTGGATCATTCCAATATTCTACGAATTAGGTTTTTCGACTCAAATGTTTGTAGCCATAAACTTTAACCTAAAGGGCGTACGTAATCTAGACAAATGAGTTTTTTGGACTCAATTACTACCTATAGATCGATCAACACATAAGAACCTAATAATCAAAACGGCAAAACATTAAAGAATAGACTTTGTTAAACCAGTTATTTTGTCATACCTAATCTCAACCTTTGTAATCATATAACAATATGTATATATTACTATACAAGATGAACATTGAATTTCAATACACTACAAGAATATGACCATTCCTTGATGACGATAAAACAGACGAGCCTAAAAGTCCTACTAAACGACAAAAAATGGCATTCTTTGACTTTTATTTGTTCAAAAAACCTTCCGACGAAATTCCCGATGACATGTCGTCGGGAAATGATTATCTATAATTTATTTATTTTTTTGTTAAAATAATTTGGCTCCAAAATGAAAATAATTCCGCGCGCTACTTTTGGCGACGAAATGTCGCGCAGAAAGGTTTTTCTAAAAAAAAATAAAAATAATGATAATTGTTTCTAATTAAATATTATCAAAAAATATATTTAATTTAACTAAAATTTATTTAAAAAATTCGGTATAATTTTTGGCGACAACATGTCGTTGCTAAAAAGTCATTTCAATAAATTGTTATTTAAAATATATAATTTATTTTTAAATATATATTTAAATCCATTAAAAACTTATATATTATTTAAAAGTAATATAAAATTTAAATATCATTTAAAAAATTAATATAAAATATAAATATTATTTAAAAAGTGATATATTTATATTTTATTATAATATAAAATTTAAATATTATTTAAAAAGATAATATAATATATATATAATTATTTTGTTTGATAAATAATTATAATATCAATTTTAAATATCATTTAAAAATCTATATTTGTATAAGTAAATTGATATATTATATTTATAATTACAATTAAAGACATTTAAAAATAAATATATTTAACAATAGATTATGTAATTTAATTAATAAACATGGTTTTAAAGTTAAATATTATTTTACAATAAATATAATGAACAATAAATTCATAGATAAAATATATATTAATTCATTTTGTCGTCGTGAAAAAGTTAAAACGATTTCTATTAAAAGTGAATTATCGATTATTTATTTGATAGTGTGAAGTTTTATCAAAAGTTTGTGTTACAAGTAATTAACAACATTATGAATCATTGCATCTCGAGTGTGTGACACATTTGACAATGATATCAATTAATTGATTAAGTAGTTCTATTGACACAAATATAAGCTTAAATCGGTCGATCATTTAATTTCGTCAACAATGACATAGTACTGATCATTATATCCATTTACATCATGAACTGTTCGATTATACCATAAATGTTGAATATCGATTATTACAATCCAATCAAAAATGTATAACAACTCATTATCTCATGACATCCGACCATTCCAATGAAAGTGAGTGATCAACAACCAGATATGATGAATTGATTTAACTTGTAAATATCCCGACTATATGGTGCGTTACATTTCAACTGAATAATTAATCGACTACATCGAACCATCCTTAAGAGTAAATAAAGCTTTCAATAATAAGAGTGATCTAATAAAACCTCCTAGATTACTAATATATAGGTATTTTCGGGAAACATCTAATGCGGGTGTGAATAGAACACATGTCGTCGCCAAAACCGGTCGTGGCTAAATGTGTCATTTGTTGTAGTGATATGAACCCTAGAATAATGTTTACTCAATTGAATTTTGGCACGACTAGTAGAAGGGTATAATATTTAAGAGGTCTAAGTTTGATTTCCACTAGTAATAATTATGTCGAGAACATCTACCATCTTATAATGAGTCATTAACTAAATAAAACATTATTGATTATTCTCAAAAATCATCCACGAGTTTGACATTTATAAAAAATTACCCACGATCTTGAGATCCCACACCTAGGTACTAAGGTATAATAAGGTTATCCTCAATATTTTTAAGGTCCTTTGAACTTTGATTAGCTTTCAAGACCGATATAAAAATTTGGTAAATTATAATTCCGATACACCCTTTTTATTGATAATTCATTATGTAATTATAAATCAAAGTAAAATTTTGTTGAATCATTACATTCATTTACCATTATGATTACTCTTTTTGAATTTTCTATCGGATCCTCGGGTTTTGAATAAGACGACCTTTTTCTTTTGTATTTTTTTCATATTGAAAAAGGAGCATCGAACTACATTTCTAATTGTCGCTATTTTAGGTGCATTGAACTTGGACAATGTAAGAATCATAACGTCGGGATAATTACTCGTCAATATCAAATACCAATACCCAATACATGAAAACATGTGATGAAGATGGCCTCTGGGTTTTGTTCAAACTTGTACTTATTTTCGAGCATATATACTAGTACTTTTTTTTTTATGACAATAGTAAGTTGTATGGTGCATTGAATGGGGACGATATTTTGGATTCTATGGTAGCAAAGTTTATGTTCTTTATAAACCCTAGCTATCTCAATACAATAACTACTCGATGATGCATTGAACCTAGACTATCTTCGGGTCTGTTTGGTTGAAATAAATAGAACAATTTATAAATGTAATGAATAAAGTGATGTGATAAATAAAGTAATTGAATGATCAATTACATTTTATTATAGTGTTTGTTTACTTATTATTATACTCTGAATGAAATATAAAAATACATTTGAAATGACATATTTGTCCTTCTCTTTGATATGTATATTTCTTTCTATAACTTTATTTATGTACATTCCTTGATTACATTCTATCAAACCTTATCTCGACATTGTGGGTTTTGATGATTATAATTTTTCTAATAAATTTTGATAACATTTATATGAGTTATGGTTAAAAGAGTTACACACGTATTATTTTGTTGTATATTCATCAAAAATTATCTTTATATTTGTGGTATCAACTTCTACTTTTACGGGATACAAGATTTTAAGTACTGTCTTTATTATTTAGACAACCCTGAGGGTTGTTTTTATCAAGACTCATAATAAAATAAAGGTTTTTGCTAACAATAATATCTTATGTAATTGTTAACAACCAACTCTTACTCATAGATTCCAAAAATTTCTCAAATAATCAATTTTATTTTGTTATACATCAGAAAATTTTTCTGAACGGTGGTTAACATTATTGTAAGATAATCAATATTTTATAAGGAAAAAAATAGGAAAAGTTGGTTGTTGACAATAACATGAGATGCTATTGTTAACAAAACGAATAAAATTATAGTTGACATTAACAAATTATTACATGCTTTTTTTTTTTGTTCATTAACCAACAATACTTGTGTATTTAGGAAATCACAAATTAATTACAAATGTGCAACTAAATTATACATATAATTAATTTTAAAAAAATTCTATAAAGTTATCGTTATCAACTCTCTTTTTATTAAAGGATATATGTATGTTAAATAAATTTTAATTTAGGGTAAATTACAAAAATCGTCAATGTGGTATTTCTAAATTGTTGATTTAGTCCCTAAGGTGAGGAAACAACACTTTTAATCTTAGAACTTGTTAATTTACACCGAACCATACTATAAAAGTGTAACCGTTGACTTGGACAAATATAAAGTCGTAGTAAAAAAATAAATATTAATGTTAAAGCCCGTGTTAACGCCTCACCTTGATCATAACTCAACAACTCCCGCACAACTAAAAACGAATATTAATGAATAATTTATTCTCTTGAAGTCTATGAGCAACCTGCACCCACATAATTTCTAAAAATATATTTAGTAAGCTCGTCAAACGGGTTAAAGAAATTAATTATTTGACAAATAAATTGTAAATAATAAGGGATAAAGTTGGTTGGATCAATCCATCGAACTTGTGTGGGTCATTCAGAAAGAACAAAAAACTTGTTTTCAACTTCAGTTGTTCTAGTTCCTACCTATAAGCACATCCACGTTGACATTTACAAAACATAATGAATATATATATGAACCTTTACAGTTAGATCAATAGCTTTAAAAAGAAAATCAACAACTTGACATTGAAATACATATAACATTTTGTCAAGCTACTCACAAACTATCATTTTGAAAGTTTTTCTTAATTCGTAGAAACATGAGTTACTTCAACCTTGCAATTTTTGGGAGACATCAATTGCCTACAAGAAAAAGAGTGTAAAAAGTAATTAAGAAAAACTCATACACAAGAAATGATATTTTCACAATTAAACCAAAATCTACAAACTTATTAATCAAAATTGTATTTAAATTATATTATTATTATAAATAGTTAAAAAGAAACAAAAAAAACTTAAGTATCATTTCAAGTTGAGCATATTTCAACTTCTCATACTCTATCAAGTTTTATTGATTTTTGTAGAGTTTGTAATCAAACTTGTTTATAAATTTGACCTAAACATTTGTCCCATTTTCTTTAAAAATTAATCTCGTTAACTATGGCATAGATTTATATAAGAGTTTTAGTTTCAAATCAAAAATTCCTTAATCAATATATCAATATAGTTTTTAACAAAACATAAAAATAGTTTTACTATATGAAAGAAAATGGCTATCAATTATTGAAAACTCTAGTTATTGTTATTGTGGTAATTAAATACATGTTAGTCTAGATACTTAAGCCTTAAACTATTATTTCTTCTCTTTTTATTAAAGTTATACAATTGAAATTTTATTAACTAACATTAATTGTAATAAGATGTTTTAAATGATGATATATTGTGAGAGATAAACATGGTAGATAAATAATTTTAATTATTTAAAATTTAAGAGATTAAAAGTATGAGGAAAATTTTTATCATACTATCTTATAAAGCATTTGGGTACTTTTTTCTAAAATTGAAATTTAAGAAGGAAATTACTTTTTTGCCCTTATCATCCATATTAATTACATAAATCCCTTGATTTATTTGATTAACTTGATTTAATATTGTTTCCATATTAACTTAACTTATAAAATGGACAAAGTAAATTAACTTATAACTACTAAACAAATCAATTTCCCACCAATATATTTTCCTAATTAATAATAAAATTTAAAAAATTAAAAATACAAAACCAAAAATATCCTTATACTCCCTGATTTGTAATTTTTGATTATTGTAGAATTTGTTATAATTACACTTAATTCGTTGAAAATTGGTGAATTGACAACATGAGTAATATGTTTTCAGAATTTTCATTGTTAGTTAGTTAGGATAATTTTTAATCATGATTTTATAATATTTAAGTAAGCTGTATAATTATTTTACCACATTTTATACTATTTAACATTTACTTTTTTTCATACCAAATAGATAGTTTTCTATTTTTTTCAATTTCCCAATATAATTTTGTCAAATTAACTATACTATGCTATGGAGAATTAAATTCTATACTACGTAGAATTAACTTGCTTTTTTTCATACCAATATAATTTTGTCAAATTAACTTATAACTACTAAACAAATCAATTTCCCACCAATATACTTTCCTAATTAGTAATAAAATTTAAAAAATTGAAAATACAAAACCATTTCACTATTATAACTTTCCCTCCACATTTTATACTATATAATGTGTTGAAAATACAAAACCATTTTACTATTATAAATTTCTCTCCACATTTTATACTATATAAATAGAGTTTTAACATTTACTTTTTTTCATACCATTTTTTTTATATAATGGTACAATGAAACCTAATCCAATAATCATCGAAGATGACAAGGTTGATCGCAATGCCAAGAAACAAAAAAGAGAACAAGACTTGAAAAACTGGAATTGGGACGATGTTAAAAAAATATACGAAAAGGTAATCGAGAAACAAGAGGGAGACTGGTGTCCGCTAACCCCGCTGAAGGAGAGAGGTACTACCTTCGATTACTTCTTTCACATGTTCGTGGCCCTACCTGCTGGGAAGATCTATATACTTTCAACAGTGTATTACATCCCACATTTAGAAAAGCGGCTCTTGAAAGGGGATTAATAGAGTCTGATGATAATTTATCGCAATGTCTTGGCGAAGCTTCCTTATTCCAGTTTCCAGGTGCTCTTAGGAGGCTATTCGCCACTATCTTGATTTTTTGTGAGGCAGGAGATGTTCGAAAATAATGGGACGACCACTATGACTCGCTTTCAGAAGATTATGGTCGAAAATATCGAAGTGTTGATATGGTTCTTAATATGGTCCTTACTGATGTCAACGTCTATGTTCAATCCATGGGTAAGAATCTAGAAGATTTTGATCTTCCTACGATAAACTCGAATGTCGACATACAATCTAGAGGATTTCGTGAATTGGACGAGGAGTATTCCATACATGTGGAGGAAGAACACTTGCGAGCCCGCGACACTCTAAATCCAGACCAAAAATTCGTTTTCGATGAGATAATGCGTTACGTAGATTGTGACTACTCCGGTGTGTTCTTTATAGATGGACCTGGTGGAACTGGAAAAACATATTTATGCAAAGCTTTGTTAGCCGAGATTCGATCACGTGGTCTTATAGCAATTGCAACCGCATCATCCGGTGCCGCGGCTAATAACATGGCGGGAGGGAGAACAACTCATTCACGATTCAAAATTCCCCTCAATCTTGATAACAACTCTATGTGCAACATAAAAAAACATAGTGGAACTGCTCAACTACTTCGATGTGCAAAAATAATAATATGGGACGAAGCATCTATGGCAAAGAGGCAAGCAGTAGAGGCGGTAGACAGAACCATGCAAGACATAACGGGGGTAAGACTACCATTTGGTGGGAAAATAATGGTTCTTGGTGGTGATTTCAGACAGGTATTGCCGGTAACGAGACATGGAACGCGCGCACAGATAGTAGACTCGAGCCTACGTATGTCGCCTCTTTGGTGTTCTATTAAGAAGATCCCCCTCACTCTAAATATGAGAGCACTGACAGACCCATGGTTTTCGGATTTTCTACTTCGAGTTGGAAACGGAGATGAAGAAACGATTGATGGAAGTTATATCCGAATACCTGATTACATGGTCATACCTTACACAGATGAAAGTACATCAAAAAATGATTTGATCGATGCTATCTTCCCAGATTTGCATATCAATGGTGGTTCTTCGGATTACATCATTTCTAGGGCGATATTATCAACGAAAAATGAGAACGTGGACGAGATTAACGATCAGTTAATAGACAGGTTTTGCGGCGAAGAAAAAATCTACTATAGTTTCGATGAAGCTGTAGATGATACTAATAACTATTATCCGGTCGAATTCTTAAACTCACTAACTGTTAGTGGTTTGCCGCCTCATTACCTTCGACTCAAAGTTGGGTGTCCGATTATACTGTTAAGGAATATTGACCCCTCTAATGGATTATGCAACGGCACAAGATTGATATGTAAAGCTTTTCAGCCAAACGTCATTGACGCGGAAATAGCTGTTGGTCAGCATGCTGGAAAAAGAGTGTTTGTTCCCAGAATTCCGTTATGCCCTTCAGAAAGTGACATGTTTCCGTTCAAGCTGAAAAGAAAACAATTTCCTGTCCGACTTAGCTTTGCTATGACAATTAACAAGGCTCAAGGGCAGACAATTCCAAACGTGGGTGTGTATCTACCAGAATCGGTAATCTCCCATGGACAACTTTACGTGGCGCTATCTAGAGGGATTTCACGTGGAAATATAAAGGTATTAGTAAAGGGTGCCAAAATTTTTGATCGAGATGGAGTGTACACTTCGAACGTAGTGTATCGAGAAGTTCTACATGACAAATAAAGTATGCATGTGTGTAGTTGTTGAATACCGCAAGTTATGTTTTCTTATGAATATCATATATGTATTCTTTTAGTACCAACAATTATATACTACTCGATTTTTACATCATTCTAAAAAAGTTGTGAACCATTTCACACAATCTATCTTTGCATTAATCTAAGTTATATTTATGATAACCAAAAGTCATCGCTATCCGTTATCCGTTTCCATTCGTCTCGATTGCCAAAAGAAATCAAATTGCATATACATTAAATAACTATAGTTGCCGCTGCAACGCGCGGGTACCCTACTAGTAATATAATAAAAGTTAATTAATACATGGAAAAGACACATTCAAAAAGGTATTTAGTTACGGCATTTAGCATCTCTCATTTATACGTCATTGTTATAAAGATTATTCGATCGAGTTGCCACTCCATTAAACTTTTGGCATATGTTCTTTGACTTGAGGAATATTCTATGATTCAAACTCTTAATTATAACGTCATAACAATTTTGTTTTTCGGGTTTTACTAACTATTAATTAAATATAGCTACATGTTATTAGTA
Source organism: Senecio squalidus (assembly GCA_910822075.1). NCBI lineage: Eukaryota > Viridiplantae > Streptophyta > Magnoliopsida > Asterales > Asteraceae > Senecio > Senecio squalidus. Next base: position 1,506,075 of record CAJVGC010000001.1, on the reverse strand, counting down.
ACAAGTAACTTTTTTTTATTACTTTATAGAAAGAATTTTTTTTTAATAGCAATATTAACAATCCTGTATTTTCCGATTGTACAATCAATGAAGATTTGATTCCTTGGAAAAATTTCGAAGTTCAATTAAACACCCGTTACTTTTTCGAATTTGCAACCAATGAAATAGTTTTTTTGAGAAAACATTTCGAAATATATCAATAAGAGTTCTGTTTTTACAATATCATAGGACGCTATTGATAGCAAACTCTTTTTTTATAATCGTTATTATTAATTTGTAATTCAAATCCTCATTTTATTCGTGATCATAAAATCAATTAGTTTACCTTTATATTCAAATTGAGCAAATTATTTTTAAATATTTTTTTAACATGATCTCAAAACCAAAAACTCAAAGGCACTATACTTTAAACTAATTTACTATTTTAAGAAAAGTCATATGTATTTGACTTAAATAATGATAGAAGTTTGAAGCTAAAAGCCACAAGCTCTTTTAATTTGGAACTTTTAGCCCTAATTCTTTCAAAAGATTTGTTATTTTGGGTTTTTATTTAAAATTAAAAAATGAAAACAACTTTAACTAACAATCTTTTATATTTAAAGAGTTATATTTAAATCTTCTAACAATCCTTTAAAAACTTCTACCTAACATTCAAAAACACTCAAAAAGCTTGTTTGTTTACATGATAATTATTGCTATTATAGTTTAGTAATGACACGTACCTCTATAATAAAAATACTTGCAAAAAAAATATTAATCCATGTGATATTTATTTATAGGAACACCAAATCATGCACTAAGAAAATATTTATCGACTATCGAGTAACTTATGTAACTAATCACTTTAATTATTAAATATAGACAGGTGGCCTATATAATAATATTTTGAAAGACTTACTAGTTTGATTGCACTATAATATAAATGAAAATATTATTTTAGTGTCCCCATAGTGTAATTGGTAAAATAAAAGGAGACTCGTATTAATATGAGTAAGAAGGAATAATTATTGAGCCTGATAATATCTTAACAATAGTGAATAAAAGAAATTGTAACTATTTTTTCTTTTTAAACTTTTTGTTTTATGTATTTCTTAAAAATATATCAGAATTAGTGTAACGATTTTTATATCAAAATTAAAAGCATTACATGTAACTTTATAAAGTCTAAAAAATTTAAAAGAAAAAAATATTTAATATATAAATAAAAAAAATCATTTAAAAATTAAATTAATTTTAATTGTCTGTATATCTACACGAGTATAAATTACGTATATGATACTATTATTTTGTTTTTCTTCAATTACATAATATTCTATTTAACTTTTCAATTTTTTTAATTTTCTCTTCAATCTATTTTTTTTTCCACTACGAGTCATATTATTTAATAAATAAATTAAACATATAATATCTAATATAGGTTTATAAATAAATATTTTAAAACTATTTTTGTGTCACTCGGATCTAAGGTCTAGTATATATTAAGAACAATTACAAAGCATAGAATAGATTTTAAAATCGAACACGTTAAGGACTTGTATGGGTTTAGAGAGATTTATGATAACTAACTACAAAAAGTTAGTGTTACGGCTGTGCGCTTATTTTAAATAAGGTCTCGTATCAAACACTTATCACATGGGGAGGTTTCGACATATTTAGCTCAACATGAAAAGCACAAACCACCGAGGTTTCGACATACGTTAAAAATTCTAGCTAAAATTCTAGCTAAAGAGCTTTATGTGGTTCAAGTTTGCAGTGTTGGGTTTTAGCGCATGGAGTAAAACTTAAGGGACCTTTTTTATGTATTACATACGTATATATGTAGGTTAAATCTCGACTTTTATACATATAATTTTCATAGTACTACGTAAAACTTCAGTTATATATACGTAAAACTTCACATAGGGGGCCCAAGTTTATTTTTCGCAAAGAACTTCAAATTCTTGAGCCCGACCCGGCAAGTTTGGGTGATATCATATCGTACTAGTGTATTACGCATGTATGATGGTTTTGATTATGTTTTTTAATCACGGTTTTATATCAATTCTATTTTCTATATCTTACATTGTTGCGAATACTTTTGTTACGTGTTTCAATCATAATTTAGAGTTTGTGTTCATATGTGGTACGTTTATATTCAGATTTGATAATGTGTTTCAGTTAGGGTTTCGTATTAAAACTTCAAAATAACATATAGTTTTATGTATTACATTGTGTTTCAATCATGATTTCATATCAAACCTTCAAAATAATCTAGAGTTTGTGTTCTTATATCTTACGTTTATATTCAAAATTTGATTATATGTTTCAATCTGGGTTTCGTATCAAACTTTCAACTTACATGTTACGTTTATATTCAAATCAAAACATCAATATCCAATGTGAATGAGGTTCAAATCTATATTTGTGTCATCTCTAACATCTTTTTCACAATAACATAATAAATTTTTCGTATTACAAAATAGGAAACTTAGTCAAATAAAATAGCAAATGAGAATCTAAAAATATAAAATTTTATAAAATTAAAATTAGTGAAAGAAAAAATTATTAATGATGATAAGGATGTATGAGTTGCTTAAATAGAAATATAATATAATAAAAAGTTTATTATAATTTACCAAGCTATATTTAACCTGTTTCGATGTACTCTAACGTAGTTACACTCTTAAAATGTAGAAGGTGGTTATCCTAAATGATTTTTCTTATATACAAGGCCGTTTTTGAGGATGGCGAGATGGACGATCGTCCAAAGCCTCAAAAGTTTTAGGAGCCTCAAATATTTATGATTATCTTGCGTGAACTGTTTATAGATTAACAAATATTTCAATTAAATATAATATTTTTAAGAACATTTCATAATAAACGCTTTTTTTGGGAGTATGCTTTGAAACTATTATAAAATTTAAAACTTTTTAATTAGCAATTACTCTTTACACTCCTTAAACATGTTTTTATTGAAAATACCGTTTTTTCCCGGGCCTTGAAAAACTTAGAAATTGTAATGTCATATACAATAATACATGCAGAATTTGTTATTACACTTATAAATTTACTGTACATTTATCAAAGACGATGAAATCCTAAAAATACAAGAACCAAATTTGCTTAACAATATACTATCAAATAATATATTTACAAATATATTATAGATAGGGATGGAACGGGATAGGTTCGGGTTGGATATCACTAAACCTGTAACCACATTCATTTATAAAACTCATACCCATATCCAATCCAATATCCATCGGATACCCATATAGTTTTATCCATCGGTTTTTCGGGGTTCCCCGCTCGTATTGGGTATATCCATTTACATTGATGCTAGGAAAAATGTCGTGTTAGGGATAAAAAAATTCTTAACGAATTACTAAAACCCAACAAAATAACTAATTCATTATCGACATTTCAAAAATTTTAAACGATTATTTTAAAGGATATAATTTAAGGTATGTGAAATCAATTAATGTATATAATATAAAAAGTTATTATTAGTAATATGTATTTTTTTTTTTTTAAAAAAAAGAAAAAAAGACTTAATATGTGTATGGGTACAGATACGGATAATCTGGCGGGTATTTGATAAAACCCAAATCCATACCCGAACCCGCAAAAAAAATATTTTTGTGCCCATATCCGCCTCCAAACCCGCCAACCCGTCCCCGAGATTCGACCCAACTGTCTCGATTTTCAATTTTTCCTATCGGTTTCGAATGGTTTTGCCATCCCTAATTATAGACCGTCACTATTCTTATCATTTTCCTATTTATATGTAGTTCCTCAGGTTATGTTTATCGAAGTCAAAATATAAAGAGATAATGTTGGGGTGATAGCATACAAAGAGGACCCGTCACCCATATTCCTTCCGTCCGGTAAGATAGGAATAAAACCTTAAAAGATGTTTATCTTCTGTACGACACGTGGAATCATCTGGTACATCACATGCACCAAAACATACCACGTTGCTGACTAGGATACTTCGTATTTTGAATGGATAAGATTCACGGTTTCTGATCTTGGCGTTTTTATAAGATATTTGTTAAATATGAAGAGCAATCAAAATCGTCTTTTTATTCTTCTTCTCGAATATATTTCGTATGTTATATCGAAATGTGTATGTTATATCGAAATGTGCTTATAAATCGTCGGGATTTTGAGCATGACAGACCATAGGTATGCGGAGTGTAATTATTGTACCCATAACTCATTAATGTTTTATTATTCTTAAAAGTTGTTGGTTCGAGTCTTATATTAGATATAATTAGAAATAAAAGAAATGATTTACATGTCTATTTCATAATTTTACTAATCTATCTGTTGTATTCAATTATTATATCAAATGCATTAAATGTTTATAAACAATTTCTCTCTTTTCATTTTCAATGCATTTGATACAATATTTGAATGCATTAGACATAATAGTAGTCATATGAAATAGGCATGTATTGTAGGAGTGGCTGTTGGATTAAATCAGATTGATTCATGTTATTTACATACCTCCTGATGATGATCCGGAGATGTTGCTGAATAGATTAGCCATCTATGATTCCCAAATTGAGATGATCGTGTTAGGATGGAGTAATTGAGAGAAAACACTATGTGTGTGTATTGGGATAAAAGGGATGAAGGTAAAAATGAGCCAACCCTTCTAAAGGTTTATCACATCCCTTTATATACACACTCAAATTAGGAGTGTGTATTATTTAGTCCCGTGGTGTTTAATAAGTGTTTACATTAAGCTCTCATAGTTCCGATCACCTAATGGGAAATCTATAGTGTCAGTAAGGTAAATACGTCCATCGAATATTTACTAGACACATATTTCAGTTAGCGTCAGTTATCATATCAGTAAGGATAAATGATCAATGAGGGTCACAAATAATATGGGTCCAACATTCTCCCACTTGACCGAGTAGATCATTTATCTATGAGTATTGATAAGTCCGTACGAGATAATACTCATTTTGTTTAAAACCGAAATCATAGTTGATAAGTACAGTCGTAGAGAAGAACATCTACTCAGGACCCCCACTAGTCAAACTATGACTCAAATTCAAAACTGAATAAGCAATGATAGACCAACTAAGACAAATTTTGTTATAATAATGTCCAACACAGTTATGCGCATAAGGTGTAAATAATAGACAAACAAAATCTGAATAAGGAGGAAAATTTTCATTAATAAATAATAATGACCAATAAGTACAACAATGCTATTAAATTAAGTCTTTTGTAAGCCCCATATTCGACACGTGTCCTACGAATATATTAGGAGGAAGACCTTTGGTCATCGGATCCGCTAGCATGTCATGTGTACTTATGTACTCAACACAAAGAACATTTTCCTCAAACCGTTCGCGTACAAACAGATACTTTGTGTCGAGATACAGCCCAGCGCCAGTCGAACTGTTACTGTTCGAGAAAGTTACAGCAGCTGAGTTATCACAGTAAAGCTTCAATGGTCTAGAAATTGAGTTGACGAGTTTGAGTCCACTGATCAGGTTCCTTAACAACATCCCATGACAGGTTGCATTATAAACGGCAACATATTCAGCCATCATAGTAGACGTTGTGGTCAGTTTCTGTTTATGACTCCGCCAAGAGATTGGTCCGCCAGCTAACATGAAAATATACCCAGAAGTAGATTTATGGTCTTCTTTGCATTTAGCAAAGTCAGAATCAGAATAACCTACTACTTCCAAGTTGTCACTTCTTCTATAAGTTAATTTGTAGTCTTTGGTCCCTTTCAGATATCGCAGAACCTTTTTAGCCGCTTTCCAGTGTGCTAATCCGGGGTTAGATAAGTAACGCCCCAGCATACCAGCGATGTAAGCGATATCCGGTCGAGTACAGACCTGAGCGTACATAATGCTCCCAACTACAGATGAGTAAGGTATCATCCTCATTTCAGCCTTCTCAGTTTCAGTGCTCGGAGTTTGATGAGGTCCAAATACGTCCCCTTTAACTACCGGAGCCACAGTGGGTGTGCAGTGCTGCATGTTATAGCGTTCTAGAATACGGTCAATATAAGCCCTTTGGGAAAGACCTAGAACACCATTGCGTCTATCTCGATTTATTTCGATACCTAAAACATAAGAGGCATCACCGAGATCTTTCATGTCGAAATTATGCGAAAGCATTCGCTTCGACTCATGTAGCAAATCCAAGTTGTTACTTGCAAGTAGGATATCATCCACATACAAAACAAGGATAATAAAGTTACTCCCACTGATCTTGAGATAGGTGCATTGATCCACTTGATTCTTTAGGAAGCCATCAGATTTTACGACTTCATCAAATTTAAGGTACCATTGTCGTGATGCTTGTTTCAACCCATATATCGATTTATTTAACTTGCAGACCATGTGCTCTTTACCTTCTGGAATAAATCCTTCAGGTTGCCGCATGTATACGTCTTCTTGCAAGTCACCATTTAGGAAAGCGGTCTTGACATCCATCTGATGTAACTCTAAATCATAATGAGCTACGAGTGCCATGACGATCCTTAGGGAATCTTTACGAGAGACAGGGGAAAAGGTCTCTTGATAATCAATTCCTTCCTTTTGAGTAAAGCCTTTTGCAACCAGTCTGGCCTTATAGCGTTCGACGTTTCCATTCGGGTTTAATTTGGTTTTGAACACCCATTTACATCCAATTACTTTGGATCCTTTAGTGAGTGGAACCAATACCCAAACGCCATTACGCTCCATGGATTTGAGCTCTTCAATCATGGCTTCAATCCATTTAGCGGCCTGATCACTATTCATAGCTTCTCGGTAAGAGGTTGGATCAGTAAGTTTCCCAATGTTTTCGACTTCAGCCAGATAAGTTTCGAAATCATCAAAATTAGTGTTTCTGCGAGCCCTTGATGATCTCCTTAGCTGAATTACGGGTTCTTCAGGAACAAGCGGTTCTTCGGCGTTTAGATTAGGAGGCATAGGAGGTTCAACCGGTTCATTAGGAGATCCAGGTATATCGGGAGCAGCGTTGGGTACAAGAGGAATTATCGGAGGAATCGTAATAACCGACGAGTGGTTTCCCCCCGCTTCTTGTACTTCTTGCAAATCTAAATCAGGATTTGTCGTGCTCCCACTGATCTCTGAATTTTCGAGGAAAGTGGCATGTTGCGTATCTATGATGCGGGTAGAGTGAGAAGGACAGTAAAACCGATAACCTTTTGAGTTCTCGGGATAACCAATAAAGAAACATGTAAGGGTTTTAGAATCCAGTTTCTTTAAGTTAGGGTTATAGACTTTTGCTTCGGCAGGACAGCCCCATACTTTCATATATTTTAGACTCGGTTTCCTACCTGTCCAGATCTCATAAGGAGTTTTAGGGACAGATTTTGATGGAACCCTATTGAGTATATGAACAGCTGTTTTTAAGGCCTCAGTCCAAAGAAATTTGGGTAGGTTAGTGTTGGCGAGCATACTTCTCACCATGTCCATTAAAGTTCGGTTTCTCCTTTCAGCAACACCATTCTGTTGAGGAGAACCTGGCATGGTGTATTGGTTAATTATGCCCTGTTCCTTGCAAAATTTATAGAAAGGACCAGGAGCTTGACCAATATCAGTATGTTTACCGTAATACTCACCTCCCCTATCTGATCGGACAACTTTTATCTTATGATCAAGTTGGTTTTCAACCAAAGTTTTATAATCGACAAAAGTTTGTAAGGATTCAGATTTTTCTTTAATCAAATAAAGGTGCATATAACGTGAATAATCGTCAATGAATGTAATAAATGATGTATGTCCTGTTATTGATGCGGGATAGGGGCCACTAATATCAGTATGAATTATTTCCAACAAGTTGGAACATCTGGTGGCTCCTTTCTTATTCTCTTTAGCCATTTTGCCTTTAAGGCATTGAATACATGTTTCAAAATCACTAAAATCAAGAGAGGGTAAGATTCCTTCTTTTACGAGTCGTGTCATGCGATCTCGTGAGATGTGGCCGAGACTTTTATGCCACAATGTGGAGGAATTCTCTGCTTGTTTAGGTGATTTTGTCTTTGTTTTAGTTATGTCATCAATATTAAGAGACAACAAAGACTGTGAGAAGTTATGATCTAGTTCTAATTTATACAGTAATCCATCCAAAAAACCACAACCAAACAATTCATTATTAAGAGTAAAAGTGATCTTGCCACAACCATGAGTAATTACATAACCTTCAAGATCAAGTCTAGATATAGATACAAGGTTCCGAGTAATTCTCGGTACATATAAGGTATCTATTAATCTAATACACTTTCCGGTATTCATATGTAAATTTAAGGTCCCCATGGCTTCGACATCTAAGAGATCACCATTTCCAACTCTAAGCTTTCTTTGGTCCTTTTGTAGCTTCTGGATTGTAAGGAATCCCTGTAATGAATTTGTCACATGGACCATAGAACCAGAGTCACCCCACCATGTATTAAATGGAACATCAGTAGTAAAGGAATCAAATATTTCGTAAAGAATGTTACCTTTCTTAGCTAGCCATTCCTTGAATTTAGAGCAATCTTTCTGTCTGTGCCCTTTGGAGCGACAGAATGGGCAGTTAGTATTGCTTGTCGAGGATTTAGGGCCAGAGGTAGAAGCACCATGATTTTGGACTTTATTTTCAGTCTTGTTACTGTAGTTACCTTTCCTCTTCTTGGGGTTTGAAGTGGTAGTAAGGTGAACAGCAGCTTCAGGTTGAATGTGCTTAAGACGATCTTCCTCTTGAACGCACATAGCAATCAGTTCACTTATCGACCATTTATCTTTCATTGCGTTATAATTCACTTTGAAAGTGTCGAACCGAGCAGGCAAGGAAGTCATTATGAAATGCACAAGAAAGCCATCTGAGACTTCCATTTGCAAATTCTTAAGCTTGTGAGACATGTCAACCATCTTCATTATGTGTTCACGGACACCGTTAGAACCCTCATATTTAAGAGTCAGCATCTGTAGCATTAAACTACTCGCAGTTGCCTTAGACGATCCCTTAAAGTGATCCTCAACAGATGTGAGGTAAGTTTTCACTTTGTCATTATCAGGGATAGCTCCTCGGATGCTGGAATGAATTGAGTTCTTGACCATCATTAGGGACAGCCGATTCGCCCTTTCCCATTTCTCAAAGTCCGCTTTCTGAGTCGCAGTAGATTCAGCAGTAATAGCGGCGGGTTCATCATGGCGAATAGCATAGTCCAAGTCGAGCATTCCCAGAGTTAAGTAGAGTTGTTCCTTCCAAGTAGTGAAATTAGCACCAGTAAGTGCCTCAATGCCGAAGTTTGGTACTGTAGTGGAGAATAAGGAGGATATAAGATTATGATACGAATTATAGAAGATTTTAGAGTGACAGAGTTAGCTATATAAGGCAGACTAAGTAATGTCCCTTAAAGTAATAGAACTAGAGTAATGTCTAAAATAAGTAGACCTAATAGTAATGTTCCTGAGACTAAGACCATATAAGTAATGAAGCTAGTGATAGGTAAGCCTATTAAAAAACACCAAAATAATAAGCTAAAGTAAGGCTCTACTTAGATGTTACATCACCTTTGGGCAGAAATAACTAATATCTAAGTAAAATTATGAGCATAAGGTTTATGCAACACTATGTTTGTCTTTTGACCTTTGGGCAACAAAATAGAACATCGTGTTTTAAGGCATAATAAGAATCCTTTTAAGCACACCAGTATATTAAATCACCTTTGGGCAGAATTAATATCCTACGTGTTTATTATGCTAAAGGAAAAAAATGCAATCATAGGAATCACCTTTGACCTTTGGGCAACAAAGATGAAAACATGAATATTAGTGCATAAGTATAATAAGGTCACATATAAATAAGGTGACTAAATAAGGTGACCAATACAAATAAGGCAGGGGTCAAGGGGGCTGCGCCCCCTTGCGGGGTTAAGGGGCAGCGCCCCTTACGGGGTCAAGGGGCTGAGCCCCAAAAGCTAAACGATTTTAAAATAAGGCAACCAGTAAGACTTTAAAAAACCGACCAAATTAGGGTCTGTAGTCATCCGTACGGATGAGATTATATTCGTACGGATGAGTATTGATTCGTACGGATGTAAGTCCAGGTTCGTGTGGATGTAAGCCTAGGTTCGTACGGATGTAAGGTTTAAGTTCGTACGAATGTAAGCCTAGGTTCGCACGTATTAGCCTAGATTCGTACGGATCAACAGTTACGTTCGTGCGAATGAACAAATCAGATTCGTACTAATGAACAAGTCAGGTTCGTACGAATGGGGCTTCATCCGTACGAACGACAAATCAGGTTCGTACGAATGAGCCAATCAGATTCGTACTAATGAACAATTTAGGTTCGTACGAATAGGGCTTCATCTGTACGAACGAGCAAATTAGGTTCGTACGAATGAGCCTTCATTCGCACGAACGAAGTTCGTCGAAATTAGGGTTGCTGTACAGCCGCCACCATCGCCAAAAATCCCATTTTTCACCCAAAAAAAACATAATCCGCCGGCCAAATAAGTTGCAGAATCAATAATAGCAATAGCCAAGCGATAAATAAACATGAACCAATGGATAATCACGAGCCATTGGCTCTGATACCACATGTTGGATTAAATCAGATTGATTCATGTTATTTACATACCTCCTGATGATGATCCGGAGATGTTGCTGAATAGATTAGCCATCTATGATTCCCAAATTGAGATGATCGTGTTAGGATGGAGTAATTGAGAGAAAACACTATGTGTGTGTATTGGGATAAAAGGGATGAAGGTAAAAATGAGCCAACCCTTCTAAAGGTTTATCACATCCCTTTATATACACACTCAAATTAGGAGTGTGTATTATTTAGTCCCGTGGTGTTTAATAAGTGTTTACATTAAGCTCTCATAGTTCCGATCACCTAATGGGAAATCTATAGTGTCGGTAAGGTAAATACGTCCATCGAATATTTACTAGACACAGATTTCAGTTAGCGTCAGTCATCATATCAGTAAGGATAAATGATCAATGAGGGTCACAAATAATATGGGTCCAACAGTGGCAAAATAGATGAGTCTGGTTAATAATAGGTCAAAACGGGTCACGGATCAAACGGGTTATATCATATTTCGGGTCAAACATATCACGGGACAAATGGGCTAGGTTGGGTCAACCCTTTATTTATTTTAGTTTTTTGTTTTCACATGATATGTATATTTACTAAGAATTTTAATAAAATCTAAATAAATCAAATAAAACTGTCCACCAAAATATTAAAAATTTAATGCGAATAAAATTAGTTTTATAAAACTAAACGGAAAGAAAATGTAAATTCAAACTACTTAAAAATCGGTTAAAACTTAGTCTATGTGTTAACTACTAACAAAAACAACCTCATTGTTTTTTTTGTACTTACTTTTTTCATATTTTTTTACATCAATAAAAATTTCATAAATCTAACAAAACAAAAGTATTACGAGTTTATGAATATTGTATCTATTTTATATTATATTATTAAATTTAAAAATAAAATCAAAAGTAAAACAATAAACAATATATTAAATAAAACCACAAACCATGTACTGGTGACTCTAAACCCAAAGCGTGTAATGCTTTATTAAATTATTATTTTTTTTAATAAAAACGCATAAACTTTCCTCTGATACATTTTCTTTCTCAATGAAAAAATAAAGCATGAAGAACAACAGTTTTGAAATCGTTCGACCCATAAATCACCCGTTGAGGACCCATTCGTCCCGTCTTGGTCAACAACAATTTTCTAATTGTAATCCATATGACCCGTTTTGGATTTTTGGGTATACAAATGAACCCGATAAATGAAAAGAAATGACCTAAATCCACCCGTTTCTCATGATTTGGGTTGGAATTGTCGGACCTAATGTATAGAATTTCAATATGGTGCAACACATTTATATAATGGAAATGGCTAACATGTACTCTTAGGACACATGTTAAGCTCGATTAATTATACCAATATTCTTCTTGTCAAACGTAATATAAATTAAATAATTATAAAATATCCTCTAGATTCTTCTTAAAAATATAAAATGTAGATTAATCAAAAGATATTAAATTTATATAACAATTTACGAGAAGAATGTTGGTGTAATTAAATGAAATTATAGATAAAGAAACAAAAAAAAAAAAAAAAAAAAAAAACATTATAGATTTTTCATAGGTTAATTTGACAAGTTAATTACATAAAAATCTTTGATTGCGATCTCTCAACTTTGATCATGAATACATCGTTGTTTTAAGGTATTGTAATAATAACAAACCCATATCTTTTGTTTACTGTATCAAAGAATATGAAGAAGAAAATGTATTTATAAAATATGAAAATTTCTACTAACGTCTCAAAACATCTTAATTCAGATTATCATATCAAAGAATGGAAAGTATAACTTAGTGAGAATTATACCCAAAACTTAGTGTAATGTTAATATAGATGAGCCAAGCCAAGCCATTAGTATAAAATATTAAAATGGATTTTGCCAACCTAACCAATGTTTGAAAAGAATAATGGATAAAATGAGGATGATGTAAGAGAATTCAACCACCAATTTAACTTTTCGTTAAGACCGGTTAATGGATTTGGATGAGCCGTTACATTAATGAGATCCTTAAAAGTGAAAAATAAAAGTAAAATAAATGAGATATAGTAAATTAAAATTATTTGAATTTTTATAATTACCGATCATTTTTAGTATATTTATCGAACAAAATTAGGGAATGATTACTTTTAAGTGTTATTTAACTAATATATAATTTTAAATTAATTTTTTATATTAAAACACGTAAAAATCGAAACTCCTATAAATATGATAGTCATATACAGTCACACATGTCGCATATTTTCATATCCTTCACTAGATATTGTCATTCAATTAATTTATCTAAAAGTTTAAGTTATTTAGCAAAGAATGTCATTTTCTAGCAACATTACATATTTTATTAGCATAAAATATTAAAACACTCAGAGAAAGTTAATAAGTCATATGCACACGTATTTTGTACACGTAATTAATGTGTCTTCTTAGGGATTATTGAAATAAGCCCTTCTTATTTTAAAGATTAATCATTTTTTTCAATAATTAGACAAAATGTGATTGTGCATGAATGGGACTCATCATTTTCTTTATCCAATGGTTCATATTTTTCTCATCCCATCTTAAACTGTTAGAGTACCCGGAGTGATAATAAGTCACAATATGGATTGTGGAGGTTGTGGGGAAAAAAAGTGATGATGTGGCAATGAGTATGTGGGTTGTGAGATTGTTGGGTTGTTATGATAGGAAGGATTGTGGAGGTTGTGAGATTATTTTATTATTATTAATTTTTTTTCTTAAAACATTAAAAATAAAAGATAAATAAATAATTAAAAGAATATAAAATATTAAAACTTAATAATTAAAATATTAAATAAGATAAATAAAAAAAAAATACAAATAATTAAAACAAAAATAAATAATTTAAACAATACAAATAAAAACTAAACTAATTAATCCCGTATTTTTCTCGTATTTTATTTTTCTCCGCTTCGACCCAAGCCGCTTCTGCCGGCGGCATCCCCTCCGTGCTTTGTCGAAGAAACATCATATCGTCTCTTCGTGCACTAGAGTAAGCCGCTTCTTCTTGTCGAATAGCCGCTTGTTCTTGTCGGTGGAGGGTTTTCGCCTTTATTTCCGCGGTTTGCTTCTTCGTCTTCGTAATCTTCTTCAAGTGTGACGCGATGAGCTCGCAAAGCGTCAAGGACGAAGATGTTTGCGCCTTATCGGAGGCGTCAGACGATTCCTTTCTTTTACTACCTCTCTTTTTCCCTGGAGGTCGTTGTTCTACATCATCCGCAAATATATCGTCCCCGGCGTCAACGTCGTCTAGGTTGACGGTATCTCGTGGAGGGTCTAACTTGACAAATGTACGCCATCTCCCGTGATTCTTCCAGATTTCCCAGGCCTTGTCATGCTTAAACGTCGAATGCTCGGCCTCATAGTACATTTTCCGAGCCGCTTGGTAAACCGCATGGTCGTCGGTCCCGCTTGTTCGATTTCTTACCGCCTCGCAATGGTGGCTGATAAAAACCTTGACCAAGGCACTCATCGCCGTAAACTTGGAGTTAATGGACTCCTTACCTCTCTCCGGCAATCCTTTCTTCGTCGCCTCTTCGTTGTAACCCGCAACGATCCGTTGCCAAAATGTCGCCTCGGGTTGGGCGTTTCCTACCCCCTCATCTTCCGAGACCGCGCACCACATCTCCGCCAAAAGGACCTCCTCTTGGACCGTCCATGCAATCTTTTTGCATTGCTTTTTCTTTTTCGACGTGGACGGTCGTGCTGCGGTTACTTCGACCACATCGTCCGTTTCTTGGACGATTTCTTGGGTTTCGGGAACAAATGTTTGTGTTTCTTGGGTTGGAAAAGTTTGGGATGAAAAAGTTTGGGGAGGAAAAGTTTGGGGTTGTGAGAAAAGTTGTTGATGCATGGCGTATTGTTCGGGAGTGAACATTTGTTGTGGGTATTGTGGTTGTAGAGGTTGTTGCGTTAAATACGTGTTTAGAATTTGTTGGGATTGTTGTGGCGAAAAGTTTGGCATTTGGTTTGGAAATAAGGCGTTTGTTGTGCCGAAAAAGTTAGCGAAAGCGAATGGTGTTTGTGATTGTGGCGTCGAGGGATTGTTTGTGTTTGTTTGGGGAGCGTTTGATGAAGATGAAGACATTTTGTGATTTTTTTGGGTTTGGGTATGAGATTGAATTGGATTAAAAATAAGATTGTTGAAAGAAGGTGTGATTTTTTTGGTTAAAATGGGATTGTATTTATAGATGAAATGGGTTGGTAAAAAAAAAAAAAAAAAAAATGCCGATAACGGCTCGTTGAGGAGACAACGGTCTCCTCACAACGAGCCCACAACGAGATGCCCCGGAGTGGTAACGACCACAACGGTCGTTGTGAGTGCGAGAACGACCCGAGAACGGTACCACTCCGGGTGCTCTTAGTAAATATTTCACGCTTCTTATCAATTAAATTAACAATAAATATATTTTTAAATAAAAACATTCATAATGTTCAAGCTTTTAGAAACTTTGTATTATAATCACATCATTTGATAATATCAAATAATGGAGTTTTACATTTTACATATGTACCTTAACTTTTAACGGTTTAAGAACGAAAAAAAAAAAAGAATATCAATTAATAATAAATAAATTTTATATAAAAATTAGTTTTGAAGAGGTTCGATCTCTTAAATGACATGTCATAATAAATATTTTCATAAAACTCCTATAAATGACTATCAAAAGTATTTAATTTAAAATTTCAAGCATAATTATTTAATATATATATATTTAAAAACTCATATCGAATATTAATATTAATACAATATATTTGTCTCCTTTCCGTTCACATTTAAACACTAAGTTGTAAGATTATCTAACTTTAACTCAAACTTGTGAGTTAAACTAATATAAAATAATGTGTCCATAAGGATTAAGGACCACTAAACCTTTCAAGCAAATGAAAGGTTGAGGAACTCATATAAATTTCAAGAGTTAATAATTAAAGCTTAATCGTAAATGGGGGTTTGTTCCATTGGTAGGAGGTTGTCCTTCACTAAGGGAGGTCTTGGGTTCGAGCCTCTATCTGGGATTTCCTT
The DNA here is from genome assembly GCA_910822075.1 of Senecio squalidus. NCBI lineage: Eukaryota > Viridiplantae > Streptophyta > Magnoliopsida > Asterales > Asteraceae > Senecio > Senecio squalidus. The sequence goes on along the minus strand of CAJVGC010000001.1, from coordinate 1,490,470 downwards.
CTTAGAAGAATATTAGGAGATATGTAACAAAGAAAAAAAATAATTAAAGCTTAATGTTCAATATTTAATTATGATTGAGTATATTTTGTTTTGGATAAAATACTCCTGTTTAGACAATATGTTTGACAAAAGCTTTTTATAAACTTTTACTTTTTAGTTTTTAAAAAAGAAACTTCTATTTTGTAAAAAGTTATGTTTGGTTACGCAGGTTGTTAGCTTTCTTTTTTTTAGAAAAAAAAAAGACTCCAAAATGAAGAAAGATGGTTGAGAAAAATTTTAAAATTTGTCGAAAACTTTTTAAATGTAAAATTATCAATATACCTTTATAAAATTATGTTTTCTATATTGATTATTATTTTTTGAGTTAATTACATAATTGGTCCCTGTGTTTGTTCCAAAACAACGGGTCCAGTCCCTGGGTCACAATTCGTTCGGGTCCGGTCCCTGGAGCCTATCTTTGGTTGCACGTTTGGTCCCTCCCTCTAACAATCGTTAAATATTATCGTTAAATGTCCCATGTGACAGGCACGTGATGGGTAAAATAGACAATTCGCCTTTATTTTTTCCCCCTTCATGTGTTCTTCCCCAAATCATCTCCAATCAATTTCCCCCAAATCAAAAACCCTAATTTCCCAAATCATCCAATTCCCCCAAATCAAAAACCCTAATAGTGGAAATGTGACAATTAAAAAAGCAAAATCAAACACAAAAAGATGACAATTACATAATATACTTGAAAGGAACAATGAGGAGAACAGCAGAGCCAAACAAGAGCACCATAGCAACTTCCGTTGTTATCTGCAAAGTTTTCAAACAGTTGCATGAAAATAGATAACCAATAACAAACCGCAAATCTGGACACCCTCATAAGTCACATACCTGTGGTTGGCCTGCAAGAAGAACTGTACGGATTTTTAGAAGTGAAACGTTAAGAGTTTGCATATACTTTTCTAAATCACGCATGGCTTCTTTCAAAGCGATAATCTTCTCAATTGTATTGGATGATGGCTGATCATATATGGTAACTTTACCTAAAGATCTTCCGAGTCGGCCCTGTTCCTTTAACCCTTTCACTACTAACATGAAACTTGCCGCCACCATCAGTGTCGTAGGGAGCAAATACGTTTGGATCCGCGAAGGAAATCGCTCGGATGTTCCCCTAACCCAACCCATAGCATATTTCTGTACACAAAAAGAAACATTAAACTTAGGAAGTCAAACAGGTAACGTAATAAAAAAAACTTAAAAGTAAAAGCATGAAAGTTGAATCAAATTAGGGTGTGGGGAATTGGGTGATTGGGTGATTGGGAAATTAGGGTTTTTGATTTGGGGAAATTGATTGGAGATGATTTGGGGAAGAACACATGAATGGGGAAAAAGAAAGGCGAATTGTCTATTTTACCCATCACGTGTCTGTCACATGGGACATTTAACGATAATTTTTAACGATTGTTAGAGGGAGGGACCAAACGTGCAACCAAAGATAGGCTCCAGGGACTGGACCCGAACGAATTGTGACCCAGGGACTGGACCCGTTGTTTTGGAACAAACACAGGGACCAATTATGTAATTAACTCTTATTTTTTTTAACAAAAGGCCAAAGCCTAGTACTTTTGTTAAACCATTCCTTAAAATGAAGTATGTTAGCATGTCGGGAATAAGTGGAGACATACTGGACGTAACCACTCCCTTGGTTGGGGGTTGTACGGCCAGAACAAAATAAGTAAAACATAAAAAATGTAAAATTTCAACCCTAATTGCTCGTGGAGAGTTGATAGTATATCAAAAGAAATCCAAAAACTATCGACTCTTGGAGCAAGTTGGCACTAATCACAAATCTAAGACCACTCCCAATCGTAACACCAATAACACCATTTTTCGTTGCCACGTCACCATAACACCAACTTAACATAACATAAGATTAACCCCCCATTCATAACACCAAAAACTGGACCCACCACCTTTTTTTGTTTTCATTTTTTTTTTTTCTCATATTATTTTTAATACATTCAAAATATTTAAAATACATAAATACTTAAACGATAAAAAAAAAATATTTAAAAAACGATACATAAATACTCAAACAATAAAAAAACAAATCATTTTTGGGCCTTTGGTTAACGGATTGGGCCTAAAAAAAACAAAAATAAATATAGAAACAATAAAACCTAAAAAAATCCCCACATCTTTTTCTTCTTCCCAAACCTTCAACACCATCTCCTCCATTTTTTTTTTCCCCCACTCCTCTTTTATCTATTCATTCATGTATATATATATATATACTTACATATATGTATATGTTAATATATGTAAAGGAACAAAAGAAAAGAAAAGAAAAAGAAAAAAAACCACCACAACACCGCGTTGCTCGAGCAACACGGCAGCAAGAACGCCACAACAACGGCGTCCCCCCAGCCGTTAACGGCGTTGTTGGGGGGGGGGGGGGGGGGGAACGCCGTCACCACCCTCCCGCTGGGAGTGGTCTAATACATTACACGTCATTTGAAGAACAACCACACTCGAGAATATCACTTTAATAATGCAGAGCGGTTTGCATAAGTGAATCGGGCAAAGTTGAACTTTATTAAGCGAAAGACTTTCAAGATGCCATTGAAAATCATTAACGAACCAAATCCTTCTCTTTTTCAAAATCCAGATCTGATTGCAAGAGACTTTTGTGCAACGTGACACATAAAAAGGTTGGATCCAAAGAGTGATTCTCGGATTCCAAATTTGAATTCATAGCCCATCTTTTCCAAAGATTTTACAAGATAGGTGAACAACGATCTTCCAACGTAAAGCAAAACACTCACAAAGAAGAATAAAACCGACAAATGTGTCAATTGATCTCTACCATGACCGAAGACAAGAAAGATCACAACAAAAACGATAAGAGGAAGAGACTCTCTCAAATCGTCATCAGGTAATGGAGAAACTCTCATAGGGAAACCTTAGAGAGAGAAAACCCAGTGACATGTAGAACTTCAATATTGATTTATCCTTTGAGGTAATTTTACAATTTTCTAACCATCTTTATAACAACCTTGTCAAATGATTATACAAAGATAAATTGCAGCTTCCAACTCTAAACAAATACTATAGCTTCGAACTAGTAGCTCCTACTTTCGACTAGTTTCTTCAAACATATCCTAAATATCATTTATATGAAACACTTATTGGAAATTAAATATTAGACTTTGTCTTACAGGTTTATAAATATAATTATATTGGATGTAAATGGGTTATTTATGGATCGCAATGCCCCATCCATATTCGATCTACTTCAATATTAGTATATTCATATTTATATCTATATCTATTATACGTTGATTGAATTGGATACATATCCATTGGATCATATAATGATTGTCATCCCTTCTCATACCTTTTCGATAAAAGTTTATTCGAATTTTAATTTGGCTCGGATCAACATTCCAAGAGTCTTTGGTATATGAGACCCCATTTCAAGGGTATGTGAAATTTACATTTAAATTAATAAGTAATGGGTTTGTTAGTGACAGTTCAATAGGGATGCTTATCAACGTATTACATTTACAATTTGTTTGTAATATTATTAACGAATGAGTGATCTATTAGGTGTAGCCCAACTCCACGTTTTGGATCTGGGCTTATTATTTAATATTTCCCTGCCTTTCGAGGTGCAAAAGCGTGAAAACTCGAACTATATGAGAAAATCTAAATACGTGAAGAAACACAAAATAAAAATAAACATAAATACGTTGAGCTTGAGATCCGACTTTGGCAGATCTGTTTTCATAAAACATAAACTCGAATTTGAGATCCGACTTTGGGAAATCTTCATTAAACATATGCGTGTTTTCATGGTATCCAACGAGTTTGATCCCGTCTCTATCCTTTATCAAACCTTAATCGGCGTAGGGATAAAAAAAAAATCTAAAAAATTCCGATTTTTACCCCACCGGTTACTGTTTTAGTCATAACTCCAAAACCGCTTGGAGTTAACTAATGAGGTCGGCCTTGTTGGTTTCGTAATACATTCCGAAGTAAAGCAAACCAGAATCGCAAAAGAAGACCACTAGACACGCCCTCACGCTCAGAAACAATCCACTAGACACGGATTAGTGTTTTGCTTATATCTCTCAATTGTTTGGAGTTAGTTCACCCCATCAGAAGATGTGGATTCATAATTAAATTCCGGACAAAAGGCAACCGGAATAGCAACGACCACATCTCTAACGCGTCGTCACGCTCTGCCACAAGCAACGAGTGTTATCAGCAACTATCTATGTTTTTTCTAATGTAAATTTTTAATTTTATGTTTATTTTTATAATTATAGTTTTTTGTCTAGTTCGAGCTTTCGCGATTTCGCCGCTCGAACTGCCGAGGAGTATTGGATGTAGCCCAATCCCGATCTATTGACCTTGGGATCATTATGTTTAGAGTTTCTACACTCTATATATACCGGTTAATAATACGACAAACCGAATGATTTATCATTTCTCATGATCTTGAAGATGCAAATGATAGTTTTTTAATAACATATAAGAAAATAACATTAATATATTTGTAGCAACAATTATAAGACTTTGATTATCAAATTCATAAATATATTCAAAACTTCAAATACATTTAAACAAACTATTCCTATCCATATTAAAACTTGATTACTCCTATGGTTCTGTGCCATTAAATGGTTTTTTAATCGGTTTTGGTTTGGGCCACCATGTTGGGTTGGGTTGTGTGTTTGGTCCGTTTAATTTTTTTTTTGCTTTCGTTCGATACTCTATGCCAGCTGTCGTCTTCGTCGCCTTCTTCTTCATTTTGATTACACCTGTTCTTATTTCGTTTCTTACTCTTGTGTTTGTTTCTCCGGCGATCTTCTTGCTTCGTTCTCATTTCGTCTCACGTGGTAATTGCATGTTAAAGGTATGTCTTTTGGGCTTCTTTTTCAGTTCTATATTTATTTTTTACTGGTTTATTATTAAAACTTGAATTAAACATATTGAGCTTTACCACTTATCTACTTTAAGATAAGTAGATAACCAAGTGCAATTTCAATCCCCCAAAAGTCTCACTACTTATAAATGGATAAATAATTTTTTAAACACATACAATCAGTTATGCATAAAGTACAATTAAAGTAATTTTCAACATATCATGTTTTATCTAAACAGATAACATAAATAAATAAATAAATAATATAAAATATTTTTTTTTGCTAGAAACGTCGCCGCTAATTTTCAATAAAAACAAAATTGATTTATTATTTATTATTTATTATTTAATAAATATAATAAATTAATAATAAAAAAAGATGACGAATAGTAGAAAATCGTCTATAAATTCGCAGCTAAAGACCCGTTCATAACAAACTAAATCGTATCTAATCATCCATAATATTTCTCTTCATTTCATTTCATTTCAAGTCATTATACTCTTAACCATGTGTGGAATCTTAGCTGTTTTAGGTTGTTCCGATGATTCGCAGGCGAAACGAGTTCGTGTCCTCGAGCTCTCTCGCAGGTATCTTTTCTTTTCGCGTGTCGTCGAGACTATGTTTAAAAAGTTTGATCCATGCATAAATACTTTATATCCTTTAAATACAAGAAATGTTATTTTAAATGTATGATCATTATATTTTATACGTGTCTGAACGTGTTAAAAAAAAAAAATGAACTAAAGTATTCGTGCTAGATTTTTATTGTTTTTTTTTTTATGTGTATGGAAAGATTGAAGCACCGTGGTCCTGACTGGAGTGGGTTATATCAAAATGGTGGTAATTATTTGGCGCATCAACGTCTCGCTATTATCGATCCTGCTTCTGGTGATCAACCTCTTTATAATGAAGATGAAACTATCGTTGTAACGGTAAGTTGACGATGAAACGAAAAAAGTTTGTTTGGTTGTTGTGTTGTTTGGTTTTGAGGTTGGTTTTTATTTGGAAATGTAGGTTAATGGTGAGATATACAACCATGAGGAGCTAAGAAAAGGATTGAAAGGTCACACGTTCAAAACTGGAAGCGATTGTGATGTTATCGCACATTTAGTAAGTAATTTACGTAGAGATTACTACTTTATAAAATGGTTTTTCTAACTTGTACCTCGTTATAAACTCATTAGTAAATAATGACAAATGTTGATTTTTCATTCTACCTATTTTGTCCTTGTTGAAATTTAAAAAACAATACACATATAAAAAAGTTGTATCCCGAAAATAGAGGGAACAATTATTGAAAATGTATAAACGGTTATTTTAAATGTTTTTAATATAGCCTTAGGCTATGTTTATCAAAATTTAAAAAATAATTCTCAAGGGCAAAAACGGATATTAGAAAAATCTTTTTATGAATTATGCTAATTTGGGTTTTATTGTAACTAAATTTGTTATTATGTTTTATAGTATGAAGAACATGGCGAAAATTTCGTTGATATGTTGGACGGAATGTTTTCGTTTGTGTTACTCGATACACGCAACAACACTTACATTGCTGCTCGTGATGCTATTGGGATCACATCGCTCTACATTGGTTGGGGACTCGATGGTGAGTATCGAATGGTTTTATTGGTCGTGTTTCTTATGAAGATTGTAGAGCAAATGAGTGACAATGGTTCTGTTTTTCAGGTTCTGTTTGGATTTCGTCTGAAATGAAAGGTTTAAACGATGATTGTGAGCATTTTGAGGTGTTTCCACCCGGACATTTGTACTCGAGCAAAACTGGTGAGTTTAAGAGGTGGTACAACCCTACATGGTTCTCGGAGGCTATTCCGTCTACACCATATGATCCTTTAGTTTTAAGGCGTGCGTTTGAAGACGTGAGAACTCTTTTCTTTAAACACCTAATGATTATATATCTATATATTACAATCAAGTGTTCATAACTCTAAATGAGTGATAATGTTTTATTTAGGCCGTGGTTAAAAGGCTAATGACGGATGTACCCTTCGGGGTTCTCCTGTCGGGAGGGCTAGACTCATCATTGGTTGCCTCTATAACGGCTCGTCACTTAGCTGGGACAAAAGCGGCTAAACAATGGGGAGCTCAACTTCATTCCTTCTGTGTTGGCCTTGAGGTAGTCATATGACCGAATTTGCATTCCAAATTCAAGACCTTATATTAATTTTAAAAAATAACAAACCATCTTCGTCCTATGAACAGGGTTCACCCGATCTCAAGGCAGCAAGAGAAGTCGCTGATTATTTGGGAACCGTTCATCACGAGTTCACCTTCACTGTGCAGGTAAATTACTAAATTCTTTAGGCCGGCCCCGTTTTGTATGCCAAAGATTTCTTATTATAGAATTTATTTTGGTTTTTAAATGTTGTAGGATGGTATTGATGCTATAGAAGAAGTGATTTACCATATTGAAACGTACGATGTGACAACAATCAGGGCTAGTACACCGATGTTTCTGATGTCACGTAAGATCAAGTCTCTAGGCGTGAAAATGGTCATTTCCGGTGAAGGTTCAGATGAGATATTCGGTGGGTACTTGTACTTTCACAAGGCACCCAACAAGGAAGAGTTGCACCGTGAAACCTGTCACAAGGTAACTTCTTTTCCTCGTTAACTCGAGTTACATTCCTGTTACAAGGTTGACAAATTTACATGTATCGTGATTTATGTAATGTAGATAAAAGCACTTCATCAATATGACTGCTTGAGAGCTAATAAGTCAACATCCGCTTGGGGTTTGGAAGCCCGAGTCCCCTTTTTAGATAAAGAATTTATCAATGTCGCAATGAGCATCGACCCTGAAGCTAAAATGGTAAGGATTTTTTTTTTACTATATGATGATTTGGAAGTATAATGCTTACTGAGGTTATTATTTGCAGATCAATATGGATCAGAAACGGATCGAGAAATGGATTCTTAGACGGGCTTTCGATGATGAAGAAAAACCATATCTGCCAAAGGTCTTATTCATGAAGATTAACTCGGTTCTAGAACTGTCAAGTTCGCTCTCTTAACATGTTTTATATATTATCTTGCAGCATATTTTATATAGGCAGAAAGAACAATTCAGTGACGGTGTCGGGTATAGCTGGATCGATGGACTCAAAGCTCATGCCGAACTACATGTAACCGACAAGATGATGCATCATGCCCTGAATATCTTTCCCCATAACACACCTGTCACAAAAGAAGCCTACTATTACCGAATGATCTTTGAGCGGTTTTTCCCTCAGGTAACTTTAGTGCTTGGCTAACTTGAACATTATTCAATAATAAAACTAAACCGAGCCCTTATTTTATAACTTTTTTGTGCGCAGAATTCGGCTAAGTTGACTGTCCCAGGTGGAGCAAGTATAGCTTGCAGTACTGCAAAAGCAATCGAATGGGACGCTTCTTGGTCAAACAATCTTGACCCTTCGGGAAGGGCTGCACTCGGAGTCCATAACTCCGCGTACAAAAAGAATAACGGTCCTCTTGGTGCAGTGAATTTAGGGACTAACATCATTGACAATGTTCCACGGATGATGGATATTTCAGCTGCTGGGGTTACGATTCAGAGCTAGTGGTTTGTCGTTTAATGAGCTAACACGAGTTGAAGCATGTTTTTATGATATGTTGGCTGTTAACTCGTTATTTGGTTTTGATTTGGTGTGTTAATAATAACTCGAATCTATTGATGTTTATGTACTGGTAACATTCTATGTAATCTGTTTAGCTTAAGAAAGCTTGTTTATTTTAAATAAAGAACGATGTACGTCACTCTGTTTATCAACAAATGTTAAATATATTAAATCGTTGATCGATCATATATCTATCAAATACCAGACAGAGTCGAGTTCAGTGATAATGTAATCGGTCTAGAGATTCACAAGGACAGGGCTCAACCGTCACCCACTCTTCAAAGCTCGAGACGGTTAATGTGTTACCATTTTGTGCTCAGACCCGCCTCTGGTAACAAGGAACGTTTTCCGCAAACCTGACCTAGTTAGATAATACATATTATGTTTAATTGCACATAAAATTATATTTATTATTAATAAACATATATGAAAGCATTCAGTAATACAAGAAACAAAATTAAAAATCATAACAAATTAGTTATTGGTTATGGGCTCGGACCAAATCGTGTCAAGCTTGGTCCCTAACCAGGCTTCAGGAATCAGGCGTAACGCACAAAATGGAACGAGAACTCCTAACCCAGCTGAGAACTTGACACGACCTTTTTATAAGTTACGTTTATACTAGTGTAGCCAAGCCTGCTTGGCCTAAGCGCATTATTATGTCAGCTGCACAAAAAACTACCTTGTGCTATTTTCCAAAACGACTAATGAAACCGAATTCTAATAACATTTTTCAACTGTTTACCTCCGTCAAGCTTCTTATTCCTTCGCTGGTAACATTTGAGAAGAGCATTATCGTCATTATGGTCCACCTTTCGTATCCTAGAGCACTCTATGTTTTTTTCCCATTGACATTCCCCAATAATTGGTCCATTCAGCTACAAGAAGATCCGCAAAACATGTAACTTTGTAGCTGGTGTGAGTGAATAACATGTAATCGAGGGTTAATAAATATATATGCAAATTAGGCCCGATCCCTTCAAAGGTACTAACCAAAGCACAATGACTACCGAAATGAAGATGTTAAACAAAATTAAGTACAATGAGAAATAATTTGGGATAGGGGTGAGGGCGGTATTGGACCGGTTTGTTTCCAAGACTTTACCGAAATGCATCGCTCGATGCTGGTTCGGTATCAGTCTGTAAGGTAACAAACAAAGTACTGAATAAAACCAATACTAAGTACCGAACCCTTTAAAGAACGTTTGTTTTCTAGTCATCACTTTGTCCATCAATAATCGTTAAATATATAAAATCGTTGATCGATCATATATTAAATACCACAGAGAGTAGAGTTGAGTGATAATGTAATTTCTGTCTAGATATTCACAAGGACGGGTTTTCCGCCAGCCGGTCCTAGGCAGATTTTTCGTTTTAACAAAGTTGGGATAAGAGTTTTTTCTGGGTAACATTTTCTGGTAAAATAAGTACTCCAATGTTTTTGTTTGTTATCACATTTTATTTTTAACAGTACATCAAAGTTCATTTATTATTAGTAAACATACAGAAAGCATTCAATAATACATGAAAAAAAAAACTTAGAATTCATAACAAATTAGTAACACGCTACTGTCGCTACAGGCTCGGGCGGTCGGGCCTAATTGCAAATTGGTATCAGGCTTTGTCCTTAACCAGGCTGAACCAGAAGTCCTAACCCGACTGACAACTTGACCGGGCCTTTTAGGACAAGTATTTGATTCGGGCATTGAACATAATTCGGGTGAATCATGAATCTATTAAATCACGAGTCAAGAAAAAGACTAGCGCACCTATTACCCGAAAGCCAAAACTTGAGTTCTACTCGAAATGCCACGAGCTCGGGTTGTGACACTGGTTACAAGCACTATTTACTACTGTACATATATATAAAAAGACTGGTTTACCTCTAATTATGTTAGCTGTACAAAGAACGGGTTTTTCGAAATTTTTCAAAAAGACTGATGAAACCAATCTTCTATTTACATTTTTCAACTATTTACCTCCCACAAGCTTCTATTTTCTTTCGCTGGAAACATTTGAGTAGGGTGTTATCGTCATTATGGTCCTCGTTTTCTTTCCTAGAGCACTCTATGTTTTTTTTCGCTCTGACATTCCACAAGAATTGATCCATTTAGCTACAACAAGATTCACATATGTTGGTAAATAGAGGGTGTGAGTCGGTAACAACATATAATCGAGGGTTATTAAATCATTGTTAACTTACCAAGATTTCAATAGATGTTTGCCGCTAACATTATCAGCAACCTCGTTGCGTTGAAAAGTACTGACTAAATCACTATGACCACCGAAATGAAGACGTTAAACGAAATTAATTACAATGAAAAATAATTTGGGCATTAGATGGTTATTTTGTCCCCCAAAATTGTTTCTTTCAAACGTACCCCGGAGAACAGTGATCATCTTTCACAATCCCGTTGATTTGTTCTGCTTGAGACACTTCAGAAACAGCGTTTACACCATCCAAATTTTCGATATCAACTTCCTTGATAGGTTGACAACTATTCCCTGCATGAATATCTTAGTTTGTTTGAATTCATTGTTTAATATTAAAAGACGTAAGATATTTTAACAGAATACATATATACCTATTGATATGCTCGGGTTTATAGAAGGTAGACCATTTGTCAGGAGTTTGTGACACAGTTTGGTGCCTTGAAAATCAAGGAAAGTGTAGCCAAGAAATTTTAATTTTTCTGATTCGGTCATAACCGAGAAACCAAATGATTTAGTCCAAGTCTGAAGCACACTCGATGCAGCTGGCAAAACTAGCCTCTCGACACCTAATTCCTCAAGGTTCTTGAAAAGAAAAAAAAACTTTTAAGGAACAAACTTATGCACAAATAATAATCACCGATAACGCTAATGTAAAAAAATGATTATACCTTTTCAAGCTCGTTCATAAGTATGCGACACATTCCACGTTTACGGTATTCAAGTCTCGTTCCAACAAAAGGGAGTTCAGCAACCTTCTCTCCGTAAACCCTAGGGACAATTTAATAAATAAAAAAAATATAAGAAACCAAATAACCATAAATTACATAATTCAAGACCAACAACGCAACTCTATAAACACTAGTTACCTTAAGGTACCCGCCGAAATTAGCTCATTCTCTTTTTCCAGAAGAACAGTATAAAATCCCGTGAAGTTTAACCGGTTTAGCTCTGACCTATACTCAACTCCACATAATTATCAAAAAATAAAGGATCGTTAAATTAAAGAATTAACGAATCATTCTCACCCTTTACAAAAGATAACATCTTCAACTATATCTCTTTGGGTGAGAGGCTCTTTGACAGGATTAAAACACTCGTGCAATAACTTAATAACAACATTCAGCTTGCTACGATTGTGAACTTCAGTCTTTTTGTATTTCAGTAGAGTCCATGTTAAGTTATCATTCCCTACGGGAATCGACTTTTCCAAAAGCCTTTCAAGGCCAGTAAATATCTGCAAAGTACACGATAAACTGTAAGGATTTAAACTTCTCAACATGTTATAAAGCATTGTTGTAAGTTGTCGGTTTGCCTACCTCTTCACATCTCGAACTGCAGAACCATTTCATTTTAGTAATAGTGTCCAACTTTGAGAAACGATCGGATTTTTTCAAGCACCCGATATGATCTGAATTACATTCGGGAAGAAATTAATAAAAAATAATCTATGCTTTGATATAAAAAGATTTGAGTATACATACATATTCTTTCGCACTGTTCACAACTTAGAATGCTACTGTCTGTACTTTGTTCACAATGTTCATCATAAAGGTTTTGAGTACAGATTCTGCAACAACACGATGGGCAAAACCATTCTCCATCCGGGACCTCCTACACACACAAAAGACCAATAGAATTTAAGAAAAATAAGTTTGGAAAACAGACTTAAAACATGTCTGAAACAAGTCAAATGATGATACTAACCTTTAGTCCTAGGCAGAATGTGTGAAATGAAGACGGACATTGGTCACAAAGTACTAATTCACCTCCATAATGACATATCGTACATATATAATCGCTTTCCTTAAATCTTGAATCTTTCTTGAATTTTGGTTTTTTGGAATCCACAATAGTAGTTTTGGACGAAAGATTGTTGAACTCCTTACAGACATCACTGAGCGTATAAAAACGCTTCCCATTAGTGTCAGTGTAACGATACCTAAGGGATTTTCTCGTTTGACCCGGATACTTTTTTTTGCACTCAATTTCCCAACCCAAATACAAAAGATGTTGTCGAACTTTAATCGATGTAGAAACCAAATGCTTATTACCAGGAAGAAATCCTTCATTATACTCACTAATTGCATCAGGGCAACATTTAGCCTGAGGAAGAACATTTGGCCCAGGAACACAATAGTCAACAGGTAAATCCGCTACATTTGCAAATCCGGGAGGACCCAAATCAGCATCATTGTTAACATTGGAATTGCATCTTTTTATAGCTGGTAAAGAGTTCAATCTACCGTAAATCTCGTTCATAGTCAAGTTAAAGTTATCAAAAAGTACTTCTTTAACGGTCTCTTTCCATTTTTTCCTAACAGGACGAGCCCACGAAACAATATCGTCAACAAAAGTCTTTTTATTTCTCACTTCAGACCAAATTTGCTTAACAGAAACAAGAATCGGCCATTCTACCTCGAATTCTTCAAGAACTTGAAGAAAAATCCAATCTTTTCTTATTCTCCATTTAGCCGTAGCTGGATTCCAGTCTAAACTAAACCTAATGTCCTCAAACCGGGACATAAGTTCATCACCTAAATCCGGAAAAAACACTAACCTTTCCTCACTAATATCATTATAATCGAAAATAACACCTTCCCACCAAGCATTATCATGAAACACATCAACACATTGTCCATAATGAAGACAATTACGATTACGCATTACACGTGGTGGCACTGGCCTTATCTTGCCACAACGAACACCACCGGACTGTTTCCTGTTAGCCCGAATTTTGTCACTTAAATGATCATATTTGATTACAGGAATCCGATTTTTTCGATCAGTTACAGTACCTATATGCCAAGAACCTTGAAACCCATCTTCAAGAATTTGTACCTAAATCATTTTCACAATTAAAAAGTTTACATTTTTTTTGTATAATTCATCACAAAATTAAAAACCCTTAATTTATTAAGCTAAGAAAACCCAAATTTAAAAAAAAAAAAATCAAAAACCCCAAATTCATCACTATTTTCACAATAAACAAAAACAAAAATGCAGTCAAAATTAAACAATAACACAATGAAATTAAACAAACCCAGATGGAAATGAACAAAAAGATTAAATTTTTATCCAATAAATACATATAAGAATCATAATTAAAAAAAAAAAAAAAAAAAAAAAAAAAAAAAAAAAACATTTACCTCAACTTTTTGATTAAGGTTGAGCTTAGGAAGATGATTGAATCGTTTTCTTTTTCTTGATTTTCCCAAAATTGGTCTTGTTGATTTGCTGTCGGATGCCATTGATGAATTTTTTTTATTTTTTTTTAGTGAAAACAAGTGTAAATAAAAATGGTGAAATTAAAAGAAAAATAAATATTTGAGAAAGATATTTGCAGGTTCTGTAACATCATGCCAATTTAATTTTTTTCTGTTACCCACTAATAAGTACACAACAGTGTTAAATAATGATACTCTCTCATACATCTTTCATTTTTGTTTATTTTTATTTGAATTTACGGTTTCTTAATATTCGTAAAACGTTGATAATCGTTGTTGTTAAGTTGAGTGTCCGTTCATACTGGAAAATGTGACCATATTCACAACGTCCCTTTTCTTTAAAAGCGATTGAACTTGGGTCCCGACTAGATGATACTAGTGAACGGGTAGATATTGCATATGATTGTTTTATAAGTACTGATAATGTTTTGGTTAATGTCTGCATTTGTTGACTTTGTGTGTATGTATTGTTAAGATTACATACGACTGTTTATCGGCTGATTTAAGCATAAGTAACTTACAGCGGCATTATACGAGTACAAGGATCATTTTTGTTAACCATGTTAATGAAACAGATTCAAGTTTTACATGTTTTCATTATATTATATTGGTTGATTTGTATTCTGGTGGTAGGTAGGGGTTTTTTCTGTAACAAAAAGAATTGATTAAAATCATTATATAATTTAGAAAGATTTATTTATTTATTACAAATGTGTTACATAAGGTAATAAGGTGTGTATAATTTTATTCATATATATATATATATATATATATATATATATATATATATATATATATATATATATATATATATATATATATATATATATATATATATATATATATATATAGTTCTTATGGATGTGATTCCGTTTGCTAAGCGTAAGTCGCCGAAGAGTGTCATTGCTAAACTGGTGCTTGCTGCCTCGGCTTATTTTTTATGGCAAGAAAGGAATTGGAGGTTGTTCAAAAAGACCAAGCGGACTGCAAATCAGCTTATCAAATGTATTGTTGCAACAATTCGGTATAAGTTGTTGTCGTGTCGGTTTAGGAAGTCTTCAAGGGGTTTTTCTTTTGTGCGAAGATGGAGCTTGCTGGATTCTTGCTTCTATTAATTAATGTATTGGTTTTGTCTTTGCTTGTTTAGATGGTTCTTTCCAATTGGTGTTATAGGCTATGTATTAGTTGCTAGCAATCATATGGCATGTCATATGATTTAGTGGTCGTTCAAGCTTAGGCTTGAGGTTAATGTGGTGCTTCTGCCACATTCCATTGTATTTAACGGTTTTTTTGGGTTCTAATATATTTTACCGGGGTTAAATCCCCTTTATATATATTTATATATATATATATATATATATATATATATATATATATATATATATATATATATAGATGTAGGATCATATAAAAAGTGTAAATATTGTAAAAAGTTGGGGAACCAATCATATAATGCCATGTGTCTTTTCCTTTTCTTTTTATTTCTTTTTAACATAAGGGTATTTTCGTCATATCACTATATTTAATTCAATCAGCTATTCTTTCTGTCATCTCCCCTGTTCATCATCATTTTGCTTAGAACCTGGATTCTTTCCCCTATATATATGACGGCAATCAAATCAAAATTATTCCTAATTCATCTCCGGATTTGGCTAATTGTTCTTCGGATTGGTCAATTCATCTCCGGATTTTGGCTAATTGTTCTTCGGATTGGTCAATTCTTCAACAATCCAGCACAATGTCAACTGCGATTCATCCTAATGAATCTGACTGTAAGTTTTTAAAAACTCAAATACATTAATTTTGATTTCGATTCAGTTTAATTTTTTTAATTTTTAATAATTCAAATTCTGTTAATCATATAGAATAACTGTAAATATATTAATTTTGATTTCGATTTAGTTTAATTTGTTTAATTTTTAATAATTCAAATTTTGTTAATCATATAGATTAACTGAATATATATTAATCGTGTGTGATTTAACAAGTTTCAAATTCTGTTAAAAATTATAACTTTAACAGTAATTATGTATTGTGCATCATACTATAGTAATTTTACGTGTAAAAATTACTTCACAGGTTACCAGGAAACGTCTAGATATTGGATCCCTGATGTAACTTTGAAACCTCTTCAAGGTGCACGTTTTACTTCTTTGGATCAAGCTTACCAGTTCTATAAAACTTATGCAAAGAACGGTGGTTTTTCTGTTCGAAAATTTGCTCAACACTTCAGCAATTCTACTAAAAAGGTATTACTAAAGTATTTTGTGTGTTCAAAGCAAGGAAGAAAGACTAAGAATTTAAAGATCGACACTTTGAAAAATGTTGGGAAGAAGATCAATAAGAGAAAATATGATCTGATTGGTTCTTTCCTCGGTGTAGGAAAACCATTGGAAGGTAATAAAGCTACTATTGGGAATCCTAAAAATATCCGTAACAAAGGTTGTGGAAAGAAGAAACGATTAATTGGAGTGGCTGAGAAAATAAAGATAAAAAAGAAAAGACTTTGCAGAACATGCAACGAATATGCGCGCCATGAATCTCGCAATTGTAACGCAGACTTACTCTAATTCTCATTCGATTTGATCGTTTCTGTTTTTCATTTTGAATTTGTGTTTAGTACTTTTTTTGATTTTTCTATATGTACTATGTTTTTAGTTTTGAAAATAAAGATGCTATAAAAAACTTCAGAATTTGTACAAAAAATGTATGATGCACACTTTCGATACAGATATACATCATTTTTGTGCATCATAACAATATACATCATTTTTGTGCATCATAACAAGTATACATCATTTTTGTGCATCATACATTTATTAACAGTATTCTTCACATTAATCACATAATATCATTTATAAATCTTTTACCAAGTAAATATACAAGATTTCATGATTCACATTTATCATTGTGTTCATTTTCACTTGTGGTGACACGGAACGCCTAGGAGGGATCATTGCACACAAATGCCAAATCAAGAAGATTTATGGAGTTGCCTAATGCAACCCATAATTATAACACCTATATACATCATTTTTGTGCATCATAACAAATATTCATCATTTTTGTGTATCATAACAATTATACATCATTTTTGTGCATCATACATTTATTAAAAGTATTCTTCATATTAATGACATAATATCATTTATAAATCTTTTATCAAGTAAATATACAAGATTTCATGATTCACAGTTATGATGCATAAGTATATATCAGTTACGATAATACATCATTGTTATGCATCATACATTTTATCAACCTAAAATCATATTTTACGTGTGATACCCAAATTTGATAATATGATGCACTGGTATACCTGTATGATTTTGGATTTTTTTTGTACACAAGCCGTACACATACAATATGCTATATTATATCATACACTAGTAGTTTAAAACACGATATTAAGCAGTACATACAAAAGATTTCCATCCAGATTACATCAAACTGTCTTTATCCCATTACATCAAAAGGTTAAAACACGATATTAAGCAGTACATACAAAAGATTTCCATCCAGATTACATCAATGCTTTTTCATCACTCTTATTACCAGTTTCAATGCTTTGCTCGACTTCTTTTAATTTCTCCTTCTCATTTGTATCTGATAATTTCTTCTTTTTTTGGGATGAGGTTCCTCAATTCCCACTGTTGGAATTCTTTTCGCGTTGCTCTTTGTCATTTTTGGAGAGTTTATCTCACGGATATGATTAGAAATATAGAATTTTGTAGAACTTACGAGTTAAATCTGCATCTGTTTCCTTCATTTTTGTTTTCATTGAACAAAATACCGAGAGTGATTATGATGATGATGTATAACGATTGCTGATTTGAACGAAAAAATTGATTCGTAGAACCCTAATTTCGTGAATTGGGGGGGTTTTGTTGAATTGGGTTTTTTTTTGTTTGTTTTAAAACCTTTAACTTTCACAAACATATTATTAGTCTATTTTAGAATTGTAAATTGACAGAAGTACCCCTCTTGTATTGTTTTTTATAAAAACCTATTAACTATTAATGATTGGTTAATATCACTTCTCACACTTTTTACAATTTTTGAACTTTTTACATGATCTCCTCCCTATATATATATATATATATATATATATATATATATATATATATATATATATATATATATATTTAATGATTCATACGAGAACTCAAAATTTTGCGAGAACTGCGAGAACTCAATCTGGACCTTTAATTAGTTGATCAATGGCTAAAATTTGTGATGACAATTTCGTAAATAATTAGAAGAATAGGTATAATTCTATTTGATTTAAAAGGATAGTAATGGTATTTTGCATAATTCCTAAATTTACTATCTCTCTCCTCTATAACCCTAAAACCGTCCATATCTTTTTCAAAAACTACAGAGCCTCTTTTTTTCTATGCATAATCAGCGAATCTTTACCTCTTGTAGATATTATTTTTTTGCGATTAGATGAATCTAGATTTTCACGAAGATGTTTTAGTAATTTTTCGCGGTTTTCGACCATCTCGGACGAGTCTCACCATCTCTGTCAAGCCATACCGTCTCCGTCAAGCTGCTCCGTCGTGTTCAAGCCACTTCGCGGTTTATATTTCCTCAAATTGGGTTGAAGAAAACGATCACGAGTACCTAAGGACATGAACAAGTATTTTGTGTTTATATATGAACAACGATATGCATACAAATGAAGATCGACATAAATATCGAAAATACTAAAAAAAAATTGGGTTTTTTCAAAAATGTTCATAAATGAACAAAGACATATATGTCCAAAATCATATAAATACAATTAGTAAATATTTGTTTTGAATACTTTTTCAATTTTTTAAATAAGTCTTATTGCTAAAAAATGGTTTAGTTTAGATAATTATAAAAATTCGAAAAGAGATGAGACGATTATGGCATAAAAGTAAATGAATTTTCCAAGTTGTTCACTTGTAAACAAAGTTAAATTTGGATAAAATTTGTTAATCGGGTTTGTTAATTTTTTTAATTTATCTACCCTAATAACTTTTGAATAAAAATGGTTAGAGAAAATGGTTGAAAACATAAAATACGGAATATCTAGAATAGTGGAGAGAGAAAAGGAAAACAATTTAAAATTAAATTAGGTATATAATTACATTTTACTAATATATCCTTTCTATTTAAAAAATATATGTTTAATATTAAAAGAAAATGAGTGGTCCACAATGAGCTCTCGCAGTTTTCGCAAAAATTTGAGTTCTCGCATGAATCAGTCCCTATATATAGAGTATAAATAACTGTTATGAAAAATTAATTATACCATTAAAACAAGCATTTAATTATCTTTCTAACGAGCACCCATTTGATATACTTATGTCATAAACATGATGAGTGTGAGATATGCCGCTTTAGTATGTTACAAAGTAAATGGAAATGGCAAAGTTGAAACGTTAGCAATAAGAGCACACGGAATGGCTCGTTGTGGGGCTCGTTGTGACACCCACAACCAGCGGAGGCCCTCGTTCTCCACTCCGCCCCTCTCGTTCTCGCTGTCGTTACCACCACAACGATGCGTTGTGATTTTTTTATTTTTTTTCCCTTTCTTTTCTTGTTTCTTTTTCCTTTCTTTTCTTCTAAATCTTTTTTCTTTCTTTTCTTAATTCGTTTTCCTTTCTTTTCTTAATTTTAAATTTCAATTTGATTTGCAGGTTTGTGGATGAGAGTTTGTGGAAGAGGAAGATAAACATTTTTTGTCCTTTTGTTAACTTTTTTGTCTTTTTTTAATTTTTATATTTTTAGCTTAATAGTTTAGCTAATTGTATTTTTATTCCAAAGTTTTTTTTATTGTATATTTTTGTATTTTTATTTTAATTACTGTAGTTTTGTTTTTTATTTTCATAAAATGTTATATTTATTTTATTTAAATATTTTAAGAAAAAATAAATAAAATTAAATTGGGTCTCACAACTCCCACAACCCCACAACCCTCATTATCATACCACCAAAAATCTCACAATCCTCATTTTCACTGCCACGTCAGCAAAAATAATCCCACAACCCTCACAACCCTCATTATCACTTCGGGTGCTAAACATTGCAATATGTGGCCAAACAAAGAAACAAATTTGGGACTAGTACATTTGTCATTTACGCTTGGATCTTTCTAAAAATGGTTCACACAATAATACTATACCTTTTCATGTAGCAATAAAAAACATAGCCCATGAATATTTGTTACAATAAAAATAATCATGCAGTCCTGTAAGCTGGTTGGTAGTTTTTTGACGATTTTTGAACGGTTAATTAGTCGTTAATTTTCAACGGCTATACTATAACTATTTTATACATAATAACTACCTCTTAAGCCTTGTCCCATTGGCTACGATTAACATAATCCAACATACATAATAATGGTGCAAACTAAGTTATTTGATATATATAATTATATATTTTGATGGTTACTTTTAAAGGTTTTCTAAAGTAAATTTATATAGTTAATAGTGTGTCAAATTTTCAATATACATAATAATGGTGCAAACTAAGTTATTAAGATCAACATGACCCATAAAAACGCAATAAATCATCAATTGCCCGAGCCATTGTTATGTCCCCAAAATATAAGCAAACAACTACCAAGTTAGCTAATTTACAAATACTCCAAAAATGGGAACAAATATAACGCTACGATCAGAAGAAGAAAAGTTTGTAAATTGCGGGTTAAAACTTTAGGAGTCCCCGTTGAGTCTAAATCTTGAAAGTCCAACCTTGGCGCCTAAAGTCTTGACATCATGTTGGACTTGAGCCCTAAAATCCGAATATGTAAAGGGTTTGTAGTTGGAGCTCTGAATCACACAATCATTCCCTGGGAACACGAAGCAACCAATTGAAATCCGTTCACTTTCTCTATTCAACATCACCCTATGCTTCACGCTCTTGTATTTGTCATTACTTATCGCCTACATTAACACAAACTAAAATGTTTTAGAATAAGAAAATACCACATAGCATTATTATTAACATCCGCGTTATATGACTAGATAAAACACTTTTTTTTATCAAGAAGCGGCAATGATATAAAAGTATCAAATAATAAGTCATCTTAGTATAAATGACACCAATTAACAAGTTTCGAGAGTTAATTTCAACATTTTAACATTTAAATGATCGGATTAGAAAGAAGAAAAAAAAACATATAAAGAGCGTAAAGTGTAGTTAAGCTAAGGTGAGGGGAAAATGTGTAAATTAACAAACCTGCATCATATCACCAAGATGAACTAGAAGAGTGTTGGGAACAGGTTTAGCATAAATCCATTCATTATCTTTCTCAGAAAGGATTTGAAGCCCTCCAACTTCATACTGATTCAAAATTGTAATCACGGAACTATCGGTGTGCACTTCCATCCCCCATACTTTTGGTGTCTTGTCGATAAAGCACTTTGGATATCGATACACCCTTAAGTGCCCGGTTGAAGGTGCCAAGTATTCGTTTTCATCAGATAATTTTAGATTTTGGGATATTGCACCAAATATTGACTTTGCTATCCTTGCTTGGTGAGCCCCGTATTCTTGTAATAGTATCCTATAAAAGAGTAAGATACATTCCGAACATACTAAGTCAATATCAAGGTCTTAACTTAACATGTTGGTCAGTATACCGATATAAGTTGGTTGAGTATCATGTCTAAATATAGACACGCTAGGTAAGTTAAGTT
This sequence comes from Senecio squalidus, assembly GCA_910822075.1. Classification (NCBI taxonomy): domain Eukaryota; kingdom Viridiplantae; phylum Streptophyta; class Magnoliopsida; order Asterales; family Asteraceae; genus Senecio; species Senecio squalidus. Next base: position 1,468,799 of record CAJVGC010000001.1, on the reverse strand, counting down.
AAGTACGAGTAGCAACTTTTAGTTTTTATGACTAATAAGTTAAAGCCAACTTGACTTTTCAAACAAAAATTCGTTCATGTTCTATTGACACGTACAATTACAAAAATTCCGTTATCTATGTGTTTTCAGATTAGCTCTGAAGGTTGGTTTTTCATGTTTTATAAAAGCTAATTAAAATCTTGAACTTTCAAGGGTTAACATAGGAGGATCATTAGCACCGTTCACCTTATGTTAAATGTATTAACAAAAATAACGAGTGTATATAACTATTTATAAAACATAAAGGACTGGTTTTATAAAGATGTAAAAAAAAGCTTCTTTAGTAAAGATGAAAAAAAAGGGCTGCTTTTGTAAAGTTATAAAGCGAAAGGATGATTATTTGGCAATAAACTTTATAAGCACAATGGACTGGAAAATACTTTTACCAATTATAATGGCTTATTTATTTCCATGTAACACCATTATGGTAATTTTTTTTATTATTTTCTTTAACGACAATTTTAGTGATTCTTGGTCACAATGACATCCAATTGGGCAGTATGCGACCTACGAACATTTCAACAAAGTTAGTTATCACCAGACGAAAGCTCGAACCCAAAACGTGCTTAGAGAGGACAATAACCTCATTGGCCAATTATGGTAATCAAATTTAAGAAAATCATACAAAAACTATGATTAATATAACTTTATTTTAATTAAATAACTGATCATTAATTCTTAATCTTAATTCAAAATATAAAATTAAACAAGGTTTGATTATTAATGCATATTACTCCGATAAATAACCATAACTTTATTTAAATTCAATATTATTATAAATGTCTAAATATTTTAAACAAAGTCGTAAATAAAAGTTATGTCTATTTGAAAACCATAAAAGCATTCATCAAAGGTATTTCGACTAAAAATAGTTATCAGCTCAAAATAAATCATTTCAAAAAAAAATCGACAATTTAGAAATAAAATTTAAAGTAAAATGACTAAACTAACCTTGTATCACGAATCAAAGGATATTGATCAAGATCAACATGTGAAGGTTGACTCAAAGCAAAATTCAAACCTTCAACCCAATTATAATTCACAACCCCTTGATCCTTATACAAAGCATTCCCAGTTGGTGTAAGTGCAGGTGTACCCCAAAAATACGACAAAACATCTTTACGTATCTCTCCAAACATATCTTGTTTGGTCTCAAACTCAATCTCAAACACTTTGACAACATGTTCGTATAGTTTCGACAACAAAGTCAACGGTATGTCATGGTTCACTAAGCGAAATATCCCCCAATCCGTACATGCTTCCTCGAGTTTAGTAAGGTTGAGTTGGTTGAGATCGAGTGTTGGAAATGGGTCGTGGTCGTGTTTTGGATTGGTTTCGGTTTTCGGAAGGTTTGAGGATTGGTGATGAGATGTGTTTGGTCGGAAACATGGTGGGTATGATAGTTGGGTTGTTTGAGAATTGGATGACTGTTCCATAGGATATATGTTTTTGGGGTTTATGTGAGGGTTATATATAATGAGTTTTTGATGTTTGCGTGTTATGACAGGTTTCAAACTTTATATTTTAGTCGATAATCTAAAAACAAAAGCAAACCTAAAATTAACAAAAACTAAGAAACATTAACAAAATGTAAAAACAAAAATTAACAATTAATCAAAATCAGTACATTACTATAATTTTTTTATTTAATAGGGTAATGAAAAAAAGTAACCCAATCCTTACAAATGCTAGAAACTAAAATATAATAAGCGAAATAAGTATATATATACTATTATATAAAAAGTTCTTTAAAACTTTTAATCTCTTAATTTTTAAGGAATTGAAATAACTTTGTTACCCTTAACGACAACTTTTAAAAATTCAAATTAATTAATATATTTGGAATGTTATAAGAGATGTTAACTTATATATTTTCAACAATTTATATCTATACTACTATATAAAGAGTTTCCCTAAAACTCTTAATCTCTTAATTCTTAAGGAATTGAAATAACTTTGTTACCCTTAATGACAACTTTTAAAAATTCAAATTAATTGATGTATTTGGAATGTTATAAGAGATGTTAGCTTATATATTTTCAACAATTTATATATTTACAATATTTCTACTTTTACAAATAGTAATTATTTATATACAAAAAAAATGTCAATGATGTTTATTGTATTTACTATTATATAAAGAGTTTCATTAAAACTCTTCATCCCTTAACTTTAACGAATTAAAATTACTTTATTACCTTTAATGACAACTTTTAAAATTTCAATCTATACTATTATATAAAAAGTTTCCCTAAAACTCTTAATCATTTAGTTTTTAAAGAATTGAAATTACTTTGTTACCCTTAGTGACAACTTTTAAAAATTCAAATTAATTAATATATTTTGAATGTTATAAGAGATGTTAACTTATATATTTTCAACAATTTATATATTTACAATATTTCTACTTTTACAAATACAAATTATTTATATATAAAAAGATGTCAATGATGTTTATTATATTTACTATTATATAAAGAGTTTTATTAAAACTCTTCATCCCTTAATTTTAAGGAATTAAAATTACTTTATTACCCTTAATGACAACTTTTAAAATTTTAAATTAATTAATATATTTGGAACGTTATAACAGATGTTAACTTATATATTTTCAACAATTTATATATTTACAATCTTTCTACTTTTACAAATAGTAAGTATTTATATATAAAAAATGTCAATGATGTTTATTATCTTTACTATCATAACTATATTATAAAGAATCTCCCCATACTTTTAATACTTTAAAATTTAGGTAATTGAAATTACTTAATTACCCTTATTCAATTCAAATACATAGAAAATTTTAGATAAAATTGAATTAGTTATTTACCCATTTGCTCATTAATTTCGATATCTTTATGATTTATTACATAATAATGCATTTAATGTTTTTTGAATTCTATGTTTTAAGTAAGTTATCTTTTAGAGAAATATATTTAACATATTCATTTTTATAAAAAAAAATTAATATTTGAATCCATAATTAATTTTGGTATTTGATTTGTTTTTCAGTATATGAACAAGTCAGATTTGACGGGGTTAACACTAAGAAGTAAGAAGAGAAATTTTTTTAACATTTTAACTTTTTCAGATAATTACATTAAAATCCGAACAACTACTAATAATATTTTGTCACATTATTTCAAAGATAAATTGTTTATAATTTGTAGTATTAGCAATATTAGTTATATTTATTTTGTTAGAAACTGTTTTGATGGTTGTTTATGTTGCTTTTGTAGATAGATTATGTTTAATTGTTTGTTAAGAGATATTAAAAAAGTTTTCGGGTTTTTGTAAGTTTTAATTCTTTAATAAATATTAGTGTTGATTATACAGTTTAGTTGATAATCATCTCTGATAATTATATATATAGTTTTTTGTGAAGAAATTAAAAGGTGGATATACAATACAAATACATAATAAAATGAAAACAATATGTTATTTGTTATTTATGTTGTATAATGTATTTGTAAATATTTAACATTTATGTCTCAAACTATTAACAAACTTCTATTAAAAAACGGAATTTGTATTATGTTTGATACGTATTAAAGAAAATGCATAGATAAACAAATATCTCTATAATCTTTAAAAAGCATTTATTTTAACAATTGAATACACGCATGGTAAAATGGTCATTTGATATAACTAACTGAAATAAGTTAATCCTAATTGACTAAAAGATTGAGAGTGTATAATTCTTAAATGGTCGAAACATAAACTAATAGATGATATAGTTTTGTTAATGGTCAGAATAGATAATGTTACCCCATAATTCTACTTTAAGACGAACAAAAAAATATCGGAATTCGTTAAGACAATGTAAATTGTCGAATACAACTTTTCCACTACCGCAAGATCACACGAACCAAAAACTATTGCACTCGACTTATTTGTTACTCTACAAGAAACTGGTTAGTGCAAATAAATAATTCTTTTTTTTGGCATGAAGGGATACACCGAAAACCATTAGTCCATAACTTTTTTGTGGCTCAAAGGGCTGAAATAAAAAATATATTACCCCTTAATTCTTTTTATAATGCGAATTATTGAACAAGAAACTATTAGATGATAAATATAAATAATTATTTGTGGGTTTAAAGGGTTGGACTTGAAATTATTAGATATCACCGCTTTGAATTGTTACTTATATCATATTATAGTCAAAGAGCTATCGTATCAAATAAATATAAATATTTTACCACTAGAATACACTTAGGGTAGGAAATGGTTGAACAAGAAACAATTATAGGACGTTTTTTATGTCTAAAATTGCCAAACTTGAAATTGTTACCGCAAAATTCATATTATAACACGAATCACCAAATAAGAAAGTGTTATACTCAATATATAGCCGGAAGTAACGAATAAGAAACTATCGAAACTCATTGCCATATCAATAATTCTTTTCCATCCCGAAAGGTTGAGCCGAAATCGTTACCGCATAATTTGTTTTGGCCCAAAGACCGACCCATAAATCATTACTCTCACGACATAAATCACCAGACGAATTGGAAACTACAAGAAATCATTATCGCACTATAACTTTTCGTCGTCGCTGTATCGCGCGAGTTCTATACTAGTATCTACTTAAAATACAAGATATAAATTTTGAGAAAAATAGTCTGATAACAAAGATAAAAAGTAAAGACAAAAAAAATTAAACAAACAAGCTAGCTGTTGGAAGTAGCATGTGTGGCTACCTCACTATTCATCACGTCAATCAAACTCATAAATGTTAGTTTATATAATTTGCAAAATATTATTTTATTTTATCCATTTAGTAAATAAGATATTATTAAAAAAATAAATTGATTGTTTCTTATAAACAGTTATATTAGTCAAAAAGGTTATTATTTCAAAAAAAAATCTTAGGTAGTTATTTTATTACAGTTAATTAATGGGAGTGGGGAACTAGAGTAGAAGCATTAGTAGGAACCTTAACAATTAATGTTAGATATTTGTATAATTTAATAGAGGATATATGAATTGTGACATTTTTTTTACATATTCATCTGATATGTGTATATGTTTTAAACACATTTAATGGTCTATACGGCAGGTTTATCTTTAATTTAATCATTTTACAGTTTTAAAAGTTTGTTGGGAAATGTAGGATTATATTTTACTCTTGAAATATTATACGTGTATATATTGTCACTTTAAAACGTTTTAAAATAATAATTTGAGGAATTTAACATTCTTTTATCAATTCAAAAAAAATCTCTTTCTTGATGAATACAAAATTTCGTTGATCTCACCATAGTATTTGTCTTCTTGTGCAAGGTTGTGACATTTGTTTTGTTTTGTTTTTGTTTATTGTAAATGAATTTATGTTTATGAAATATGAAATTGTTTTGCTATATTAAATATTTTATAAGATAGAATTTTTAGGTTTTGAAAACCATTTTTTATGATTTCAAAAAACTTTTAATAGAAAAATGGATCTCACCATATTCGTTGTCCTTGTATCATTATATGTGAAAAAACTTGACATTTGTTTTTGTTTTTTTGTATGATTAAGAATCTTTTTTTTATTTCGTTTTATGTGATGTTATAAAACCAAAGATGAGATATAAATAAATAAAAAGTCATGTCTAGACAATTTAAGAGAAATGTGGAACTAGGATTCTTATTAATAATATTTAATGATTATAATTAATAATCTTGAATGCATAACTTTATTTTACTTATTTCATTTATGTTTATAACATATCATTTCCTACTCAACTCAATGTAACATTATTTATGTGTAACATTATTTACTGTTGTCACATCCTGTTAAAGCTGAAAATACGAGGTATACAGATTATGATATCAGAAGTAAGGGTTACAACAAACAACCATAACAAAACATACATCATATAAAATTAATCATGCCAAAAGTATACAACTACATCGTAATCGTCTCAAATACATAAACATACACCTAGGAACTACATCAAATCAAAACAAGTTCCTAATAAGCAATCAAACGATCCGCATAAACAAGCATGACATGACTAAAGGCAATCCACGACCTCAAACTCCTGAAAAACGTTAAAAATACGTCAACAAAAATGTCGGTGAATTATTCGCAATTTTAGGTAAAAAGTGACCCATTATAAATAATAAATTTGTAACAAATTTCCAAACATATCTTGTTAGACTAACATTGTGCGGCATATATTTCCTAGATAACATACACCCGATCATGACCACAATAAATAACCTCAATCCTAAGGTGTGTAAAACCAAAGGCAACAAATAATAATAACATACGACCATAACATCCAGGACATCCTACCAAACGATGAGGGTTTGGTCAAACACACACACACACACACACACACACACACACACACATATATATATATATATATATATATATATATATATATATATATATATATATATATATATATATATATATATATATATATATATATATATATATATATATATATAGAGAGAGAGAGAGAGAGAGAGAGAGAGAGAGAGAGAGAGAGAGAGAGAGAGAGAGAGAGAGAGAGAGAGAGAGAGAGAGAGAGAGAGAGAGAGAGAGATGGGTTCAAATAGGAACCACTAAATATTTGAGAACCATTACGAACCAAATTTAATATGATCTTCACCAGTGTATACATATGATATTCACCAGTGTATATATATATATACTGTTGAATATCATATTAAATTTTGTTCCTAATGGTTCCTAATTATTTGTATGGTTCTCATTTGAAACCAACTATATATATATATATATATATATATATATATATATATATATATATATATATATATATATATATATATATATATATATATATATATGCAGCCGAGGCTCAAAGAGTTAACCAGTGTAAACAGGGGGGCCTAACAAGGCCTAATAACACATAATCTAAGGCAATTCTGACATACTAGGTAAACAAGGTTAAACAATAAACAGTTTTATACACGCTTTCCAACCCAAAGTAAAATAGTAAAAAGGGCTACGAATAACTCACAATAGTCAACAATAGTAGTGTCAGGAAACCAGGTGAGATCACTCTAACGCCTAATTGTCCTAGAATAACGACATGACATAAGTACCTCTATAAGTCTAGTACGGTTTAGCCTTATAAATTAACGTTATATTACATTATATATTCAAAGAGTCCGAAAGAATAACATTTCGAGTCAATACCGACGAATAGGAGGTAAAGATAGAAGATTGAATATTGAGAAACGAAATTTAGTCGAAATTCACCAAAATCAACGAAATAGGATAGTTAACTTTGGTCGAAGTCAACGATTATAATAAGGAGTCTAAGTAACTAAAAGGTCAACATTTGAAAATTATATATATATATATATATATATATATATATATATATATATATATATATATATATATATATATATATATATTTAAATTATACTTAAATATTTCAAGTATGTTAAGGTTGAAAACAATTTTATATAAGTTTAACGAAAGTTATAATTTATTATTAGAAATTTATGATTACGATCGCATTTTTGAGTCGAAAGTGTACGTTTGTCGAAAACATACAAGCTTAACGATTATCATAATAATAATTATATTCTTTTATTGCGATTACGTATTTGAGTCCAAAAACGTCTATTTGTCAATACATACTATTTTACGTATAATAATATACTTATATATGCTCAAAATATCCAAAGTTTTGGTTCTGCAAACACTGTCGCGCACCAAGTCTTTACTGAGACGCAAGAAAACTGTCACACCCCGCAAAATGGCGGAACCGAGGTGTACAGTGTATACGGTATCAGAGATTCAAAGGTTACATAAACATAAGTAAGCCATATATCATCAACATAGATTAAAGAGTTTGAAAGTAGAATACTTATTACAATCATCCGAATAATATCAAAATACGGCTACAACGTTTGGGATACTAAGGAATTAAATAAAGCAAAATAAATTCCATGCAAAAGATCCACGTAGCCAAGCAAGCATAGCATCAAATAGAGTAACCTCAAATCCCTGAAAAGCGTTAAAATACGACGTCAACATAAAGTTGGTGAATTATTCGCAATAATTAATAAAAACATAATAGTATAAAAGTTTTCAAAAGGTTTTGACCCAAAAATGTTATGTTTTGAAGATACGTCATTTGAAAATGAGGTTTCAAAATATACGTGAAGTATACAAAAATCTTTTGATAAAATACTCATACATATACCATAAAAATACCATAATTGCATCATAAATACATACTGGATAGATAATAGCTTTAGGAACATACAATACACCTGAACCTTAACAATACTGGCAACTAACCCCACCTAGTGTCTTAAGCTAGGTTGTCCTCGAAAAACATCGGTCATAACATTACTAACACGGACAGGGCGCATCCATCATCCATCGTGTTAGAAATGAGGGTTTGTTAGACCCATATAGCGCTATATATATAAACCGGCGGCTAAAAGCTAACAGGTGTGTATACGGGGCCTCATACTACCACAAAGGCGGTACAAGTTTGGGTAAGACCATCTAAAGCATTCATATCCATAATACATACCATAATACATAACATATCATAAAAATATATTTATACGACGCTAATCATGCCCAAAAAGTGTAAAAAGGGTAAAAAGGGCAACGAATAACTCACTGAATAGCAAAGCAATCCAAATCACGATATGTCGGGAAATACTATAATACCGTCAAGCTCCCACGTCTAAGTGCCCTATACATCACGTAAATAAACATGTCTAAGTATCTCTAAGTCTAGTGGATTATGCCTTAATGATTAACGTTTTATACGGGTTTAAAATGACCAAAAGGAATATCGATATAACGGAATTACAAACGTTTCGGAAAATCAGCAATGAGTTACGTGACAAGGAAGTATTACGTGACATCCAAGAGTTAATTACGTGAATCACAAGCCAATTACGTGTTGAATAAGGTGTTACGTGTTTCAAGTGTTACGGGATACAACAATTACGTGCAAATGAAGTTACGTGGTATACTAGTTACGGATCAAGAGTGTTACGTGAAGCACAAGTCACGTAATTGTTCAATTACGTGATCAGGAGGGTACTTACGTGCTCAAGGTGATTACTTACGTGCCAAGGAAGCTTGTTACGTGCAAAGAGTCGAAGTTACGGGTCATATGGGATAATTACGTGGTCATCAAGCCACTTACGTGACATACAAGTCACGTAAGTCACTACTTACGTGAGCAAGGTTACTTACGTGACATTCAAGTCACGTAATTCATCAATTACGTGGGAAACAGCTGAGTTACGTGATATAGAGGCTAGTTACTTGATCAGTTACGTGCACGTAACACAGTTACGTGACGTAACTGGGTTTTTACGAAAAATTACATTCGGGATCCGATTTCTGAGTGTTTTAGGTGTCTAAATGATCCATAAATGAAACCCTATGTCCAGAATGTGTTTAGGTATAATAATCTTAAATAAAATTCGAGTTTTGACGGTGAAAAGTGGTATTTTCGGGTTTGAATCAAAATAACAAAGTTTAAAACCAATTTGGAGAAATACTTACCCGATCGTAACGAAAATTGGAGGATAGATGAAGATGATAACGGTGAGCAATAATCTAGCCTCGGATTTGGATTTCAACGGTCGGATCGCCGGAAAATGTAGAGAGAAGGAGGAGTGTTTATGTGTGTGTTTCTTGAGAGAGAAGGTGAGGTGGTGAATGGTGAAGAAAAGACAAAAAAATTGGTGGCTTAATAAGACAAAAAGTAGGTGAGGACGATTTTTGTAACAAAAACTCATAGGACTAGTTTCGTAATAAATTTCTGAAAAGGACTAAAATTGTAATACTTTTTAAACGTTAATCTTAATCGTATAATTAAGGCATAATTCCCCTAAACTTATCATAAGAGCATACTAGACTTATACTAAAGGCACTTAAGACTAAACGTTCCCGACATAACGATCCGAATCACATAAATACAAATACGATACTTAATAAATACGAGAAATACGAATACAATAAAACATAAAAAGGGAAATACGATAGGGTCAAAACATAAACATAAATAAATAAAACGAATACGGGTCGATAGAAATATACCTAGAAATTCGCGAATGTCACAAAAACATACTGAAGCTTCACTGCGGCGCATTGGATCACTATTGCGGCGCAGTGAGCTTGTTCCGCAACAAGCTACGACACAGTTGTGCCAAAACCAGCTTTTAGACTTTTCTTTAAAACATTTTAAGTATCAGTAATCATATAATAAGCCTTAATAATAAATAGTGGCATCCCTAGCGGTACGGAAAGAGAGGTCGTGATGATATAATCTACATCTGTACCGTAATATGTCCAAAATATTATATTATGTAATATACGTATATATAATGTTGGGTTATAATGGTTAATACTGGTAGAGTTTGTTAGTACTGGTCGTCAAGGTTATTAGTACTCGTGAGTAATAATACTGGTGACTATGGTTTCTACTGATCATCAAGTATTGAAGATTACTACTGGTCATACTATTATTACTGTTAATTACTACTGGTTACATTGTTACTACTGCTACTGCATGGATGAGTTTCTACTGGCGCGCATTACTACTGCTTATTAGATATATTTTGTTAGCGCATTGTAAGGAGATAATTATCTTTGTAGATTTCGTTAGAGTTTTAACCCGATTATGTTTAGGGTTTTGTCCTCAAGGTCTATAAATATAGATCCCTGTGTCGTTCTAAACACACGTCTGTTACGAAACATTATTCTTAATAGATTGAAGTTGTTGGTGAAATACGTGTGTTCTTAATTGTTAACGTTTATTCACTCATATACTTATAAACTGTTAATCGATTAACCTTTGTTAATATCAAAGTGTTGATCCGCTGCAACTTCTTTGATAGATCTAGATCTACACGTTTGTTTATTCAAACCTAGTTCGACAGATCCTAACAAGTGGTATCAGAGCACAAGGTTGCTCTAGATCTACGATCAACAAGGCGTTTAAACAATTTTTTCATAAACCAATTCAAGATGTCTGATCTTGCGGAAGGCGTTCAGGCTAATAGGGTTCCTGTAATCACATCATCAAACTATGATATGTGGAAAAGTCACATGTATCAATACATGCTACAAACCAACTAATCCATGTGGCAAGTTGTGAAGAATGGTGCAAAAATTGTTCCATTACCTGGACAGATCACAAGAACAAAGTAGTAAGAAAGAAGAGATACTCACAACGAATGTCAAGCTTTGAGTACTCTACTTATTGCTATTCCTAATGAGTATCAACATCAGTTTAGAAACTTTACTGATGCCAAACTGTTATGGGAGGCCTTGGAGAAAAGATTTGGTGGAACGGCAAGCACAAGAAGGAATCAAAAAGAGTGGTTTTTATTTTATTGTAGTGTTCAAATTTAATCAATATTGTATATGTCATTTATCTGTTGTTTTGTTAAGTGATTTATCTTCGTATGTTGACTGAGATTCCTGATGATGCCCTTTAGTGGGATATTCTTATTTTTAAGCTACTATGGCAAGAAAGTGGTTTAATGTAAATTCTATAGTTAGATATGAATACGGCGAAAAAAGATATATATGTTGACGACAAACTACATACCTACGCATTATCGCAGGTTTGAACTTGAACTTGAACTTTCAACCACTTATTTGCACGATGCACCTGGAATACATCTTCCAACCACTAGATCAAATGCATATTATCATTGATTGAACTAAATTTAGTAATCCTTGTTTTCATTTTGCGCTGACAGAAAGGTTAAACTAAGTGATTGTGATGGTTTGCAAGAATGATCACATTTTTCTCTGTATGATGTGTGAATAATGCTTCAATTGATAGATTATTTAGTATAACTATTGCCCTGAATAATTCGATACTTTTACAGATAATAATATAGGGACACTCATATTCCTTCAGACACCCGTATTCACATTTGGTTCCTAATGATGAACGGATCTTAAGATTTTATTTCATATCCGTGAACATGATGGTAACATTTGTCAATCTTTGGCTTTTTTACGTTCTATTCTAACCAAGCGGTTTTGTTGGTAACATTTTGCAGTTAAAAGCTTATTTAGGCCACAATGGTGAAGCATCATTTTGATCCGATCATGTGCAAAAAGCAGCCAGGAATCGCGATTGGAAGACTTTGTGAGGGAAAATGTGTTATCTGCGACTCTTATGTGCGTCCATGTACCCTTGTACAGGTCTTTGAAGAGTGCAACTACGGGTCCTTGCAGGAAGCACCAAAACTGGTATGTTTTATGAGCGGAAAAAAATACGAGTTTAAAATGGTTATAAAGTTAAAATGTTCTTTTGATTTAATATTTGAATGCATATCCCGCCACACACTTTATTCATTGCTGCACTCACTTTTTTGTTCCTTTTAATCTCCAATTTGAAATCATTAGCAAATACCCAACTCTCAGTTCGGCGATCTTCAATTATTACGAAAAGCACTATGAAATTCTTTCAATCATCAACATCTGAAACCCAATTATCCGACTTCAAACACGCAACCTCTGGAAAATGTGTCCCTGGAGTTCTACGCCGTCTTCCTTGCTTCCATGGCCATGCCTCACACCACCACATCAAGGAATCAACTGAGCTTTGTAATGCAACAACTAATCCCGGAATTGTGGCAAGGTTAATGGGATTGGACTCGATCCCAAAAAGGAATAATCTTGCTAAGTGTAAAGAAGACCGTGGCAATTTGAACAGCCGAAGCCAAACTATGAGTAAAACTCCAATGGTTCTAGAGCTTGAAAATGGGAAATTCTTCGTTCTTGGTTTCGAGGCAGGAATTAAAGGTAAGAAATTCAAATTTAATTTCCACGGATCATGTTTGTTTGATGACAATATATATGAACACTTTTAGGTAAAGGAGATTCGAGATCGAATTCAAAGAGGAAATTATCAGAAGATAATGAATCAAAGAAGAAGAAACTTGCAGCAGAGACGTCGAAAACGAGTGCAAATGTTGATTTTGAGTTGGGATTTTTAGATCAACTGCTTCTTGAATTAGTGTACATCTTCTAATACTTTGTTACTATGTTGAATTATCATTTCACCAGCTCGGTGTTTTAATGTCGAAGGAGTATTAAAATGTTGTTTTTCAAAGGTTTCGATGGAAATAACACATGATCATATAGTAGAAACAAAATGAAATAATATATTGATCATATAAGTTTTCAAAACATCGACATATACACCATTAAAGACATCAAAGAAAATTACGAGGTCGAGTCTCTATAGATCACTCGTGTAACTTATTCATACCTGGGAATGAACTTCCGTGAATATGAAACAAATAAACAAGATTACGAGATACATAAAGAAAAATGAAACTAAACCTAAAGAAAAAAAATAAGATATGATCAGACGGATGCTTTCAACCTTCTGAAGTTTCTTGAAACGAATCGACTATGGTGTGTGTAACCTTAGCTCTTCCCTCCATTCTTTCAACGATGTAATATCAGAATAAGAATAAGGATGATAAATCATGTTAAGAGGGTTATAGAAAGTAACCAATTTCGTGTAATCAAGCAAACGCCTGCTGCTCTTCCAACCATGGTGAAAATTGTTGCTCGTCATCAAATGTATTATCATGGTCTTGATTTTTAGCTACCAACGGAGAATCTGGTGATCTACGTACCCCAAAGGAAGCAGATTTCCTCAACTTGTTGAGCTCGTCTTTCTGAATACCCCAGTTTAACTTCCCATCAGGAGAGCTCCAATCTGCAAGCTTGGAAGGCCCCATTGAAGACGATATCGGCTGACGGTTGACTGTTCCACGGTCGATGAAACTCTGACTTCGCTTTGCAAACGCAGCAGATCTTGAATTCATAACCTGATTGGGTCCAAATGATGAAGACGGTGAAGACATCCTCAGTGGTGAAGACGGAAGGCCGGAAGAGTAGTTCATGTTCTGGTGTAACGGATTCATTCTTCCTTCTAGTGAAAGCCCAGAAGCCAAAAGCTCGAGACTTTTACGATTTGATCCAGTAGGCACGTCATATTCTTCAAAATAGTCGCCAGAAAAACCCGAGTTATTATTCCAGCTAGATGGTGGAGATAAATGTGCAAAGTCATCCATCAACTGTTGTTGACGATAGCGATCTAATCTAATCAACTCAGCCTCAAAATCCAAATCTTGACCACTCGGCACACCCCTAAACCTGCTACTGAGAGTCTTGACAGTTGGGGATGACTGGTTTGACCAGTGCATCATGCCTCGAGGAGATGAAGCTCCAGGAGTAATTGGTTGTGCGGAATTAGAAGGTATGATTATTGACGGGGAACCAAGAGAGAAAGGACTAATTGGTGTCATATCTTGTAAAGATCGAGGAGAAAGTACAGCAGAACCAGTTGAAGGATGTAACGGTCTAAGCTCTTCAACTTTATGAGCAAAAAAACAAACTTTCCTATTACACCCGACCTCGTCTTTACACAAACGAGTTCTATATTGTGCAGGATGAAGCCAACACTCGAAAATCCCATGAGCATATTCACAATTATCCCCTTGCCTGCAAGTTCCTTTCCTAAATTCAGGGCAAGGTACACAACTGTAATGATACTTTCGTGGATCCCGTCTTCTAGCATTCTCGCCAGGATGAACAAATGGGCATTCGGTCCAATCGTGAGAGTACGCTCTTGAACATGGCTTGATCTTGAAAGTATACATTCTAAACTCATCCGTGTTGTAGATCCCGTTTTTCATGTCAGGTAAAGAGAGATCAACCGGATACTCTTTCTTAATCAAAATAGGGGAAACCTTTTGTTCTTCAATATTGTTATCGATTAGCTCACTTAACACACATAACTCGTCATTATCAGAGTAACCATTTAACATAAGTTCTAAAATCTTCCTCCTTGAATTAAAACTACTTCCAAATACTAACGGAATCAAATCAACAGGTCGATTCCCGTTAACATCTAAACAACTAGTATCAGCAGAAGCATCAAGCAAAAGCTTAACTACCTCAACACACGAACTAGAACCACCAGCAACAGCCATATGCAAAGCGGTTACCCTATCCGACCCACAAGATTTGTTAACATCAACACGATTTAACCCAAGAATAAACTTCAAAACCTTTTTGCTACCAAACAAGGAAGTAATCATAAGAGGTGTTCTCTCCTCGACCCTCATCTTCTTCGAACCTAACGATCTACCGTACCATAAACCAGAATCATTAACATCAATATCAAAATCTTCTTGCTCGACTAATAACCTAAATCCTTCTAAATCATCCGCAGCCGCTAATTCAAGCAAAACCGATATATCACTAACCATTCTACTTTCATACTGACCTTTACTGTCCACAATCAAATCACTTGAACACATATTGTTCACGTCCTACAAATTAAACACGGAAAAATTAGGCCAAACAATCCTAAATACAGTAATCGAAACCTAAGTAAAAACAATCATCCACATAAACGATTCAAACGATTATAAATTTTAACTTAAACTCTATCCATCAGACACAATCGGTCTATAAAAATGATTAAAAAATAAATTTTTTAACATCTATCAATCACAAAACTAACAAAATCAGTCTAATCTCTCTGCAAATTGACAATTTACTGCATATAAACAAAAATTAACACCGAAAAAATTAGAACAAACAATCCTAAAATAAAAAATTAAAAAAAAACAAATTTTCAGTTATCAAAAGCCTATGTACAAATTTTTATCAGCATAATCTACTCAAAATTGTATATCAACAATCGCAGAACGAATATAGTTTAAAATTAGGTCAAACAGTACTAAAATCATAAACAACAGTAATCAAAATCCTAAGCACATAAATTTCATCTGCATAATCGATTCAAAACCCTATTAATCAGAAATCGAACGACTAAAAACTGATATTAACATCAATCAATCTCAAAACAAACAAAATCATTCTATTTTCATATCAACTATAATTAAACACAAAAAAAATTACTAAAATAATAAAATCATAAGTATCAAATTTTAATCGGTTCAAAACTGAAATTAACATCAATTAATCACATATTATGATGAAATTGAGAGAAAAATATACCTTGACTAAATAAGTCAAAGGTTAAAAATGGAAATGATATTTGGAAATATGGAGTCAAAAAAGATGAACTGAATGGAGTGTTTGTATTTGTTGTATGTGTTTTTCCCTCCTAAATGAAACTCAAATGTCACTGAAATGCAAATGCAAATCAAAATGGAGGTTTAAATTTGGAATGAGTTGTTGGTTGGTTCTAGAATCAAAAGTGAACCGGCTTGGTTATTTTGTGGTGACACGTGGTGAATTTGCTTTGGTAAAATCTTAAACCGGTGACCGCCTTCGATACTATATTCTCTATTATCATTTTCTTCTCGCTTAGTTTTATGCCTTCTTACGTCGACGTTGTAAAATAGTTGAGACGGCTCAAACTCGGCTCGTTTAAATTTTACAGAGTTTGAGCTTGACTCTTATTCTTGTTCGATTAGTTTAAATAAAACATATATTACTTTATTATTTTATATATAGAGAGAGGTGGGTTCAAATAGTAAGCACTAAATATTTGAAAACCATTAGGAACCACATATATACTTAGTGAGTATAGACATATATTCACTAATCATTAGTGAATATATATACATTAGTGAATATATGTCTATATTCACTAGTTTATATATGGTTCCCAATGGTTCCCAATTATTTGTATAGTTCTCATTTGAAACCATATATATATATATATATATATATATATATATATATATATATATATATATATATATATATATATATATATATATATATATATATATATATATATATATATATAGTAATTGGATCGGGTAAGAACGACCCAAAGTATAGGAACGCTAAGAACCAATGCTGACCGTCCGATTAAGGTGATGATCAGTAGTAACCACTTACTACTGATCAGAACTGCGAGGTTTGATATAAAAATTTTAATCGGACGGCCAGAATTTGTTGTTGATTAGTAGTAAGTGGTTACTACTGATCAGTAGTAAGTGGTTACTACTGATCAGTAGTAAGTGGTTACTACTGATCATCACCTTAATCGGACGGTCAGCATTGGTTCTTAGCGTTCCTATACTTCGGATCGTTCTTACCCGAACCTCACCCTATATATATATATATATATATATATATATATATATATATATATATATATATATATATATATATATATATATATATATATATATATATATATATATATATAGGGACTGATTCATGCGAGAACTCTTAAAAAAAATGTCAATTAACATGTAATTATATCTATTGACATGTAAAAACTATTGAATGTTAAAAATCTAGTAAAAATATAAATTAAAAATTAAAAAAATTGTATGGGACACGCTTATTTAGAATTGTTCATATGTGAACGTTTTTTTTTCAAAAAATGAGTTCATATATGAACGAAATTTTTTACCTTATTTTATATGATTTTTTTTAGTTTTTTACGTTTATATTTACTTGATTATTAATCTCCAAAAGAGTTGGCATGCGAATAAATAAAGTGAAATATGATATAACACTTTTTGTGAGAGTTCTCGCATTTCTCGCAAAAAAAAAAATTCTCGCATGAACCATTCACTATATATATATATATATATATATATATATATATATATATATATATATATATATATATATATATATATATATGCTTATTTATATATTATATTATATTTATATAACCAAAAACTCGTTAAACTTGTTTATGCTCACTAGCTCGGTGTATAAAGTTCGAGCTCGTTTAATGAACGAGCCTCGTGTTATGTTCAAGCTCGACTCGACTTGAATCGATCTTTGAACGAGTCGAGTTTGAATAGCTCACGAGTAACTCGGTTCATTTACACCCCCAATTGATAGTGTGTTTGGCTTAAATATAAATAGAAGTTGTAGTTACAGATTGTAGATGGATATTATAAAGTGAAATTTTAATTTCGGCACTTTTATATGTTTAAAAGGCACAAGCTTTTTAAAAAAGTTTTTCATTTCATACATTACTCTTCTATTCAAATCCCAACCAAATGAGTATTTTTTATATTTGAGGTTTTTATTTTTAAATTTAAAAACTTAAAACTCCTACAAACCCTTTAGAAACTTCTACCAAACACACTCATAGTGTCTTTGGCGTAAATTGAGCTAGAAGTTATAGCTACATGTCGTAACTTTTATTTCAGAGCATTCATTTTTAAAAAACCTTAAGCTTTTTTTTTTTTTTTTTTTCCAATTTAAGTCTTTTATTCTAAATTTAAAGTTTAAAGTCCCTTATAATCAAACGGTTCTCATATTTAAAAAGTTTTATTTTTAAATTTAAAACCTTAAAACCTCTAACATTAGAAACTTCTATCAAACACACCCATAGTGTCTTTGGGATAAATTGAGCTAGAAATTGCAACTATATGTTGTAGTTGAATGCTGAAAGTTGTAGCTAAAATTTTGAAACCTTTATTTTTAAAAGTCTTAAACTTTTTTAATTTTTTTTTAATTTAGGGGTCCATTTTAAATTAAAAATTTTAAGTCCGTAATAACCAAACAAATATTTCATTTGAAAACTTTTATTTTTGAATTTAAAAGTTTAAAACTCATAAAATCACATAGTTCCTATCAAACAACACTAATAGTTACAATAGTTACATGGATAGTGCTTAATAGATTTAAATATGAATAAAATGTTGTATCTCAAAATACATGACACAGTTACTTAAAATATAAGAACCGCGTAAAATATAGGAATCGCTTACAACCTTTTTTTATACATGTTACAACGTTTTAAATATAGTCCTAGGCTCCTTCACAACAACTTATGTAATACTCGTAAAAAGCGTTGATAAACACAACTAAAATTATAATTTAGAAGTTCGGACATGTATTAACAATTTATATCTTTTTATGTTTTGAAAGTGATACCTTATTTCTAATTTCTAATAGGTGAATAAATGCAACAAACATCGTTACATGTCATTTCCATATAGAAGCATTTAGTATTTTTGAATGCTAAAACTATCACAAACCCTAAAAAGTTGATAAATGACATAATTGGAAAGTTTATAATTATTTTATAGGAGTGTACGAGCTAAACTCTGATCAAAATTAATATCAATTTTAATTATGTCGTGATTTCTTTCACACAATCCCTCTCAACGAGTACAAAAAATGAAAATGACTACTAACAATATGTCAATTCCAAAGGAACTTGAAACAAGAAACAAATAATTCAACAAACCTCACATTCTACATAATTCGGTTCACATACATTAATGTCCTTAATCGGTCCTTTCAAGCACCATCGACAAGCGACAAACTTTATTCATTTGGCAACATCTTGGGAAGGTTTGTTATCTTAGGCATAAGGTTAAGGTTGTTGATGTGATTCCTAGGACAATTGATGGTAAACATGTGACAGACATCGAATGCATATTATTATGCAGATGATTTATATACCACAGAAATTGCTTTGCTCTATACGCCATATAGATTGTTACATGTTTTTGCTTATGCTCTTGTACGATGTAATCTACAAATCAATTCGTGTGGTGTCACTCGTGCATCCCCCGACTTTGTAGGGTTAAGAGGTTTTATCTTTCAATAAACTTATATTCTACGATGTATTTTATGAACTACATATCACAAAAGCTTTTTAAAATGTATTTTTTCTTGTATATGTTCATGAGAACTAATATGTCATATAGACGGGTATGTGCGAGCTGTCCAACCGCACAAGGGCCATCTTTTCAGGAGGGTACCGTAAATTTTATTCATAAGTTGTTCTAGTTGATTTGGTAGAGTAACAAACCTTTTTGCAAATTCTGTTAACTAGTACAAAATACAATAAAATTTGTTAGTAGTATTTATTAATTAAAATAAATATTTTTAAAGAGCCTCGTATTCATTAGCCTCACAAGACAACCAAAATCTACATGACAGTTTCGCCCAAACCCTCACTGTTTGTTAGGTTCATGTTTATGAGCTGATACCGGTATCTATTCAATCTTTTATTAAAAAAATAAGTTTCTATTTATATATCTTTACGTGTTTAAGTCTATGAAAAGTTGCAAACCGTCCTACTTAACTTAAGTGGTACACTCACTTATCAAACTTTATATATAATTAGTTAGTTATCCTCAAAGTTTTTTGTTTGTATTTTTGTCGTTCAAAAAAAAATTATATTTTTACGGTCGAGAAAAAATGATGTTGATTTGATAGTGATTACTATGGTGGAGAGATGTCCATTTGGATGCATATGGAATCATCGTCATGCCATTATATTTCCTTTTTCATTGGCCCCATTTTCTCGATGACGTGTGTATATATTTACTAGATGACATGGTCTAAAGAAACAAGAAATATGATACACGAATAAATAAAAATATATGACATAAGTTTTGATCGTTTACTTAATTAACATCTTTATTTAGACAATCATGAAATATAAAATAAATTGTGTAATATACATATAGGTTACCTAACTATCAAGTTACTTGATAGTTACACCAATTACAAATATATAGTTAAAAGAGTAAGTTGTATTTCTCGTTTTTTTTCTCCTGGATCAACCGTCTTTGAACATGTCACTTTCTATATTATTTGTCTTTTTTCCGTGAAACCTAATAGATATGAAATTAACTTCTTGTAAATTGTAGACTAAGGGAGCGTTTGTTTCACATAATCTGAAGAAATTCGACGGAATTGGAATTGAATTTCAGTTTAAAAACGTGTTTGGTTGCCAAAATTGACAGAATTGAATTTCGTTGGAATTCAAATTTTCCATCATTTCAATTCCTTTCATGCAAATATATATAGAGCTTAAGGATGTTACGGTTTCACTCATTTCTTACTATAAAAAGTTATAATACGTTGTGTTTTTATTTGTTTCATGTTAATAAGGAATTAAAAGATGTAGTGTTTTTTTCGATTCATGATAAATATTTAATAAAACGATGATGTGTTTATGTCACGTTTTCATGCTTATATGTAATAGCTTCACAAAACGGACAACAAAATTCCATTGACAAAATTACAAACCATATAGAAAATAACAAAAGAATTTAATTGAATTCTATTTTATTTTCTCATAACAAATGGACAACAAAATCATATTTTTTTATTTCATTTCCTTCGGATTCTACATATCCTATTTCATCAGAAAAAAATTCGGTGAACTAGACGAGCCCCTTAGTTTAGTTTTGCAAAGTAATGATAGTAAAAGAGAACCGGCTCGACACCAAGAAGGGCCAAACCTACCACCCAAAAATGAAAAGGAAAAAGTAGACAACCATAAAACCTTATAATATCAATCGAAACACCAAAGAAAAACATCTAAATTTGAAAATATAAAAACTACAACCTCACGACATCGACTATATTTCTAGGACATAAGAGCCAAGACCATCGTTCGACCATCTTATTGAAGTTGAAACTACTATTCGAAGAAATTGATGTGTGTTCCCGTGAATCACTTACGTACATCCAAAATAGCCAAATTTGTTAAAGAATTTATGCAAAAATAGATAACTAAAACCTTGAAAACAACATTATAAAAGGTAAGTACTAACTTTATATTAAAACATAGAGATCGATAACAACAACTCTCATCTTTATATTATTCTAATCGAGTCCTGCATTTAAGATAGGTGTCAACCTCGATTTTTAAGAAAAAACGTAACACATATATTTTTCATGTAACTTTTAACTTCTAAACCATCGTTCTCATAAACTTAATATTAGTATTACACATAAGTGAGTATGAGAATACGAAGACCTCGTGCAAAATTTAAAAATAGACCTCCCTTATATACAACTTTCTTTTAAATAATGTAACATATTTTTTAATAAAATCGTAGTCTATATCTTTTTTTGTGTTCATCGTTAAGTTGTTAGATAAAAGTGCACGTATTCAAAAGAAATAGAACACTTCCGGTCTAAAAGCTATATACGATTACAAATCATGCATATACTTCAAACCGATCATTGATATTACATTTTTGTTTTTTAATTACAACATAAAAAGGTTGATAACCAATGTCGATCCTTATCATATGCACCACATATTTTCTTTTAATTATGTCCGACATCTGCCGACGTGGATGTGCCGTCCATTGATAACGTAGTTTTGCTTCACTTTCTTTGTCGAAAAGGCTGTGATTTTCAATGGGTTACAAACGTATCAAAAGCTTTGTTATGATGACGTGGAAGAAGGTCATTGGTCTGTGTTTTCTGTTCAGTGACGGTGACGGTTGTCTTAAGGGAGTAGTTGGGCAGAAAAATATTTGCCAAAAACGTTGAAAATTCGGTCACACCAAAAATTCCTTAAAAGTTGCTATGAAATGTTATTAACTTATTATTATATTTAATTTTAATTTTAATTTTAATATTTAATGAAGAATTAGTAAGTTATATTTTAAAATTCAAAATGAGCAAATTCGGTTTCCGATCTCTTACAGACGTGACTTTAAAAGACGATAAACGTTTGTGCCCGACTTATGTATAAGCTCAAACCATCCATATAAGAATATTAGATGCTTACAAGTGACGATAATATACGTATCAATATACAGTAAGAGAAAATAAAATAAAAACTGCCACATATTAGCGTTGCCATATTGTAATAGTAAGACAAATTATGCCTTTTAAATTAGTCAAAATACGAGATATTAAAAAGTCCTAAGACCCTTAAACGTGTAAAACCTTATCAAGCATTATGTTTTACTGCCTCGTATAAGAAGACCGCCTTGAGTTCAAGGCGATTGCCATCGCCTAGGCAACCCTTTTTCAACCCAAGGTTAAATATTTGGTTTCCCGAACCCAACTAACCGTCCGAACCACGGGCTTCTTTTACTTGTATCTTCGGGCTAAGCTCGGTCCGATCTAGGCTAGTTTTGCCCACTTTTTAAACCCAAACAAAAATCTCAAAATAGCCCCAAAGCCCACAAAGATCTGATCTGTGCATATCGTCGCTAGTTCAGACGCAGGGACGGAGCTAATCGCAGCCACTCAGGCTTGAAAAATCGGTACTAGTAAGTAGAAAAATCTCTTGATTTTGGTATAGTTTGATTGACTGAACCCACTGATTGATTTTCTTTGAACCCGGTGATCTAATTAGGTTTTGGTTTAGTTCTTAAATGTGCTTGCTTTCCAATTCCAATTCCAATTGAGTTTTACATTCTATGCAATATTATTTGTTCTCAACTTTAACAAAAATACAAGCCTTTTTTTGTGAGCACTAAGTGTTTGATGAAATTCCTCAACCAGAATAATGATAAAAGTGTTTGAAAATGATGTTTTAAAAGTTAGATAGAGTTACATTTTTCTATGCTAAATTCACAGATGTTATAGTCCAGTAACATTTTACAACATGAACTGCGGTTTTGAAATATATTAGGAAGATTGGAGTTTTCGTTGTCATGAAATAACCTATACGTTGAGCCAAATCTTATTACATATCTAATGAAACAAATTATCTGTTATTTACTTTTTGAAGATATATTTTATATGCGGCTCTTTATTAAGTGGGTATTTGATATTCCGTGTTATCACCACAAACAATTTAGCCTTAATTTTGCATAAGTTGAAGGAACAAGACAGAAGGTGATCATGAACCTCAAGAACGTAATATAGAAAAGGAATATGATTCACTTAAATCACTCAGGAACGACTACTCTAGAATTCCATCTTTTGTAAGTGTGTCATCCGTCAAGCATTTATTCATTAAGTGTGTTCATTGGGTTCAAATTAGTAGGAATATGCTCATACCAAGTTTTGAACTCTTAAATGGATAATATGTCTTGCTGCTATTGTTCGTTTTGTAAAATTTTTAATTGTTATTGTGAAGTGTATGGTTCTTTTGTGGTAAACTTACGTTTGTTAGCCTTTTTTCGTAATGCATCAGAACTCGCGGATCGTTTTTTTATATATATATATATATTGTTTCATAAACGCTTTTAACTAACATATATGGTGTATTTTTAGGAAAAATGAAACTTATCCAGGGTGTTATACGGTCTCTTGCGGTTGGCATTTCACCTAGTTGCCACGGGTTTTCAGTTGCAAGGACTTTGGCTACAAGTAGTGCTGCTTCAGGTACTTCGGTGGTCATAGATTTTTCCTATCTTCTTTCCTTAAATATGATGCATTATGCTGTATCCCGTAGAATGATTTTTCCATTTAACGTCTTTCCTTTTTGGGTGATTAAGTTGATTGGGTACCTCATACGTCAGGTCTATTCTAAATCAAAACGCAGTTATTTTCCTAACTGTTCTCACATGAAAAGTCAGAGACACAAATTTGAAATACGAGCAACTTACTTACTTGTCTGAACAAAAACCTAACTAAAGTAATTTCCTTACGGTTTTATTGCTTCTTGTGTCACTTTATCCTTTCTTTTTTATCTTCAAAAAAGCACTACAGGCCTATTTTTTTATTAGTACAAAAAACTGATTTTGATACCTTGGCGATGTATCCATCTGCTGCTTCTATATTACATATACATATTATTTTAGGTTTACATATAAGCTGTGCGAATCAACCAAGTTTACATTGTATCCATCTGCTGATTCGAGTTATTCTATTTACCTATAACCGGGCAAATGACCAAATTGCCATACTAGAGAACTTAGTAAAAAACGGAACAAGTCGAAAGTTACCTGAAGTGTATTTAAATGATTATAACATCTTAATCAGTATATTTAAAACAGCAGGGCTTCTCGAATATTAAATTATTTGTTATCCAGAAAAAAAGGGAAATTATCTCTTATGCAGCGTAGTTATGTACAAATATATCGTGATCTTAATCCATGCTCTTTACTTCTTTCTTTCCTTTGTAGTTCTCGATACCTTTGCCAATACCAACTCGTCAGAGACTATGGAGGAATTTGAAAGAAGCCTGAACGCTGATCTTCCCAGTAACAGTCTGGGTTCTTCCTTTTTCCAGAAATTGGAGAAAAAGCCTTTCGAAAGATCTAATTTGAACTATAGGCAAAACGGTCCTAGAAGGTCAGGATTTGTGGATGGTATAGACAATGGTACCACATCTTTGGTTGATGGTTTGGATTTGAAATTAAAGGACGCTGCTACTTACTTTGAATATGACGTGAATGAAGTCGAGAAAGACGATTATAAGTTCAGACCAGATGTAACATTTTGGTCTGGTAATACTTATGATGTTAAGGTATGAACTATGAAGTATTGACCAGAACTTCTATAAAATCATTTCCTAATTCTTTTACGCAAATGTGGGTTAATGCAGGATCTTGATGTTACAAAACCTGGTGTTCGTAAACCGTCTAAAAGATTAGAGTTTGAAGTAACAACAAAGGAAGCTCTACAAAAAGCTGATTTCAGGGTAACTTTTAAATTTGTATCTTGTATTTTATTATATTATATATTTGATCTGATTAGATAGGATCGTTTAAGTTTAAAATCTTTTCATTATTCGTGCAGAATGTGAGGTTTCTTGCGAATTTCATAACTGAGGCTGGAGTAATACACAAGAGGAGTAAGGTACAAGTAATATTGTTGTGTTGATTTAATAAAGTTTTTTTAAGTAACTATTTAACTATTTATGTTATTATGTAGACTAAAATTAGTGCCAAAGCCCAGAGGAAGGTTGCTAGAGAGATAAAAACAGCTCGGGCCTTTGGATTAATGCCGTTCACAACTATGGGAACAAAACATTTCGTCTATGGGAGGAATATGCAGGATCAAGACAAGGATTACGAGTATGAAGTTTATGATCACAATTTTGTTGATGATGCTTCTTGAAACCTTTGAGCCCGCTTCATTTGATTTGCACACACATGTAAGTTTCTGTATCTACCAAGGTGGCAATTTCAACCCATTTTTACTTATAAATGGGTCAATTCGGGCTATGTTTTATTCTAACTTCTCAAACGGGTAAAATGTGAAAAAGTTATCTAAACAGGAAACGGGTCAATCACGCAAAGTGTATATTTTATCCATTTTATAAAACCAATTCGATCTTTGTCAAAGTAGTATTGTTTTCGTAATTTTCTTTGGTACATTATTGGTTAAAAAAATATCTTAACAAAAGGTGTTTTGGGTCAAACAGCAAATACCAAAAGTTACCCGTTTTGACCTGTTGCATTACCCGCACATATTGAACATATGCTCAACATCATGGTGATCTTCATTGCAGGACTGGATTGTAACACCCCACCTTCCAACGGAATAAGTCTAGAGGAACATTGAAGTTTTTTTTTGTGTTGACTTGATATATGTTTTAATGCATATGGATCCTGTAATGTGGCCATTATTTGGGTCGTGGCAACTGTAACAGGTGATATTTTTTTAGTACGTCGATAGGGCTCAATTTTGAACAACCCCTTCAGTTGTTAGAACGCTTATTATATCCTCTAAATGACTATGCAAAGTTGTATTTATGTTGTATGTGTGCAATGTTCTTATAATCTGATTTTAGTTTCTTAAATCGCAATAATCACGGGCTTATTTAAATACTACCCTTTAATTTAAAATTAGAATAAAGTAAGACTATTATTTTGATTTTATCGAACGGATAACATTTTCAAGGTCAAGCACACCCTTCTCCGTTACCACCACAATAGCCACTGAACATGATGACGGGCCACCGGAAAGTCCTCATTGTCTCTGATCCAGGCCAAGGCATTGTCAACCCATCCTTTCGATTCGCAAACCGCCTCCTCAAAATGGGCGTAAATGTCACCTTTTCCACTAGCTACTTGGGCATACAACGCATCGACAAAGAAACTACCCCTCAAGGCCTAACCTTTGCTCCATTCTCCGACGGCCATGAGAATGGCAAACAACCAAATGCCACCCTGGAACAAATCGTCTCTGATTTCGCTGCAAATGGTGCTTCTGCTATCGCAGAAATCATCAGCTCTGCCGCAGCTGCAGGCCAACCATTTGACCACTTGGTTTACACCACTGTCTTACCTTGGGCTGCCACGGTGGCAACTGCCCACAACGTGAAATCGACTCTCCTATGGTGCCAACCAGCCACTATCTTGGTCATTTATTATTACTATTTCCATGGCTACGAAAGCTTGTTTCCCAGTATTGGCAACAACCCGACATTTCCAATCAGTTTACCTGGACTGCCACCATTAACCATGGTTGATTTACGGTCGTTTTTATTTCTTATACAAGTTATGAAAGACCATTTTGATGTACTGAAAACATCTCCAAGAATACTTGTTAACACTTTTAACGAACTAGAAATCGATTCTATTAGAGCAGTTGATAAACTCGAATTCCTTCCAATCGGACCCTTAATCCCGTTAGACAAAGTCGAGGACGATTTCATTTTATGGTTAAACACAAAACCAAAATCATCTGTAGTGTATGTTTCATTTGGAACATTAGCAAGTTTATCTATGGATCAAATCGAGGATATTACAAAATAATCATTGTCAAGTTATAAGACTCGATATCTATATATGTAAAGTTTCGTTTAATTACTCACAGGTCCAAGGTAAACACATGTGGTTAAAAAGTATATTTTTTCAAGAATAAACATTAAAAACAAACACAATCAACCAAAAGCATTACAATCGTGTCGTGTTTGGGTTACCGTGTTAAAGGTTAGTGTGTTGGCGGGTTCATATACTTCAACCCAACCTAACCCATTTAATTAATAGTGACTAGAAGTTGAACATAAACCCAAACCCGGTTAACCCACTCAACCCAAAAACGACCCGTGTAACCCGTTTAAGTAATCAGCTTGGCGTGTCAAACGTTTCATGGGTCTTAAATGGTTTTGAAGTCATTAGTTTAGCACATTTTCATATAAAATCACAACAAAATACCAACTATCAACATTTTTAAATAAAAAGCAACACATAACCATAAAGGCATAAACATATATTACAAATCCAACGTTAAACAGGTTGATACAAACTAAAAGAACAATGTTATGATTAGCTCAATATATAAGAGAGAGAGAGAGAGAGAGAGAGAGAGAGAGAGAGAGAGAGAGAGAGAGAGAGAGAGAGAGAGAGAGAGAGAGAGAGAGAGAGAGAGAGAGAGAGAGAGAGAGAGAGAGAGAGATGATTTCAAATGAAAACCATCTAAATATTAGGAAACGTATGAATCACTTTTTAACCACTCATTTAACAAAACACACTTCATTTTCAAAAGTAAATATCATTTAATTTATAAACTTTTACGAAATAAAAAAAATATACCGTTAGAACGAGTATTTAATTCTTTTTAAGAAAAATATAAACTTTTTAAATTTTGACGATTTTTTTTTTTTTTTTTTTTTTATTTTTATTTTTATATTCAGTGGTGTATATACTACAAATTTTGAATTTTTCAAAAACTGTGTATATACACCGATCAATATCATCTTATACACTTGTGTATACGTATA
Organism: Senecio squalidus; assembly: GCA_910822075.1. Lineage (NCBI taxonomy): Eukaryota > Viridiplantae > Streptophyta > Magnoliopsida > Asterales > Asteraceae > Senecio > Senecio squalidus. The sequence continues at coordinate 1,440,408 of CAJVGC010000001.1, read as the reverse complement.
TATATTCAGTGGTGGTCAGAATGTACGTCACGAACTAGTTCATACACCGGTGAATAAAATTGTATTCACTTGTGTATACATATGTATCCACTAGTGAATATATGGTTCAAATGTATTTTTGGCGAATTACTATATACACAAGTGTATATTTTAATATATACACTAGTGTATATACCGGAAGAAAAAATCGTCAAAAGTATATCAAGTGGGTGCTCGTTGGAAATAGAATTAAATATTTGTTTTAATGGTGAACTTAATTTTCCTAAAACCTAGTTATACTCTAGATATGTCAATTTAAAGTTAATTGTTAATTTAAAATGGGTTTTAAGTTAGTGGTTAAAAAGTGATTCATATGGTTCCTAAATATTTAATGGTTCATATTTGAACCCACCTCTATATCGTATATATATATATATAGTGAATGGTTAATGCGAGAACCAATTTTTCTGCGAGAACTACGAAACCTAGTCCATATATAGTGAATGGTTCATGCGAGAATCAATATTTCTACGAGAACTCGATATTAGCCTTTGATTAAAGTAATCAATGGATTAGATTGATTGTTATATTATTGTAATTTAGGAAAACTTAATATGGCTATTTGAAATTAGTAAAAAGGCAAATGAGGATTTTCACATGGTGCCAACCATTTTTTCCTATGAAAACGTTTATGTACTCTCTTTCTCCCACGATTTTTTCTCCCCTCATTTATTTAAAACCTACCCTACCATAATCATCCACCGTCGCACATCAACCCATATACCTTCGCTTATTCCTTACCATATTCTTATTCGCAAGCCACCATTGCCTACCAAAACCAACGCCTAAAGATTAGAGGGTTTCGAATTTGAAAATTTACGTGAGTCTTTTTTATTTGAAGATTTTGATTTTTTGAAGATTTAAGGATTTGTTTATCCTAAATTTTGTTGAAGATATGAATGAAAATGTATGTACATATACAAAAATACCAAATGAAGATGAATAAAGCAATTTGGTCACATATGAACACATAATCCGTTTTGGTTTTAGAGGTTAGACATAGGTGAACATCATTTTTTTTTCTTTTGCCATTGACGACTGTGAGGTATAAAACCACTAGTAATTTTTTTTTTCTTTTGCCATTGACGACTGTGAGGTATAAAACCACTAGTAAATATAATTGGTATTTTGTTATCTACAAGATTAATGATATATCGTTTAACGAATTATATAATATTGTTCATATTGTTTACGGATTGCTTGTAAATAATTGATATTGTAAAGATAATTCATAATTGTGGTTTTAATGATGAACAAAAAGAAGAATCTAGTGTTAAAGTAGAGAAAAGAGAATAGAGGAGAGAACTCAGAAGAGATAAATATGAAATAAATTAGAGAATAGGAAACATTTGAAAAACAAACTTACTCATATACCCGTTTTATTAAAAATAATATTTTAAAAAACTAAAAAAAAACTAACCAATCAAAACTGGCTCTCAGAGTTCTTGTAAAAATATTGATTTTCACATGAACCTGACCAACAAATTTTAAATAATTACTAGAAAAACATAACTGTAGCACCAAAATTCCAATTAATTTACAATAATGCCATCAAAAAATCATGTCTTTTTTTCTACACTTTTTACGCTAACTATGTTTTTTACGTTAAACATCGTCTCTCTCTCTCTCTCTCTCTATATATATATATATATATATGAGAGAGAGAGAGAGAGAGAGAGAGAGAGAGAGAGAGAGAGAGAGAGAGAGAGAGAGAGAGAGAGAGAGAGAGAGAGAGAGAGAGAGAGAGAGAGAGAGAGAGAGAGAGAGAGAGAGAGAGAGAGAGAGAGAGAGAGAGAGAGAGAGAGAGAGAGAGAGAGAGAGAGAGAGAGAGAGAGAGAGAGAGAGAGAGAGAGAGAGAGAGAGAGAGAGAGAGAGAACGGGGACAACGGTCGTTGTGAGCTCCACAACGAGCCCACAACCCCCCACTCCGGGTGCTCTTAGTGATTAATATTTGAACCCTTATATATATATATATATATATATATATATATATATATATATATATATATGCGCTAACATTGTCACAGTAAACGAAAGTCGCTATAGTGACGGGACAATGAGCAAGATTCGTAAACCACATTTGCAACACCACGATATTTAGCTTCGGCACTAGCTGGATAAAGTAGGTTGTCTCTTGGAGGACCATGGAATGACGTTTTCGCGTAAATAGAAACACTAACCCGAAGTTCAGTCACGTATATTGGGAACCTCCCTATTCGGCATCTGTATATGTAAAAGTTTTGAGAGCGGATACTTAAAATGAATAGTACCTTGAACGTAACGTAGAATTCTCTTAAGAGCGTTCAAGTGAGCAGCCTTCAGATCATGCATATGTAAGAATACTTGTTGCACAACTTATGAGATATCGATTCTCATAAAGGTGAGGTATCAAAGCGCCCCAACGAGGCTTTGGTAACGAGTGAGATCAATATACAATTCACCATATAAAATAGACAATTTAACGTGGATGTCAACCGTGGTAGGGGGGGGGGGGGGGGGGGGGGGGGGTGTTGCGTGAAGTCATACCCTCTCGTTTAATGATTTCTTAGGCATACTTTTGTTGTGAAAGAAACATAACGTTATATTGTCTTGTAAGTCCAATGCCCTAAAAAATAGCTTAATAGGCCGAGATCAGTTATTGCAAATTCATTTGCTAGACTTGCCATAATATGTTGACGAAGAGAATATGCGGATGTTGAAGAATAATATTATCAACGTAGAGGAGGAGATAAGCCTCTTTTAAACCATATAAATATTTCTTGAAAAGACATACATGATCTGGAAATTTGAAATCTCAAAAGCGGGGCTCATATAAACCGTTTCATTAAGCTTACCATGTAATATGCATTTTTTTTTTATATCCAACGATGAGTTGACCAAGTCTTCGAGAGAGCCAATTTAAGAAAATTACATATAGGTTTTCGATTTAACAACCATGCTGAAAGACTCGTCATAATCGACACCTATTTGTTTGAGACATGCAATCATAAACAAGACGAGCTTTATACTTCTCAAAAGAACCGTCAAATTTCTGTTTGTGACAAAAAAGCCATATAGAACCACGTATCATATTCATGTCAGGAGAGAGAAGAGTTTGGTTCTAAAACCCACGCTTTATTCTGAAATAAGAGCACCCGAAGTGGGGGGAGGCATGGCCTCGTTCTCGCCTCACAACGAGGATTCTCCCTCGTTATCACACCGCCTAGTCTCGTTCTCGGCTCGTTGTGAGGCGGTCGTCAGTGGCGGATATAGAATTTTCAAATAGGGTATGCACTGCAAAAAAATTTCTTTGAGAGGGTATGCACACTATGTTTTTTGCCTTATAAAAATCTATTTTTACAAAATTTAGCACTACTAAAATTTTTTATAGGGTATGCATGTGCATACCCTATTGCCATAGTAGATCCGCCCCTGGCGGTCGTTGTGCCTACAACGAGCCGTTGTCCACTTTTTGCTTTTTTTGTTTTGTTTTTTTCCACCTCAACGGATATATACACTACAAGAAAAAGTGCTTTTAGTGACAAGAGGGTTTCGTCACAAAAAGCACTAATTTCGTCACCAAAAGTGATTAGTGACCAAATAAAAGTGGTCACCAGTCGTCACTAAAGGTCCGTCACTAATTACAATTGGTGACCACAACCAGTTTCGTCACCAAATAGTGACGAAAAAAGTCGTCACTGATTGGACGATGGTAAATACAACTTCAAACAATGGGTGACCAAGTACCCTCGTCACCGATCTGTTAGAGACCAGATGGTCGTCACTATTTATGTTGATTGGTGACGAAAAAGTCGTCACCATCCACAAGTCTCCAACAACCACATTATACCCGGGTTCTTGGCACCTTTTCCTTTTACCAAAACGGAAACTAAAATTCTTGACTTGTTATAATAACGCAATTTAATCCAAACATAAAAGAGAATGTATTCAATGCCATAACATATCAACAATGGTATCCGTTTCTCTACCATGTTATTATTAAAGAAATAAAACATCTAACATGAATGAAGACTAAAAACATGATCTTTCTTATAACATACAATCTTTGAATCTTGTTGATACGCCATGGTCCACATTGTTATGAAACTGTTATGTTACTGCCCGCAATGTACGAAAGGGAAAATGACTAGTATTAATACGCCATGGTCCACAATGATAGCAGAATCTTCATGTTCCTCCCTGTATAAAGAGAAACTTGGTATTAATACAAGAACCAGAAAACAACTAAATAAACAAGAGCAATTAAAACACTTGGTATTAATACAAGACATTTGTAGGTGTAGAACTGCTAATTGAAGCTAACAAGTATCCTAATCCTAATACAATTGGGGTGATTTAGATATAACTTGGTCAGATGTATATAATCATCCTATATTACTTTAGGCCTGCAACTTATGTTTTCTATGTTTGTTTGCATGCACAAAGTATTAATCTACATATCCTAATCCTAATAAGCATTCTGATCAAACAGAACGAACAAATAGTTATTTGTTCTCGGTTCGTTCAACTTTCAGGTCATGGTCTTTAACATATCCTTTTAAAGTTCGCATTTTCCTCTAAAAATAATTATAAAGATGCGAACTTACATTTGTTTGAGATTGGAGTTTTGATATGCGTTTTATCTCTTTCATCATGACCTTTAATTGGCCCTTGATCTTTTTATTCTGCTTTTGAATTCGGCTTTGTTTTTTATTCATAACCTTCATATTCTCCTCTAAAACTTGTGATCTTTGCTTTTCTGCCTCTAAGTCCTGTCTCAACTTTGCATTCACTAAAATATTCTTTGTAGATGCAGAACGCCCTTTAATATGTCCAGGAATATGCTTTAGCTGCTTCAAACATATTTCAGCCGGTGTCAACGTAGAGTTGGCTTCTTCAGTCTCTAATTCATTCTGTATCACAAAAAGAATATGTCTAGTAACAAATTATGTATTAATTATGTAACTTTAAATGTCCATGAAGTAGTAGAAATTACCAGAACTTTTTGGGCCTCCTCATTGACCATTCCACGTGTTTTCTTAGAATAATGCGCAATTTTATACATTCCAATTTCTGTTACTTCTTTCCCTTTCTTCTTTTTCTGTTTCATACATATATCATAATGTAATTCCAAAAAGACCAAATAAGAAATGAATATATTAATTATTCATAAAACTAACTCACATTATAAACTCTTCTTGCAACCGAAAGACTGCCAACTGCGGGTGGAACTTTGTTTAAAGATCTGTTGTTCTTGTTTTTAGCGCTGATCTTCTGTAAAGTTACAAGTTCACACAACATTATAATTTGAAATATGTTTTCTTTATAAGCAGGATGTTATGTACATAGAAAAAGAAAAAAGGTGAGCTTGTAACCTGAAATTCTTCACTTGCAAATCTATCACACAAAGTTACCCAATCACGGGTTCGTACACCATCTGGTGGATGCATCATTGCGGCCTCTTTTGATGGAAATCTTTTGAAATGAAGGTGCAATTTGTACTGCTTGTTCCTATGTTGATACGCTAGTTGTTTTTGCATAGCTTGTTCCATGTTGTCAGATGTTTCATCATAGTTCGAGTTTTCCTAGAAGTAAAAAGACAGAAGCTTTATGAGATTAGATACATATGACGCAATCTTTTACTATCGCACACATTTAGACTTATTTTAAAAATAACACTTACCACGGATTTGGTGATTATATCCCTCTTCAATATATCACATTGATTCTTCCATGTCGTACCATCAAGTTTGGCGAACTTTCTCATTACACATCCTCCTTTGGTAATAAAACGTTGACTGTCATCCCCAACAATCTTTCCTGAACAATCATCAACCTCAAACACCAAGTTCTTTTTGTTCATGCAACTCTTTCTAGTTTCTCCTAAAGCTCTAGTCTCTTTCCGAGTGTTAGTCTTGCCTAAACATAATATTCAAAGAAAAAAATTTCAATATCACACAATGACCACATACTATCTCTATTTTAAAAACGTACCATGTGAAGTTGAACCAATGTTCTCTTCAAGTTCATCATCGCTCGTGTCTGCAATCTCAGTTTGTGCATCATTGATTTGAGGAGCGTATTCCTGGTCATCTTCATCCTCATGGTTTATAAATGTTACAGGACTTTGACAAGAAGAGAAAGAATTCCTATTTTCTTCATTTTGTAACCAATTGTGTGAAGAAGACTTCTGAAGACCACGACTACTTAGACCACCAGGTCCACGAGTACCTGGACCTCCAAGCTCACGAGTACTTGGCCCATCAGACTCATGAGTACTTGCACCACCAGGCTCACCAATACCTTGACCATGAGGCTCACCAACCCAACTATTACTAGAATACTGAATATGAGACCTTTTCAAAACTCCTTTAGATGCACTAGGCCGAGCAAGCCCATCCACCTGAAAAATAATTATAACACACTCATCATGGTGATTACTAACAGTCTTTTCGGAATAAATTTTCAAGTCTCACCTTGGGCTTCACCTTCTGTTGTTTCAAATTTTTATTACTTGAATTATGCATCTTGTGTTATGGATGGCTAAAACAATCAAATAGACTAAATATCAGCATCAAGAAACACAGTATATATGTAGAAACTTTGCAATATGCTACAAATAAGGTTATTATTTTTGGTGTTCCAATACTGTGATAAAGGGCGTCTACATTAGGGAACCAAATTACTTTATTCTACTTTCATATCTAGAGTTCGAACAGTCTGTTGCTTGGAATAGGACTATACACTATTAATTCCATGGCAGCAGCGAAGATTCATTTATACCTTGAAATTTCTATACATTAAATGCTAACATGTAATAAAATTATTTGATAATTTAAAATTTTATATTACACTATTAATTCCATGGCAGCAGCAAGGTAATCTCAAGCCTCTATTATGTTATAGTGTTATTGGGGTGACTATATAAAATTATTTAGTAGATAATTTAATACTTCTTTTAGACTCAAAGATGTCAATATAGGCGGGTTGGGTAATAAGTTTGTGTCAAAAGGGTTTTATTTAAATGTAATTCGGAACCGCTTGGGTTGGGTTCGGTTGACATGGAAATTTTTTTTAGTCCATTTTTGCAATCCTATAAATAATTACTATCTTAAATCTTTTTTTACAAAATAACTGTAATATCAAAGTACAGTAACATGAAACAATTTGGGAGGTCATAACTATCTGAAATACACTTTAGTTGAAGTTTGCCCATCTGACCTGTTTTTTCTCGTTATCAATATATACAACCCGAATTCTCGTTCTTCTAAATTTTTGTATAGAAATGGGTTAAAATCACCACATATAATTTCAGTGATTGTCTACAGTGTTATAGGTATTAAGTTATGGGAATTTCTGTTTTGAATATGGATTTAACTAATATATTGAATCATGATTCCTACAGACAGGAAGTATTTGGACCAGTTGCACCTGTCATAAAGTTTAAAACTGAAGAAGAGGCTATACAGATAGCTAATGACTCTAATGCAGGTTATTATTTATGACCATATAGTGGTGCCTGATCCAAATATGCACATATTTCAACAACAATATAAACCGAAACAATTTAACACTGTCAATGACCTTTATTCGCTCCTAATCATAGCCCTGAAATTTGATTATAATTCTTCTTTTGTATTTTATAAACTGGGTTCAAAGTTCAAACCCGTGCGATGTACGACTTTCTAATATTTAAAACAATTGTACAGTGTCCAAACAATATAGTTACAATATAATATTAATATGTATCTTTAAAATTTAAATATACATTTGAATGGTCTCGCAAAAATGGTATCTTAGGCTATTACAAATTGTCATGAATGTTGATGACTAGGGATAGTTATATATCCGTTAATATATATTAAATATATATATATATATATATATATATATATATATATATATATATATATATATATATATATATATATATATATATATATATTTTTTTTTTAAACCAAACAATTTCACCTATAAATACCTCCACAATCTAACCAAAAAAATCACACCTTCTTTCAACAATCTTATTCTTAATCCAATTCAATCTAATACCCAAACCCAAAATAATCACGAAATGTTTTCGTCTTCATCATACGCTCCCCAAACAAACACAAACAATCCCTCGACGCCACAATCGCAAACACCATCCGGTTTCGCCAACTATTTCGGCACAACAAACGCCTTATATCCTCCCCAAATACCAAACTTTTCGCCACAACAATCCCAACATATTCTTAACACTTATTTAACGCAACAACCTCTTCCACCACAATACCCACAACAAATGTTCAATCCCGAGCAATACGCCATGCATCAACAACTTCTCTCACAATCCCAACCTTTTATTCCCCAAACTTTTCCAACCCAACAAACACAAACCCCCCAAGAGATCGTCCCTGAAACCCAAGAGATCGTCCAAGAAACGGACGATGTGGTCGAAGTATCCGCGGCACGTAGGTCCACGTCGAAAAAGAAAAAGACGTGCGTAAAGGTTGCATGGACGGTCCAAGAGGAGGAACTTTTGGCGGGGATGTGGTGCTCGGTCTCGGAAGATGAGTTTACAGGAAACGCCCAACCCGGACCTCGATTTTGGGTACGGATCGTTGAGGGTTACAACAAAGAGGCGGCGAAGCTAGGATTGCCGGAGAGAGGTAAGGAGTCCCTCAACTCCAAGTTTACGGCGATGAGTGCCTTGGTCAAGGCTTTTATCGGCCACCATGCCGAGGCGGTAAGATGTCGAGGAAGCGGGACCGACGACAATGCGGTTTACAAAGCGGCTCGGCAAATGTACTATGAGGCCGAGAAATCGACGTTTAGGCATGACAAGGCCTGGGAAATCTGGAGGGATCATAGCCGATGGCGCGCATTTGTCAAGATAGACCCTCCACTCGATACCGTCAACCTCGACGACGTTGGTGCCGGGGACGACATATTTGCGGATGATGTGGAACAACGACCTCAAGGGAAAAAGAGAGGTAGCAAAAGAAAGGAATCATCCGACGCCTCCGATAAGGCGCAAACATCTTCGTCCTCGACTCTTTGCGGGCTCATCGCGACACACCTTAAGAAGATTACGAAGATGAAGAAGCAAATGGCGGAAATAAAGGCGAAAACCCTCCACCGACAAGAACAAGCGGCTATGCGACAAGAACAAGCGGCTATCCGACAAGAGGAAGCGGCTTACTCTAGTGCGAGAAGAGACGATATGATGTTTCTTCAACAAAGCACGGAGGGGATGCCGCCGGCACAAGCGGCTTGGGTCGAAGCCGAGAAAATAAAAATCCTAGAAAAATACGGGATGAATTAGTTTAGCTTTTATTTGTATTGTTTTAATTATTTGTTTTTGTCTTAATTATTTGTATTTTTATTTATTTATCTTATTTAATGTTTTAATTATTAAGTTTTAATATTTTATATTCTTTTAATTATCTATTTATCTTTTATTTAATGTTTTAATTATTAAGTTTTAATATTATATATTCTTTTAATTATTTATTTATCTTTTGAGAAAAAAAAATTAAAAAATTAATAAAATAATCCCACATTCTCCACAACCATCCCTATCATAACAACCCACAACCCTCATTCTCACTGTCACGTCATCACCTTTTTCCCCACAACCCACCACAACCTCATTGTCACTCATTATCACTCCGAGTGCTCTAAAGCATTATACTCATCCACTTAGGCAGAAAGAGAGAGAAACGCTTTATTCTGAAATAAAGCATTATACTCATCCACTTAGGCAGAAAGAGAGAGAAACGCTTTATTCTAAAACCCACGCTTTAAGTTGTTTAATTTTTTATTTTAAAAAGAAAAAAGAAAAAAAAAAGTTGCGAAAAACACCTAAACACCCAACTTTAGTCCCTTACAACTATGTTTTTCGAAAACCATTTAACCAAAAAAACATAACTACAATACTCCTAAACCGTAAATATATAAACTAAACTAAAAAAATTTAACCTTACACTTTTCAAATTATACAAAAACCTTAACAAAATACACAAAAAACCCCCACCAAAATTCGAAAATAACAAACACACAAACCACACTTCCCAAGTGCGGTTTCTCTCTCTTTCTGCCTACATGGACAGTAACCGCACTTCCCAAGTGCGGTTACACTATTTCTACAAATCCCACCACAAAAAATCCTATTTGTACAAACCGGCTTTATAGATACACTATTCCGACAAATTATTCCACTGTGAGCCGACGGTTAAGGCCTATTAGGAAGAGAATACAACATTATCTATAGCTACAATTTGAAATACATTTATATCTATACTAACTAATCTAGCTACTTTGCTAAACCGTTCCACAAAAATAAAATTTCCAACTTCTAATCCTAAATATATGTTCATATTGTCTAACGGTTTTACCAAACAAACCCAGCAATATTTCTTTTTCTTTGATTCCTAAAATTGCAATAATCACTTTAAACTCACACATCTAACACTCCCTATTTTCCCAAACCCGAAGTTAAATAATCATTTTAAAAACACATACACATAATACATTACAAATTCTCGAGTTAGGATAATGCCCGTTAGTATTTGAAACGATTTTCTTAAAAATATCTGAGAAATAATAAGATTATTTGTTATGTGAATTAATCTATGAGATTTGTTGTTAACTAGGGGACACTCGTGCGTTGCACGAGGTCCGGTTGTGTTTTCGTTATACAAAAGAATGTCTAGTTTATAATAAAAATACGAGACAAAATGTCTTCATCTAAAAAGTTAACAGATTACAAAAGCAAAAACATCGAAAAAAAACTTGTTCTTCAATATTATAGCACCTCTTCAGCAGTCATTACCCCGAACCACAACCAGTTTGCTTTCCCGGGGGCAGATAGCCATTAACGAAGGGGGTGTTTGTTTCGGCTTATATAACCGGCTTATGAGCTTATATAATTTTTCATAAGCTCATAAGCCCATTTTTTCCGGCTTATGAGCTTATCAAGTTGAACGTATGACTTTAAATAAGCCATAAGCACAACTTCATAAGCTCATAAGCCGGAAAAAATGAGCTTATGAGCTTATGAAAAATTACATAAGCTCATAAGCCCGTTTTATAAGCCGAAACAAACACCCACGAAGTCTGGAGCTGCTTATTCACAGGACACCAGCATTACGGGTGCGTTTACTGCTACTTTCGACGGCGAGTAGTATATACTGCTTGGAGGCCGTCCTCCTGAAGTCCAGCCCCCGTCTTCCACTTATTCTAAAAACCTTTTCACCGTTCCATTGCCCCAAAGCTTTTTCCTACACTTTCTCTGCCATTAAGTCTTCCCAGTCGTGAACTCACTATCACAATCCAAGCTCCTGCAGCATTACGCCTCCACATTATTGAAAAGCACTTGAATTACTCGGGGAAAATGGAAATTTATAAACTAAGACTGGATACTCCCATACTGATGGACCTATTGGAACTTGGTTGGAACGGAGATCGGCAGTCATCGAATCTGGAGAATGGAATATCAGAGGTCCGACAATTTGATAAAAACCTTTTATCCAAGTGATAGACCTCCGACATTCCACTCCCCACATTCGTTGGCTGCCGATCCACCTTCCAACGAAACTCAGGCACCTCCATCAGCATATAAGCAGTTATTTCCATTTTTCCCGAGCAATTCAAATGTTTCCGAATTCTGTTTATCAATTTGTACAGTACATCAATTTTTTCGTATATAAACACTATCAAAAGATTACGTATTTATAAAGTCTAAAGTTACCTTGAATGTGGTATGTCATCAGATCACGGGACCAAATACAGTTATTGACGTTGCTCAAAACCATTTGAATTGCTTGGAGAAAATGGAAATTTCCAAAATTAAACTCCGTCCTTACATATTAATGAAGTAGTGCAAGGTTGGCTAAAAGGAAAATCAGTATTCGTCGAAACTGGAAAACGGATTACAAGAGGTAAAACAGGTGGATGGAAAAAATTATCATCCAAATATTTAGCTCGTTGTACCCCGTAGTCAGATTTCGATAGCAACTGATGTTCGTTCCAATGAACCTCAACTGACCTCATCAACATGTCAGTAAAGAGTTTCACTTTGGGAATCTCCACTTTCTCTAAACAATTCAAGTGATTTTAAACTCCGTTGATTCTTTGCATAAGAAAATATAAGCAGAACGTTTATATGTACTACGTCAGTTAAAGCTAAGCACCTGGCCGCAGTTAAAGAAAAAAGTGAAGGCTGATCAGAAGTAGAAACAGTAACCTCCGAAGCCACAGAGTACACCGCACCCTATGACGTACGTGATTCCTGTTCCTAGTTCCTAGCAGCTTTCAGTTTTTCCTCTAACTACGGGCAACTGCTCAACTTCAACTGACATGTGCCTAAAAACAAAACACGAAAACGAAGAAGATAAAAGAAACTAAAATTGAACAACCGCAAAACACAAATTATATAAAGTACCTCGAAGATCAGTCATTATCCATAGTTGCAACATCAAACCTCTAAATGCAGATTAAATATACATTCTTAGACAAATGGATTCGAGTTCCATGTAGGTGAATATTTGTGATTCAACCGATTTCATAAGAAAGATTAGAATAATTAAAACATAAGCTTCATAAAGTTTCAGGAAGTAAAATGATTATGGGGCTCAGATTTATTGACAGTCAAACAAAGTGGACTAATATGCCATGGCTGCAAACCCACTTATCGGTTGCAATGTAATTTCACATTACCATCCGAGTTGCCCTGCCAAGATACAGATAACCCCAAGTCTGCTTGAATTCACGCAGACGTACTAAAGAAATTCATTATCATAGCGTCCACTTTAAAAACCCAGAGATCTAAAATAAGCAAAAAAACAACCAAACCCGAAATTTAAACCCGGCGGGAGAAACAGAGGGACGGGGGTAGAGAAAGACGACACGTTGGAAACACGCGTGAAGAAGCAGGACACATACAGCAAGATTACCCAAGCAGACCCAACCTGACCCAAACCCGACCCGAATTAAAAAACCCAAACCGTTTCTACACTGTAAAAGCCGGAGCCCCAGCCCGACCCGAACCCAACCCTGGCGCGATTCCATAAGCAAAGACGGGATTTGAATAGAAGAAGAATAAAATGATTAGGGGGTTCAGATTCGTTAACAATCAAACAAAGTGGACTGATCTGCCATGGCTGCAAACCTACTCATCGGTTGCAATGCAATTTGACATTACCATCCGAGTTGTCCTGCCAAGATACAGATAATCTCAACTCTGCTTGAATTAACTCAGACGTGTTAAAGAAAGTCATCATCATAGCCTCTTTATAAAGATCATCAATCAAATGTATTGGTAGGAGAAAATATAAGTAGAACATTTATATACACTGTTCAGTTAAAGCTGAGCAGCTGACTCAAGTTAAAGAAAAAAGTGAAAGATGGTCGGAAGGAGTAACAACAACCTCCGAAGCCGTAGAGTACACCGCACCCTATGACATCCGTGGTTCCTGTTTCTCGTTCCTAGCAGCTTTCACTTCTTTCTCTAACTCCAACCAGACGCTCACCTTTAACCGACACAATTGTCTAAAAAGAAAACACGAAAACGAAGAAAACAGAACAAACCGAAATCGAAGAACTGAAAAAGTTGAATTATGAGGTTGAACTAAAAATTAGGGTTTCCGAAAAGAGGTTTTTGATTTGAAGGGTTTTGAGTTTGAAAAACCTGAGTACAGAGTCAATGAGGCGATAGCAGAAAAAAAGTCTCATCACATCCGGACTGCTATATAGTGCGAAAAACACACCACGGCCCGCGACAGTACGAAAACTCAAAGACGAAATTTTTTGCTGCTGACTCAACAACTATGTACCCAAGTTTTTCCAACCAAAAACCCTAATATTCAAATCGAAAAACCTCTTTTTAGAAACCCCAATTTTCAGTTGATACTCACAATGCATCTTTTTCAATCCTTCAATTTCCGTTTGTTTTGTGTTCTACCTTTTCATATTTTGTTTTTGGATAATTATGTTATTTAAAAACAATGATAGACGGAAAAATTTACGCATACAATAGAAAATAAATTAACAACCTCACCATTCTCTCTTTTCAAGCTAAGCTTTGACTGGAACAACATCCTCGGGAGCTTTGATTGGAACAACATGCTCCGGAGCAGGTCCTGTTTTCCAAATCCATATTTGCTTACCGGAACAAATAAAAATATTATAAATAATTAGTCGACTAAATTTAGAATAACAAAATTCAACAAATATTACCAGATCTGCCAAGGAGGACGTAACTCTACATTCTTCATACGCCACTGTAAAACAAACTAACAAATGCAATATTGTAGGAAATCCAAAGCGCATGAAATCAAAAATCCTCTCGAATCCAACAACAAATGAGGACTTCCTGTTTTGCTGATTTTCAAAATCATAATAAAGAAATCAGATATCAATATTTGAGTTAATTACATTATTCAGTCTACTATATTATATTTCAACCAAATAATATCATATATTTTTATGTGGTAAATGTATTAAGTTATACTTCATAACACAAATGAAAAAGAACAGCAAAAATAAAAAATGATATATCCATACCTCCGAACCGACAGCAAAACCTCGACACCTGTTGTTAGAGTCGAGAAGATGTTTGACCTCATTCACTCTAAAGTAACTACAATTCTTCCGATTGAAAAATCGCCGGAAAAAGACAATCCGACAGAAAATATCGTATCTACAAACTAATTAAAAAAAAACAGAAACAACAATTACCTCATGTGCCTAAAATACTAGTCGGAGACTATCAGAAATGAAGATAAAAAGAAGACGTACCGACACCGGACAAGGTCGCTAGAAAAACAGGTAGAAGACCAGCCGGCGACTTCGACACACAATCCATCGGAAGACCAGCCGGCGATTTCGACATGCAATTAGGGTTTCACCTTGGAGAGAGAGAGGGTTTCACCTTGGAGAAAGAGAAAGAGAAAAAGAAAAGAGAGTCGGGAGAAACAGAGGGACGGGGGTAGAGAAAAGACGACACGAAGGAAACACGCGTCAAGGAGCAGGACACGTGCAGCAAGATTACCCAAACCAACCCAATCCGACCCAAACCCGACCCGAATAAAAAAACCAACCCGTTTTTACACTGTAAAAGCCGGAGCCCCATCCCGACCCAGACCCGACCCTGGTGCGATTCTATAGACAAAGACGAGATTTGAATAGAAGAAGAATAATTGTCTTTCTTAAATAAAAACTATATGGATTTGTCAAGTAGAAAAAGAATAAGATAATATATTTATAGATCTAACAATAACAATACCCCTCTTCAATAATTAAAAAGTAGAGGTGATTAAAAAAAAGAAAATAAACGTTTTAGAATCATTCCATTTTTAAATGTTTTATAGATCTAACAGTAACCCCTCTTCAATATTGGGGTGTGTTTGTTTGGGCTTATATAAACGGCTTATGACTTATTGACGTTTCGGCTTATATTTTATAAATCATATTTTTTTGGATTATATAACTATTTGTGAGTTTATTACTATTTATTATCACCTAATGAACAATAATAAGTCAACATAAACAATTACATAAGCCATAAAATACGATTTTATAAAACATAAACCGAAATATCAATAAGAAATAAGTCGTTTATGTACGCCTAAACAAACACCCAATAAAAAGTAGAGGTGATTAAAAAAATAAATAAACGTTTTAGAATCTTTCCATTTTTAAATGTTTTATAGTCAATGTAAAAGCATCTTTTATATAATTGTCATTTCTATCCTAGCCACATTTCATCTTATGCTCGAGTTAAAAACACACCCTTTACATCACCATCACAATCACCACTCTTAGTTGCTATGGCAAGTCACCGGAAAATCATGATTGTCTCTCATCCAGGCCAAGGCTTTATAAACCCATCCATCTGTCTAGCTAGTGGCCTCCTTAAAATGGGCGCGAATGTCACCTTGTGCACCAGCTTCAATGGTATACGACGTATTGACAAAGAAACTACCCCTCATGGCCTTATCTTAGCTCCATTCTCTGACGGCCACGACAATGGCAAACAGCCTACTACCACTATGCAACAATACAATTCAGATTTTGCTACAAATGGTGCTTTGGCAGTTGAAGAAATGATTAGCACTGCTGCGGCTGCAGGCCAACCGTATGATAACTTGGTCTACACTACCCTCGTGCCTTGGGCCTCCACCGTGGCTAATAGCCACAACGTTAAATCCACTCTCCTCTGGTGCCAACCAGCCATTACTTTAGTTATTTATTATTACTATTTCAATGGCTATGAAAGCTTGATATCCAATTCAACATCTAGGATTAGTTTACCTGGCCTGCCATCACTAACTGTGGCTGATCTGCCCTCTTTTTTATTGTCGTCAAGACCTAAAGAACATGATTTTGTTATACAGATGTTCAAAGATCATATTGATGTACTCAAAACATCTCCAAGTATACTTGTTAACAGTTTTAGAGAACTAGAACTCGAATGCTTTCAAGCAATCGATATACCTGAGTTCTTTCCTATTGGACCCTTAGTCTTATCAAACAAAGCAGAAGACGATTGCATTCAATGGTTAAACACAAAAGCAAAATTCTCAGTGGTGTATGTTTCATTCGGAACACTAGCAAATTTATCAATGGATCAAATCGAGGAGATTGCAGTCGGGTTGCTGGAGAGTGGGCGAACTTTTTTATGGGTGATAAGAGATCGTGAGCAATCAGGAAGACTGAGCAAAACAGAAGAGCTGCAAAAACAAGGGATGATAGTGGATTGGTGTTCTCAGATGGCTGTTTTGAAGCACGAAGCAATAGGGTGTTATGTGACACATGGTGGATGGAATTCGACATTGGAGGCCTTGGTGGCCGGTGTTCCTACGGTTGTGTTTCCACAGTGGTCAGATCAGGAGACAAATGGTAAGATGATTGAAGATGTTTGGAAAACAGGCGTTAAGGTGAAGAAGAAGAGAGAGGGGGATGGAATAGTGGAAGGAAAGGAGATTGAGAGGTGCGTTGAACTAGTGATGGCTCGAGAGGACAGTAATGAGATGAGGAGAAATGCAGAGAAATGGCGGGATTTGGCGAAAGAAGCTCTCAACAACAGCGGATCATCCACCCTAAACCTTCAAACTTTCTTGGATAATACTATTTATGAAACTTAAACTTTACGAATCATTGTCAAGTTATAAGATTCGGTATCTTTGAGTAAGGTTTCGTTTAATTATAAGCAAATAAGTGTCGCTTTTGAGACTTGAACCCACAATATATTTCTTAGTATCTACCTTGATACTGCCTCAAATATATGGAATTGTTTTGCGTATAATTTTGTAATTCTAAGTTATCATTTTACAAAACACAACAGAAATTCGTAAAGAAAAGATGAAAATATAAAGAAATAAATGCATTAAACCTGCGATTGAAGTTGTTAATTCTCACAATTGGTACCTTATTGAGAAGCCCCACAACTCCAAAATCGAGCACCATTCTCAAGTGTTTGTTTGGGGCTAGGCTTCGGTAATCAATGAGTACCATCCAAACAAGTTATTGAAACATATAACCTCAATTAAAATCGCTAAAAGAAAAATTGTCTTTAGTAACGACTCAAATTTGGTCACTAATATTATTAATGGCAAAATATATTGTCACTAAAAGTATTATTTCGTTACTATTAGTGACTAATATTGAGTGGTCACTTTTCGTCACTATAGATCCGTCGCTAATTTTATTGGAGACTAAATTAGGTTATTTGTTGGTTACTAATTTTGTTCAGTGACCACATTTAGTGACCACTTTTTTAAATGGTGACTATAAATAATATTAATAGTAACCAAAAATAGTCGTTACGCCTATTTTTCTTGTAGTGAATAAGAAGATAAAGTATAACCATCAAATACTCCAAATTGGCTTAAGCAATCCCAAACACCCTTCCATTTTTGAAGTATAAATAGATGAGAGACATTTTATCCACCAAATGAAAAATATCAAAATAAATCCAACTTATTTAGGGTATGCTTTGGCGGATAACTCATTCTGTCTAATAAGAGAATAAGCTTGGTTTCGGAAAATTCTTAAACCGAACTCGTCAACTCGACTAAAATGAATAAGCCGTTATGAAACGTTTTCGTTCGGTGGATCTAATGGAATAGAAAAAGAAAATTAGAAGCCAAGTTTTAGAAAACTGTATAGAGTTTTTGGTCATCAAAGAACACATTCGACAGAAAATTTGGGATATCTTTCTGTTTCATTTCTTATAAATGAATATGTACCTAAACGTTAATTATATACATTTTAAGAAGCTAACAAACTTGTCTAATAAACCTAATTGTTTAATTAGCAATTTACATAATTTAACCACTGAACAATCTTAAAAGAACATCTATTATAAAAGTAAAATATGATACAAATCATTAGATTAGGAAAATAGAAGGTGTTAGTATATAGTGTACTAGACGTATTCATGCGCGTTGCGCGGTGACAATTTCTAAAGAGATTTGTCACAAACAATGATCAGAATCGGGAGTTTTGTGTCTTTAATCGCCGCCGACCTGATACTTTCTAAAATTAAAACACATGGTTTGTGCCTATTTCCTGCTACTTTCTGTTTCCCTCGAATGTATAAAACTCAACTTTCAACAATAACACATCTATTTACTCACTTTTATTTTTCTGTTTCCAATATCAAATCAGTGAATATGTACTTGTAAAAGTCATTGCAAAGATCACAAAGAAAAACAAATCATCCTTTACAACTAACTCTTTGTTGCACTCTCCACAACTCTTGGAGCACCAACCCGATTGAGTATATAGACGATCAACTGTTACCAAAATAGTGAAAACATGGTCTTGTAGGCCATCGGTCTACGGAATGCCAACCAACTTGCCAATACTAATTTGGGGAAAATGCAATGGATGGTCATCGTACTATGCAAAAAATTCCGTCTAGGTCATTGTACAAATTTTTCGTTATCCCTATAGTTCAAGAAACCTTTTAAATTATAACCTTAACTTTAAAAAACCGTTTAATTCGATAAGTTTGTTGACCTGCAACCTTTTGTTAACCGACACGTCATCGTTTTTATTTTTTTAAAATAAAACAAAAAGGGTAATCAAATTGAATTAAATCAAAAATAGTGTTATCTTGTCATCAAACAATCCAATCAAAATGAGCATATAGAAACAATCAAAATCATCATAAAATTCTTATAAACTTGTTTTACTGAATAAATAAATAAAAACTCATCGACAGAGTTGATGAAGAGGCATGAGCAAAAAGGGGAAAAAAAAAGAGGAATAAAGAGATAAGCGGCCGGAGTTCATCTTTTTTTTCCGGAGGAAACTCGAAGCGGCGGTGATACGGTGGCATCACTCCACTGCAACAGAAACAAAACATAAAATGATGCTTATCAGAAACCGATTTACAAGTAGATAGCAAAACAGGTCTAATATCAATTATGGAATTCCGTCTAATACCACTACCAGCAAATTTATTAGAACGAGAAGATTTCCAAATTACATACCTCATACCAGCAACAACACCAGCAAGCATTATCTTAGCACTTTGAACGTATCGTTGTCCCATTCCCCATGTTAAAGCAGCAACAATAACTAATTTCCACAATCGCCCAAAAAATAAATAAATATCAAATCAATGCTTTATACGTATCTTTCACCCAAATGCACGGAGAATTCAACGCTGCAATGAACAGATTGACACAAAAAAACCTACCTACACATCACATCATAACATTATGGATTAAACTTATCTAATTAATTAAATATCCGCCAAAAGTATGATATGTTTCTATTCGATTCAACCAACACCACCAGCCAACGAAGTCGTACTCCCTTTTCTTGCAAACCCAATTACCCCACCACAAAACACAATCATCCCATACGAGATCGTGAAGCAAAAATCATGCATTTTCAGAATCTAGGTATTTCAAAAGATTCGAAATTTAGGGAAATTATGAAAGAAATTAGGGTTCTTAGTGATCAAGATTTGAAATCTTGATTTTGATTTTGAATTGAATTTGAAAAGTCAACGTTTTTTGTGAAAGAGAAAGAGAATCAGTGGGGGTGACGTCACCGGTTAAAAACCGGTTGATTGAGAAAAAATGATTTAAATAACAGGTTTTTTGAACTATAGTGATGTATATAAACGAAAAATTTGTACAATGACCTAGACGGAATTTTTTGCATAGTACGATGATCATCCAGTGCATTTTCCCTACTAATTTGCATAGCTGCCAACGCCGGGATCATTTTGCAAGAGGAATACAAAGCCTTTATTTATAGATCATGGGGCAACTAAAGAGTTAGGACATAGTAAAACTCTCCATTATGGTACTTCAACTCAATATTAAAAGATGGGGCAACTAAAGAGTTAGGAGTTTAACATGGAACAACTAAAGAGTTAGGACATAGTAAAACTCTCCATTATGGTAATTAAAACATATATTAAAAGATGGGGCAACTAAAGAGTTAGGAGTTTTTTTTTGGAAACGGCAAATGTTTATACATCGGAGCCTACTCGTAATATTCCAACGAGCACCCCATGTTCGAGCTCCGCATAGCGGGCAAACCCAGCCCCCCACGGGGGTTTCCAGGGGAAAATTCGCCATGCGTGCCTTAAGAGGTGTGGGTTAAATTACGCTATTGCGACGACCACAAGGGTCGAACCCCCGATCTCAGCCCACATGGGTATAAGAGTTAAGACATAGTAAAACTCTCCATTATGGTAATTAAAACATAGGGCAATTAAAGAGTTAGGAGTTTTAAATACACATCATTCCACTATTTGGGATAACTCACACCTTAGATGGTTGACAACCTTAGATGTAAGCGGTTTCGGCTATTAAAAAACCGATTTGTCAAAAAACCGGTTTCGATTTTGGAGGCGGGTCGAATATAAACCGGTTTTTCCATTGCATCTATAGAGAGGAGGGCTCACCGTGAGCCGACGGTTAAGGCCTATTAGGAAGAGAATACAACCTTATCTATAGCTACAATTTGAAATACTTTATATCTATACTAACTAATCTAGCTACTTTGCTAAACCATTCCACAAAAATAAAATTTCCAACTTCTAATCCTAAATATATGTTCATATTGTCTAACGGTTTTACCAAACAAACCCAGCCATGTTTCTTTTTCTTTGATTCCTAAAATTGCAATAATCACTTTTCCCCAAACCCGGAGTTAAATAATCATTTTAAAAACACACACACATAATACATTATAAATCCGTGAGTTTTGAAACGATTTTTTTTAAAAATATCTGAGAAATAATAAGATTATTTGTTATGTGAATTAATCATTGAGATTTGTTGTTAATAATTGTCTTTCTTAAATAAAGACAATATGGATTTGTCAAGTAGAAAAAGAATAAGATAATATATCTTATAGATCTAACAATAATTAAAACGTAGAGGTGATTAAAAAAAAGAGAATAAACGTTTTAGAATCTTTCCATTTTTAAATGTTTTATAGTCAATGTAAAAACATATTTTATATAAGAGTTAATTAAAAAAATGGTATCTCAAATTACTTATTTCGTCCATAAGTTTAAAAAATTACATAAATCATCCACTTTTAAAAACTAATTATCTTTTTTGTCCCTAAGATTTGCTCCAATTACGTATTTGGTCCCTAAGGTTTGCCCCAATTACGGGTCCAAATTAGAAATTAAGGACACAAAGCGTAATTAACTTTTAAACTTGAACGATTTATACAACTTTTTAAACTTAAAAACGAAATCTATAATTTTAGGTAACCCACATAAACGATTTATGTAATTAACTCTTTATATAATTGCCATTTGTCACATAGCCACATTTCATCTTATGCTCAAGTTCAAAACACTCCCTTTACAATCACCACTCTTAGTTGCTATGACAAGTCACCGGAAAATCATGATTGTCTCTCATTCAGGCCAAGCCTTTATAAACCCATCCATCTGTCTAGCTAGTGGCCTTCTTAAAATTGGCGCGGATGTCACCTTGTGCACCAGCTTCAATGGTATACGACGTATTGACAAAGAAACTACCCCTCATGTGACAACTCGTCTTTTCGAGTTATTATTCTTTACTGACATTTATTCTTTTATTCGCAATGATTTGGACCCTTGCATTTCGCTTTATATTTTACTCACGTTTTATGCATTTGAGTCGGGTTTATGTGTTTTACTACTTTGTCTCTCGAGACGGAAGCTTTAGAATCACCTAAGTGCCTAATATCTAGTATTCTCACATTATTAAAGTATTGCGTTTACGCCATAATCGTCGGTTAAGAAAATCATTATTTCGAAATTTCATTACAAAGTTAGTCCTCTAACTTAATCTGTTACAAAGTTAGTCCTTTAACGGAGAACTAACGGAATCTGTTACAAATCTGGTCCTTTAACGAAAAGTTAACGAAACTGACCAGGAAAAGGCCCGGTGCGCAGCACCAAGGGCAGGGGTGCGCAGCACCATGGCCAATTTCGGCTAAAATCCATTTTTTCGAGTTTTGGTCAATTTCTTGAGATGCTACAACTCCTTTTCACGTGATTCTTTCTGTAAACTCCCCCATTTGGGTAGATTAGATCCAATTGTGGATCTCTAAACATGTTGGAGCCTATTCTCTTTCCAAACTTCCAACTTAAACCTTTAATCACTTTACCACTTTTCTCTTCATTCTCATTTCACTTGTATCTTGTTTCTCTCTCAACATTCCAGAGAAAATAAGAGCATTATAACCCCATTTGAAGTGAGAATCTAAGGGAAAAGAATGAAGAAATCATCTTACACAAACAACCTTTAAGTTCTACATATCTCGGTAAGCAATTCTTAAGAGTTTCTTTCATTTCTCCTTCTCTTTCCTTCCCTTTTTGGTTAGAGATTCCTAACAAATGATATTTCTTTGTTTCACCAAGTTTCCACATCCATTGATACCCTTGAAGTGGTGGATTTCCGGTGACTTTCCTCGGAGAAAACATAATACTCGATTTTGGTATGTAAACTCTTCAAGTTTTGCCCTTTTCCTTTTCTACTTGAAAACTCTCTAACACCTTTCTTTTGTGTGTTCACGGAGGTGTTTTACTCCCAAGATTCGTCTATCATTTTGGAGTTTTGGCTATCCTTCTCGGAGGAAACTCTACCTTGTGTGTTGGTAAGTTTAATCCTTCGAAAATTCATTTAAACTTCTTCTTTTAGAGACTTCTTTCTAACGGTGGATTTGTTTGCATTTTGGAGTCTTATACCTCCTCACCACCACCCTTGAAGTCTCCTCCTTACCGAAGTTCTTGCAAGATTTCAACTACGACACGTCTTGCGGGTGAAATCGGTAGAATATTATTAACCTCTTATCTTTTCATTTCCTTACTTTCAAATTCGGTTTTAAGCCTTGAAAATGGTTAGGTTAACCTATTAGACCAACACCTATCAATCTCAGAAAGTTTGGACTTAAAACATGTAAAATAAGTAAAGATAAGATAATTGCCGAAATTAACATATCTTATGATAAATATATGTAAAACCACACATTTAGACATATATGACACTTGGTAAATGTTAAATGAACCTAAACTAACAATTTATCAGTTTACACTTTCGCCTAAAAACGTCAAACGAAACAGTTAGCAACAAAAACGTAAAATTCGGTTTTCGGGAAACACCCCGGTGCGCAGCACCTACACCCTGGTGCGCAGCACCGGGGGTCTGTCCTTCAAAAATTGTCGTTTTTGTTCGTTTTCGACTTAGACTCTTAACGTGTTTTGACCTCAAACTTATATCAGTAACTTATTACGTATAAAAGTATCAAATAAGCCAAAACTAACGTCTTTGGACTCAAGGACATATCGCAATCTTAAACTTTAATTGAGAATATGTAATCAAACGTTTATTTACTTTTCCGGAAAATCATTAAAACCGTCATAAATCATTTTTACTTCATTATTCTGAAAATAAAAGTATTTTTACTCTTAAAGTGTCAAGTTAACTTCCATTCTATAAATCGTTGACTTTGACTTTTATTCAAAAATAGTTGACTTTTGACTAATCTAAATCAATATCTTTAATTTGGACCTTTACTTCCAATTGTTGACTTTGACTTTAACCAAGTCAACATCTTTGACTTTAACCAAGTCAACATCTTTGACTTTGACCAAGTCAACATCTTCGACGTTGACTTGGGTTGACTTCAATAAACCTTGGTAACGGTATTCCTTTCAATCGACGTTCCTGTTAGTCAAGTTCGGCTCGGAATGTTATTCCTTTCTAAAAGTCAATATGACGTGAAACTTATCGATATTTTCCCATCGTCCCTATCGACGCGGAACATCGTCACCTTGAACCGTCATCACGACTCGACTTGGAAATCGTTGGAATACTTTAATAAATCTTAAACTCTAAACTTAACCGTCAAGGCTAAACCGAACTATGTTATTGAGATACTTAGACTTGTTATATGGATTTAGGGCACTTAGGCGGCGGATTATTAGCTTCATATTGATTATTACCCGATCTCTTGCCGAGCTTATTTTGTGAGTTATTCGTAGCCCCTTTCTCTTACTATTTTTGGGCTGGAAAGCGTATTTTGAACTGTTTAAATGAATGTATATCTTGTTTGCCTAGTGTATCAGTATCACCTCAGATTAGATGGTTCATAGGCTTGGTTAAGCCCCCCTTATGCACTTGTTAGCTTATTGCCCACGGTACATATATATAGATCTATATGGGATCGGCCTACCCTCATTGCTCAATAGGATATCCCTATGAGTGGATGTTATGACCGTATGATTATTACCTTTGGTTTACCATCACCTTAGGACAGGGGATACAATGTGGTCAGGTTCAGTGTATGCTTAATCTAGGTATCTATACTCACACTTAGGTTATGATTTCAAGATATACTATTTGAAACTTACTATATTAATCAAATCTTTTATTGGGTCAACTTTTATTTACATATTGCGAATAATTCACCAACATTGTGTTGATGTCGTTTTTAACGCTTTTTCAGGAGTTTGAGGATTTATTTTGATCATGCCTTGCTTATTTTGGGATCATCTATTTATTGTATTTGGAATTCATCATGTTGATGTAATTCATTTATGATCCACCTTATGACATTGATCTGTATTTGTATTTGACGTTGGTCACTTTTGACTTTGTATTGTATTTGATAAACCTTTGGCATGATTAATATATTCCGATGTTTTGTTTATTGGTTGTAAATGTTGTAATCCTTGACTCTTGATATCTTTAACTGGAACACTCTGCGTTCCGCTTTTAGCGGGGTGTTACAGAAATTGGTATCAGAGCCAATGGTTATAGCGAACCGAGTGGCTTTATGAAGGAAACCACTTGGACTATGACCGTAGGCTTTTCAAATCGATTTTTCTCTGATTTGCTATGTGTGCACCATTTTGCCTTATGTGCTTATTTTCGTTTTCGTTATTTTTAGCACTTGGCCTTATCCCTTCGTGTTACACACATTTTGCTTATCGGGTTCTTTCTTTTTAGTTTCAGAACGATGCCGCCTGTGAAGACGACAGCGACGAGATGGTCAGCGAGACATGGTCGTCCGAGCGCGAGAATTTGTAACACGAATCCGAGTGTGGAAGTCAGTGATGAAGAAACGGATATGCCGACAGACATCGGTCAGCTCATCGCCGAGTAGTTGACAGCTATGATACCCACTATTGTCGCCCAGATCAGGGATAGCACAGTACAGAGTAGCGATGTTGGGTTACCGCCAGTTGTAGTTAAACAAAATCCCGGAAAGAAACGAAGTGGTAGCTCTCTTCATGGTAAGTCGTGGAAGAAAGCTAGGAGACAGAATATTCGTCGGGTGGTGACTCCAGAGATCCGGGGTACGTATCAGCAGTGTGGACGATGTGGTAATTATCATGCTCAGGAGGTGAAGTGTTGGGCATGTGGGAAGTGTAAGAAGCTAGGACACACTGATAGATTTTGCCGTGCCCAGAGGGGTAAGTGTTACGAGTGTGGTTCTGCCGAGCATCTTAGGAACGGGTGTCCCGAGTTGGTTGCAGTCGGTGTCGATACTTCGTCCGATTTGGATTCCCGTGGTAAAGCACTTGTTATTGAAGCTCAGGAGGCTCAACAGGATCCTCGCGTCGTTACGGGTACTTTCCCTTACCTAACCTCAGTATGCAGTTATTCTATTTTTGATTTTAAAGTTGTCCCTAATTCTCTTAGTGTTGTGCACTTTCCTTTCCTTTTCTTTTATTTTCGTCTTCTTTTTACGTCTCTTTCGCGTTGGAACCGAAGAAAACTCATATCTGCAAAGAAGTCGACGAGACGAAGTTGTCCTACTAGTGCGATTCCCGAGAAGTTCGACTCCAGATTCTAGACCACTATTTGAAGAATTTTATATCTAATGAGCATAGGACTGTGATGGCTCGTACTCCTAGACTGATAGTGTCTTTCTTCGAGATAGAGTTAGCCGATGGTGAGTTTTGCCTACTACCGAAGTACTTTCTGCCTGTGGTGTTAGTTTCGACGATCACTTTTTCCTATCGACTTGATTCCGATTACGCTGGGTAGCTTCGACGTTATTATAAGTATGGATTGGTTAACGACACACCGTGTAGAGATCGTATGTTTCGAGGAGATGATCCGTATTCCGTTATCAGTTTGTGGACCATTGTTAGTTCAGGGAAATAAGGCGGGGAAGCGCCTTAAGATAGTTTCTTGCATGAAAGTTCGGGAGTACATCAAGCGGGATTGCACACCTTGTGAAGAAAGACACCGCGGGGCAGATTGAAGAGAATCCAGTGGTTAATGATTTTTCCCGATGTATTTCCAAATGACTTACCTGGGTTACCCCTAATAGACAGGTAGAGTTCCATATAGATTTGGTTCCTGGAGCAGCGCCGGTGGCGAAGACTCCTTATCGGTTAGCACCTTCGGAGATGTTAGAGCTTTCGAAGCAGATTTAGGAGTTGGTGGATAAAGGCTTTGTTAGACCGAGTTTCTCTCCGTGGGGCGCGTCAGTACTCTTCGTGAAGAAGAAGGATGGTTCTATGAGATTGTGTATAGACTACAGGGAGCTAAGTAAGCTGACAGTGAAGGACCAGTATCTTTTGCCGCGTATGGATGATTTGTTCGATCAGCTTCAGGGTTCTTGCTTCTTTTCGAAGATTGATTTACGGTCCGGATATCATCAGGTGAGAGTGCAGGAGGAGGACATTCCGAAGACCACCTTCAGAACGCGTTATGGTCATTTCGAGTTTTTAGTTATGCCTTTCGGTCTCACGAATGCGCCTGCAGCTTTCATAGACATGATGAACCGTATATGTCGTCCTTACTCCGACTAGTTCGTGATCGTTTTCATTGATGACATTCTGATATATTCTCGTAGCCGGGAAGAGCACGAGGAGCATTTGAGACTAGTGTTGAAATTGCGTAGACAGGAGAAACTCTATGCTAAGTTCTCGAAATGCGAGTTTGATTATCTGCGGTTCAGTTTCTTGGCCACGTGGTCAGCAGTGAGGGCATTCACGTTGATCCTGCCAAGATTGAAGCCGTTAGAGATTGGGTCGCTCCGAAGACACCCACTGAGATCCGGTCATTCTTGGGTTTAGCAGGATACTATCGTCAGTTCATCGAGAATTTCTCGAAGATAGCCTCGCCTATGACTAAATTGACCCAGAAGAGTGAGGAGTTTGTCTGGGGTGTAGAGCAGGAAGTTATGATACCATCTGGGTTACCGTCGATC
Organism: Senecio squalidus; assembly: GCA_910822075.1. Taxonomy (NCBI): domain Eukaryota; kingdom Viridiplantae; phylum Streptophyta; class Magnoliopsida; order Asterales; family Asteraceae; genus Senecio; species Senecio squalidus. The sequence goes on along the minus strand of CAJVGC010000001.1, from coordinate 1,412,703 downwards.
GACTGACTAAGTCAGCGCACTTTCTCCCTATTCGTGAAGAATACCGAGTAGAGAAATTATCTAGATTGTACATCGACGAGATCGTGGATAGACATGGTATTCCAGTATACGTAAATTTTGGACCGTGATGCATGATTCACTTCGAGGTTTTAGCAGTCTTTACAACGAGCTTTGGGTATCAGATTAGACATGAGTGCGGCTTACCATCTTCGGATTGATGATCAGAGTGAGCGTACTATTCAGACATTGAAGGATATGCTTCGAGCGTGTGCGTTAGACTTTGGTGGGAGTTGGGATCGACACTTACCATTAGTCGAGTTCTCGTATAATAATAGTTACCACTCCAGCATCAACTACGCTCCATTTGAGGCTCTTTACGGTAGGAAGTGTAGATCTCCAATATGTTGGGCCAAGGTAGAAGACAGTCAGATTTCAGGTCCCGAGTTGATTCAGGAGCCGACATATAAGATCTTCAGGATCCAGGACCGTTTGATAGCCGCCCGAGACCGTCAGAAGAAGTACGCAGTTTTGCGTAGGAGACCTTTTAGAGTTTCAGGTTGGGGATATGGTGTTGTTGAAAGTTTCTCCGTGGAAGGGTGTGTTTCGATTTGAGAAACGCAGCAAGCTTAGTCTACGTTTTACGGGTCCTTTCAGGATTTTGTCCCGTGATTGGTCCAGTGGCTTATCGACTTGAGTTGCCACCTGAGTTGTACGGTGTGCACAACGTATTTCATGTATCGCATCTCAAGAAGTGCCTTGCTGATGAGACCCTGATTGTACCACTGGAGAAACTACGTTTGGATGACTCGCTTCATGTGTTAGAGGAGCCGGTGGAGATTGTTGACCGAGATGTCAAGAAGTTACGGCGGAGTCGGATTCCGATAGTGAAGGTCCGATGGAACTCGAAGTTTGGAGCTGAGTTTACTTGGGAGCGGGAGGATGAGATGCAGAAGAAGTACCCACATCTTTTTGCTAGCAGCAGTGTTCAGTAGAATTTCGAGGACGAAATTCCTTTTTACTGGGGGATGCTGTGACAACTCGTCTTTTCGAGTTATTATTCTTTACTGACATTTATTCTTTTATTCGCAATGATTTGGACCCTTGCATTTCGCTTTATATTTTACTCACGTTTTATGCATTTGAGTCGGGTTTATGTGTTTTACTACTTTGTCTCTCGAGACGGAAGCTTTAGAATCACCTAAGTGCCTAATATCTAGTATTCTCACGTTATTAAAGTATTGCGTTTACGCCATAATCGTCGGTTAAGAAAATCATTATTTCGAAATTTCATTACAAAGTTAGTCCTCTAACTTAATCTGTTACAAAGTTAGTCCTTTAACTGGGAACTAACGGAATCTGTTACAAATCTGGTCCTTTAACGAAAAGTTAACGAAACTGACCAGGAAAAGGCCCGGTGCGCAGCACCAAGGGCAGGGGTGCGCAGCACCATGGCCAATTTCGGCTAAAATCCATTTTTTCGAGTTTTGGTCAATTTCTTGAGATGCTACAACTCCTTTTCACGTGATTCTTTCTGTAAACTCCCCCATTTGGGTAGATTAGATCCAATTGTGGATCTCTAAACATGTTGGAGCCTATTCTCTTTCCAAACTTCCAACTTAAACCTTTAATCACTTTACCACTTTTCTCTTCATTCTCATTTCACTTGTATCTTGTTTCTCTCTCAACATTCCAGAGAAAATAAGAGCATTATAACCCCATTTGAAGTGAGAATCTAAGGGAAAAGAATGAAGAAATCATCTTACACAAACAACCTTTAAGTTCTACATATCTCGGTAAGCAATTCTTAAGAGTTTCTTTCATTTCTCCTTCTCTTTCCTTCCCTTTTTGGTTAGAGATTCCTAACAAATGATATTTCTTTGTTTCACGAAGTTTCCACATCCGTTGATACCCTTGAAGTGGTGGATTTCCGGTGACTTTCCTCGGAGAAAACATAATACTCGATTTTGGTATGTAAACTCTTCAAGTTTTGCCCTTTTCCTTTTCTACTTGAAAACTCTCTAACACCTTTCTTTTGTGTGTTCACGGAGGTGTTTTACTCCCAAGATTCGTCTATCATTTTGGAGTTTTGGCTATCCTTCTCGGAGGAAACTCTACCTTGTGTGTTGGTAAGTTTAATCCTTCGAAAATTCATTTAAACTTCTTCTTTTAGAGACTTCTTTCTAACGGTGGATTTGTTTGCATTTTGGAGTCTTATACCTCCTCACCACCACCCTTGAAGTCTCCTCCTTACCGAAGTTCTTGCAAGATTTCAACTACGACACGTCTTGCGGGTGAAATCGGTAGAATATTATTAACCTCTTATCTTTTCATTTCCTTACTTTCAAATTCGGTTTTAAGCCTTGAAAATGGTTAGGTTAACCTATTAGACCAACACCTATCAATCTCAGAAAGTTTGGACTTAAAACATGTAAAATAAGTAAAGATAAGATAATTGCCGAAATTAACATATCTTATGATAAATATATGTAAAACCACACATTTAGACACATATGACACTTGGTAAATGTTAAATGAACCTAAACTAACAATTTATCAGTTTACACTTTCGCCTAAAAACGTCAAACGAAACAGTTAGCAACAAAAACGTAAAATTCGGTTTTCGGGAAACACCCCGGTGCGCAGCACCTACACCCTGGTGCGCAGCACCGGGGGTCTGTCCTTCAAAAATTGTCGTTTTTGTTCGTTTTCGACTTAGACTCTTAACGTGTTTTGACCTCAAACTTATATCAGTAACTTATTACGTATAAAAGTATCAAATAAGCCAAAACTAACGTCTTTGGACTCAAGGACATATCGCAATCTTAAACTTTAATTGAGAATATGTAATCAAACGTTTATTTACTTTTCCGGAAAATCATTAAAACCGTCATAAATCATTTTTACTTCATTATTCTGAAAATAAAAGTATTTTTACTCTTAAAGTGTCAAGTTAACTTCCATTCTATAAATCGTTGACTTTGACTTTTATTCAAAAATAGTTGACTTTTGACTAATCTAAATCAATATCTTTATTTTGGACCTTTACTTCCAATTGTTGACTTTGACTTTAACCAAGTCAACATCTTTGACTTTAACCAAGTCAACATCTTTGACTTTGACCAAGTCAACATCTTCGACGTTGACTTGGGTTGACTTCAATAAACCTTGGTAACGGTATTCCTTTCAATCGACGTTCCTGTTAGTCAAGTTCGGCTCGGAATGTTATTCCTTTCTAAAAGTCAATATGACGTGAAACTTATCGATATTTTCCCATCGTCCCTATCGACGCGGAACATCGTCACCTTGAACCGTCATCACGACTCGACTTGGAAATCGTTGGAATACTTTAATAAATCTTAAACTCTAAACTTAACCGTCAAGGCTAAACCGAACTATGTTATTGAGATACTTAGACTTGTTATATGGATTTAGGGCACTTAGGCGGCGGATTATTAGCTTCATATTGATTATTACCCGATCTCTTGCCGAGCTTATTTTGTGAGTTATTCGTAGCCCCTTTTCTCTTACTATTTTTGGGCTGGAAAGCGTATTTTGAACTGTTTAAATGAATGTATATCTTGTTTGCCTAGTGTATCAGTATCACCTCAGATTAGATGGTTCATAGGCTTGGTTAAGCCCCCCTTATGCACTTGTTAGCTTATTGCCCACGGTACATATATATAGATCTATATGGGATCGGCCTACCCTCATTGCTCAATAGGATATCCCTATGAGTGGATGTTATGACCGTATGATTATTACCTTTGGTTTACCATCACCTTAGGACAGGGGATACAATGTGGTCAGGTTCAGTGTATGCTTAATCTAGGTATCTATACTCACACTTAGGTTATGATTTCAAGATATACTATTTGAAACTTACTATATTAATCAAATCTTTTATTGGGTCAACTTTTATTTACATATTGCGAATAATTCACCAACATTGTGTTGATATCGTTTTTAACGCTTTTTCAGGAGTTTGAGGATTTATTTTGATCATGCCTTGCTTATTTTGGGATCATCTATTTATTGTATTTGGAATTCATCATGTTGATGTAATTCATTTATGATCCACCTTATGACATTGATCTGTATTTGTATTTGACGTTGGTCACTTTTGACTTTGTATTGTATTTGATAAACCTTTGGCATGATTAATATATTCCGATGTTTTGTTTATTGGTTGTAAATGTTGTAATCCTTGACTCTTGATATCTTTAACTGGAACACTCTGCGTTCCGCTTTTAGCGGGGTGTTACACCTCATGGCCTTATCTTAGCTCCATTCTCTGACGGCCACGACAATGGCGAACAGCCTACTACCACTTTGCAACAATACAATTCAGATTTTGCTACAAATGGTGCTTTGGCAGTTGAAGAAATGATTAGCTCTGCTGCGGCTGCAGGCCAAACGTATGATCACTTGGTCTACACTACCATCGTGCCTTGGGCCTCCACCGTGGCCAATAGCCACAACGTTAGATCCACTCTCCTCTGGTGCCAACCAGCCATTACTTTAGTTATTTATTATTACTATTTCAATGGCTATGAAAGCTTGATATCCAATTCAACATCTAGGATTAGTTTACCTGGCCTGCCACCACTAACTGTGGCTGATCTGCCCTCTTTTTTACTGTCGTCAAGACCTAAAGAACATGATTTTCATATACAGATGTTCAAAGATCATATTGATGTACTCAAAATATCTCCAAGTATACTTGTTAACAGTTTTAGAGAACTAGAACTCGAATGCTTTCGAGCAATCGATATACCTGAGTTCCTTCCTATTGGACCCTTAGTCGTATCAAACAAAGCAGAAGACGATTGTATTCAATGGTTAAACACAAAACCAAAATTCTCAGTGGTGTATGTTTCATTCGGAACACTAGCAAATTTATCAATGGATCAAATCGAGGAGATTGCAGTCGGGTTGCTGGAGAGTGGGCGAACTTTTTTATGGGTGATAAGAGATCGTGAGCAATCAGGAAGACTAAGCAAAACAGAAGAGCTGCAAAAACAAGGGATGATAGTGGATTGGTGTTCTCAGATGGCTGTTTTGAAGCACGAAGCAATAGGGTGTTATGTGACACATGGTGGATGGAATTCGACATTGGAGGCCTTGGTGGCCGGTGTTCCTACGGTTGTGTTTCCACAGTGGTCAGATCAGGAGACAAATGGTAAGATGATTGAAGATGTTTGGAAAACAGGCGTTAAGGTGAAGAAGAAGAGAGAGGGGGATGGAATAGTGGAAGGAAAGGAGATTCAGAGGTGCGTTGAACTAGTGATGGCTGGAGAGGATAGTAATGAGATGAGGAGAAATGCAGAGAAATGGCGGGATTTAGCGAAAGAAGCTCTCAACAACGGCGGATCATCCACCCTAAACCTTCAAGCTTTCTTGGATAATACTATTTATGAAACTTAAACTTTACGAATCATTGTCGAGTTATAACATTCGGTATCTTTGAGTAAGGTTTCGTTTAATTATTAGCAAATAAGTGTCGCTTTTGAGACTTGAACCCACAATATATTTCTTAGTGTCTACCTTGATACTGCCTCCTCAAATATATGGAATTTTTTTGCGTATAATTTTGAAATTCTAAGTTATCATTTTACAAAACAGAGACGACCACAAAAGAAATTCGTAAAGGAAAGATGAAAATATAAAGAAATAAATGCATTAAACCTGCGATTAAAGTTATTAATTCTCACAATTGGTACCTTATTACGAAGCCCCACAACTCCAAAATCGAGCACCATTCTCAACTGTTTGTTTGGGGCTAGGCTTCGGTAATCAACGAGTACCATCCAAACAAGTTATTGAAACATATAACCTCAATTAAAATCGCTAAAAGAAAAATTGTCTTTAGTAACGACTCAAATTTGGTCACTAATATTATTAATGACAAAATATATTGTCACTAAAAGTATTATTTCGTTACTAATGATGTTAGTGACTAATATTGAGTGGTCACTTTTCGTCACTATAGATCCGTCGCTAATTTTATTGGAGACTAAATTAGGTTATTTGTTGGTTACTAATTTTGTTCAGTGACCACATTTAGTGACCACTTTTTTGAATGGTGACTAAATAATATTAATAGTAACCAAAAATAGTCGTTTCTAAATTTTGTTGTCACGCCTATTTTTCTTGTAGTGAATAAGAAGATAAAGTATAACCATCAAATACTCCAAATTGGCTTAAGCAATCCCAAACACCCTTCTATTTTTGAAGTATAAATAGCTGAGAGACATTTTATCCACCAAATGAAAAATATCAAAATAAATCCAACTTATTTAGGGTATGCTTTGGCGGATAACTCATTCTGTCTAATAAGAGAATAAGCTTGGTTTCGGAAAATTCTTAAACCGAACTCGTCAACTCGACTAAAATGAATAAGCCGTTATGAAACGTTTTCATTCGGTGGATCTAACGGAATAGAAAAAGAAAATTAGAAGCCAAGTTTTAGAAAACTGTATAGAGTTTTTGGTCATCAAAGAACACATTCGACAGAAAATTTGGGATATCTTTCTGTTTCATTTCTTATAAATGAATATGTACCTATACGTTAATTATATACATTTTAAGAAGCTAACAAACTTGTCTAATAAACCTAATTGTTTAATTAGCAATTTACATAATTTAACCACTGAACAATCTTAAAAGAACATCTATTATAAAAGTAAAATATGATACAAATCATTAGATTAGGAAAATAGAAGGTGTTAGTATATAGTGTACTAGACGTATTTCCGCGCGTTGCGCGGTGACAATTTCTAAAGAGATTTGTCACGAACAATGATCAGAATCGGGAGTTTTGTGTCTTTAATCGCCGCCGACCTGCTACTTTCTAAAATTAAAACACATGCTTTGTGCCTATTTCCTGCTACTTTATGTTTCCCTCGAATGTATAAAACTCAACTTTCAACAATAACACATCTATTTACTCACTTTTATTTTTCTATTTCCAATATCAAATCAGTGAATATGTACTTGCAAAAGTCATTGCAAAGATCACAAAAAAAAAAAAACAAATCATCCTTTACAACTAACTTTTTGTTGCACTCTCCACAACTCTTGTAGCACCAACCCGATTGAGTATATAGACGATTAGGCCATCGGTCTACGGAATGCCAACCAACTTGCCAATACTAATTTGGGGAAAATGCACTGGATGGTCATCGTACTATGCAAAAAATTCCGTCTAGGTCCTTGTACAAATTTTTCGTTATCACTATAGTTCAAGAAACCTTTTAAATTATAACCTTAACTTTAAAAAACCGTTTAATTCGATAAGTTTGTTGACCTGTAACCTTTTGTTAACCGACACGTCATCGTTTTTATTTTTTTAAAATAAAACAAAAAGGGTAATCAAATTGAATTAAATAAAAAATAGTGTTATCCTGTCATCAAACAATCCAATCAAAATGAGCATATAGAAACAATCAAAATCATCATAAAATTCTTATAAACTTGTTTTACTGAATAAATAAAAAAACTCATCGACAGAGTTGATGAAGAGGCATGAGCAAAAAGGGGTAAAAAAAGAGGAATAAAGAGATAAGCGGCCGGAGTTCATCTTTTTTTTCCGGAGGAAACTCGAAGCGGCGGTGATACGGTGGCATCACTCCATTGCAACAGAAACAAAACATAAAACGATGCTTATCAGAAACGGATTTACAAGTAGATAGCAAAACAAGTCTAATATCAATTATGGAATTCCGTCTAATACCACTACCAGCAAATTTATTAGAACGAGAAGATTTCCAAATTACATACCTCATACCAGCAACAACACCAGCAAGCATTATCTTAGCAGTTTGAGCGTATCGTTGTCCCATTCCCCATGTTAAAGCAGCAACAATAACTAATTTCCACAATCGCCCAAAAAATAAATAAATATCAAATCAATGCTTTATACGTATCTTTCACCCAAATGCACGAAGAATTCAACGCTGCAATGAACAGATTGACACAAAAAAACCTACCTACACATCACATCATAACATTATGGATTAAACTTATCTAATTAATTAAAGAGTAAATTACACCGTTCGTCCCTAAGGTTTATATGCAATTACGGATTTCGTCCCTAACTTTGAAAAGTTGCATAGATCGTCCCATTGTTTAAACTAATTACTCATTTCGTCCCTAATTTGGACGTCTGTTAATTTCTACCGTTAGCCTTCCCTCACGTGTAAAACACGTGAGGGTATTTTAGTCATTTCACATTCTCAAGAAATCAAATTTCGGCCTCTTTGTCTTTCTCTTTCTCTTTCATCCCACCACCAACACCAAAATAATTTCAACCCAAATCTCCATTACCTAATTTCAAAACCCTACAAAAATATCATCAAAACTTTGGAAGGAGGAGATCCGTTCTGCTGCTGCCGGCGACGAAGACGACGGCGGTCCGTTCTGCTGCTGCCGGCGACGACGACTACGGCGGTCCGTTCTGCTGCTGCCGGCGACGACGACTACGGCGGTCCGTTCTGCTGCTGCCGGCGACGACGACTACGGCGGTCCGTTCTGCTGCTGCCGGCGACGACGACGACGGCGGGGAATATTCGGAATTCTGCCGGCGACATCTTTACTTGATTTCGATCAATTCTAGAGAGAGAAAGCCAGAAAGGGGTTTTAGAGAGAGAGAGAGTAATCGAATCTTAATCTGGGGTTTGAAGCACGAAGCAATAGGGTGTTATGTGACACATGGTGGATGGAATTCGACATTGGAGGCCTTGGTGGCCGGTGTTCCTACGGTTGTGTTTCCACAGTGGTCAGATCAGGAGACAAATGGTAAGATGATTGAAGATGTTTGGAAAACAGGCGTTAAGGTGAAGAAGAAGAGAGAGGGGGATGGAATAGTGGAAGGAAAGGAGATTCAGAGGTGCGTTGAACTAGTGATGGCTGGAGAGGACAGTAATGAGATGAGGAGAAATGCAGAGAAATGGCGGGATTTGGCGAAAGAAGCTCTCAACAACGGCGGATCATCCACCCTAAACCTTCAAGCTTTCTTGGATAATACTATTTATGAAACTTAAACTTCACGAATCATTGTTAAGTTATAAGATTCGGTATCTTTGAGTAAGGTTTCGTTTAATTATTAGCAAATAAGTGTCGCTTTTGAGACTTGAACCCACAATATATTTCTTAGTATCTTCCTTGATACTGCCTCCTCAAATATATGGAATTTTTTTGCGTATAATTTTGTAATTCTAAGTTATCATTTTACAAAACAGAGACGAACGCAAAAGAAATTTGTAAAGAAAAGATGAAAATATAAAGAAATAAATGCATTAAACTTGCGATTGAAGTTGTTAATTCTCACAATTGGTACCTTATTGAGAAGCCCCACAACTCCAAAATCAAGCACCATTCTCAAGTGTTTGTTTGGGGCTAGGCTTCGGTAATCAATGAGTACCATCCAAACAAGTTATTGAAACCTATAACCTCAATTGAAATCGCTACAAGAAAAATTGTCTTTTCTGACGACGCAAATCTGGTCACTAATATTATTAATGACCAAATATATTGTCACTAAAAGTATTATTTCGTCACTAATGATTTTAGTGACTAATAATGAGTGGTCACTTTTCGTCACAAAAATCTAACTTTTATAAACTCTAAAACAATAACATATTAACAAAACACAATTTGGAAATTTTCATAAAAATCATCAAATTACAGACATAATTAACCCTAAACACTAAAACTTAACCATTTTCAAAAAAAAAAAAAAAACTAAACCACAAAAACGGAAACCGCTTAACGAAAACCAACATTTTTTTAATCAAAAGCCGGAGTTGGGAACGCCGACTTATGACACGTCGGCGACAGCTTGGATTAACAAGTAGTGGATTGCTGAGTTGGCGGATGAGGTGGTATAAGCCGGCGTTTCCAACGCCCGCTATACCATTTGTATAACTTTTTTCCGGCGTCGTCCACCGGCACTAATTCCGGCAACGTGATGTCCATTCCGGCCAAAAACTGTAAAGTACAGTAGGTTTTTCAAGAAACATTAGAAAATAGGAAGAAATATATGATTTTCAAAGTGAAACCTTTATTTAATCAATTATGATGATGTTTGTTACCGCTTATTTACTTGTCTATAAGTTAATGTAAATTTTAAAAAAAATTCAAGCTCGTTTTTTTGGACCTATATCAAGTTGAGCTTATGAATTATTTAAGGTCATAGCCTTGACTTGATAAGTTCATAACTAAAAAAATTGAAAAATTTACATAAATTCATAAATGAAACAAAAACACACAACTTCCTATTGTCCTTTATATACTTGTTAAATTTGAACATTACAAGCACAAATGAGAAAACCGAACTGAATTAGACTTCGTTTTCAAGCATCATCCATAAAAGCTTGAACGTTTAGGGTGGATGATCCGCCATCGTTGAGAGCTTCTCTTGCTAAATCCCTCCATCTCTCTGCATTTCTCCTCATCTCAGCAGCGTTTTCTCCGGTCATCACCATTTCCACACACCTCTCAATCTCATTCCCTTCCACTAATCCATCCTCATCTCTTCTGTTCTTGACTCTAACCCCTGTTTTCCATACATCTTCAATCATTTTCGCATTTGTCCCTTGATCACTAAACATAGAAAACGCTATTATAGGCACACCGGCTGCCAAGGACTCTAGCGTCGAATTCCACCCACAATGTGTCACAAAACATCCAACTGATGGGTGGTTCAATATCGTAACCTGAGAACACCAATCCACTATCATCCCATGTTTTTTCAGCTCCTCTATCTTGCTCAGGTTTCCTGCTTGCTCACTATCTCTTATCACCCATAGAAATGGTAATCCACTCTTCAGCAAACCGATTGAAATCTCCTCAACTTGTTCCATCGATAAAGTTGCCAGTGATCCAAAAGAAACATACACCACCGACGATTTTGGTTTTGTGTTTAACCATTGGATGCATTCATTTATACCTTTTCCATCTAACCATTCCGGCTGAATTAAGGGTCCAACCGGAAGGAACTCAACTTTATCAATTGCTCCGATGGATTCAATTTCAAGTTCATTAAAAGTGTTAACAAGTATTCTTGGAGCAGTTTTAAGTGCATGAATATGGTCCTTATTAATTTCCAAAACAAAATCGAGTTCCTTTCTTCTTGAAGGCCAAAAAAAAGAAGGCAGATCATCCACTGTTAGTGGTGGAAGACCTGGTAAATTGATCAGTGATGTTGGATTGGATATCAAGCTTTCGTAGCCATTGAAATAGTAATAATAAATAACCAAGATAGTGGCTGGTTGGCACCAGAGGAGAGTGGATTTGACACTGTTGGAACTCGCCACTTTTGCGGCCCAGGGTATGCCAGTGGTGTAGACCAACTGGTCAAATGGCTGACCTTTAGCCGCAGCAGAGCTGAGGATTTCTGTGACTCCAGAAGCACCATTTGTAGCGAAATCTGACACGAACTGTTCCAAGGTGGTAGTTGTAACACCCCGCTAAAAGCGGAACGCAGAGTGTTACAGTTAATGATATCAAGAGTCAAGGATTACAACATACAACCATAAACAAAACATCGAATCAAATTAAATCATGCCTCAAGGTTTACAAAATACAATACAAGATCAAATGAGTATCAAATGTTGAATACGAATACATAACAAATGTCAAATACGTGGATCATAAAGGAATTACATCAAACAAAATGAATTCCAAACACATAAGCTATATGATCCCAAAACAAGCAAGGCATGATCAAATAAATCCTCAAACTCCTGAAAAAGCGTTAAAAACGACATCAACACAATGTTGGTGAATTATTCGCAATAAGTAAATAAGATTTGACCCAATAAAAGATTTAATAAACATAATCAGTTTCAAAAGCATATCTTGATGTATAGTCCTAGTGTGAGTATAGATACCAAAGATTAATATACACTGAACCTGACCACATTCCCCTATCCTAAGGCGATGCAATACCAAAGGCAACAAACAATCATACGGCCATAACATTCACTCGTAGGGCTATCCTCTCGAGTAATGAGGGTTGGTCAAACCCATATAGATCTGTATATATGTAACCGTGGGCAAATAGCTAACAAGTGTATGAGGGGGGCTAACCAAAAGCCTAAGAAGCATCCTAATCTAAGGTGATACTGATACACTAGGCATACAAGATATACATCATATAATAGTTTCAAAAACGCTTTCCAGCCCAAAATAATAAGAGAAAAGGGGCTTCGAATAACTCACAAAATAAGCTCGGCAAGAGATCGGGTAATAATCAATAAGAAGCAAATAATCCGCCGCCTAAGTGCCCTAAATCAATATAACAAGTCTAAGTATCTCAATAACATAGTTCGGTTTAGCCTTGTCGGTTAAGTTTAGAGTTTAAGATTTATTAAAGTATTCCAATGATTTCCAAGTCGAGTCGTGATGACGGTTCAAGGTGACGATGTTCCGCGTCGATAGGGACGATGGGAAAATATCGATAAGTTTCACGTCATAATGACTATTAGAAAGGAATAACATTCCGAGCCGAACTTGACTAACAGGAACGTCTATTGAAAGGAATACCGTTACCAAAGTTTATTGAAGTCAACCAAAGTCAACGTCGAAGATGTTGACTTGGTCAAAGTCAAAGATGTTGACTTAGTCAAAGTCAAAGTCAACCATTTGAAAGGAAAGTCAAAATTAAAGATATTGATTTAGATTAGTCAAAAGTCAACAATTTTGAATAAAAGTCAAAGTCAACGATTTTGAATAAAAGTCAAAGTCAACGATTTTATAGAATGGAAGTTAACTTGACATTTTATGAGTACAAATACTTTTATTTTCAGAATAATAGAGTGAAAATGATTTAAGACGGTTTTAATAATTTTCCGGAAAAGTAAATAAACGTTTGATTACATATTCTCAATTAAAGTTTAAGATTGCGATATGTCTTTGAGTCCAAAGACGTTAATTTGACTTATATGCTACTTTTATACATAATAAGTTACTGATATAAGTTTGAGGTCAAAACACGTTAAGAGTCTAAGTCGAAAACGAACAAAAAACGACATTTTTGGAGGACAGACCCTTGGTGCTGCGCACCAAGGGGGTGGTGCTTAGCACCGAGCAATTTTCCAACTTTACGAAATTTACGTTTTTGTTGCTAACTGTTTCGTTTGACGTTTTTAGGCGAAAGTGTAAACTGATCAATTGTTAGTTTAGGTTCAATTAACATTTACCAAGTGTTATATATGTCTAAATGTGTGGTTTTACATATATTTATCATAATATATGTTAATTTCGGTAATAATCTTATCTTTACTTATTTTACATGTTTTAAGTCCAAACTTTCTGAGATTGATAGATGTTGGTCTAATAGGTTAACCTAACCATTTTCAAGGCTTAAAACCGAATTTGAAAGTAAGGAAATGAAAAGATAAGAGGTTAATAATATTCTACCGATTTCACCCGCAAGACGTGTCGATTATTGATACTTGCAAGGATTTCGGAAAGAGAGACTTGTTGATGGTGGTGGTGAGGAGGTCAAGAGCTCCAAAATACAAAGTTTCCATCGTTAGTAAAAGTCTCAAAAGAAAAGATGTGAAAAAGGATTTTCGGAGGAACTTTCTTACCAAAATACGTTATGGAGTTCTCTTCATAAGATAGTCAACTCCATGCGTGGTGGTAGAATTTTATGAGGAAGGGAAGACTTCCATTCATTGTAAACATAAGATGTATGTTAGAAGTTTCCCAAATAGAAAGGAAAATATAGAAGTTTGGAGAGTTTTACATACCAAAACTAATATGTCGGTTTTCAAAGAGAGTCACCGAATTCCTCCATCTTCAAGGTTATCACCGGAAGTAAAACTTGGTAAGACAAAGGAAATAAGATTATGAGTTAGAAGCTCTAAGTTTAATGGAAGAAAAGAGAAAGAAATGAAGAAAACTCTTAAGAACACACTTACCGAAATGGATGAATGGAAGGTTGGTTGTAAGAGATTATTTCTCCAATCCTTCTTACTTGGATTCTCACTTGTTAATGGTGTTTTGCACTTCTATTTCTCTGGACTTTTGAGAGAGAAATATGTGTGGGTAACAAAAGTGAGAATAGAAAGAAAAGTGACAAAGTGTTAGAATGTAAAAATGAAATTTGGAAAGAGAAATGGCTCTAACATGCTTTGAGATCCACATTTGAATTTAACATAGCCAAATGGGGGAGTTTGCAGTAAGAATCACGTGAAAAGGGGTTGTAGCATCTCAAGAAATTGACCAAAACTCAAAAAAATGGATTTTAGCCGAAAATAGGCTCGGTGCTGCGCACCTCTGCCCTTGGTGCTGCGCACCGGGCCTTTTCCTGGTTAGTTTCTGTTAACTTTTCGTTAAAGGACTAGGTGTGTAACAGATTCCGTTAGTTCTCCGTTAAAGGACTAACTGTGTAACAGATTAAGTTAGAGGACTAACTTTGTAATGAAATTTCGAAATAAAGATTTTCTTAACCGACGATTATGGCGTAAACACAATACTTTAATAACGTGAGAATACTAGATATTAGGCACTTAGGTGATTCTAAAGCTTCCGTCTCGAGAGACAAAGTAATAAAACACATAAACCCGACTCAAATGCAATAAACGTGAGTAAAATAAAGCGAAACACAAGGGTCCAAATCATTGCGAATAAAAAGAGTAATAATCGGTAAATAAAGTATACCTCGAAAAGACGGATTGTCACAGCATCCCCCAGTAAAAAGGAATTTCGTCCTCGAAATTCTACTGAACACCGCTGCTAGCAAAAAGATGTGGGTACTTCTTTTGCATCTCGTCCTCCCGCTCCCAAGTAAACTCAGCTCCAATCTTCGAGTTCCATCGGACCTTCACTATCGGAATCCGACTCCGCCGTAACTTCTTGACATCTCGGTCAACAATCTCCACCGGCTCCTCTATCACACGAAGCGAGTCATCCAAACATAGTTTCTCCAGTGGTACAATCAGGGTCTCATCAGCAAGGCACTTCTTGAGATGCGATACATGAAATACGTTGTGCACACCGCACAACTCAGGTGGTAACTCAAGTCGATAAGCCACTGGACCAACACGGGACAAAATCTTAAAAGGACCCGTAAAACGTGGACTAAGCTTGCTGCGTTTCTCAAATCGAAACACACCCTTCCACGGAGAAACTTTCAACAATACCATATCTCCAACCTGAAATTCCAAAGGTCTCCTACGCAAATCCGCGTACTTCTTCTGACGGTCTCGGGCGGCTATCAAACGATCCTTGATCTTGAAAATCTTATCCGTCGTCTCCTGAATCAACTCGGGACCCGTAATCTGGCTATCTCCTATCTCTGCCCAACATATCGGAGATCTACACTTCCTACCGTAAAGAGCCTCAAATGGTGCGCAGTTGATACTGGCGTGGTAACTATTATTATACGAGAACTCGACCAATGGTAAATGTCGATCCCAGCTCCCACCAAAATCTAGCACACAAGCTCGAAGCATATCCTCCAATGTCTGAATAGTACGCTCACTCTGACCATCAGTCTGAGGATGATAAGCCGTACTCATATCCAATCGGGTACCCAAAGATCGCTGTAAAGACTGCCAAAACCTCGAAGTGAATCGTACGTCGCGGTCTGAAATAACTGATACTGGAATGCCATGCTTGGCCACAATCTCGTCGATGTACAACCTCGATAACTTCTCTACTCGGTAATCTTCACGAATAGGAAGAAAGTGCGCTGACTTAGTCAGCCGATCGACAATAACCCAGATAGTATCATAACCTCCTGTAGATCTAGGAAGTTTCGTAACGAAGTCCATCGTGATCCTCTCCCACTTCCACTGCGGAATCTCGGGCTGCTGAAGAAGGCCGGAAGGCTTTTGATTCTGAGCCTTGACCTTCGAACACGTCAAACACTTGCCCACATACTCAGCAATCGCCCGCTTAATGCCAGGCCACCAATAGAACTCCTTCAGGTCATGGTACATCTTATCCGCTCCAGGATGAACGGAATAATTGGACTTATGACCCTCATCCAAAATCAACTGCCTAAGACTAACGGGAACCCAAATACGATCCATGAAGTACATCACCCCGTCGTCCTTCGGCTCCAACTGTCGTGCCAAACTGAACAAACCCTCATCCTTAAGGCGATCCTCGGTGAGAGCCTCCTGCTGAGCCTGAATAATACGAGCCTTCAAGCTCGACTGAATAGAAACCATCATAGCACGAATCCTCACCGGCTTAACCGACTCCTTGCGACTTAACGCATCGGCTACAACATTCGCCTTACCGGGATGGTAGCGAATCTCACAATCATAATCGTTGAGCAACTCAACCCATCGACGTTGCCTCATATTCAACATCTTTTGATCAAAGATGTGCTGTAACGACTTATGATCGGTGAATACGGTACACTTAGTACCATAAAGATAGTGGCGCCAGATCTTCAAGGCAAAAACTACTGCGCCCAACTCCAAATCGTGTGTCGTGTAATTCTGCTCATGAATCTTCAACTGACGAGAAGCATAGGCAATCACTTTCCCATTCTGCATCAGTACACATCCGAGTCCCTTATGCGAAGCGTCGCAATATACTACAAAATTCTCGGTACCCTCGGGGAGACTCAATATAGGCGCATTACACAACCGCTTCTTCAGTAATTGAAAAGCTTCCTCCTGTTCTTCACCCCAAACAAACTCCTCACTCTTCTGGGTCAATTTAGTCATAGGCGAGGCTATCTTCGAGAAATTCTCGATGAAACGACGATAGTAGCCTGCCAAACCCAAGAATGACCGGATCTCAGTGGGTGTCTTCGGAGCGACCCAATCTCTAACGGCTTCAATCTTGGCAGGATCAACGTGAATGCCCTCACCGCTGACCACGTGGCCAAGAAACTGAACCGCAGATAACCAAAACTCGCACTTAGAGAACTTAGCGTAAAGTTTCTCCTGTCTCAGCAACTCCAACACTAGTCTCAAATGCTCCTCGTGCTCTTCCCGGCTACGAGAATATATCAGAATGTCGTCGATGAAAACGATCACGAACTTGTCGAGATAAGGACGACATATACGGTTCATCATGTCCATGAAAGCTGCAGGCGCATTCGTAAGACCGAAAGGCATAACCAAAAACTCGAAGTGACCATAACGCGTCCTGAAGGCGGTCTTCGGAATGTCCTCCTCCTGCACTCTCAACTGATGATATCCGGATCGTAAATCAATCTTCGAAAAGAAGCAAGAACCCTGAAGCTGATCGAACAAGTCATCAATACGTGGTAAGGGATACCGATTCTTCACCGTCAGCTTATTCAGCTCCCTGTAGTCGATACACAACCTCATAGATCCATCTTTCTTCTTAACGAAGAGTACCGGCGCGCCCCAAGGAGAGAAACTCGGTCTAACAAAGCCTTTGTCCACCAACTCTTGAATCTGCTTCGACAACTCCAACATCTCCGAAGGTGCTAACCGATAAGGAGCCTTCGCCACCGGCGCTGCTCCAGGAACCAAGTCTATACGGAACTCTACCTGCCTACTAGGGGGTAAACCAGGTAAGTCCTCCGGAAATACATCGGGAAAGTCACGAACCACCGGCTTCTCCTCCATCTTCTCCGCGGAGTCTTTCTTCACAAGGTGTGCAAGAAAGAGTGTGCAATCCCTCTTGATGTACTCCCGAACCTTCATACACGAAACGATCTTAAGGCGCTTCCCCGCCTTGTTCCCCTGAACCAACAACGGACCACCAACTGGCAACGGGATACGAATCATCTTCTCAAAACATACAATCTCTGCACGGTGCGTCGCCAACCAATCCATACCAATAATAACATCAAAACTACCCAGTGTAATAGGAATTAAGTCAATAGGAAAAGTGTGATCCTCAAAGCTAATCCTACAAGCACTAAGTATCTCGGAAGCACGTAAATGCTTACCATCGGCTAGCTCTATCTCATAAGTAGGCACTAATGGTCTAGAAGTACAAGTAATCATGGTCCTAAACTCAGTAGATATGAAACTCCTATCGGCACCAGAGTCAAATAAAATAAAAGCAGGCTGATCACATATAAGAAAAGTACCCGTGACAACACTGGGATCCTGCTGTGCCTCATGAGCGCCCATAACAAAAGCTCTACCACGTGAGCCTGAACCAGATGTAGTACCAGTACCGGCCGAAGCTAACTTGGGACACCTGTCCCGTCGATGATCAGTAGAACCACACTCAAAACACTTGCCCCTCTGGGCACGACAATACCTATCAGTGTGTCCCAACTTCTTGCATTTCCCACACTCCCAACACTTCACCTCCTGAGAATGATGATTACCACACCGCCCACACTTCGGATACTTGCTCTGAGCATCCGGGGTCACTGCAGCATAAGACTGCACCACCTGAGGTGTATCCTGCCTCCTATTCTTCTTCCTCGAGTCACTGTGACGGAATCCCCCACTCCGTTTCCCTCCGGAGTGCTGCCTGGGTGCTATGGGTGGTAGTCTACCATCGCGGACCGCGTTATGAGTCAACGTGATCGCGAGCTCCACCGCACTCTGGAATGTGGATGGCTTCGATGCCATAACCCTATCCCGAATCTCCTGGGATAATCCACGGATGTAACGACTGATCCTCTTAGTCTCCGGACGAACCAAATGCGGAACCAACTGTGACAAGGTATAAAACTGTGTGGTGTACCCTGAAATGTCTGACCCAATCATCTCTAGTTTCCAAAACACTTCCTCAAGCCTCTCCAACTCTGCCTCAGGCACATACTCAGTAAGGATCAACTCCTTCAACGTATCCCATGTCATCATATCAGTCTCCATCCGACCACGGACTCTCACAATGTTGTTCCACCAAGTCAATGCTGTGCCCTGAAGAACAAACGTAGCATAACGGACTTTATCTTCCTCTGCGCAACCAATCGTACTGAAAATAGACTCCAGTTTCTCCATCCACTGAAGTGTAGCAATCGCACCCTCAGTACCTCTGAACTCGGGAGCCTTGCACCCCATAAATGTCTTCAGTGAACATCCCCTCCGTGGAGTGTTGTCATGAGTATGACGGGTAGAATCATCCGCTCTACCTGATCCAGAACCTCCAATGTGCAAGCCCCCTCCGGGTCCACCAAATCCCGTAATCACAACATCAGGACCACCGTGTCCAGAACCACCAGAACCAGTAACCACTACATCAGGACCACCATGTCCAGAACCACCTGAACCAGTACCCGTAGTCTCGGGACCTCCACCAATCACAATAGGCTCAGGACCACCCTGATCCGATCCACCAGTACCCGTACCGTCACTGCTATGAACTGTACTCTCCCTGATCTGGGCGACAATAGTGGGTAACATCGCGGCTATATGCTGAGCAACAAGCTGAGCCAAATCTGGTGTAGTCTCTGGACCCGCACCATTATTCTCCGTAACAGGAGTAGGACCGCTAGTCTCCGCAACTGGGGTAGGACCTCCAGATCCCGTATTTCGGTTCACAGCCCTAGCCTTCACGGTCGGTTGTATGCGTCTCGTTGACTTCCTCGTACCAGTAGTCTTCTTAGGCGGCATCGTCCTAAAAGTATAAACGTGTTAAGCAAGATAGGCGATAAAATAGAGTTAGATGATAAAAGCAAAAGCGAGAAATAAACACGTAAAGCACATAATGCACACTTAGCAAATCAGAGAAAAATCGATTGTAAAGCCTCCGGTCATAGTCCAAGTGATTTCCTTCATAAAGCCACTTGGTTCGCTATAACCATTGGCTCTGATACCAATTTCTGTAACACCCCGCTAAAAGCGGAACGCAGAGTGTTCCAGTTAATGATATCAAGAGTCAAGGATTACAACATACAACCATAAACAAAACATCGAATCAAATTAAATCATGCCTCAAGGTTTACAAAATACAATACAAGATCAAATGAGTATCAAATGTTGAATACGAATACATAACAAATGTCAAATACGTGGATCATAAAGGAATTACATCAAACAAAATGAATTCCAAACACATAAGCTATATGATCCCAAAACAAGCAAGGCATGATCAAATAAATCCTCAAACTCCTGAAAAAGCGTTAAAAACGACATCAACACAATGTTGGTGAATTATTCGCAATAAGTAAATAAGATTTGACCCAATAAAAGATTTAATAAACATAATCAGTTTCAAAAGCATATCTTGATGTATAGTCCTAGTGTGAGTATAGATACCAAAGATTAATATACACTGAACCTGACCACATTCCCCTATCCTAAGGCGATGCAATACCAAAGGCAACAAACAATCATACGGCCATAACATTCACTCGTAGGGCTATCCTCTCGAGTAATGAGGGTTGGTCAAACCCATATAGATCTATATATATGTAACCGTGGGCAAATAGCTAACAAGTGTATGAGGGGGGCTTACCAAAAGCCTAAGAAGCATCCTAATCTAAGGTGATACTGATACACTAGGCATACAAGATATACATCATATAATAGTTTCAAAAACGCTTTCCAGCCCAAAATAATAAGAGAAAAGGGGCTTCGAATAACTCACAAAATAAGCTCGGCAAGAGATCGGGTAATAATCAATAAGAAGCAAATAATCCGCCGCCTAAGTGCCCTAAATCAATATAACAAGTCTAAGTATCTCAATAACATAGTTCGGTTTAGCCTTGTCGGTTAAGTTTAGAGTTTAAGATTTATTAAAGTATTCCAATGATTTCCAAGTCGAGTCGTGATGACGGTTCAAGGTGACGATGTTCCGCGTCGATAGGGACGATGGGAAAATATCGATAAGTTTCACGTCATAATGACTATTAGAAAGGAATAACATTCCGAGCCGAACTTGACTAACAGGAACGTCTATTGAAAGGAATACCGTTACCAAAGTTTATTGAAGTCAACCAAAGTCAACGTCGAAGATGTTGACTTGGTCAAAGTCAAAGATGTTGACTTAGTCAAAGTCAAAGTCAACCATTTGAAAGGAAAGTCAAAATTAAAGATATTGATTTAGATTAGTCAAAAGTCAACAATTTTGAATAAAAGTCAAAGTCAACAATTTTGAATAAAAGTCAAAGTCAACGATTTTATAGAATGGAAGTTAACTTGACATTTTATGAGTACAAATACTTTTATTTTCAGAATAATAGAGTGAAAATGATTTAAGACGGTTTTAATAATTTTCCGGAAAAGTAAATAAACGTTTGATTACATATTCTCAATTAAAGTTTAAGATTGCGATATGTCTTTGAGTCCAAAGACGTTAATTTGACTTATATGCTACTTTTATACATAATAAGTTACTGATATAAGTTTGAGGTCAAAACACGTTAAGAGTCTAAGTCGAAAACGAACAAAAAACGACATTTTTGGAGGACAGACCCTTGGTGCTGCGCACCAAGGGGGTGGTGCTTAGCACCGAGCAATTTTCCAACTTTACGAAATTTACGTTTTTGTTGCTAACTGTTTCGTTTGACGTTTTTAGGCGAAAGTGTAAACTGATCAATTGTTAGTTTAGGTTCAATTAACATTTACCAAGTGTTATATATGTCTAAATGTGTGGTTTTACATATATTTATCATAATATATGTTAATTTCGGTAATAATCTTATCTTTACTTATTTTACATGTTTTAAGTCCAAACTTTCTGAGATTGATAGATGTTGGTCTAATAGGTTAACCTAACCATTTTCAAGGCTTAAAACCGAATTTGAAAGTAAGGAAATGAAAAGATAAGAGGTTAATAATATTCTACCGATTTCACCCGCAAGACGTGTCGATTATTGATACTTGCAAGGATTTCGGAAAGAGAGACTTGTTGATGGTGGTGGTGAGGAGGTCAAGAGCTCCAAAATACAAAGTTTCCATCGTTAGTAAAAGTCTCAAAAGAAAAGATGTGAAAAAGGATTTTCGGAGGAACTTTCTTACCAAAATACGTTATGGAGTTCTCTTCATAAGATAGTCAACTCCATGCGTGGTGGTAGAATTTTATGAGGAAGGGAAGACTTCCATTCATTGTAAACATAAGATGTATGTTAGAAGTTTCCCAAATAGAAAGGAAAATATAGAAGTTTGGAGAGTTTTACATACCAAAACTAATATGTCGGTTTTCAAAGAGAGTCACCGAATTCCTCCATCTTCAAGGTTATCACCGGAAGTAAAACTTGGTAAGACAAAGGAAATAAGATTATGAGTTAGAAGCTCTAAGTTTAATGGAAGAAAAGAGAAAGAAATGAAGAAAACTCTTAAGAACACACTTACCGAAATGGATGAATGGAAGGTTGGTTGTAAGAGATTATTTCTCCAATCCTTCTTACTTGGATTCTCACTTGTTAATGGTGTTTTGCACTTCTATTTCTCTGGACTTTTGAGAGAGAAATATGTGTGGGTAACAAAAGTGAGAATAGAAAGAAAAGTGACAAAGTGTTAGAATGTAAAAATGAAATTTGGAAAGAGAAATGGCTCTAACATGCTTTGAGATCCACATTTGAATCTAACATAGCCAAATGGGGGAGTTTGCAGTAAGAATCACGTGAAAAGGGGTTGTAGCATCTCAAGAAATTGACCAAAACTCAAAAAAAATGGATTTTAGCCGAAAATAGGCTCGGTGCTGCGCACCTCTGCCCTTGGTGCTGCGCACCGGGCCTTTTCCTGGTTAGTTTCTGTTAACTTTTCGTTAAAGGACTAGGTGTGTAACAGATTCCGTTAGTTCTCCGTTAAAGGACTAACTGTGTAACAGATTAAGTTAGAGGACTAACTTTGTAATGAAATTTCGAAATAAAGATTTTCTTAACCGACGATTATGGCGTAAACACAATACTTTAATAACGTGAGAATACTAGATATTAGGCACTTAGGTGATTCTAAAGCTTCCGTCTCGAGAGACAAAGTAATAAAACACATAAACCCGACTCAAATGCAATAAACGTGAGTAAAATAAAGCGAAACACAAGGGTCCAAATCATTGCGAATAAAAAGAGTAATAATCGGTAAATAAAGTATACCTCGAAAAGACGGATTGTCACAGTAGTTGGTTGTTTGCCACTATCATGACCATCGGAGAATGGAGCAAAAGTTAGCCCATGAGGGGTGGTTTCTTTGTAGATACCTCCGGCTCCCATCATTGAGAAACTGGTGGAAAATTGTTGATGCACTTTTTGGATGTCCATAGCTTAGCAAATTTATTATTAATGTTTATTTGTAATGTTGTACACCTAGTTGATTGTAAAAGTGCGAAATTCACCTATATTCGGTCTGGGCTTAATATTCATCCGTACGGATGAGACACAGGCCTATATATAGTGAATTTTCTGCATCTTTTAGGTTAAGAGTTTTGAAGGGAGTTTTGGAGTTTTTAGGGTTTTGGAGGCGACCCGATCCGGCCGATCACCGGATTAGGGAGAAGATTATGTTTAATCTTCTCCCTAGCCTAACCACGATTTCTCTGTTTAAACCATTGTAATCTTTAACGTTTATTAATAATATTTGGTTTATCTTTGATTATTCGTGTTTATCTCTTCCGTCTATTCAATCTATTGCTCGTTCTTGTTATATGTTCCTGATTCGGACCAACAAATTGGTATCAAAGCCGGTTAACACCGAGCTCTTGATTTGGAACGAATTGAGATTGAAGACGTTAAAATGGGTATGTGTTTTCTCCACTTTTTGGTTATTC
Organism: Senecio squalidus; assembly: GCA_910822075.1. Classification (NCBI taxonomy): domain Eukaryota; kingdom Viridiplantae; phylum Streptophyta; class Magnoliopsida; order Asterales; family Asteraceae; genus Senecio; species Senecio squalidus. Next base: position 1,389,084 of record CAJVGC010000001.1, on the reverse strand, counting down.
TATTCGATTTTGATGATGGTATTGGATGTTTGGAATAGAGGGTTTGAAAATCAGGTTATCTGGAGTATTTTGATGGTTTTGGTGGTGAAAAACGAGATCAAAACGTCAAAATTAGGGTTTTGGGTCTGCGCAGCTGCGGGAAAAATGGCGGAACAGGTTCGTTCACCGTTGGATCGCTCTGAATTTTGGATATGTGGTTCAAGACTCATTGATGCACGTTCTGACCGGAGCGATTGTCAATTGGAGCTTTCATTCAAAAGTTATTGGTGTTCAAAAACTGCTGCTGAAGGTATTTTTAAAATTTCTGTTTTGTGTAATTAAAGCAAAACTAGGGTTTTCTTCCAAACCCTAACATACAAAACAGAAAAGAAGTGATTCTTTGAAGACAAACATGGCTGGTATACGATTAAAGTGAAAATGTGAAGAATCACAGGTTTTATTTTGTGGGGTAATCGGGAGCATCCGGTTATTTATGGGCCATCGACGTCATATTTATATATTCCGCTTATTTGTGATTCCGCTTTTATGGAGGGAATCTGTTATTGGTTATTGTTTCGCAATCACAGATTTATGGTACGTGATCTTTGATGAATCTGAATATCTGTTGTTATTAGTTCGTGGATGGAGTCCTCTATTTTTTGCCTAATACAGTTTGAGTCATGATAAAGACGATTTGAGCATCGATGTCTATATATTAGGAGAAGCTTATCTGGAGGGGGAAGTTTACAGTTGGTAATTCATAGCAGATTGGTTTATGTGAAGATTGTTACATTATTGATATGATCGTATCAGAGTCTGTAGAGTTCAGTCTCAGGGGGAGTCTTGCTGCTTATGGTTCTTTGGGTTGCATGTTTGTTCAAGTGAAGTTAGAGAAACTACAGAATGTCTACTTAGCATTTCGACAACAACGGGCGGAAAACGTTGGTTTTCGAAGTTTGATTTGTCACGTTTATTCTGGAAGACTTTATTGTAGCTTGAAGATTCAAGTAATCCTGGTATCACTGCAGAGACTGACTGAAGATTGCAAGAGGTGTCTACAACAATTTGTAAGCTATGTCCAAGGGGGAGTTTGTTGATGCACTTTTTGGATGTCCATAGCTTAGCAAATTTATTATTAATGTTTATTTGAAATGTTGTACACCTAGTTGATTGTAAAAGTGCGAAATTCACCTATATTCGGTCTGGGCTTAATATTCATCCGTACGGATGAGACACAGGCCTATATATAGTGAATTTTCTGCATCTTTTAGGTTAAGAGTTTTGAAGGGAGTTTTGGAGTTTTTAGGGTTTTGGAGGCGACCCGATCCGGCCGATCACCGGATTAGGGAGAAGATTATGTTTAATCTTCTCCCTAGCCTAACCACGATTTCTCTGTTTAAACCATTGTAATCTTTAACGTTTATTAATAATATTTGGTTTATCTTTGATTATTCGTGTTTATCTCTTCCGTCTATTCAATCTATTGCTCGTTCTTGTTATATGTTCCTGATTCGGACCAACAAAAATGTTGAGTAATCGGTTGGCTAAGCTTAGGGATGGATTGATAAGGCCATGGAATGGGAAGGTGACAATCAGGATTTTCCGGTTTCCTGTCATTGGCGAAGACGGTTGTAGTCCGGTAGTGGTTATGGTCGTGATTGTGGTGTTGCTAATGGAATGGTTAGGACTTGAGTACAAATGAAAGATTCCAAGTTTATTTTAAGGCCATGTTGAAAAGGTATTCTTTTTTAAATTACCATATTCTTTATTTATTAGTATGTGGTTATGATGTTGTTATCAAGGAGAACCCTCTAATCTTTGTTTTTTTTATAGATGAATCTAAGATATAATTCTCATGAAGGATCTAATAGTTTTTCATGTCTTATTTTATTTTACTTTTAGATGTACATGTATTATAAATAAAACCTAACTACAATCGATCTAATCTAAAGCTAAATCTAAATCTAAATCTAATATAAATATATACCAAAAAGGATATATTAAAAGTCAAATGACAAAATCTAGACCATTAAGACTGTTAGGATTTAAATAGGATCTTAAAGCTCTAATAAGTGAATTGTATGATCAGATCATAATGCGGAATCTTATGATCTGACTGAATCTAAAACGGTAATTGAATTGAGGATTTGGTTGATTGAAAGCTAAATGTAAAGATATAATTGATAGAATGATTTTGGCTGGAAAAACTGTTACAAGAATGTTTACACAGATAGGCTCTGGTCCAAATGACCTGATCAATCGACCAATGACTCTTTCCACATATCATTCTATTTATAGACATCATTATACAAAATTACACTAACAACAACTAAGTCTTCATCTTAATTTTAACTTCGAAGATGTTCTCTAACTCAGAAGTAGAGTCTTCATCATTAGAGTTATAATCTTCAATGTTGACTTGTGTTGACTAACTTAATCTTCAGTTTAAATTTAAGTCTGGTGAACTTCAATTCACTCTGGTGAAGTAACATGTTCACCCGAGTTAAATTCTTCATTGAATGACTTTCTATGATTTAAGTCGGGTGATGAACTTTGGTCACCTGACCTAAACACTTTGATCAAGAACCCACACTTTGAAGATTTCATAGCTTCATCCATAGTTTTCAGAATCCAACAATCTCCCCCTTGGATGATGCTACGAATCTTCAAATCTGCATATATGATTCTCCATTATGAGCTTCAAACAACTCCGATTCTTTAAAAATGAATTCTCCATTGTAGGCTTTACAAAATTTATCTCAATAAACTACCCCTTGACAACTGAGCCATCCGAATCATCACTATCCTCAAAAATTCATCACACTTAGGTTTGCTCCAAATTCACAATCAATTTCTTCAACAATCAAACAATATCCCCCTTAACTAACAAACTTAAAAACTCATCATAAACCTTTATTTGAGTTAAACTTTTAGATCGTTATAAATCTGAATAAGTAAGCTAATTACTAGATCATTTTGCTTTGAAGAAACATGTTTCTGAAAATATTTTGTTCTTCAACACATAACAAACTTGTAATCTTCACTCCTTCATCATCATTAGAACAATTTGATCATTAACAATCACAATTTCCTTCAACATCCGACTTAAACTTCAATTCTTCTCAAATCTTCAACTAGAATGTCTTAAACAAATTGAATTGACAAATCACTAATCTAAGCTTGTATAAGCATGCAAAATTAAATTTCTGAGTAGATCCTTAGCTTCATGATCATCAGATTCAATCTGCTTTTCATCAATCACAATCACTACATAAACATCAAAACACCTTTAAACTTCCTAAATTGATAACTCGGGGATTAGCTTTAGACTTCGATCACCTCCAATTGATAACTGTAACAACAATTCCACTAGAAACTAACTCTTCACAAATTCTTCAATAACATTCTTCAATTTCAAATTAGACTTCTTCGATTCAACAAAACACTGATAATTTGACTAAATTCACTCGAATCGAGTCAAATCGATGAACCAGAGTCAATTGAATTTAATCAATTGATTTGTCTGGCTCTGATACCACTTGTACGGTCTTGTAAATCCTCAAAGCTATATCAATCTATGTAAGGAATCAATAATAGGTCGCGGAATAACAAATTATTGATCAAACTAACGAATTAAGAACAAGGATTCAACGATTGAAGAGATATTATTTCAAAGCCTTTAATTGGCGGGAAAGTTTGTTACACAATAAATGATTCTCAAACGCACACATTTTGCATTGCTTTCACCACTATTTATAGGCTAAACTAACTAACTATTACATTATAATCACCCTTATGTTTATTTAAAAACATTTTGGGTGAACAATAGTTTACAAATCAGTTAACTTTAGTTCGGGTGAACTTGAACTTAACTCTGGTGAAGAGTTAGTTCACTCGACCTAAAGTCTTCCTGATATTCTACTCTAACATTTAGTTCGGGTGATGAACAATGTTCACCCGAACTAAAAGTCTAACACTCTACATTATGATTCAGATCTTTGGAAGCTTCAACATCAAACTTGTATGCTCCAACAATCTCCCCCTTCGATGATGCTTCCAAAATCTTCATATTGCTAGTATAAGCTCCATTCCCATATTTTAAACCAACATCATATTCTACCTTCCTTCTCTTACACCCCTTTTGATTTTATCAACCTCCAAAGCTGCACATTCTAGTGCCATTCTTCCTTCTTTATCATCAGGTTGTAATTTCTCAAGTGCAAGGTTGAAAAGAGTAATAATATCTTCATTAGTGAGTTCTCTTATATCATCCATCTCATAAAGCCTCTCTTCCTCCCCATCTTCTCTGTTTAGCACATACTCATCACTTTCATAATCCATCCACCATCTGAGTATCTTGGGCTTTTGATGCACAACTTTGATTTTCTTCATGGGAGCAATGTACATAGTCATTCTCTTTCTTTTAGCTCTGAACTTCTTACCAAAGTTTGCAAAACCTGTCGATTTCTCCAATTACCCAACCGTGCAACCGTTAACACCCCAAATAATTGTGCATAACGTATCAAGCCGATGTGTAAGAATTAATTTATAAACTTCCTTTCGAATAGTTTACTAATCAATAAACCGATTTCTCTTAATTTATCAACTAGCGTTTGTGATTAATCTTACTTATTTTAATTACTATTAACGATTCCTTTCGAATACCGTTAATTTCTATCAACTATAGACCGGTCGATATATTCATTCTTATTATAGCAAAATCGAATTCCTTTTGAATACCCGACTTTTAAACAAGAACATAAGCAATTTAATATTTTCTTAAAGCTTAAACCTAAACGGATCCCCAATTAACCAAACACACATAAATCAAGCAATTTCATACTTAAAATTAATTATACAAACGATCATATCCAAACAAGCGTATAACGAAATTAGCTACTCATTATTGAAATTAAACATGAAATATAAGAAAAAGTCATAATCGTACCAAGTGTTTGATGAAATGCCAATGTATAAAATACCCAAATTGAAAATGAAAATTGAAATCCACTTTGATATAACGATTAATGAAATTGCTAAATTGTCTTTCTCAACTTCAAGAATGTAATACTCCTCTTTTTTCTCCTTCTCTAAATTATTGGTAAAAGAAAGATGTCTAAAACTAGTTATTTTCGTCTCTTTAAAATGTAGTAAAAAGAGACTCTTCAATTTTCCTATGAATAGCAATTATGCACAATGTTGTAACAGCAAAAACAACCCATTGCGGCGCAGCCAGCAGCCACTGCGTCGCAGTGGGACATTCGTGGGCTAAACATAAAAATTCCTTGCTGGCTGCGGCGCATTGCTAGGGTGTTGCGGCGCAGTCAGCTAGCTGCAGCTTCCCAACAGCTGCAGCTTCCCAACATTTTTGCTTTATTCATTTCTCTCGTTTTCACATCCAAACTAATGCCTTTTACTCCAAATACGTTAAAACACCTAAAACATATACTTTACACAAAATGTAAGTAATACGGGGCCTATCCATCACGTTTGACACAAAAACATAACAAATGTCGCTAATAAATATGCATATAATTGAGCGATATCAATAACCTTAACCCTAATTAGCCTTCCTTGAACCGTGAAACGGTTGTCTATCTTCACGGGAGACTTGACCTCATTCTCTAGCAAAGTTTGCATAGTTGTTACATTGGAAGCACTTTACTTTGAATTTGTCAAAACCCAAGCCCGTTCTACCCTCTCCACCGATATGATCTTTGCCAGTTCTTCGCAAAAAGCTCTTTATCTTTCGAGTAAGCATTGCCATGTTCCATCGAATATCCATTTCTTCTAGGTCTCCTCGTGCATATGATCATAATCTTCATCAATGAGGTCGAAATTTTCGATTCGTCCTGCAACTAGATCATCACATGTTGTGAGGAAGCATGACTGTAAATTTTCATGCTCAACTTGCAATGATCCTGAAGCATGAGAAGTGGCATGAGTCTCACTGCCCCTTAGACTGACAATTTTCACACGTTGAACACGAAGGTGCGGTGGAAATTGGAACATTTAAGTTCATTTGACTGCTTGGTAGTGAGAAATTCGAGGAGCTAGGCATGGTTAAGGCTGGTAACGGTGGTGGTTGCACTTGGTGATACACAACATCCGAGAGTAAAACGACTCCCAGATTCTCTCGCTGAGATTGTGGCATTGAATAACCGCTAACAAAAGCTTTTTGTTGCATCTCGAGATTTTGCACCTTTAACTTATCGACTAGTTCGTCAAAATCCCAATCTTTAAGGTCGACTTTGTCCTTCAAGAGTAAAATACAAATTTTTCCAATGTGCCGGTAAAATACACATTTATATCAATCTTTTCAAATGTTACTTTAAGATCATACAAATCGTTTACAAGCCTACTACATCTGGAAATCAACATGTCTAGACTCTTTGTAGTAGAACATGAAAAGTTATCAAATTGTCTTTTCAAAAGATCATTTCTGATTTTCTTTATAGCTTCAGTTCCACCTTGTCTTTTCAAGATTGCATGCCAAAGATCATAAACTTTTTTATGCTGTCTGAAGACCGACTTCATCTCATTTGTAAAGCAGAGTTGAATTGATCCTAGAGCCTTATAGTCTTTGTAGAAAGATGCTTTCTCAACATCAGTTAATTCATTAAGTAACCTCACTGTGCGTGTTCCATCAGTTGTATTGACTAGAGTTGGGTCCTCGTACTTCGTAAGAATAGGAGTCCACATTCCAGAGTCGGTATATGACACGAAAATATTGAAATTCGATACCCGTTCTTCAAGAGTATGATGTGGATCATACTTTGGCGGAAGGAGAGGATTCCGATTGACATCCATCTCAAACGAACTCAAGTTTGGAACAAATGCCATAATCCCGAAAACTGAAGAATACAAGACTTATCACAAAACCCGTGAATTCAAAAAGCCGCAACACAAACCCTTTTACACACGAGAAGAGAACCCGAATAAACAAGAGCCCGTTTACACAAGAAAAACACAAGTATCCGAATAACCTAACACACAAACCCGAATAACCGAATCTTCAATCACATGAACCCGAATACCCGAATCTTCAATCACACGAACCCAAATAATCAAACACACGAATGTCCCAATGTACAAATACCCGAATAAACAACCGAATACCCGAATAACAAACACTCGAACACACGAATACTCGAATCAAAGTAGAAACTAAGCAAAAGAATCAAGTACTAAAACCTAATAACTACTGTAGCAGTTCTGACGAAATCCGAGCAGCGTAACGGCTAGAAAACGAGTTCATAACCGGTGTTGCGCTGGTGTTACGCAGTTGTATGAGTGTTGCACTTGCTGTTGCGCAACTATGTGTGTGTTGCGAAACAGTGGACTCGCGTAACACCTTTTGTTGCATGACACCTCTGTTGCGCTTGCGCTGGCGTAACAACTGTTGCGCTTGTGTAACAGTCGCGGGTGTTGCACAAGTCTTCGAAAAATTAAAACTCGGATTTAGGACACCATCTTTTCCAGATATGATGTAAAATACTAACTTAAATCCTAAGTTTCAAATCCAACAAACCCCAGATACGGCGTAGATCTACAAAATAAGTCTTCAAAGTACCAAACTTCAAATCCCAGATCTACACCGAAATAACCCATAAAAACATCAAATGGATCCAAAAAACCTCTATATCGACTATAGAGGCTCGGATACCACTTGTTGGTCGCCCTCGTTAGACCTTGATTTGGACCCAATCACTTGAAAGTTGCGGAATGACTTTAAAGTGACTTTATGTTGGTGTAACACTCAAATAACGGAATGATTGATATTATTAAGCTAACATAAAAGTTACACTACGGATAATATCAAATACAAACGATTACAAGACTTTAGACTGCTTGGAAATGGTGTTACGCAACTGTGGTTCACGGGTAGCGCAACGCTCACTTTCCCTTACTAGAACGGCTAAATTTATGGCTGGTAGTTGAGGTATTTATAGTGTTCACCTAACCCTAACTTGTTACGCAACTACAACAACCGGAGTGGGTGTTGCGCAACACTGGACACCCTGTGTAACAGCCGTAAAATGTTCAAAACTCTTTACACTCGATCTATATACATGCTAGGCTTCACAATACGTTTTTAAACTAAATACAAACTTCAAACAATGACAAATATGCTCCAACACTAACGATCCCAAGACCCACGAATCATGTTTGGGCTACATGTAATAACAAGTTGGTGTCCATATATGCAACAAATACCAATTCAACTTAGAAAAGGAACAAACTGCTAAACTAAAAATCATCAAATCTTTGTTTGCAGCATATAGTCAACCCCCAAATTTAGTTAACTTAGTGAAGTAAAAAGAAAAAACCTTAGAAGGTGATTTAAAAAAGAGACGTGTTAAGACATGGGGGTTTAAAAAATTCACAATTGTATGTTCGGCCATGTGAAAGTTTATCTCATTTGCTAATAAATGCCACATGGTCCCAATAGATCTTGTTCACTTCTAAGCTCATAAACACTCCCTTCAACATCACCACAAGCACCATCACCACAATAGGCCGTAATGACAGGCCCCCGGAAATTTCTGATTGTCGCCTATCCAGGTGGTCAAGGCCATATCAACCCATCACTTCGCTTCGCCAATTGCCTACTCAAAATGGGCGTTGATGTCACCTTCTGCACCAGCTTTTCCGGCATAAAAGGCATCAACAAACAAAACAACACTCCTCATGGCTTAACTTTTGCTCCATTCTCCGATGGCCAAGATAATGGCAAACAACCAAGTACTACACTGGAGCAGTTCGTCTCAAATGTTGCTACAAATGGGGCTTGTGCCGTGGCAGAAATTATCAGCTCTGCCGCGTCTGCAGGCCAACCATTTGAGAACTTGATCTACACCCCACTCGTACCTTGGGTGGCGACTGTGGCAAATGCACACAATGTAAGATCTACTCTTCTCTGGTGCCAAGCAGCCGCTATCTTGGATATTTATTATTACTCTATCAATGGCTATGGAGATTATATAACTAGCAACAAAAATAACCAAGCGTTTCCTATCAATTTACCTGGATTACCACCCATAATCGTGGCTGATCTCCCATCGGTTTTCTTGTCATCGAGACCAAAGGAACACGATTTTTTTGTACAAGTTCTGAAAGATCATATAGATGCACTCAAAAAATCTCCAAGAGTACTTGTTAACACTTTCGATGAATTGGAAATTAAATCCATTAGAGCAATTGATAAACTTGAGCTTTTTTCGATTGGGCCCTTAATTCCTTCAGATTTCTTTGAGGGAAAAGAAAAAGGCTCATTGGACGGTAGTATTGAATGGTTAAACACAAAAGAGAAATCTTCGGTAATGTATGTTTCATTTGGAACAGTAGCGACTTTTTCAATGGCTCAAATGGAAGAGATTGCAATCGGTTTGGTGGAGAGTGGGAGGCCATTTCTGTGGGTGATAAGAGATAGTGAGCAAGCAGGAAGACTGAGCAAAACAAAAGAGCTGCAAAAACAGGGGATGATAGTGGATTGGTGTTCTCAGGTGGCGGTATTGAGCAACCAAGCAATTGGGTGTTTCGTGACGCATGGTGGGTGGAATTCGACGTTGGAGGCATTGGCGACCGGTGTTCCTTTAGTGGTGTTTCCACAGTGGTCAGATCAGGCGACGAATGCTAAAATGATTAAAGATGTGTGGAAAACCGGAGTTACACTGAAGAAAAGGGAAGTGGATGGAGTAGTTGAAGGGAATGAGATTAAGAGGTGTGTTGAAATAGTAATGTCCGGAAATGATGGTACCGAGATGAGGAGAAATGCCGAGAAATGGAGGGATTTAGCAAGAGAAGCTCTCAGCAATGGGGGATCGTCGACCCTCAACCTCCACCTTTTCTTGGACAATACCATTTAATTAAGCAGCTTAAACTTTACAAGATTATTATTGAGATTTCTTCAAATACTTGTCCCTATTATGGATCACACAGCCTCCTAATTATGGGCAACCTTGATAGAGCAACGCAAAAGGCATGTTGCTTTTGTGTGTGGTTTCTTGATTCTTAATTATCCATACTTCTTATCGTTTTATGCATGTTAGTTATACAATGAGATGGTCCATCATTTAAACTATAAACTTCATCCATAAAACTTTATATTTTTAATTATATTTAGTAACTAGCTTATTGACTTGCGTAATACGTAAAAAACTATATTGAAAAAAATATAATGTTAAACAAATGACATAACATACATAGAAAGATTAATATAAAGCTATTAGTTATATAGACAAAATATTATGTTAGCAAATGTTATGCTTTTTCGTTTATGCGTAAATGACTTTATCTTCAAATTTATGTCATTAGTTTTAAAAAATAAATTTGGAGTTAAATATGGGATTATTATTTCTAACTTCAAATATATCATATACCTATTGACGATTCTTGTAAGGCAATTTGGGCATGTTTTCAAGATAGGCTCGAAGTTAGAGAAAAACAAACTAAAGATAAATAAACATACACTACGTGTTGTAATTTAACAATGTCACGTGAACCAGAAACAGTCAATATATGTGGTCATTAATTTTACAGCTTGACAACATATGCAAGTGCATATGTTTTGTGTTATGAATCAAACATCTAACAAACCTCGTATCGACTAATTGCAACTACGGTAATTATTTAATAGTCGTCGTGTTAAAGAAAATAAAATAAACGGTTACAAATTAAAAACTAAAAGGTGTATAAGTACATGAGCATGTGCTCCTAACAAACCTTACACTAAACAATTCATACACAATTAAAGGAAACCTTATTAAAAATAAAATAATTATAATATATAAAAACTAAAAACTTGATTTTGTTACTAATAATTTATATAAAAAAAGTCTAATATTTAAGAAATAAATGTCTCATATTTTTTTAAATATTAATTAAAATAGAAATATTTGATTATTTAAAGTTGATCAATGTTAATTAGTTTTATTTGAATATTGATAATTAGTATTAGAAGTATTAGAAACCCTTTTTAAGCACTAATTTAACAAACTCACTTTATTTTAAAAAGTAAATATCTTTTAAATTATAAACTTTTACGAAATAAAAAAATATAACGTTAGAACGAGTATTTAATTTTTTTTAAGAAAAATATAATCCTTTTTTAATTTTGACGACTTTTTTATTTATTTTATATTCACTAGTATATATACTATAAATTTTGAATTTTTCAAAAACTAATGATATCTGTTTTGGGTAATTGGTGCGAAGATGATACACTCTCATCCTAAGACCTGAACCGCTTAAAAAGAAGAAGTTTTAATACCGTACCAACTCCCGAACCTGCCCAATTACTTCTGTTCCGATCAGTTTACGTATTTTTTTTGCCATCCTTATCTAGAGCACCATTAAAATCTCAAATCCACCATTAAACACCCAACATTTTGAAAACACCATGAATGTGTAGTTTCTATTTGTTTTGAACATATTGTAACAAACGGAGTTGTTGAAATCTTTAGAAGGCACCACAATGTTTGACCCCACCTTCTTTGCTTTTCACTCTTTAATTATGATAATTATGAATTAGGATGATGATGGTGATAAAGAAAATTAATGGAAATGATGAATGTTGGGTGAAATGAGAAGGAGAAAAAGGATTGAAAGGTAACAAATGATCAATGGGTTAGAGCTTTCACTTATATTTCTGTTTTTTTATTTATTTAATGAGATTTATACATAAATGACATATTTCCCCTTAGTAAATGTTTAGTTTTAACAACCGTTAAAAAAGGACCACTCGTATGTGAAGTTTCCAAATAAACGTCTATCCATGTATTTTCATACGGGATAGTGATCAAAAGTGTTACCTACGGTGAACTTTGATTTCATTGAAATTTTTTAATATAACGAGTTGACATCTTTTTGAAATTTAGTAAAGAAGTTTAGATCCGTTGGTAATTTACCAACCAACTGAGGTTTCCATTGGTATTATTAACTTAGTGACATGGTTATATCCTACAACACAAATCTTTGGTAACATCCATTACCTAAGGGCGGATTTAGTATGGAGTGGCAACTCTCTTTATTCATAAACAAGAGCTCATGAGTTCTATTTTTTCCAAAGTTCTAAATAATGCGCCATGGCGTCGAGGAGCGGTGAGAATTTACGAAAACATGCAAGACGTCTTTGTTAGGCGTGGCGGCAAAAGAACGTGGTCATAGCGTCCCATGGCGCGCCTTAAAGCGAGTTTTTTGTAACGCGTTATGAAAATTAAAAAAAATTAAAAAAAATAGTTTAAAAATAGTTTAAAATGACTATAAAAATCATTTGATTTTAAATTTGTGACTATATCTTAGAATATATATATATATATATATATATATATATATATATATATATATATATATATATATATATATATATATATATATATATATATATATACTTAAATGTTAAAACAGACTTTTTGATAATTTATTGATATTTATATAACTTAATAATAGTAAAAATATATATAAGTAAATATAAAAATATAAAAAATATTAAATTTTTTTGCCGACATGTCACGTTTTGAAAAACGCCATGTCTCGTCTTTTCTTGCAAAACTTGTTGCTTACTCATGCCGCCACGCCACGCCTTACGTTATCTGTAACCTTGATTTTTCCCAACGATTATAGTGGTTGATTAAAGGAACCCCTGATCTCTATACATATTTCAATGTACACGTCCGTCTCACCCGCAATGAGCATCAACGCTCGATAAAACATTTGTCCAGAAATACTCCAATCTGTAACACATGTGAAGCCAGAACGTTTACAGTGACATGATATCTTTTTTTATAGTAATGGATTTTTAGTGAAGTAAGTATAGTAGTCTCTTAGATTCACCAAAAATTAATACATTATTGTATTTAACTGTTAAATAATTGGTTTCGGGACAACTCGCATTATACAAATTCAAATGAGAAAAGGAAGCAAAATCCAAATTGAAAATCTTCAAAAGGTGATATAGACAAGAAACTGTCGAAACAAAGGGTTTAAAAAAAATCAAAATTATATGCTTTTCAAGGTAGCCATCTTTCATTTTCTAATAAATACCACATGGTGTGCTCAAGTCATAAACACTCCCTACAACACACCACCCTTAGCCGCAATGACAGGCCACCCGAAAATCCTGATTGTTGCCTATCCGGGCGGGCAAGGCCATATCAACCCTGCCTTTCGGTTTGCCAACCGCATCCTCAAAATCGGCGTCAAAGTCACCTTCTGCACCAGCTTCTCTGGCATACAAGGCATTAACAAACAAACCACTTCTCCCCACGGTCTAACCTTTGTTCCATTCTCCGATGGCCAAGATAATGTGAAACAACCAAGTAGTTCAATGCAGCAGTTCATCTCAGATGTTGCTACAAATGGTTCTCGTGTAGTTACAGAAATCATTAGCTCTGCAGCGGCTGCAGGGGAACCATTTGATAACTTAGTTTACACCCCACTTGTACCTTGGGCGATAACCGTGGCCAATGCCCACAATGTCAAATCAACTCTGCTATGGTGCCAACTAGCCGCTACATTGGATATATACTATTACTATTTCAATGGCTATGATGGTTATATTTCCGGTAACAACAACAACCCAACATTTCCGATTAATTTGCCTGGGCTACCACCACTGACCGTGGCTGATCTGCCTTCGTTTTTTTCTTCTTCGCGACCAATGGAACATGATTGCATTCTACAAGTTGTGAAAGATCATATTGATGGACTCAAAACATCTCCAAGGGTACTTGTTAACACTTTTGATGAGCTAGAAATCGAATCCTTAAGAGCAATTGATAAACTTGAGCTTCTTTCGATTGGACCCTTGATCCCCTCGGAATTTCTAGATGGAAAGGGAGAAGACTCATTGGATGGTTGCATCGAATGGTTAAACACAAAAGACAAATCTTCGGTGGTTTATGTTTCATTTGGAACAGTAGCGAATTTTTCAATGGATCAAATGGAAGAGATTGCAGTCGGGTTGGTGGAGGGTGGGCGGCCATTCATATGGGTGATAAGAGATAGTGAGCTAGCACGAACACTGAGCAAAACAAAAGAGCTGCAAAAACAGGGGATGATAGTGGATTGGTGTTCTCAGGTGGCCGTATTAAGCCACCGAGCAATTGGGTGTTTTGTGATGCATGGTGGGTGGAATTCGACGTTGGAGGCATTGGCGACTGGTGTTCCTTTAGTGGTGTTTCCACAGTGGTCAGATCAGGCGACGAATGCTAAGATGATTGAGGATGTGTGGAAAACTGGAGTGATGGTGAAAAAAAGGGAAGTGGATGGACTCGTTGAAGGGAATGAGATTAAGAGGTGTGTTGAGATAGTGATGTCCGGAAATGATAGTGGTGAGATTAGGAGAAATGCTGAGAAATGGAGGGATTTGGCAAGAGAAGCTTTTAGCAACGGCGGATCGTCCACCCTTAACCTCCAAGTTTTCTTGGATTATATCATTTAAGCAACCTAAATTGAGAAATTATTAGAATAACCATCTATATAAAAAATAATTTGGGAAGATATTGTATTCTCTAATTAGGCTTCATTACTTCAAATCAAAATGCATATGCAGAAATCCATATCTAATTTTATTCCCCCACCTACTGTTGATCTTATGTGTTGCCTCTTGATTGATTGTGTTCTATCACTGTGTATGGTTCATATTGTTTTAGCGAAAATACTCGCATACATTTGTCCTTATCTACACTTGAACACACAACGTCGTAGTTAGTGGCTACGTTGATTCTGCTACACAAAAATCATGTTTGTTTTCTGTGTAATTTCTTGATTTTAAATCAACTATTTTATAATAACACCATGGTCTTCAAAATCCATGGAACTGCCCGGGTATGGTGCCAAACGGGCGACCGCCTAGGCCGAGCATAACAAGTCACAACAGTGCATACCATCTTTTCCGATTCTCCGACTATTGCTTTCTCATCTGTGTATACCTGTATGTGAGATAATACATGCTTTTCAGCTTTTGTATGTAAGTGTCATGTTGTTCAATGTTTTCCTATGGCCTTTTTCTTTTTCTCGTATTTGTGTTTTTTGTCGGCCTTTGTGTGCCAATTTGGTTGTCCTAATTACTTGTTTGGTTTTTTGTCGGTTGGCCTGTATATGGTATCTGGTCCTTTGTTTTTAATAATAATAATTATGTTTGTGTCACATGTTGTATAGAACATTACCAAGGAAAGTTTTCTTTTTGCACTGATTAATTAAAAATAACCATAAGTCCATATTAAATCACTACGAGTCTACGACGGGTCTATAACCGTCGACGACCATGACAAGCCTGTTGGATTAAATTAGATTGGTTCATGTAAATTTAACTTACCTCCTGCAGATGATCCGGAGATGTTGTTGAATAGGTTAGCCATCGATGATTCCCAAATTGAGATGATCGTGTTAGGATGGAGAATTAGAGAGAAAACACTATGGTGATAATGGAATTGACCAACCCTTATTTGGGTTTATGTTAGTCCTTATATAGATACTCAAGTTAGGAGTATTTATTATTTAGTCCCTGGTGTTTAACAAGTGTTTATATTTAAGCTCTCATAGTTCCGATCACCTAATGGGAAATCTATAGTGTCGGTAAGGTAAATACGTCCATCGAATATTTACTAGACACAGATTTCAGTTAGTGTCAGTCATCATATCAGTAAGGATAAATGATCAATGAGGGTCACAAATAATATGGGTCCAACATTCTCCCACTTGACCGAGTAGATCATTTATCTATGAGTATTGATAAGTCCGTACGAGATAATACTCATTTTGTTTAAAACCGAAATCATAGTTGATAAGTACAGTCGTAGAGAAGAACATCTACTCAGGACCCCCACTAGTCAAACTATGACTCAAATTCAAAACTGAATAAGCAATGATAGACCAACTAAGACAAATTTTGTTATAATAATGTCCAACACAGTTATGCGCATAAGGTGTAAATAATAGACAAACAAAATCTGAATAAGGAGGAAAATTTTCATTAATAAATAATAATGACCAATAAGTACAACAATGCTATTAAATTAAGTCTTTTGTAAGCCCCATATTCGACACGTGTCCTACGAATATATTAGGAGGAAGACCTTTGGTCATCGGATCCGCTAGCATGTCATGTGTACTTATGTACTCAACACAAAGAACATTTTCCTCAACCCGTTCGCGTACAAACAGATACTTTGTGTCGAGATACAGCCCAGCGCCAGTCGAACTGTTACTGTTCGAGAAAGTTACAGCAGCTGAGTTATCACAGTAAAGCTTCAATGGTCTAGAGATTGAGTTGACGAGTTTGAGTCCACTGATCAGGTTCCTTAACAACATCCCATGACAGGTTGCATTATAAACGGCAACATATTCAGCCATCATAATAGATGTTGTGGTCAGTTTCTGTTTATGACTCCGCCAAGAGATTGGTCCGCCAGCTAACATGAAAATATACCCAGAAGTAGATTTATGGTCTTCTTTGCATTTAGCAAAGTCAGAATCAGAATAACCTACTACTTCCAAGTTGTCACTTCTTCTATAAGTTAATTTGTAGTCTTTGGTCCCTTTCAGATATCGTAGAACCTTTTTAGCCGCTTTCCAGTGTGCTAATCCGGGGTTAGATAAGTAACGCCCCAGCATACCAGCGATGTAAGCGATATCCGGTCGAGTACAGACCTGAGCGTACATAATGCTCCCAACTACGGATGAGTAAGGTATCATCCTCATTTCAGCCTTCTCAGTTTCAGTGCTCGGAGTTTGATGAGGTCCAAATACGTCCCCTTTAACTACCGGAGCCACAGTGGGTGTGCAGTGCTGCATGTTATAGCGTTCTAGAATACGGTCAATATAAGCCCTTTGGGAAAGACCTAGAACACCATTACGTCTATCTCGATTTATTTCGATACCTAAAACATAAGAGGCATCACCGAGATCTTTCATGTCGAAATTATGCGAAAGCATTCGCTTCGACTCATGTAGCAGATCCAAGTTGTTACTTGCAAGCAGAATATCATCCACATACAAAACAAGGATAATAAAGTTACTCCCACTGATCTTGAGATAGGTGCATTGATCCACTTGATTCTTTAGGAAGCCATCAGATTTCACGACTTCATCAAATTTAAGGTACCATTGTCGTGATGCTTGTTTCAACCCATATATCGATTTATTCAACTTGCAGACCATGTGCTCTTTACCTTCTGGAATAAATCCTTCAGGTTTCCGCATGTATACGTCTTCTTGCAAGTCACCATTTAGGAAAGCGGTCTTGACATCCATCTGATGTAACTCTAAATCATAATGAGCTACGAGTGTCATGACGATCCTTAGGGAATCTTTACGAGAGACAGGGGAAAAGGTCTCTTGATAATCAATTCCTTCCTTTTGAGTAAAGCCTTTTGCAACCAGTCTGGCCTTATAGCGTTCGACGTTTCCATTCGGGTCTAATTTGGTTTTGAACACCCAATTACTTTGGATCCTTTAGTGAGTGGAACCAATACCCAAACGCCATTACGCTCCATGGAATTGAGCTCTTCAATCATGGCTTCAATCCATTTAGCGGCCTGATCACTATTAATAGCTTCTCGGTAAGAGGTTGGATCAGTAAGTTTCCCAATGTTTTCGACTTCAGCCAGATAAGTTTCGAAATCATCAAAATTAGTGTTTCTGCGAGCCCTTGATGATCTCCTGAGCTGAATTACGGGTTCTTCAGGAACAAGCGGTTCTTCGGCGTTTAGATTAGGAGGCATAGGAGGTTCAACCGGTTCATTAGGAGATCCAGGTATATCGGGAGCAGCGTTGGGTACAAGAGGAGTTATCGGAGGAATCATAATAACCGACGAGTGGTTTCCCCCCGCTTCTTGTACTTCTTGCAAATCTAAATCAGGATTTGTCGTGCTCCCACTGATCTCTGAATTTTCGAGGAAAGTGGCATGTTGCGTATCTATGATGCGGGTAGAGTGAGAAGGACAGTAAAACCGATAACCTTTTGAGTTCTCGGGATAACCAATAAAGAAACATGTAAGGGTTTTAGAATCCAGTTTCTTTAAGTGAGGGTTATAGACTTTTGCTTCGGCAGGACAGCCCCATACTTTCATATATTTTAGACTCGGTTTCCTACCTGTCCAGATCTCATAAGGAGTTTTAGGGACAGATTTTGATGGAACCCTATTGAGTATATGAACAGCTGTTTTTAAGGCCTCAGTCCAAAGAAATTTGGGTAGGTTATTGTTGGCGAGCATACTTCTCACCATGTCCATTAAAGTTCGGTTTCTCCTTTCAGCAACACCATTCTGTTGAGGAGAACCTGGCATGGTGTATTGGTTAATTATGCCCTGTTCCTTGCAAAAATTATAGAAAGGACCAGGAGCTTGACCAATATCAGTATGTTTACCGTAATACTCACCTCCCCTATCTGATCGGACAACTTTTATCTTATGATCAAGTTGGTTTTCAACCAAAGTTTTATAATCGACAAAAGTTTGTAAGGATTCAGATTTTTCTTTAATCAGATAAAGGTGCATATAACGTGAATAATCGTCAATGAATGTAATAAATGATGTATGTCCTGTTATTGATGCGGGATAGGGGCCACTAATATCAGTATGAATTATTTCCAACAAGTTGGAACATCTGGTGGCTCCTTTCTTATTCCCTTTAGCCATTTTGCCTTTAAGGCATTGAATACATGTTTCAAAATCACTAAAATCAAGAGATGGTAATATTCCTTCTTTTACGAGTCGTGTCATGCGATCTCGTGAGATGTGGCCGAGACGTTTATGCCACAATGTGGAGGAATTCTCTGCTTGTTTAGGTGATTTTGTCTTTGTTTTAGTTATGTCATCAATATTAAGAGACAACAAAGACTGTGAGAAATTATGATCTAGTTCTAGTTTATACAGTAATCCATCCAAAAAACCACAACCAAATAATTCATTATTAAGAGTAAAAGTGATCCTGCCACAACCATGAGTAATTACATAACCTTCAAGATCAAGTCTAGATATAGATACAAGGTTCCGAGTAATTCTCGGTACATATAAGGTATCTATTAATCTAATACACTTTCCGGTATTCATATGTAAATTTAAAGTCCCCATGGCTTCGACATCTAAGAGATCACCATTTCCAACTCTAAGCTTTCTTTGGTCCTTTTGTAGCTTCTGGATTGTAAGGAATCCCTGTAAGGAATTGGTCACATGGACCATAGAACCAGAGTCACCCCACCATGTATTAAATGGAACATCAGTAGTAAAGGAATCAAATATTACGTAAAGAATGTTACCTTTCTTAGCTAGCCATTCCTTGAATTTAGAGCAATCTTTCTGTCTGTGCCCTTTGGAGCGACAGAATGGGCAGTTAGTATTGCTTGTCGAGGATTTAGGGCCAGAGGTAGAAGCACCATGATTTTGGACTTTATTTTCAGTCTTGTTACTGTAGTTACCTTTCCTCTTCTTGGGGTTTGAAGTGGTAGTAAGGTGAACAGCAGCTTCAGGTTGAATGTGCTTAAGACGATCTTCCTCTTGAACGCACATAGCAATCAGTTCACTTATCGACCATTTATCTTTCATTGCGTTATAATTCACTTTGAAAGTGTCGAACCGAGCAGGCAAGGAAGTCATTATGAAATGCACAAGAAAGCCATCTGAGACTTCCATTTGTAAATTCTTAAGCTTGTGAGACATGTCAACCATCTTCATTATGTGTTCACGGACACCGTTAGAACCCTCATATTTAAGAGTCAGCATCTGTAGCATTAAACTACTCGCAGTTGCCTTAGACGATCCCTTAAAGTGATCCTCAACAGATGTGAGGTAAGTTTTCACTTTGTCATTATCAGGGATAGCTCCTCGGATGCTGGGATGAATTGAGTTCTTGACCATCATTAGGGACAGCCGATTCGCCCTTTCCCACTTATCAAAGTCCGCTTTCTGAGTAGCAGTAGACTCAGCAGTAATAGCAGCGGGTTCATCATGGCGAATAGCATAGTCCATGTCGAGCATTCCCAGAGTTAGGTAAAGTTGATCCTTCCATGAAGTGAAATTAGCACCAGTAAGTGCCTCAATGCCGAAGTTTGGTACTGTAGTGGAGAATAAGGAGGATTTAGATTTATGATACGAGTTATAGAAGATTTTATAGTGACAGAGTTAGCTATATAAGGCAGACTAAGTAATGTCCCTTAAGATAATAGAACTAGAGTAATGCCTAAAATAAGTAGACCTAATAGTAATGTTCCTGAGACTAAGACCATATAAGTAATGAAGCTAGTGATAGGTAAGCCTATTAAAAAACACCAAAATAATAAGCTAAAGTAAGGCTCTACTTAGATGTTACATCACCTTTGGGCAGAAATAACTAATATCTAAGTAAAATTATGAGCATAAGGTTTATGCAACACAACGTTTGTCTTTTGACCTTTGGGAAACAAAATAGAACGTCGTGTTTTAAGGCATAATAAGATTCCTTTTAAGCACACAAGTATATTAAATCACCTTTGGGCAGAATTAATATCCTACGTGTTTATTATGCTAAAGGAAAAAATGCAATCATAGGAATCACCTTTGACCTTTGGGCAACAAAAGATGAAAACATGAATATTAGTGCATAAGTATAATAAGGTCACATATAAATAAGGTGACTAAATAAGGTGACCACGACAAATAAGGCAGGGGTCAAGGGGGCTGCGCCCCCTTGCGGGGTCAAGGGGCAGCGCCCTTTGCGGGGTCTGTAGTCATCCGTACGGATGAGATTATATTCGTACGGATGAGTATTGATTCGTACGGATGTAAGTCCAGGTTCGTGCGGATGTAAGCCTAGGTTCGTACGGATGTAAGGTTTAAGTTCGTACGGATGTAAGCCTAGGTTCGCACGTATTTAGCCCAGATTCGTACGGATCAACAGTTACGTTCGTGCGTATGAACAAATCAGATTCGTACTAATGAACAAGTCAGGTTCGTACGAATAGGGCTTCATCCGTACGAACGAGCAAATCAGGTTCGTACGAATGAGCCTTCATTCGCACGAACGAAGTTCGTCGAAATTAGGGTTGCAGTCCAGCCGCCACAGTCTCAAAAAACCCCATTTTTCGCCCAAAAATCAAAATCCGCCGGCCAAATAAGTTGCAGAATCAATAATAGCAATAGCCAAGCGATAAATAAACATGAACCAATGGATAATCACGAGCCATTGGCTCTGATACCACATGTTGGATTAAATTAGATTGGTTCATGTAAATTTAACTTACCTCCTGCAGATGATCCGGAGATGTTGTTGAATAGGTTAGCCATCGATGATTCCCAAATTGAGATGATCGTGTTAGGATGGAGAATTAGAGAGAAAATACTATGGTGATAATGGAATTGACCAACCCTTATTTGGGTTTATGTTAGTCCTTATATAGATACTCAAGTTAGGAGTATTTATTATTTAGTCCCTGGTGTTTAACAAGTGTTTATATTTAAGCTCTCATAGTTCCGATCACCTAATGGGAAATCTATAGTGTCGGTAAGGTAAATACATCCATCGAATATTTACTAGACACAGATTTCAGTTAGTGTCAGTCATCATATCAGTAAGGATAAATGATCAATGAGGGTCACAAATAATATGGGTCCAACATTCTCCCACTTGACCGAGTAGATCATTTATCTATGAGTATTGATAAGTCCGTACGAGATAATACTTATTTTGTTTAAAACCGAAATCATAGTTGATAAGTACAGTCGTAGAGAAGAACATCTACTCAGGACCCCCACTAGTCAAACTATGACTCAAATTCAAAACTGAATAAGCAATGATAGACCAACTAAGACAAATTTTGTTATAATAATGTCCAACACAGTTATGCGCATAAGGTGTAAATAATAGACAAACAAAATCTGAATAAGGAGGAAAATTTTCATTAATAAATAATAATGACCAATAAGTACAACAATGCTATTAAATTAAGTCTTTTGTAAGCCCCATATTCGACACGTGTCCTACGAATATATTAGGAGGAAGACCTTTGGTCATCGGATCCGCTAGCATGTCATGTGTCACATGTTGTATAGAACATTACCAAGGAAAGTTTTCTTTTTGCACTGATTCATAAAAATAACCATAAGTCCATATTAAATCACTACGAGTCTACGACGGGTCTATAACCGTCGACGACCATGACAAGCCACCAGAAAATCCTGATTGTCTCCTTCCCATTCCATGGCGTTCTCAACCCATCTCTAAGCTTAGCCGACCGCCTAATCAAAATGGGTGTCAATGTCACATTTTCCACGAGTTTCTCCGTGGTAAGAGGTATCGACAAAGAAACCACATCTCAGGGCCCAGGGGCGAAGCCAGGATGAACTTGAAGGTAGTTCCTTCAAAAAAAAATTTAGTAAAGTGGGTTGGTTTGAGACAAACGGGTCGGGTCAGATTGACCAATAATACAAATGTACGATAGATAAAAAGATTGGACAAATCGAAATAAGAAATAAACAAACCATCGTTTTCTAGTTTTTCGTGTTTCATATAGGCATTCGCTACTATGGTAAAGTAAAATATTTATTTGACTAATTTTAACGATTGTAATCTAAAATGTATATTTTTCGAGTATCCAAAAAATTAAGAGGCTTGGCAAGACTTGAACCGTGGTCACCAAAATATGTAGTTGTTACATAAAGTTGAAAAACCATGCAGGCCAGATCATTATTTTGTAATATATCTGTAAACCAAAGATTTTACCCAGGTCCTTCTAATATTTTTAGTCAGGTCCTTCGAAAAATTTCGACATCGTTTCTAAATGTTTTTTAAAATTAAGGTAGTTCCGCGGACCTATCTGGCTCATGCCTAAATTCGCCCTTGTCAGGGCCTAACTTTTGCCCCATTCTCCGATGGTCATGATAATGGCAAACAACCAGCTACCACCTTTGAACAGTTCATGGCAGTTGTTGCTACAAATGGTGCTTCTGCTATTGCAGAAGTCATCAGCTCTGCTGCAGCCAAAGGTCACCCGTTTGACCACTTGGTCTACACCACGGGCATACCTTGGGCTGCAACCGTGGCGAGTTCCAAGAGTGTCAAATCCACTCTTCTATGGTGCCAACCAGCCATTATCTTGCTTATCTATTATCATTATTTCAATGGCAATGAAAGCTTGATATCCAATCCATCCTTACTGGGCAATTTACCTGGTCTGCAACCACTAACTGTGACAGATCTGCCGTTGTTTTTCTTGCCGTCAAGATCAAAGGAATTCAATTTTATTCTAGATATGTTAAAAGACCATATTGATGCACTCAAAACTGCTCCAAGAATACTTGTTAACACTTTCAATGAACTTGAAATCGAACCCATTAGAGCTATTGATAAAGTTAAGTTCCTTACGGTTGGACCCTTAATTCAGCCGAAATTTGTAAATGGAAAAGTCATAAATGAATGCATCCAATGGTTAAACACAAAACCAAAATCGTCAGTGGTGTATATTTCCTTTGGCTCAATATCAACTTTATCAATGGTCACAATGGATCAAGTTGAGGAGATTGCAATCGGGTTGCTGAAGAGTAGGCCTTCATTCGTATGGGTGATAAGAGACAGCGAGCAAGTAAAACGCTTGACCAAAACAGATGAACTACAAAAACAAGGGATAGTAGTGGACTGGTGTTCTCAAGTGGCGGTGTTAAACCACCAATCAATTGGGTGTTTTTTGACACATTGTGGTTGGAATTCTACGCTGGAGGCGTTGGCAGCTGGTGTTCCTATGGTGGCGTTTTCATTTTGGACTGATCAGGGGACAAATGCCAAGATGGTTGAAGATGTATGGAAAACAGGGATTAGGGTGAAAAAGAGGGAGGAAGATGGATTGGTCGAAGGAAAGGAGATTGAGAGGTGTGTTGAAATGGTGATGGCGGGAGACGAAGGTGGTGAGATGAGAAGAAATGCGGAGAAATGGAGGGAGTTGGCAAGAGAAGCTCTCAACGATGGCGGATCATCCACCCTTAATCTCCAAGCTTTCTTGGATGATGCTTAGTATCAGAAATAATATTTGCCAACAAAGTTTTTTAATTAGTCTTTGGTTGTGTTGTTTTTCTCATGATTATTTTGTTTCATCTCGTTCTGTAACCGTTTTTTGTTAATATATTTTGCCGGAGAATTTTTCCTTTAGCGAAAAAAAAACAAAGTTTTTAATTAGACTTCTTAAATGGACTTATCGGACTTTGCTGGTGTTTAAGGTTGATTTAGTTTGGTTTTCATGTTGTATGTAGTAACAAATAACTAAAATACTATCTTTTGGCCTACTTTATGAACTCCCATTCATCGAGTAAGTGATAAAACATTTATCGAGTAAAGAGAATATAAATATTGCGCTTATCAAACCGAAACCTTATGAATTATATAATTAGCATATATATGTTGTTACCGGATTGAGAAGTTGCATTCTTAACCATATGTTATTTTATTAGCGTTTTTGAGAGGTAAATTGGGTAACTCATAATATGATGAAGTAAACTCTACAAGTGATTGTGTTTAATGAAAGCATTGGAGTAAAGATAATATGGTGGATATCCTTCTAACCAAAGCATTGAAAAGGTGATCTTGATTCATAGAGGTGGGCAGGCTAAATCAATAGAGTTAGATAATACGGTGGATATCTTTACGAGGCCACAACCTGTTTGCAGGTGTTTAATTGATGATTATATAATAGTATTTGAAAGTTATATATATATATATATATATATATAAATAAAGTAATGTAAAAAAATTGAAAATTAAAGTAAATGAATGATTTATTTTACCTTACAATCACCTTAAATATGAATAAATTATTGAAGAAAATGAATAAATTTTTTCTTCTAACACTTTCTTTTTCTTTGTTTTTTTTTTTTTTTTTTTAAATTAAAAACACAACAATTTATTAATTCCTTTTCGTTTATCCTAAAAATAAAACTCGTCTTAATAGTCTAGATTTAGTCATTTTACTTTTAATATATCCTTTTTGGTATACATTCCTCTAAAGATTAAATTTGGTAGTTCAATATGGAATCGTGCCATATAATATTATTATAATGAATTTAATATTATTATAATGAATATTATTATTATTATTATTATTATTATTATTATTATTGGGTTGGTGGGCTTGGGTGTTGGGCCTGACCTGGTTTGGGCTTACGTGTTGGATGAAATAAGGACAGAAATGAATATTCCTCTTAAGATTAAATTTGGTAGTTCACTATAGAATCGTGCCATATAATATTATTATAATGAATTTAATATTATTATAATGAATATTATTATTATTATTATTATTATTATTATTGGGTTGGTGGGCTTGGGTGTTGGGCCTGACCTGGTTTGGGCTTACGTGTTGGATGAAATAAGGACCAGAAATGAATACATAAATATTAAAGATAAAAGAGTTAGAAATCGAAGGATTGCAGCTCACAGGTAAAAAAAGCTAGAGGTCACGACTGAAACTAAATATTTTCGGACCAGTTTGCCTTGGACCAATCGAACCTAGAGATGTCATGAACATATAAACGAGCATTCAACGAAGAGTGTATTTGTCATAAATGTTAAACACTCTAGCTTAAGTTAGAGCTGAACTTAAACTTCAGATTTAATTTATAATTGGAGTTTAAACTTATATAAAAACGCAACCTAAATATAACTTTTTTTCTATAAAAACACAACCTAAATATTAAAACGCAACCTGAATATTTGTTGGCCTGGTGTTGGGCTTTCTTGGTGTTGGGCATTAATTTTTTTTTTTTTTTAGATTAATATCAAATAAAAAAATATAGAAACTCTTGATAGGCTATTACAAATTTCTGTTGTAACCACAACCAACTATCTCTGTATTACTATCGTTATCAATATGAACATACTTTAAAACATGAATATATACATAATGGCGAACCCGTGCAACGCACGGTTAATCCCCTGGTTTAGATTAGATTTAGTGGGTTCTCCTTGATAACAACGCCTAACCACTGCACCCTTTTAATACTAATAAATAAAGAATACGGTGATTTAAAAAGGAATATCTTCTCAACATGGCCTTAAAATAAACTTGGAATCTTTCATTTGTACTCAAGTCCTAACCACGATCACGATTCACGACCATCACCACCACCGGACTACAACCGTCTCCGCCAATGACAGGAAACCGGAAAATCCTGATTGTGACCTTCCCATTCCATGGCCTTATCAATCCATCCCTAAGCTTAGCCAACCGATTACTCAACATGGGCGTCCATGTCACATTTTCCACCAGTTTCTCAATGACGGGAGCCGGAGGTATCTACAAAGAAACCACCCCTCAGGGGCTAACTTTTGCTCCATTCTCCGATGGTCATGATAATGGCAAACAACCAACTACCACCTTGGAACAGTTCATGTCAGATTTCGCTACAAATGGTGCTTCTGGAGTCACAGAAATCCTCAGCTCTGCTGCGGCCCAAGGTCAGCCATTTGACCACTTGGTCTACACCACTGGCATACCCTGGGCCGCGAAAGTGGCGAGTTCCAACGGTGTCAAAGCCACTCTCCTCTGGTGCCAACCAGCCACTATCTTGGTTATATATTATTACTATTTCAATGGCTACGAAAGCTTGATATCCAATCCAACATCACTGATCAATTTACCAGGTCTTCCACCACTAACAGTCGATGATCTGCCTTCTTTTTTTTGGCCTTCAAGACGAAAGGAACTCGATTTTATATTGGAAATTAATAAGGATCATATCGATGCACTCAAAACTGCTCCAAGAATACTTCTTAACACTTTTAATGAACTTGAAATTGAATCCATCGGCGCAATTGATAAAGTTGAGTTCCTTCCGGTTGGACCCTTGATTCAGCCGGAAAGGTTAGATGGAAACGGTATAAATGAATGCATCCAATGGTTAAACACAAAACCAAAATCGTCGGTGGTGTATGTTTCTTTTGGATCACTGGCAACTTTATCGATGGAACAAGTTGAGGAGATTTCAATCGGTTTGCTGAAGAGTGGATTACCATTTCTATGGGTGATAAGAGATAGTGAGCAAGTAGGAAACCTGAGCAAGATAGAAGAGCTGAAAAAACATGGGATGATAGTGGATTGGTGTTCTCAGGTTACGGTATTGAACCACCCATCAGTTGGATGTTTTGTGACACATTGTGGGTGGAATTCGACGCTAGAGTCCTTGGCAGCCGGTGTGCCTATAATAGCGTTTTCTATGTTTAGTGATCAAGGGACAAATGCGAAAATGATTGAAGATGTATGGAAAACAGGGGTTAGAGTCAAGAACAGAAGAGATGAGGATGGATTAGTGGAAGGGAATGAGATTGAGAGGTGTGTGGAAATGGTGATGACCGGAGAAAACGCTGCTGAGATGAGGAGAAATGCAGAGAGATGGAGGGATTTAGCAAGAGAAGCTCTCAATGATGGCGGATCATCCACCCTAAACCTTCAAGCTTTTATGGATGATGCTTGAAAACG
Source organism: Senecio squalidus (assembly GCA_910822075.1). Lineage (NCBI taxonomy): Eukaryota > Viridiplantae > Streptophyta > Magnoliopsida > Asterales > Asteraceae > Senecio > Senecio squalidus. The sequence goes on along the minus strand of CAJVGC010000001.1, from coordinate 1,361,666 downwards.
GAGTCTAATTCAGTTTGGTTTTCTCATTTGTGCTCGTAATGTTCAAATTTAACAACGATTTAAAGGACAATAAGTAGTGTGTTTTTGTTTCACTTACGAATTTATGTAAATTTTTCACAAATATATCAATACATCATTTTTAGTTATGAACTTATCAAGTCGAGGCTACGACCTTAAACAATTCATAAGCTCAACTTGATTAGCTTATAAGTCCAAAAAAAACGAGCTTGTAAAATTTACATTAACTTATAAACAAGTAAATAAGCTCAACTTGATTACCTACTGTACTTTCTTGACCAAATTTTTAATTTTAATTTTAATAATGAGTATGACTAACCTTCTACACTTTGCATATAAAAGCCGAGGCACATCTTCATTCTTAGACCCAAAAAGGTTTGGCATTTGTTTTAGTGAAATCCAGCCACCACCAGTCTACAACCGATTGCAGCCATGACAGGCCACCGAAAAATCCTGATTGTCTGCTTTTTAGGCAAAGGCCATGTCAATCCATCTCTAACCCTCGCCTACCGCCTACTCAAAATGGGTGTCGATGTCACATTTTCCACCAGTTTCTCAGAGGTAAGAGGTTTTGACAAAGAAGCCACCCCACACGGCCTAAGTTTTGCTCCATTCTCCGACGGCCACGACAAAGGAAAACTACCAACTATCTCCCTGCAACAATTTATCTCGGATTTTTCTACAAATGGTGCTTCTTCTGTCGCAGATATCATCAGCTCTGCCGCGGCCACAGGTCAACCATTTGACCATTTGGTCTACACAACTGGAGTACCCTGGGCCGCGACAGTCGCGAGTTCCTATAGTGTCAAATCAACTCTTCTATGGTGCCAACCAGCCACTCTCTTGGATATTTATTATTACTATTTCAATGGCTGTGAAAGCTTGATATCCAGTCCAACGTCTCTGATCAATTTACCTGGTCTACCACCACTCAAATTGACTGATCTGCCGTCGTATTTGTTGCCATCAAGACCAAAGGAACACGATTTTCTTTTAGAATATTGGAAAGACCATATTGATGCACTCAAAACAGCTCCAAGAATACTTGTTAACACTTTTAACCAACTTGAAATCGAATCCATTAAGGCGATTGATAAAGTTGAGTTCCTTCCAATTGGACCCTTATTTCAGGCGGAATTCATAGATGGAAAAGGGACAGACGAATGCGAATGCATTCAATGGTTAAACACAAAACATAAATCGTCAGTGGTGTATATTTCATTTGGCTCTATATCAACTTTATCGATGGATCAAGTTGAGGAGATTGCAACCGGGTTGCAGAAGAGTGGGAGGCCATTTGTATGGGTGATAAGAGATAGTGAGCAAGCAAGAAGAATTATTAAAACAGACGAAATGCAAAAACAAGGGATAATAGTGGACTGGTGTTCTCAAGTAGCGGTGTTAAACCACCAATCAATTGGGTGTTTTTTGACACATTGTGGTTGGAATTCAACTCTAGAAGCGTTGGCAGCTGGTGTTCCTATGGTGGCGTTTTCATTATGGACTGATCAGGGGACAAATGCCAAGATGGTTGAAGATGTATGGAAAACCGGGGTTAGGGTAAAAAAGAGCGACGTGGATGGAGTGGTCAAAGCGAAGGAGATTAATAGGTGTGTTGCAATGGTGATGGCCAGTGGTGAGATGAGGAGAAATGCAGAGAAATGGCGTGATTTAGCAAGAGTAGCTCTCAGTGATGGCGGATCGTCCACCCTCAACCTCCAAATTTTCTTAAACGAAGCTTAAAATTGGAAAAAATATTTGTCAACAAAGAACTAGACTTCTTTAATCGACTTGTCGTAGTCTAAGTTTGATTTAATGTGATTTTCACGAATGTAGTAACAAAAATCTAAAATACTTATAAAAACTCCCTATGATTCTAGCGTTTGTCTCGAAGAAAAAACAAATCTAGTGTCTCTCAAACCGAATATGTTCAAATTCTAGGAAGTACTATGTTCCTTATGAATTATACTAGACCCGACATAGCATGTACGTGCATGTTATGCTGTTACTCGATTGAGACTCATAACCATGTTATTTTATAAGAGTAAGCTCTACAAGTGGTTATGTGTTATCCTAGTTTAGTACGTATGCTATATCGTGGATGTCTCCAAAACAAGCGAAGTTGGCCGAGAAATCTTTTAGTTGATAAGTTGAAGTTCCATTGCTTTTTAGAGGCGAATATTAGATACGACATTGTTTGTGGTGGCGTAACGTTGAACCCTAAGCACTTATGATTATATTATTTGAGTGATTATTGTGAGACGATCTTTACTGATTGACCGATATTTGTATGGGAATTTCGCAGCCGTATAAAATGGTTCATGTAAGATAAACTTTAAAAATCATGACATCTCTAAGAACACTCGATATAGTTAAAGAGCTTTTTTATGAATCAAGTTTGCCTAATCACCTTACTCAGTGTACGGTGGACCCATTTAATTCGTAGAATCTGAAAGACTTGGAATGAATAGAAATTTTCTATTTTTTTTCTACACCCACCGTAACAATATTTACAAAACTAAAATATTAGATAAAATATGTCATTTTAGACGTATATATACCATTTTAATACAACTTTACAGTTAAATAAATTGATTTTGATAACAATTACTAGAAAATAACAATGATTTTTCTTCATTTACTTTACGCAAGTTCTTTATAAGTTTTTTATTTTCAAAAGCTCAAGCTTATCTATTATTTTTTTTCCCAAAAGCTCAAGATCTCATAAGTATCTTATAAGTTCTTCACCAGAAATATGTTACCAAATTCCAATTAATCCGAAAGATTTACAAATCAACATGAATTACCCAAGAAATTGAAAATTGAATTTCGTTGAATTTTAGTCAACCAAATATAACAACTTTTAATCATTTCAGATTTTAATTCCTTAAATTCCAATTTCTTTGACATATTCCAATTTCTATAAAAATATTATGCGAACCTAACGGGCTTCCTTAGGTTGTCTTTCTAAAAGACTTGTGAGTGCGAAAGGTTTGTGCATGACTTGATTGATGTGCACTAAATGTGCTTTTAGTGTTATTTCACATAATTAACTAAATTTTAAGAGTGTATATATGTGTGACGGTCTCAACCTAAGTCTTCGTGTTTTAAGGTAAATTCACCACTTGGACTAAATTTTTTATATCATAAAATTGCGTAAGAATTCAAAATGAACAATATCAACATCAATACATAATAGATAAGTACTAGATGATACACTTAGTTGGCCTAAACCTGATATATGTGTTTGGATCAGTAGTGTTAGGTTTCATCATGGTTTATGGGATATTTTCTAACCTTTATTAATACCGTTAAGTAATTCAATAAGAGGCATGATATCAAATCTAGTCTGATCCGTCTTTATGCCACCCTCTAAAACCCTAGTCGTTCATCCATTTTAAAGAAAAACAAAATCGGTTTTAAACTCTAATCGGTCTTTGTTTTGGCCGTAACTCCTAACTGCTTGGTGTAAACTCATAAGGTAAGCGTCAGTGGCTTTGTAATCGAATTTTGAAGAAAATAATCCCATAATTGCACCAGAAGACCAACAAAGCGTAGACAACCGATTACACGTCAGCAAAGATCATGTTCGTTACATCATTTGCGAAAAAATAAAAGTTAAATACATATAATATATAATAGAGATTCTAAAAGTTAAATATATACACTAATAAAATATATAAATTTATTATATTTTTATACAATTATCCCTAATAATAATAAGAGTTAATTACATAAATTGTCCCTATGGTTTATCCAAAATTATGGATTTCGTCCCTAAGTTTAAAAAGTTGCATAAATCGTCCAAGTTTAGAAGTTAATTACGCTTTTCGTCCCTAATTTCTAATTTGCACCCGTATTTGAGGCAAACCTTAAGGACCAAATCCGTAATTGAGGACAAACTTTAGGGACGAAATCCGTAATTGGAGAAAATTTTAGGGACAAAAAAGGTAATTAGTTTATAAAAGTGGATGATTTATGCAACTTTTTAAACATAGGGACGAAATCCGTAATTTAAAATAAACTTTAGGGACGATTTTTGTAATTAACTCTAATAATAATAATGGCATGCTAAACTCCAAAGAATTTTCAATTCAATATAGTTTAAAATATAAAAACAAATATTCTACCCTACTTGTTTGATTAAATGAAGGTTTCACTTGAAAAGTCAAATATTTATTTTGTCTTAAATGCTTTTGAAGAAAACTTCCGTACTTTCTTGACCAAATGCAAATTTTATTTTTGATATGAATGAAATATCATCGTCGTCTGCTTGGTTCAAAGCGGGGAAAGGAAAAGGGAAAAGAAATACTATTGAATGCAATGAGTGGTTAATGAATACTCCTGATTTAGACTATAATGGAGTATTATCTATTATTGTACAATGATTAACTATAATATAACAAACCAACCTTCTTCAATCATTATCATTATCCCCCATTACATCTAACCAAGCATCCCCTAAATCTTACTCTTAATCCTAATCCTAATTCTAATATGGGTAAATGTTAGCTACATCTCAATTTAGCCAATCCCTGCATTTCGTGAATAAAAACTCTCAAACTGGAATGCTTTTGAATTTGAATAATTCATACTTTCCTTTTATTTCAAATAAAACCATTAATTTCTATGGTGATAATGTAGCCAAGTTAGCTACATGGTAATGTAGCCAAGCTAAACCCAATTATTTTCATACAAATACAAATTATTAGTATAAAAAAAAATTATTTTATTGTTTTACGAGTATTTTCTGTAAAAACGGAAAACATATCATATGAAAAAAAATCTTTTGTTCTTTTCTTCCTATTTACGCGATATTTTTAGTTTTTATATATTATAATAATTTACTTTTAATATAGTTTTCCGCGAATTACGCAGTAAATGTTTTCTTTAACTCCACATTTGCTAACATAATCATTTTGTCTACATGACTAATAACTCTCTATTAATCTTTTATATAAGTAATAGGTTCTTTGTTAGCATTATGTGTTTTTGATATAATTTTGTGTGTATTATAGATATAATTTTGTGTGTATTATAGAGGTCAATAAGCTAGCTAGTTAGTTGAATAATTAATTAATAATTAACCTCCTACTATATAAAGCTCAAGCACATCTTCATTTTTGGACAAACAAAAATCCTAAAAAGAACATCCAACTTCCTTGTCACGGCATAACTTTTGGTTACGATAAGTTACTAATTAGAGATAGAAATATAGTTGGACAAACAAATATCCTAAAAAGAACATCCAACTTTTGGTTAAATGTATTCTATATATTATTTAGTAATAATACATAATAACCGACCGATTTTCATCATTCTACAATACTCTTTCTCTTAATTCTACTTTATTTAACATCTTTATTTTCCTAACATCTTTATTTTCATCATTCTACAATACTCTTTCTCTTAATTCTACTTTATTCAAACAATTAACAAACTCAATAAAATTATATTTGTTGGTTTATTATGGTATCAGAACCAAGACTCTAGAATAACTCGTACCAAAAAAGCCATCTTATTCTTTTTTTCTGTTTATTATCAAAAAAGGGTCTTAAATTCCATCGTTTTAGATTTATATTTTCTTTCTTTTCAACCAATTTCATGTCATATTTATAAACCCTAACACACAAAAACCCTGACCGTCATAACACGCCAAATAATGTTGATGTCGTCATTAAACAACTCAAGTCGTCGCCATCTTCATCGTATATGTCTCTCTTTAATTTGTCGGAGATCATTGCCGTCAACAACAACAGTTGACCGCCATGCTCTTTTTCAAAGAGCAAAACACAAGCTCTGGGCAAAACAAAAGCTCAGACGTTACAAAACGTCCACAAAGAGAGAAGAGAAGAAGGAAGATTGGAAAGAAATAAACGTTTAGACAAAAGAAACTGCATTCAACATTATAATCTAAGATTCAAGCTGCATAACGATTACCCGTTCTTAACTTGCAGTGGCGTATTAGACGGGACATAGTTGGGCTTATGTTAGTATTATATATAGACATTCGATCTATTATGTAATTAACACAATCAATATACAAATCCTTTGAGGTTCTATAGTGTATGTTTCATTTGGATATATAGCAACTTTATCTATGGATCAAGTAGAGGAGATTACAACCAGGTTGCCGGTGAGTGGGCGGCCTTTTGTATGGGTGATAAGAGATAATGAACAAGTAGGAAGATTGAGCAAAATAGAGGAGCTTAAAAAACACGGGATGATAGTTGATTGGTGTTCTCAGGTGTCAGTGTTAAAACATGAAGCAACTAGGTGCTTTGTGACCCATGGTGGATGGAATTCAACATTGGAGGCCTTAGCTGCCGGTGTTCCTACAGTTGTGTTTGCACAGTGGTCAGATCAAGGGGCTAATGCGAAAATGATTGAAGTGTATGGAAAACAGGGATTTGGGTGAAGAAGAGGGAGGGGAATGGACTGGTGGCAGGGAAGGAGATTGAGATATGTGTTGAAATAGTGATGGCGAGTGGTGAGGTGAGGAGAAATGCAACGAAATGGCGAGATTTGGCAAGACAAGCTCTCAACAATGGTGGATCGTCCACAATTAACCTCCAAGTTTTCTTAAACGAGGCTTGAAATCAGAATTTAGAATAACAAAGTTGTTTGTTGTTTGTCGTTTGGTTCGATTTTGGTGTTGTTTTTCACATTCCTAATCATAATATCTTAATTCGATTTTCTTTTCAAAGACATTACTTAGACTGGTACATAAAACAAAACATTAACTACTTACAAGTATATAATCTGAAATCGCGATCTATCTACAAAGGATATCGACTACATCAAAAGTTGGGTGTAATTTAATATTTTCTTTTTGTCTTTTATTAGTCTGTCAATATATTTGTTTGCCGGCCCAGGGAGTTTGCAAGGTGGTGCTTCCGAAGGCAAAGTTGCCGATCTTGCTAAGAAACGTGTTTGATTTTGATCTGCAAAACAATACAAAGAGTCCACGCACTCTTCTAACGCAGACGGGGGCCTAACTGGTTTAAAATCAAGCAGTTTCGCATACTCAACTATCAGATGATACATGTAATCATATATCCTATCAGTGTTCAAACTCTCCATGAAATCTTGCACCGATTTCCCTATTGCCTCTGCCTGTTGGCCCAAAAATCAGAAAATAAGCTACACAACACAAAACCAAACAACCTGATAATATAAGGTTATGACTTAAAAATGTGAAACATTACCTTGACTGGATGTGCGTTTCCCCACTCAACTGCGGTTTTAATGGATGGACATATATTTTCAGGAGATATGGGTAAGTAGTTTTTCTTTGGGAAGAGACCACGGCTGAAGAAATCGTCGTATTTTGGATTGATTAGAAGAGGCACACAACCACATGACAGAATGTATTTTAAGCTTACAGACCAAGCATACCCCTCGGCATATATTTTATACCTGCAAATCACACTTCCGATTATTTAATATCTCATTTTCACTTGTGAAACACACGTCCAAACACCCCTAAATTACTCCCATAAACGCATATTTATAAACTTACCGATGAGCGCACTGGGTTGATAGTTTTGACTGTTTAAACCCGTCTATTCTTTCCTGTGTCCAATTCTGCCATATATTTGAAATGAGAAAAAAGCATAACATTAACACAACAAAACTAAATAGATCTGAGTTATATAATAACAGAATAAGCAAAAGGTGTACCTGACGCATGATTAGCGCCCCCCATTGTTTTGTGTCGTTACATTGGAGCAAAGCTTCTCTAATTGGAGAAACGACATCTGGGTTTCCTTTCCAATATGCATATGGATACTTTTTTCTCCAACTTTGCTGTTGTGAACCTTCTTTAATGCTTTGAAATTCTTCTTCCCATGGTCCTATGTTAATTTCCGACCTGATACAATATGTTCATTGTATTAGTTATTAGCGAAAATAATCATAATCATGTATTAACAAATTCTTACCAACCCCAGAAAGACCAGTCAGGAAAGGGAATGTCATAATGATTAGGCGTGGTGCAATAGCGAAAAATAGGCACAGGTTTAACCGACTCATTTCTTTCGATAATAGGTTTGTCCATACAATCAAACATCAAATCCACATCCGGGATTCTACCAGGATACCTCTTAAGAAGCTGCAAAAAACTCCAAATAGTAAACATGGCTCGACTCTGCACACAATCATAATAATATTCCACATACAATTTCCCACTAATAATCACAACCCGGAAAGAAGCAAACTTCTTGACTTCCATCAAATGATCATAAGAAATTCTTGTTTCAGACCACGGCTGAAGATCATGATGTATCCATCTAAAAAAACTAGGACACTTATCCATTTTACGAGTAAATGAAATCTTCTCATTTTGAGATCTAATCCCACAAGAGAAATATGAGCATTGTATAATCTTGGAAGCTCGTGCGATCTTTGTTTCGTTGTTAAAGTCCTTTGCGGGGAAGTCATGCCAAGGCGTTGGTTTTAAGTTGTAACCAATGATGGTTTTCGTTTGTGTTGCCAAGTTATCCACCTATATCACAAAATGCATGCATGGATGATAAAAGTCACAATATGAAACATAAATTTAACGTAAACTTTAAACGTGGAGACGAAGATACGAACCACAAAGAGGAAGATGGCGGTGAAAAGAAGAACGACGAGAAGAACACCAAAAAGAGGGACAGAGGTCGGGTTTCGATTGGCTTTTCTTTCAAACAAGCCCATGATTTGACCTTCATCAACATTGTGAAGTGTATGATCGATGTAAAACTCGACATTTACGTTCTCCCTCTCTCTCGCACTTTCTCTCTCTAACAGTTGTCTCTCTGTCCTCCCGAAGTAGTAAGTTTGTGAACCCCATGAATTGTCATCCCCGTTTCCTACTCCTACGACCAATTGAATTAATTCAACTGTTTGGGTCCTTGTGGTTTCATCAATTATCAAAATCAACCATGGATTTTTCAAATTATATTTTAGAACTATATCATTGTCCCGCGATAACGCGGACAAAGATAAAATTTGACTCGTAAATTTTTGTTTATGTAGATTTAAAGTTATTATGAGAATATAATATCATACGTATAATAACATATATACGATAACGTTTATACCTATGTTGCTTATAGTTAAAATAATATATATACTTTTACGTTTATATACATGTTTTGATATTTTTATGAGGAGATTTTAGACTAACAATATGGTAAATCATAGTCTAAATTGAGCGATTTATAAGTAAAATAAACTTATGTTTTTTTTATTTCAGTGGAGATGTAAATGAAAGAGAAAATGTAATTATGTATTGTAAGAGGGTGTAAAATAGAAATAGTCTTTGATGACATCATCAATCTGATCTAACGGTTGAAATCAAAGAAGATAACTTATCCGAGGGACCTCATTTCGACATGTGACATTTAAGACACCTCTTTTATTATATATTAAAGATAAAGATGTCTCATATTAATTTATAGAAAACAATATATTCCTATTATCTAGCTACTAATATCTAATATTAATATAACTAAAATTAGTTTATAATAAAGAAACTCTACAACATCTACTATTACTAATAGGGTGGTGATAGAGACACCCCCCAAAATCACATTTTGGTTATCGACACCCCCCAAAGAGTCAAATCGGTATTTTAAATTATTTTTTTTTTTTTTTTTTTTTTTTTTTTTAATTATTATTTCATATTATTTCATTTGTTATATATTCCCTCGGCTATGATGAAGAAGAATATCTCCAAATCAGATGTGCTCTATTAGATGAATTTCATTCCCACTATGAAGGTTACTTGAAAATTATGGACGTTGAATGGTTAGAACAAATTCTTCACTCTTTGAGTTTCCCATATGCGTGTCCTGCACCACAGACGCATTGGATGCTAATGTCGGATACAGGGTTTATGATTGCTTCAAAGTTCGACGTAATAGTTAATTTTTTGAGTCCCAAAGGCAGTATAACTTTTTTTCCGCTTTGGTCTGCTCCTCAGCATTTTTTAAGCATCACACTGGCACTCGTAAATGATAACCACTATGTCTCAGTGGAGTTACAAGGGGAATACCCAATGGCTCCGACTCATCCGCACTGGGTTTTGGGAAGATTCGACTGTGCTTCTGGATGGGAAACCAAATATGTTAATCGACAAAAAGTGTATCGTCAACTTAACCCTTCAACTTGTGATCCTGAAGGTGTTGATGTAGATGATTAGATAATCTAGTTTGTTATGTTCAATAACTTGTTATGTTTAATTATTTATGTATTTTGTTATGAGTAATGTTTATTTTATTAATATATTTATCTTAAATCTATATTTTTAATTTAAAATCTATATTTTTAATAATAATAATATAATAATAATAATAATAATAATAATAATATAAGAGGAGGGGGGGGTTGAAGATAGAGAGGAGGGGGGGGTGAGGTTATCCCTCCCCTTACTAATATGTAATGATCTAGATTTTATTGTAGCTTAGAGCGTCCAGAGTATACCATCACTAGAACCCTGTCGTCTGATGTGGCGTCCTCCAACAGTAACACCATGCCGCCCACCCCGACCCATCTTGTCATTTCTCACACCGACAAGAACTTTATGAAATTTTTTATTTATTTCGGTTGTAACGGTCAAAACTAAAAAAAATTAAGTTAAACTGAATTTGTCACATAAATTCGTTTTTCAACCATTTTTATCTTTCTGCACCAAACTTGACTCTTTCTTAAGTATTCAAAATACCGACATAATGAAGCCATTTTCGTCAAATAATCTATACCGTCTCAATTACTCATCGATCAACGAAAACTATCCTCGAATGTTTTCACCAACCACTTTCTCGTACCAAGAGTCATCACTAAAATACATATCTTTACATGGTTCCACTTCAACACCTACTCCATCATATCAATAGACACCACACCAAAATTTATACTTCAGTCATCTTAAAATGCTCTCATTAATGGAGAAGTTGGTGTAATACCCGAAACACAACCAAGAGCTTTACTAAAAGAGCTCAAAAATAGGAAAATAAAATGTTTTATCATATTCAAGTTCAAAAGGTTATGCTCCACCCAAAATTTAAACCGTCGATGAAGAAGTCATTTGCGAAAAGGTGGGTTTACGTATCAAAGAATGTGGTAACGGGTAATTTTAAAAAGAAAAAGAAGATAAATTATGGGCAAAGGTTGTTTTAGTGTAAACCCTCAGGTTTAGTAGGTTTAGTGTATTCCTTATTAATATATAAATGAGTTAATTATATAAGTGGTCTTTATGTTTTTCGGAATCTCACCGCTTATTCTTATAACTTTTTTATTACACCGATAATTCTTATATTTTAAAATTATTACGCAGATGATCACTATTATGGATGGAACGTTAACTTTTCTTTAAGGGAGATTTACATCTACGTCCTTACAAAACTTCATTATTACGTCAATGTCCTTGTAAAAATTAAAATTACGTTAATATCCTTTCGAAACATGAAAAATTCTCATATATATCCAAAATGATAAATTAATAATATTTAAATGAAATTAATATTTAAATTATTCATTTAAATATTAACTAAACTTTTTAGGTTTAATCCAACATTAATCAATGTATCTTAATTTCATAGACTCGCAATATGGATTTAAAAAATATTGATTTCTATAATTTTGAGCATTAATCGGAATAAAAAGGTTGTAAAACTTTCTCGTCTTGATTGATTAATGTTTTGTAATATATATTTAAAACAATTTAATCATTAAATTTAATCTATTCAGTTCATTCGGTATTTGATTTTTCATTGATATATTTGTTTAAATAAACATTTGGATTAGTTTTATTGATTTATTCAAAAATTTAAAATATTAAAATCATTTAATTAATATTTAGATGAATAATTTAAATATTAAAATAATTAAAATATTATTAATATATTGATTTAGATATATATGAGAATTTTTCATATTTTGGAAGGATATTAACGTAATTTTGATTTTTACAAGGATATTGACGTAATATTGAAAATTTATAATGACGTAGATGTAAATCTCCCTTTCTTTAAACAATTATTGAAAATAAACAGAAAAGAAAGTTAAACCAATCAAATTCCTAATAACAACCTCAAATATCCACGTGTCACCTTCCCATTTGTTAACAATACGTCAATTTTCCTATAAACCTGAAAACAACTCTCTCAGTCGGCTAACTCCGTCAGTTGCCAATCGTGAAAATGAAGTCTTTACTTATCTGCTCTCTACTTCTAATCGGAACCCTAGCTTTCACTCAGGTAAACCATTTTATCCTCAATTCCTAGGGCTTAGTTAATAATACAACCGATCTGTGATCCCTTACGTTTTCTAGATTTGATTTGGTTGTAGATTGTTTTGGATCTGTTTCTTTCGAATCGGCTCGATTTGTTTAGAATCCAGATAAATAATTTATGTAGCTAAAAAAATAGTATGTATTGATTTAAATTAGTAAAATGTTGGGTAACAAACTTTGTCCGTTTTGCTATTGTGTGTATCGAACTTTCAGAATCTCGGATTTTTTTTGGGAAATTATCAATAAATAAAGAGCAAATTACCAAAATAATCACATATCAGTTACAATTTACAAAAATAATCACCTAATTCGCGACGGATTTCTCGGGACATTTTTTTCGTCGCGAAAGTACACATATTTTAATCAGACCAATAAAAATTCGACACGTTGTCGCGACACTATTCATTTCTCGCCTCAATATTCATTTTTGCGACGATTTGTCTGATTTTTATTTGTCTGGTTTTGTTTTATGTACTTCTCGTGACGATAAAGTGTCGCGAGAAATTCGTTGTGAATCAGGTGATTATTTATGTAAAGTGTAAGTGATAGGTGATTATTCGGGTGATTAATTCATAAATAAACCGGTTACACGTCACGAAAATCATCATTTGTGAGAAAAATAAGAGTTGGATACACAATAGAGGTTCCGAGAGTTAGATATAGGCAATATCAAAATTAATAAATAGATAATGGCAAATTACATGAATAGTTGACAATTTATTATTCTCGTGCTTTTGTTATCGATCACTTAAAGATTGGATATGGTGGTTTCTTAAATCTGAATGTCACGTTATATGCAGGCTAAGAAATCAGACAAAGATTTGAAGGAAGTTACTCAAAAAGTATATTTCGATGTTGAAATTGCTGGAAAACCTGCTGGTATACCACATTTTTTTCATTTTAATTTTGACATATGGACTATGCCGTCATTAATGCGTCGTCATATATCTTAAATTGTGCTTACTTGTCTCTCAGGAAGAATTGTTTTTGGTCTCTTTGGAAAGACAGTCCCAAAAACAGCAGGTATGATGGTTACTCGCATTTCGTTCAGCTTATCTAAGAGGAAACAATTAAGCTATATTGCTTTTGCTTTACTAATTTGAATTCTTTTGCTTGCAGAAAACTTCAGAGCATTGTGCACAGGGGAGAAAGGAATTGGAAAGAGCGGGAAGCCTCTTCACTACAAGGGAAGTGCTTTTCACAGGATTATTCCTAGTTTTATGATTCAAGGTGGCGATTTCACACTTGGAGATGGAAGAGGAGGAGAATCAATCTATGGAGAGAAATTTAATGATGAGAATTTCAAGATCAAGCACACCGCACCAGGTAAAATCATTCAGTGAGAAAGAAAGATAAAGATTTGATTTATGGTTCAATATCAAATATAAAATTAAAATATAAAGGTGTCGGTTTTTGCCTATTTACTTATAAGTAGGTCAATTTGGGTTGTGTTTTATCTCAGGTGGTTCAAATAATAAAAATTAACTAGAAAATGAACATGTCAATGAAGTGAAAGCTGCTCGAAGTCTATTTATTTATGCATAAATCCTCCAATAATATTTTATTCAAAGGTTTTGATTAATATCGTAAATTTGTAATAGTATTGTTTTTGTAATGATAATTATCTCATTCTTCATATTTAAAAAGTTAAAGATAATGGACAAAAATTGTTGGTGAGTCAACCCAACCTGACCCGTTTCATACCCTACTAAAAAAAGTGACCCGTCGCAACCTCAGCTCGTTTTGGCTCCCTTACCCCACTCACCTGACCTCCCTATCTCCCCGGTTGCCACCACTAATAAAAACCTAATTTCAAGTATTTACGGGTATTGTACGATTTTTCATTTTTGGTAATTAACCTTAATCATGTTATTGCTTTGCAGGACTTCTGTCAATGGCAAACGCTGGAAAAAACACCAATGGTTCACAATTCTTCATCACAACAGTTACAACCAGCTGGTAATATATGCATAATATTTAACAAATTTCCATTAATTTGTTTAATTCAAAATTTTAAGTTTCCATTAACGGGTCTTGAGCAATCTTCAGGTTGGATGGTAAGCATGTTGTCTTTGGAAAGGTGTTATCTGGAATGGACGTTGTTTACAAGATGGAAGCTGAGGGAACACAAAATGGAACACCAAAAAGCAAAGTTACAATTGCCGATAGTGGTGAACTACCTCTATAAGTATCTTTATGATATAGATTTGATCGGGTTGTACTTTTTCGTTTATCAGACCCGTTTTCTTTTCTTCAGAGATGTTAATGTTATGTATTGATACCAAACTTTGAGCTTAACGTCGTTCTGAAAGTTAGTCTATCAATTTCAAGCAACACAGTAAACGTCTTTTTGTGGTAAAGCTAGAGGCGTGTCTATTTTTTAAAGCTAGAGGCGTGTCTATTTTTTATAAATTGTCCCATCTTAAAATCACATCTTTTTATGTATTTGTAAAAATACAAAAAAAGATATGAATGATTATGGGATAAGGACAACATGATCTAATTTAAAGATTGGAAGTTGGATAGCAGCTTATTGTTGTTTGATACTTCGTGGTTATGCAAGCGGTTCTTATTTTTTTTAGTACGTTTTGAATCTTTAAACATATTTTGACTAGTAGTTTTCGGTTTGGAAGAATTTCTTATTGCTTATTAGACCTTTTGGTCTGCATTGTCTGATACGTTATGCAAGAAACCCGCATCAACCACGCATATTATTTATGGAAACTTGAACGAAAGCAATGTATTTGTTGCCTAAAATCGGGATGCATTTTGTATAGCTGGAACTGACCAGTTTAAAAACCAGTCATGAACCTCTGTCCGGTTTTTTGGTTCGCATATATCCTCTTTCCTGGCTACCGGTTTGGTGTAGTTCTAGGACCATACACGCTCCTAGCCGGCGGTGGCTTGTTTGGGTTTAAGAGAGACAGAGAGTAATGGAATTGAGAGTTGGGGTTAAAAAAGCTCATATGGTTTTGTTCTTCTAAGGGTAATTTAACTAGATTTAATACCAAAAATGTTAAACTCTAAAGAATTAGGGACCAAAATTTTAAGAAAAAGACGCTTTTAAGTATGGTTTATATAATATTACATTAGTAGGAATGTAAACGACACGAAACAATTTGCAAGCTATTCGAGGTCGACTCGCAAAGTATTCGAAATTGAATTGATTTTAACGAGTCGAACTCGAGCTACTCGAGTAAACTCTCGAGTCGAGTTCAAGCTCCAAGATACTCGGTGCGTGAGACTTGTGAGCTTTATCGAGTTTAAGTTAAATTACATTTCTAACTATAATATACATACAATTACTAAATTATTGTTACAAATATAAGGTAAGGTACCTCTATAAGTATCTTTATGTTTTAGGTTCAGTCGGTTTGCAGTTTTTGTTTATGAGACCTATTTTCTTTTCCTCGGAGATGTCAATGTTATGATCCACCTATGGTGTAGATCGGAGCGGGTGGATATCCAATGGATCGGATGTCCATTGCCATCCCTAGCTTTTAAGTATGGTTTATATAATATTGACAGTTGATCAAGTTTGACGAAGACGGTTTAACACTATAAGAAAAAAGGTCTTTAGTGACGACTCAAATTTCGTCACTAATATTATTAGTAACCACTTTTGAGTGGTCACTTTTCGTCACTATAAGTCCGTCACTACTTGTCTTAGAGACCAATTAAGGTTATTTTTTGGCCACTACTTGTGTTTAGTAGACCACTTTTTTTATGGTGACTAAATAAGGTTATTAGTGAACAAAAATATTCGACACTAAAACCTATTTTTCTTGTACTGTAATAAGTACCGATGGCCGACAACGACAGTTGAATAGGCACCTAACAACCGAAGTCGGACAACGGTTGAAAAGCAGGCTGTGGACGAAATCGGTTTAGTTTACTTTTTTATTGCTGCTTATTCTAGTTAATAAATCAAAAATTTTGTAGATATAAATGATGAAATTTTAGATCTAAAAATCTATATTTCTAACTAGGAAATGAGAGATTTTACAAAGGAATACAGATTTCAAAAGATAAAAGCACAATGAGATATGAGATGTGGGGAGATGGGATATATAAAATAAATATATATAAATAAATTTATTTGTGGGTGAAAAAAAATTAAAGAAGGTGAAAAATAAAAAATAAAAAGAATTGCATTTTTGGTTCATGGACAAAAATTGCAAATTATTAAAAAAAACTACTATAAATTAATTAACTTTGTTAAAATAAACTAAACAACAAACCCTCTAACCGGTTAAAAGAATTAGAAAATTATGAATTGTAGATTACATTAGTATGCTAAAAACCTATTATAGAAGGATTTTACGATCTCGATCTGATCTTACGATTCTAATCTTGTAAACACGAAATTTATCTTAGGTAGGATCTTGATCTTAGTTACTATATTTTGTATTTAAACTTGAAGAAGACAGTTTATGCGACGGTTTTGTGTTTGAAAGAAACCGTCATTTGTTTATTTTGGAAAGAGTTGCCAACAATTTCTGGATTGGTGACGTCGGAATAATATGACAGTCGCTAGAAAATTGGCGTTCAAGACGTTGAAGCATTCAACGACATTTCGCCAGAAGTTATTTATTGATGTTGGTTTTAGCATTTGAAAAAGAAAAAAACTCATCGTTGTTAAAACCATCTTATTTCAAAAAAATTAAAACCGGTGATCTGTTATGTCTTTTTTATTTTCTTTTATCAATTAAATCGTGTACAAATGCAGATTGATGCCTTCATGATCTCAGATTCTTTTTTAGACTGACTTTAATTTTCCCATATTAATTCTAATCTCCCCGTATTATTGTTTTAAATTTTGTTGGCGGGATCAATTTTAATTGTCTACTTGTTAGCTACCTTGTTGTGTTTTGTTTATTTAAAATTCTGTAAAAAAAATGCTCAAGATGTCTTAATATATGTTTTTTAGAAATTAATCTATGCTTTTTGTGTTAATACTTGATGATTTATATAGCATCTTAACTTATTTGTTTTCTTAACAGCATCTTTCATTTTAGATGCTTTTTCTTGTATGTATATAGGCTTTTCACGAATCGCATCAACCATCAAATATTCCTTGATATTGATCTTGATCTTGATCGTGTCAACCATCTAAACCAAAATAAACCATGTTTGACTCATTTAGGATCTTGTTTTTTAAACTGTTTAGTCTAAGATTAAAGTCCATGCTCTCTACAACTCTACTCAAAAATTTCGCAAACATGAACATGTCAACTCCAACTTTGGCACGTTACCTCGAAATTTCAACACCCAACATCAATTTTAACACGACAAAATGTTTAACATGTACACTCGTTTACTTAAATAGGTTTACAACCCGTGTGTGGATTGTAATTGAAATTTATGACACATAATTATCTTTTGTTACGAACCACATTTAGCTCATGTGTTTACCATATGATCCGATAGCTTGCTAAATGAATTAGAACTCATGTTTACATTAATTGTAAATATGGGTTAAGTTCGGGTTGAACCGAATACGAGTTAGGAGATTTGTGATAAATTGTTAGAGTTACTAATGTCACTTACGAGTTTGTTACTAGTCTTTCTTCCCAAATGTACCCTTCTATGTAATTAATCATTCAGTTGCATGAATAAACCCTAATTCAATCGATTATGACTTTGAATTGCTTTCTAATCCAGTAATTTTTATAATCGTATTCGTTTTCATTTTTTAATTTAAACTATGAAAAGAACATAACATTCTTATCGTAATCCGGTTGGGTATTACCAACTCACTAACCCAATTTTTTTTCTTCATATTTTGTCAATCCAAAACCATCTCACATACAAACTTTATATAACTTTTCTCATACTATGTTTAACCCATTTAGATGTATTGTACATAAAAAATAACAATTTTTTTTTATTTAAACAAGGGTTAATTGAATAAACTAAGCAAGGACGGTTAGTTGTTTTAAAATTTTTAATTTATTTTATTATTTTGAAAGAATATATATGTAAACCAAAAATGAATAAAAAGAAGTAATTACTATTATAGTATTATATATAAGAAAAAAGTCAGTTTAGTAGTAATATAATTTAATTAAAGTTATATGAAAAAATCTATATAAAATATATTATAATACATTACTAATTTAATTTTTGTATTTAGCTTTATCAACATTAGACATTTACAGTGAATGGAGTTTAAGAGAAGAATTAAAATTGTTAAGAAAAATAAATGTTTTTTTATTAGACATATTAAATGGAGAGAGTTTAGGAAAAAAGTAATAACTGTTTAGGAAAATAAATGCATTTTTTAAATATTGTTCATACATTAGAAACATAATTCCGTTGTAAGTTGTAACACTAATCCTATATCAAAATCGATAAGAGTCTCACCATAAAAATTCATTGAAACACTATTTCTTTATCCATAGTCGATCCAAGTTTTTTTTAAGTCGCAGCATGGATTAGGAATTTGCATTATTTACATACCAAGTATCTCACTAATATTGGATGTTGATATCATCAAAATAGTAGCGATTTTTGTATCTTGTCTTGATACCCCTTTTGATAATACCAATTTCTGTCTCATTTCCTTGTCATTTGCAACTTAATTCCTAAAAAATGTGTGATAGGTCTGATAATGGAACAATCGAGCAAAAAGAGGCCGAAACGTTTTTCAAACGTAGCTTAAACGAAGAAATAAAGATGAAGATGAAGCATGGAAAAGAGTTATGCGCACCTTCACCGTTTTGGTCATAACTTCTTCATACAGACTCCGATTTGGGTGATTCATTTTGGAGAATGAACTAGAAACAGAGGACTACAATTTATATTTGGGTGATAGTATGTAAAAACAGGTACATACGCCGTATGTCGTATGCCTAGGCATACGGCGTATGTCAGGTCGGCCAGAAAATCAACATTTTATAAATTAAAAGATTTCGACCTAAAAACATATCCAACTTTCCCCATTCGACTTCTAGGGTTTCCAGAGCTGTTCTAAACCATTTTTTTGGGTCTCTAAACATTGAGGATTTAAGATCAAATACATTTGTTGCATTAGAATCATCGGTTTGCTAATATTTTCGATCAAGTCACAATGCAAACTACAACTAATATGCAATGCAATTGCAACCTCCCCAAACTTAAAATGAAGCAACGTATCGATGCGTATGGAGTATGTGAATTACTAAAATGAACGAGAAATGAGGGCTAAGCTAGGTATGCAACAAGATGTAAAAAGACTTTAAACGGAATAAATAGTGAAGATACGTAATAAATTTACCGGATAAAAGTCTTGTGTCTTCGTGTGAAACGTTGCAAACCTCCCCAAGCTTAGTTTTCTTGCGAAACAGGAACTGATGTGTAAAATCTAGTTTAATTTTTAAAACTCGAAATACTCTTACTCGACTACACACTTTTAGGCAGTAGACCTAATCGTGTATAATATAGATCAGGTAAATCAATTTTTTTTTATCTAAATTTAGGTAATTTATACGTTTTATAATAATTCTCTTTTAAATTTTTTACGTATTGGTGCTAATATCACATGTGATATCATCGTTCTAATTTCAATACCCACAAAAAAAAAATCTTCGAAACTATATAATATCACTGCTCTATTTAAAAATATAAACGATACCGTCGCAATGGCCGCCGTAATTTGTTTCGTCTAACAATTAACGGTTTGTTAGATAATTTAATTTTTATTAAATAAAATAAAAGTAGATTTTGGTTTTAATCTTAGTCATTAGATTAAAATGAGATGAATGACTAAATTGTGTCTTTTGGTCCTTAGAAAATTATGAGTCTTAATAAATCATTTCTCTACATAAAATGTCAAATCTAGTTAAATAACTTTTCATTTTATTTCATGGTAAAAGTTTAAAAACCATACATACTCTTACATTGAACGAAACTCGAGACCACATAATATAAGACCGGAAATCGTGCCTTCATAACTTATAAACTTCAATTTTAGAGGAATACAAACATCTTTTACTTCACGTTGTGATTTGAATTTCCACACTTTAACCTCCATCCATCCATCTTCCCTTTGTTTCGGAATCCGAGAAATATCATGTATATTCCATGGGCTTGGAGATTTAAAATAAATAATTCCAGCCTCTTCATTTTCATCATGGAGTAGATCTCGTACTTCCACGGGACAATGTAGCCCCTGACATGTTTCTGAGAGCTTGAACACAACGAAACACACATATTCTGTATCTTGTGACAACATTTGGCTTTTAATTGTGCAATCGATACGAAATACTGGTTGTGGTAGAAGCTCAATCACATCTAGAAATCTGCATATATGATATATCATGTTATTAGTCATACTATCTAAAGACAACGTAAAATTTAAAGACATAGCACCCCACATCTAAGAAGTGATACTCTTGTCAAACATCTATTGACACCTCCAAAAGTTATGTGAAAAGGCAAACCTGGATTTCGTTGATGGTTTTGAATTGAAAAGCTTTTTGTTAGAAAAATTGTAGAGAGCTGCTTTTGCTGAAAAGATAAGATGTTTTTTCCCGTTCACTTCTCTTATGAGCCACTGTCCGATATTTAGAGAGAATTTGTTATAGAACAAGAAGAAATTTTGAATTCCATATAAATAAATTTTGTTAGAATTAAAATGTGGACCTCTTCATCATTGTCATAATTTTGGGATCTCTTAAGTATCCGCAATTGTTGCAACTGATCCACAACCGAGTTTGATTTCACGACTTGTTGCACTTCCTTTAACTTTTCATATTTTTTATACATCACCTGTATAAAATTATAAGACCTCGTTATAAACATGTAAAATGTTTTCCGTAACAAGAAATAAACAAATATTTAGAATGGAAGCCAAGGAATATATCAAAACTTGCATTGTCAATGGCACGAAACTGAATGCCTTCAACATAGATTGCATCATCCCGAAGACACCATCGTGAAAGGCTCTCTAGTAAAAACTTAAAAACAACATCTTCCTTGTTATTCACGAATCGGTACAACTCAATCATCATCCACTCGTCGTCTCTCCATGTTGCAAAATATGTATGTAAGGTTTCGTTCCCCTTTCTATACTTCAGGTTAACATGTATACGTTTATTTGAAAAGTTTCTCGAATTACAAAATTTGAAGACTAAATGGATCCCATAAACGGAATTTGGAGTTAAAAATTGAGGTCTTGTCTTGATTTTGATCATTAAATTGGAAATATCTAACATCTTGACAACTTTATGAAACCTGCACATATTATAAGTTCAAGTCTCAATATGAATTTAGTATTTCTTTTGACGTAAAATAAATAGAAGTCTTTATGGGCATGAGAACAAAGTACCCAAAACAACATAATACCACAATTGACAGCGATTGAAAAAGAAAGTAAGATATGACTCCAAACAATGAACAACTAGACATCAAATATAAAACTATGAGAACGAGTCAAAAAAACGTTGAATCCTTTTGTTCGGATTCTACCATCATTAGAATAGGTTGTTTAGTAAATGTTGAGGAACGTTTAGCCGGAAAATTAATAGACATAAAAGGGCAATAGGCGTCTAGGCTTAAACTAATTATATGCTAACCTCAAACACATGTTATGTATAAAACAATAAAGTAACTTAAATTCGCATTCAAAAACGAAGAGTGAAAGGAAGAAGAACCTTGATTCTGAAAGAGATTTCCAAATATATGGACACCTATTTTTGTATGAAAACTTTGTTGCGGATATCATTTCATTTTTTTCTCCATTGCCCCCAAGTACAAACCACTGACAAATACAACAAACGAATCAAACCCGGTTTCTGTTACAAGTATGAATTACAGGTATGAAAATGCATATATGTTTTAATACACAACACGAATGAGATATGAATGAGCTAATTACCAGTTTGCCTTGTTGAAGGAGAATTCCTTTAGTGAGCATTTCATATAAATCCTTTTTCGGTGTATTTGAGTAGATCTCGGGAGTGTTTGACATAAGGATTATTTCTTTATGATTCATAGGCAGTTTGGGATCCCAAATCTCATAATCCTCCTTTATATAAATTAAACAAAAAAAAGGAAAAAGTTGAGAAACTGAAATGTAATAAATTCATTTTTCAATTTAATATCTAAGGTTTTCCTTTTTAAAAATAAATAAAAATTTTAAACCAATAAATAATGGCGTGCCGCAGATGTAAATCTGAAAAGAAAACACTTACTTGTAATTCCAATGCCTCTTTAAGCTTTATCACCACCTCACTTGCACTAGGCCGATTATTATCATCTAAGTCTAAGCATTCAGTGGCAAGCCCAAAAAAAGTAGTCAATGACTGTGGAGCACAATGCTTTTTTATATCCTCAAACACCAACTTATCAAGTGCTTCAACACTTTCTTTGCATTTTTGAACCAAATCACCTAAAGACTCTTCGAAGGACGACGCCAATCTCCAGCTTAAGATCTCAATTAAAACCACCCCTAATGAATATATATCTGACGAAAATGTTAAGAACCCATGTTGTTTGTACAGTGGGTCCACATAGCTCAAAGAGCTAGTCAAAAGTTCAATTTCCTCATCTCGTTCAAAATATTTCGATGACAACTCCAAATTAGAAATTTTAGCCTTCCAATCTCCATCTATTAAAATGCTAGCGCTTTTGATGTCCCTATGGGTGACCATTTGTGTATGAAGAAACTTCAATCCGTTTGCAATGTCGATGCATATCTTGAGACGTTTCATCCATGAGAGGCTACCATTATCCAAATGCTTATCGAGACTTCCGTTAGTCGCATGCTCAAACTCAATGACATTTTCATCCAATTCGTTACAGTAGCCTACAAGAGCGACGATATTTTCATGCTTATACTCTGAAAGAGCATTGAGTTCTACTAAAAATTGACGATGTCCTTGAATAGACGTGCTATCAAACCGCTTTGCAACGATAGTGGTACATACATTAGCATGTGTAATTTCTCCTTCATATTGCTTCCAGTATCTTCCTTCTCCAGTGCACATGCCATCACTAAAGTTTTGTGTTGCCAATTTTATGCCTCTCAGTGAAATTTGGCGGTTGTCCTTGCTGTTTTTCTGTGAATCATTACACCAAGTCAAAATTGAACCGGAATTCATGTCTAAGTATATTAGTATCACATTATATATCCCTAACCTACCACATTAAATCGATTACATAAATAAAAATAAACTGATAATATGCATTTTAATAGCAACGTTGTAAAAATTTAATAGGGTAGGCATCAATTACAATATATTCATTAATGTACATATAGTATTGTTTTGAATGCTAATTTACATATAAAAAGCAAAATTTTCACTAGATTTTAAGAGAGGCAATGTATTTTTTGTAAACAATTACTTACTTGAAAATCCAATGCTTTCTCAAGTTCCTCGATGATCACTTTTATTGTTGGACGGTCTGTTTGTGTGTTTGCCAAACATTGATATGCGATGTTCATAAATGTATCCAAAGAATCTTGATTTAGTACACCATTTAGCCCATAAATATTTTCATGAGTTTCCTTCAATTTAGGATCGACAAGGTCTTTCAAAGTTCCCTCAGAGAAGCAACGTCGTACAGTTGATGAAATCCCCTTCTCATTTTCAAAGTTATAATATTCATCATATGCCAACCTCCCACATAGGATTTCAAATAATACCACTCCAAACGAGTAAATATCTGATTCTTTTTTTAGCTTCCCTGTTTTCATATACTCTGGATCCAAGTACACTTCTGTGCCAGCAAGATGAACGGTGTTAATGGTGCTATCTTTTAGATCTACAGGGAGTAATTTGGAAAGCCCAAAGTCTGCGATCTTTGCTACCCAATTATCGTCCAATAGAATGTTATCACTCTTGATATCTCGATGTATAATCATCGGTTTCTTTTGTGTGCTAGTGTGAAGGTAGTTTAATCCATTTGCAATATCAAGGCATATTTGTATCCGTCGGGCCCAAGTAAGATTAGTCATATTATTGACGTTTCCCAAATAATCACTAAGGCTTCCATTAGTTACATACTCGTAGATAAGGATCCATTCAAGACCTTCTTCACAAAAGCCAAGAAGAGAGACGACATTTGGATGCTTACAATTAGCAAGCATTTCAATTTCTGTGGAAAACCCTTGTTCTTCTTGCCCATCTTGCCTACTAAAGAGGCGTTTAATAGCTACCGTGCTACGTCTCTTAGAAAAATCACATTTATTATTGCCAGTTGCTGATGACTTTGTGCTATCAAAATGATCGAGTACTGCTTTGTACACCCTACCATATCCACCATGACCAATGTAGTTGGCTATGGAAAATTTATTGGTGGCCAACTCTATATCACTCAATCGAATTTTCAAGTGATCCAATTTACCCTGTAACATTACAATTAATAAGAAATGTCTAGTGTTACACAACATGAAAATGCTATTAAAGATGAGAATGGAATTAAAAATCCGTCTTGTCTTGTTAAAGAAAAGAAAAATTATTTGAAACTTGATCCCTCTTTGGAATAAAATATTATTTTGTTTCTAATTAGTTAAATGTTCTTTTAATCCATTTCATTTGTTATTAAGGAAAGAAAAAAAAATTCAAACTTAATCATCTTATACGAAAGTAACTATTAGTTAAATGTTCTTTTAATTCATTTCATTTGTTATTGAGTTCAAAGTGAAGTGGCGATTATGCGATTGAAGGTAATATCGTTTTGTATATTTTGCTTTGTTTATTTATTTAAAGATTACTAAAAAAATTTCATTCCTTTCTTGTGTTCTGCCACATGCTTAAGATGCTGATATGACTACACCTAGATGTTTCTATTAATAATGTTTGTTTGGTTCTATTTTGCAAACTCATCGACCATGTTTTGAGTTCAAGTTCATACTTATATTCACTATGACAAATATTAGATGTACGTGCAACATTAGTTGGGGAGATAATGGTTATGCGTGAGCTGAGTTCGTACATTATACACATCATACACTATATTTATCATGTTGTCACCTACTTTTAAATGATTTTTCATAACATTTTTATCTGTATAGTCATTCTATAAGTGATTTTTTTCAACATGGAACATAGAAGATACATTGTTGACTCTACCAAAAACTCTCATTTTGTATCAATTTATACTTTGTGCTCCCTATTTGAATTATCACTCTTATTTTATACGTACTAAAAGTTCTCGTGTTTAAAGTTATCAATTGATTAATTTCCTATTTTTGTATCTACTCTTACACTAGTAATGACACGAGTTGTGTATCACCAAAAGCAATTTTAATTGAAAATCTGGTTTTAGGACGCTTATATCTAAATGTCCTTTTATAGGACATTTGAATTATTCGGTTACCTTGTTGGACATTTATTTTTGTCCCAAAAACATACTACAACATGTTTCTATTACGACTCGTATTTTGGTTCTAATATAAGCATTAATACAACGTTTGGATGTGTCCTATGAAAGTAGTTTTTAGGATGCCTGCAAGTGTTTTAAAATATAGCCATGGGTAAAAGTATATTACAACTCCACGAAGTGTATTATATTATGACTTAACGGGACGGTCTTGGTGTTTTATTATATACTTTTACATGATCATATAATTTGTCTCAAAAGATAAAGTGTCCTAATAACTTAATACATCGCCTTTGTATACGACTATTTTTGAATTGGTCTTATAAAGTTAAAAGTCCCTTTAAGTTCTATTTTGAGACGTTTCTAGGTGTCCTATAAGGAGAACTTTGTTGTAGTGCCATTTCATTTGTTATTAAGAAAAGAAAAATATTTCAACATTAATCATCTTATATGAAAGTAACTATTATTTACCAATGCACGGTCACTTAAATGTAAATGAAAATAGTTTACCTCCAAGTAGTTGGATGATGTAGCTCCAATTGCGGGTGTTAAATGTTCCTTCTATAAGAATCACAATAACTAGAATCAAATTAATAAAGATAAAGGTATTCAACTACGTCGAAAAAAGAAAAAAAAATATGAAAAATAAAAGGAACGATTAGCTTACAGGAGTCATGTTCTTGTTGTAGTTCCAATGCTTTCTTGAGTCTTATGACAATCTGATCCATATCTGGACGTTCTCCTCGCTGCTCCTTCAAGCATCAATATGCGACTTCTGAGAAGATTTTCAATGATTGCAAGTCCATTTGTTTGCGAAGATCCGGATGAATCATGTGATCCAGTGTTGTCTCTTGATAATGTAATCTGGACAATCGAGCAAAATACCAATTATCCCCGTTTTGTATAAATGCTATAGTCCCAAATAAGACTTCAAACAAAACGACTCCAAAGGAGAACACATCGGACTTATATGTCAATGTGTTGGTGTTTTCATATGCCGGGTCCATATACTGAACTGTAGCATTATGTTTACTAGTAAAGTAACCATGATTCTTTTTAACTTCTCTGGCAAATCCAAAATCATATAGCTTGGGTTCCCAGTTGTGATCTAGTAATATTTTGGAGCTCTTGATGTTACCATGTATGATATACTCACCGTCTCCAAAGCGATCATGATGAAGGTACGAAAAAGCATGTGCAACACCAAGACATATCTTTAATCTTTGCATCCATGTGAGAGTTGAGCCGCCTAGATGTTTGTCAAGACTTCCGTTGGCCTCATGCTTGTTTATCATGAATACATCATCCTCATCTTCATACGCGATCTTAAAAATAGTGGAGATATTTTTGTGGTTGATATATAGAGATACACACATCTCAACGACAGCTAGCTGAGTTTGCGGACTTCTCCTTGCAACAATATTGATCAACTGTCCATCTGAAATCAAGAGTTGACCTTCGTAAACATTTTGTGCGATGAGATTTGCATTAGAGAAGTTGTTGGTCGCTGATTTTATCACTTCATATGGTAAATTTAAGGAATCTACATACTTATCCCAAGACATGTCTTGGATATCAGATGTAGAACAAGACATTATGATCTCCGTTGACCAAATTGATTCAAACCAAAAATACAAATACAAAATAAAATTGGATATCCCAAGAGTTGACCTTCGTAATCATTTTAAGATGTTTGTTTTTGGGCTTGCTTCAACTGAATTTGTAATTGACATTCATTGGGTGAAAACAAAAAATAGCAGATTCGGCTGGGTGTTTGCTTAATCAAAATCGACACTATTTCTTCATCCATAATCGATCCAAGTTTTTTTTTTTTAAGTCGAAACATGTAGTTGATAAATTAATATGTTGAACAATAAAGAAACAAATTAAATTTATATAAAGTAAAGAAACGTCATAAACATAAATATACAAATACAATTGGAAGAAGAAAAAAAATACTAAAACAAATTAAAGAAATGTATAAACAAATATAAGGTAAGTTAACAAAATTTATAAAAAATAACCTTATTTGAAGGAAGAATGTTACGTTTTCAAATTTTTCTGAATTCAAAGCTATAAGTTGTTTTGCTAGTCACTCTTGAAAATTTCAAAGTACAAAATCAAGAATGATGATGGTAATGAATGTGATCTTGGTCTGACTAATACAAATATTAAAAAATATCAAACAACCACCTGAAAATTGTGAAAATTAAATTATAATAGTGGATATTGAATATGACGAAATCAGTAAAAAAAAAAAAACATGTTAAAACAATAGAAAACGAAAAATAAAATATAAGTGAGATTGACGAAAACATACCTTTTAATTGAGAAACACAACCTACAAATTAAAATCAAAATCAAAAACAAAAACAAAACAAAACACAAGAACAATTGATAAATCATGAAAAATGTTACCTTTTCATGATCCATATATATTAATCTAAAATAAAAATATAAACATGTTAATGAATATAGATAATAGATGACGGAGATGGAGGATCTAGGAGTATGCAGAGAAAAAGTAACGAAAAATTTGATATGTTCACTAAAACTTAAAAGGTTAACTATTAATTAATTAAACAACCGCTTTTACAACCATTATGCAATCTTCAATGGAAAATATATATTAAAAAACTAAAAAAAAAAATAAGAATATTAGTAAACTTGATGATAAAAAAAATCGATACAAAAGAAATTAAGAAACAAAATGTAACAAATGAGAAGAGAAAAAAACAATAAATGAAAGATGAAAATGAAGATGAAGAGAAGTTAGGAAATTTTTGAATTGAAAAAGGTTTAATTTTTTTAGATTTTCGTCATAGTATCACTTACTTCTAGAAACGACCTAGTATCTTTACATTTTGCATCTACGTTTTCATGTCGACCATTTTCGTTGAGCTCGGATGAGGAAGACGTTAATTCAAGCAGTATATCCAAAGCCTGCACAAAAATTACATGTATTAAAACATCATTACATAAAAACTAAATATAACCACATATTGCAGACCGAAAATATTAAACCAAAACAAAAAAAAGGTAAAGCCAGAAAAGAAAAATGTAGTTGAAAACAACAACCCTTCACCCTTTCAACATCATAAGCGGTCTGACCTGTCAAAAACACATACAGCAACGTCAGGTCGTCAGTACAAAACAAATAAGCACATTTTAAGGGTGTTTCGCAAATCACGTTAAGAAAATGTTAGCTACTCAAACACTCAAACAGCTAATCACTTTCAAAACGCAATACCAAAACACCCGCTTACAAAAATCATAAAACACAATTCAACTACTCACAAAGCACATCCTTAACCAAATCCATTCCAAATTCACAATCCTCACTAAGCATCGAACACAAAAACTGTTCAGCCTCCTCACGGCTCACATCATCATCACCATTACCATTACCCTTCCATTTCGCAAACGCGCGTTTCTTATTAACCGTAGGCACATAATCCTTCCCAATCAAACCCGACACCATACCAGTTGCAGCAATCACTTTACTCCCTCTCCCCCCTTTCCCACCCTTCCCAATTACCCCACATTTAAAACCATCGAAATTCGATAAACCCGAGCTCCCACTCGAACTCAAACCCGTTTCAGTTATACTCCCAAATATTTCTAACGAATCATTCGCACTCGTACTCGAACTAGTTTCTTCTACCGAAAACGAAGCGAATTAACATTTGATTCATTACCAATCTCATTAGGGTTACAATTATGGGAAAAATTAGGGTTAAGGTTTTGACCATGGGATGATTTCGTTGACTTTGAAATTGAGGGTTTCTATTTTCGTTTTTTTCTTGGTATGCTTCATTTTTAAGATAGATATATGTAATTCATACAGAAATTGATCATAAAAATTAGGGTTTACAAAATTATCATCCTTAGACGATTGCATAATCATATTATCTTCGACACCAAATAACCCCATTGAATCATCCATAACAAACTTATTGTCATCAGCAACAACATTACCGTTACATGCTTTTCTAGTCTTGCTCTCTTTCGAATATGACTCTACTTTTTTTAGTCATTTATGGGTGTCATTGGTATCTTCACTCGTAACCATATTTCTTGAAAGATATCTAGTGACAAATGATGAGAATGAATACTGATCAGATAAGTACTTAAATCGATATTAGGAAATCGAAGAAAGTTTCTATCTAACTTTATAGGCTTGTGTGCAATCAAACTTATTAATTTCGGAAATGGTTCAGGAAGAGAACATCTTCCTGTAGTTGTCACACGGATTTTTCTCGATAGGTTTCGTGAGACACTTACACTTAGTCTCTATTAAGTCAACCGTCCTAAGATCGTTCTATTAGATGTAGCCCTGACGGTGGGTTTGGATTACATCTAATACCTTCAACATTCTAAATAACTAAAAGAAAACACAAGGAAACCAGTGGAATGAGACCATCATTATTTATATACTACAGCCTAAAAATAGAGGGCTAAGTTTTATTTACATCGACGTCGAAGATTAGTCGTCTAGAATATCAAAGAAACTACTATACAAATAAGGAGATTCTACATTTTTCTAAGGTGGAAACTGAAGGATTCTTCTAGACAGTGGCGAGTCTAGAACTCAAATATACGTAGGTCACTATTTAATTGAAATCGATAATCATGAAAATAATAGGTCAAACGGGTGGTGTTGATCGAATGTGTCGCTTAATTAAACGGGTCGGATTTTGATACGAATATATATAATAAATAAAAGTTTATATAAAAGTAAACCTTGTTAACTTAAATCATATATTTTATAAAAATAAGTAAACTCATGTTTATTTAAAACATTTTGCTAATTAGTAAAATAATACTATTTTTATAGGAGTAAAAGAAAAAAATACAAAAACCCAAGGAATAAATAAAAATATATGTGTAAAAGAAAATATTATAGGAGTAAAAGACACTTAAGTATTGTTAGTAAAAAATACAAAAACCCAAGTAATATATAAAAAATATGTTGGTGCTAGGAATTGAACACTTCAATCAAGTGTTTGGCCCACATACATGAGTATAACCAGTTCCACCAAGTCAATCTTTGTTTCCTTCATCTTAGTTATAATTGTTAGATAGGTCCTGTAAAACTTTTAAGGTATGTCTTTCGAAATTTTTTACATCATTTCTTATAAATTTTCGAAACTAAGGATATATTTTCTTGACAATTTGGATCTAGAATTTTGGCTTTAATACCATGTAAAATAACAAATAGAAGTATATTATTTTATTGCCTTGAATTGATAAGCAAGATACCTAATTTTATTGGAACACTAAATAAACATAATAAAGATGAATATAAACCCTATATCTAATTGTCTAGTAAGATACTAATGCTATTAATACGCTAACTTCCAAATTAAATTTATTGAATTCCTTAAACATATATTATATCCGTGCTAAATTTTCACATAATTATTCCTAGTTTCATATATTAATACGTTTAATTAGAAAGGGTTTCCTCTTTGGTGGGCATTGGGGTGGCTGGTAATGGTGGCACGATGATACTCCATTACTGGCCCGCAGGAGTTGCCGTTTCAAAAAAAAAAAAATTTGAAAGTTTAAGTTTCCATTAACGGGTATTGAACGATTTTCAGGTTGGATGGTAAACATGTTGTCTTTGGAAAGGTGTTATCTGGAATGGACGTTGTTTACAAGATGGAAGCTGAGGGAACACAAAATGGAACCCCAAAAGCTAGGTTCAGTCGGTTTGTACTTTTCGTTTATGAGACCTATTTTCTTTTCCTCGGAGATGTCAATGTTAGTAAACATCCGTTTGTGGTTATGTTAGAGCATGGTGTGTCTAGTTTCTATTAATTGTCGTGTTATAAGTTTTGAAGATCTATAAGATAGCGCGCAACTTGTGTTAAAGTGATATAAAGGGCCGTCTGATTTGAGCATAAACGAAATAAAAGTAACAACATATAATATCCACGCTTACAAGCGTAGAGATAAATTTCGCATTCAATTTTTATGCACTCAAATTGTTTAACATCCAGAGAAAAGTACTAAAAACCATATAATAATCCATCTTCGTCAGTTGTAGAGGAAAACCAGTGTTCACAAAACTGTTGGGCACGCTCCGGTGAAGATGGAAGAAGGAACGGGTCGTCTTGGTACCATATCTTATCATCATCTTCAAATATCATCATCTTCGAATCTGGATTTACGAAATTTGGACTTGATGATTGGATACTCACATCGTTACCATTTAACTCAGAACCATCATACCCATATAACCCCATCGAATCATCGACAGTAACAACATTACCATTAGATGAACCCTGATCAAGATTTTGAATTTTGGAACCGTTCTTGATAGATTGCAGTCTATTTTTAACAAAATCTATTTTATCATCTAACTGTAACCCAAATTCTTTTAACTCAGTTTCCGAAAAATCATTCAAATAATCAAACCAACTAGGATACTTACCCTTACCCACCACATTCTTCTTCTTGGCATCAGCAAGTTCGCGTTCAATCTTAACGTTCCCATCTTTAAAGAAACCCGATAAATTAAAAGATTTACTTCTCCCACAATCCGAACTGCGATTCTTTTTATAAAGATCGATCAAACTGTTTAGCTTCTGAGAATCTTTCGGAAAGATTTCTGGGTTTTCTTGATCATCAGTGTAGACTATCATGGACACATTGACATCACAAAGGGTTGAGAGCTCGAATGCTTTCTTGAACATGCCTTTTTTTCGTCTTTCGAATGTGAGTTTACGTTTCTTGAAGTCGTTAATGTGCTGCATTGGTATCTTCATTCGACCCATGTTTTTCTGAAAGAAATCGAAAGAACGATGAGAAAGGTTTTGAGTAACTTGTAGTTTAAGGTTGATGAAGATATTTAAAGAAAGAAATTAGGGTTTAATGTTTAGATGATAATATAGGCTTATGGCTATGTTTAAATAAGGTAATATTTGAATTTTTAGTCCATAGAGTCTTTTCAATTCGTCAATTTTGTCTTTAACTTTTTTTTTCGCAACCAAAGCTCTTTAACTTGTTTTTTTTTTTTTAGTTTTGTCACTCCGTTTAGTTGGAGTTAAAAAAAATTCGCAACCAAAGCTCTTGACACTTGAACAAAATTACCCCTAAACTCTAAATCAGGATCAAATAAACTAACAACAACGATACTCGACTATTCCATTTGCACTCGTAAAGGAAAAAAGTAAATATTTTCAGATAAACTCGATAAGACAAATTATCGCGTTATATTTATGTTCACATCAAATTGAAGGTGGTGGCTGTTTGATTTACTATATAGTAAAGGGTAGTCATTTTAGGTTGTCCAAGTAGGCATTTCACAAAGAAAGTTAACTCAAACTAGAAGAAAGGACTAAAATAAAGAAAAATAATAAGTTAAAGGACGGTCGTTGCAAAAAAGAAAAGTTAAAAGACAATATTCGACGAATTGTAAAGACTTTAGTGATGAAAAATGCAATTTACTCGTTTCAGTTCATTTTGATGAACAAACAACGTACCTTCAAAATAACACAAGTCGATGAGCATTGTAGTGACAAGTGAATGACAGACCGATAACAAAGTTATAGAACAAGTTGTTTAACCGATTAAACAATGTAACCATTAAAATAAATAAAAGTTAAAAGAATAAGAAAGTATAAGATACAGAATATGATAGACAAAACAACAGAAGAAAGATTTCCTGATCTCGAGTAACAAATTAATACACAAAATGCCTGTTTAAGATTAAAAACAAATGGACTAGCTTAATGTACAACTAATCCTGCGTCTTAGTCTGAGTCTGAGTCATCGTCTGTCTAAATAACTAATCTTTTTAAGTAATTTTACAAATTACATTCTTGATAACATTAACACGAACGATTTCTTCTCAAGTATGAAGAAATCAACTCTGATGTCACATCTTTCTTTTTCTTCAACATACAACATGGAAGACGACGCCAATTGAAATGAATGAAAAGAAATAAGAATTACTCGCTGTCACTACCAGAGTCCAAGAAGCTAAACTCTCGCTGACCGTTTAGTTTAATTAGCAAAGTTCCTTTGTTTTCTTCTTTCCAATCGATTTTTTCCGTTTGTAAAAGATTAACCACCTACAACAAACATCTAACATCTTAAACTACACATTACACAGCAAAAAGCACGCATTATCTAATTGTCTATATTCGAGATGGATATTACTCGAAACATATTTTGCAAAATTTTTTCTTTTAAACAAATTAGTGTCGAATATGATTATTAAAAATTATGAGCCTTCATAACGGTTTGACCCGTTCCAGCTTTCCCTTTAAAATATTTTTTTTATTTTATCCCTTCTAGCCATCGGAGATAAAACATTACCCAAATTCCTGATAAATAATCGTTGAAACTGTAAATAATTTAAACTATTATTAAGAAGAAAAAGGGGCAACAGTTTCATACCGACTGTTTAAGCTTTGACTTTCCAAGACCATGACTACCACATCCTGTAATAACTCTGAACAGCCGCACAGCTAATAACATGACACACACGAAAAGTGACCACCATAATTAGAAAGGCAATTAAAAAGTATCTCTAAATGACGAGCACGATGCTTACATCGAACATATGCACCAAATAACAAGTGAAGTTTTAAAAGCTTCATTCCTTGTTTCACATGTTGTCCATGTAGATCGATCGTTATCATGTTTTCGATGTCCTTGTTCCTGCATTACATATAGCTAAGTCAATCTACAGAATGTGTGTAGCCGAAATTAGCACAAGTAACAAAAACCTTGAGCTGAATATATCATGGCTTGCTCTTTCATCTGCTTTCCGAGCCTTTTCATTACTCATTCTCCCCTGCATCAAGATTTAATAAATTCAGTAACAAGTACACCCCAAACAGTCAACATGGTTAAAGGTCCTCTGCCTCGTCATCAATTTTAACTTGCTAACACGTGCGAGTTTTATTGCTTTTTAATTTGGGGGCATTTTCGGGTTAGAAAAATGTTACGAAACTAAAGATTGGAACCAAAGTACGTTACCTTTTCATCCAATTAGCCATATATAAACGAGAAAAAAAAACAATTTCAATTATTATCAAATATCTTACAGAAATCATGAAGTTTCTAGTTTGCTCATGAAAACTTTCTATAACTTCACATAATTACATGTATATATCTCTCACGAAAAGGACGGTTAAGTAGCATATAGATGTTATGCACACACCTTATCAGAGAGATATGCCGCATACTCCCGGTTTCCACTTGCATACGCGGTTGCAGCCTGAACAGCAGAAAGAAGCTCACTGTAAATGATAACTATAAAAAACAGCTTCTGAAGTCTCAAAAACAAATTACTTTGTGATAGTACGTCTTCATTGAATCCCAGTGCTGGCTTGCGGAGTTCCTGTAGGCGTGATAATCTTCTCCTTTAGCTGCATGAAACGAGAGATTAAATAACAGTATAACTGATAAATAAATAATTAACTAGTACAAAAGAAACGTTACTTACCAGGATCGGGCTGTTTATTTGCTGTATCTTCTGAAGGATAATCAAGCATCTGCCCAAATGATTCCATTTTTTTAACTACATTCCTCCAATTCATGTTGCTCGGTTCATGTTTCGAACTCTTTTTTGAACTGAAAAGAGATTCTAACACGTCCTGAGTCAGCTCAGAGGCATTTTTGGGGGCAGGCGGAGGATCAGTTCCATGACCAGCGAGAACTTCAAAATAATTCCTGAAAAAATAAGAAAATTTGTAAAACAACTGAAACATAATTACATTAAAAGACCAAGCAAGTATAATACTAATGTACTTCAAAAAAAAAAAAAAAAAAAAAAAAGAAGTTAAGAAAAAAGAATCTGATAGCAATAAATAAGTAAGCTCATATCACCTGCGGTTATAGCCCATGTTGAAATCACTATCAGATGACGAAGCTAAATCAGAGGTCCTATCAGTAAACTGTCACAAAGGCATCATATCCATGAGAATGCAATGGATGACAATGAATTTAAGAGGTGCAAGATGGCATAAAAGGGTCGTTTGGATGTGTAATTATAATATAATCAGAATCAGATAATGAGTTGTATCAAATACAGGACGTTAAGAGATACACTACTCAGATAATCAGATGGTCAAATTTGAAAAAGTTTCAGATTGCAAATCCAAAACCCCCTAACCTTCGTGCAGCTGCAGATATATACACACTAATGACTTGTCAACTTTCTGTATAACTTCTCTATGACATTTTTTTTGGAACGAAGGACCGTAAATAGAGTATCCAAATTTTATAATAAAAAGTAACATACCAAAACTAAGATTCTATTCATTAATATTATCTTCCCACAAAATGAAAATGTCACCTAACCAAAATATAATCTTCCCCCATTCTCGAATTCAATGACGTTATGCATGACTATGACATAAGGTAACGAACTAGTCAATATCCAAACGGTCAATGCTAAAGGGACTCCCCTGTCTTGCACAATATGTTCTATTTAAAGACGTGATATTGCTAGACTACTTCAAACAAGGTCCTAATAATTGTAATGCACAACATTCCCCTGCTTCAAAAATACAAAAAGAACATATCACTTACAGTATCACTTGCTTCTAGAAACGACCTAGTATCTTTACATTTTGCATCTACGTTTTCATGCCGACCATTTTCGTTGAGCTCGGATGAGGAAGACGTTAATTCAAGCAGTATATCCAAAGCCTGCACAACAATTTCATGTATTAAAACATCATTAAATAAAAACTAAATATAACCAAAAATTGCAGACCGGAAATATTAAACCAAAACAAAAAAAGGTAAAGCGAGAAAAGGAAAATGTAGTTGAGAACAACAACCCTTTACCCTTTCAACATCATAAGCGGTCTGACCTGTCAAAAACACATACATCAACTTCAGTACAAAACAAATAAGCACATTTTAAGGGTGTTTCGCAAATCACGTTAAGAAAATGTTAGCTACTCAAACACTCAAACAGCTAATCACTTTCAAAACGCAATACCAAAACACCCGCTTACAAAAACCATAAAACACAATTCAACTACTCACAAAGCACATCCTTAACCAAATCCATTCCAAATTCACAATCCTCACTAAGCATCGAACACAAAAACTGTTCAGCCTCCTCACGGCCCACATCATCATCACCATTACCATTG
Source organism: Senecio squalidus (assembly GCA_910822075.1). Lineage (NCBI taxonomy): Eukaryota > Viridiplantae > Streptophyta > Magnoliopsida > Asterales > Asteraceae > Senecio > Senecio squalidus. The sequence goes on along the minus strand of CAJVGC010000001.1, from coordinate 1,324,934 downwards.
CCCTTCCATTTCGCAAACGCGCGTTTCTTATTAACCGTAGGCACATAATCCTTCCCAATCAAACCCGACACCATACCAGTTGCAGCAATCACTTTACTCCCTCTCCCCCCTTTCCCACCCTTCCCAATTACCCCACATTTAAAACCATCGAAATTCGATAAACCCGAGCTCCCACTCGAACTCGAACCCGTTTCAGTTAAACTCCCAAATATTTCTAACGCATCATTCGCACTCGTACTCGAACTCGTTTCGTCTACGGAAAACGAAGCGAATTGTTCTGTTACATGGTTTAAATTGTTTAAAACATTTGATTCATTACCAATCTCATTAGGGTTACAAGGGTTTTGACCAAGGGATGATTGCGTTGACTTTGAAATTGAGGGTTTCTGTTTTCTTTTTTTTCTTGGTATGCTTCATTTTTTAACATAGATATATGTAATTCATATACAAATTGATGATAAAAATTAGGGTTTTGTGAGGATGAGATTGCGGATCTCAAAAAACCCTAATTTGGAAAATTGATTTGGGATTATGGAAAAGAAATTGTGGTGACGAAGAACAACAAGGGTAAAGATGTAATTATTAGGTAATGATGAATGGACGCCATGGAAATTGAGGAATTATAATCCTCCATTCGTTACGTGGTGTGTGGGTGGGTGGGTGGGTAGGGGGTGGGGTAGGGGTGGGGGTGGTTTTTGAATTTAATAATAATCATAATAATTGATTAATTTGATTAATTAAATTTTGTTTATGAAATTCTACCATTGTTATGGTTTTGATTGGGAGTGAAATTAGGGTTCTAAATGGAGAGAAAGTGTCATATTGTTGAATTTGGGGATGGAATGCGTAAAAATGAAAATGGTCGGACTATATTACTAACTTAATTAGTTGTTTCGTGTATAGTCTCTTTTAAAAAGATCGATCAGCTAAAAAATTAAAATTAATATTTGTTTTATAATAGCTCAAATCAAGCTTCATAAACTATATAAATTATAAAAGAAAATATAATATTAATAACATATACATATAACACTTGTAAGTTATGTAAATTATGTAAAATGGTAAAGTAGCTAGTGACGTACCTAGTTGTAATCATGATTCAAGGCGAAAACAGTATCATTACAATTTAGTTACCGTAAGAAATTCGTCGCTCCGATATAGCAAAATACTAAGGGTCCAACTTAACGTTGAAGGCTATATGGGTAACCACTCTTTATAGATTGTGAGTTGGAATTCAAAAGTGGAAATCTTGTGGATATATTATTAATGTAAAATTATCTTTCTAAAAAAAATAATGTTATGAGAGGGAACAATATGAGTTAGCTATCAAAACGTTACGAGTTCAATCCTAAACTATTAAGGGAAATGTAATATGGAGTATTACTTTAGACTAGTTTTTAAGTCTCGCTTTTTTACCAACAAAACATCATTTAACTAAAGTTAGAAAAGCTTTTTAAGCTTGTATCATGAAAAGATAGGCATGTCATTTTTTGCACGGGGTCTTCAAATTTTCGAGCCCGACCATGGCCTTGAATTAATCTCATGAAACTGTATGTAGTGTACCAATACCATGAATCAAAAGATAACCAATACAATTGTCTTTTTTTGGTTTTTTGATTCAAATAATACTAGAAAATAGAAAATGAAAACTAGTTTTTTCGGAGTTATCCTACTGACAATTTAAAATTAGATAAACTTTTCACCAATGATGAGAGGGACTAAATACGAATAATGTTGGATTACAATTTAAAATTGGATAAAACTTTCACTGTTCGAGCAGTGGTTGTCAAACACGAAGGTTAGGTGATATCAACCTTAGATCTCCTGTGAGGATCACAGTGCAAACCCAACAAGTTCTTGACGAACCTAGGGTGATCAAGGTTGAGGGTGGAAGCAAGAGTATATGAACTCTGTTTAAGCTTTTGTGTGTGTGTGTTGAAGTGAGATGAGATTATATCGACAATGGTTTAGACTATGTATTTATACGACCAGTTTAAGTATAGGGAACGTCTATCAATTAATGACGATCATGAATACTTAAACTGCCTTAATAATCAATCAGTGGTATATGAATCGTCTTCTATCTTTATTATTGTTAAGATGCGACGTCTCACCATTACGACAGTAGTAAAGTGGTTGTCAAGCGTCATTATGACTGTGGTCCAAGACAAGGGCAAGCACCTTCAAATATGGTACGATAAGCGTTGACAACCTATGACAACCTGACAGGCGGTACTTGGCAAGTGATGACATATGTCGACCACCTGACAGGCGATGACAGACAACCTAAGACAACCTGACAGGCGGTACTTGGCAAGTGATGACATATGTCGACCACCTGACAGGCGATGACAGCCTGTCAGGCGACTGACAGGTGATGACAGCCTGTCAGGCGATTGACAGGTGATGACAGCCTGTCGGGCGATTGACAGGTGATGACAGCCTGTCAGGCGATGGCATACAGGCGGTACAATCTTGACAGGCGATCATATCTTGCTCAATGGGCTTGCTTGTAGCAGAGCGGGCTTTAAGTAATAAAAGGTCATGTTTGTATTTAGGTTTTAGGGATTACCTATATATATATATACATAGGGTAATCCCTACTAACCTCATCATGCCCCCGAGTTAGGATTTGTCAAAACAACAGTTTGCAAGTCGTAACTATCTGTACTCGTAACTTTTATTTGCGCTTACACATGTAACCCATAACCAAACATATATGCCTCATGTTTTGTATGAATTCCGGTACATTCGACAGCTCAACCTCAGATCTCCAAAGTTGAAGCAAAAAGTAACTGAAGAACCATCACGAAAGATGCAGCAATGAATTTATGTTGCAAATAAGCATAAGTCCCTTGGACTAATGATAAATAGGAGCTATCATTGATGGTATGCTTTTATCTCACTACTTTTCCTCTCTAAATTTTTATTATCCCATGTCATCATTATTTTGGCACGAACATATATTCTTTTATTTTGTAGGTTGGGATGGTGCTAGCCGTCCCAAAAGTTGATAGCCGTTTAGCTTGCTTTGTGATTGTCGTACAATAGTGATCAATCGTATTCGTAGTTGACATTGCGTAGACAACAAAATTTCCACGAACCATGTGTGTTGCCATCTTTTGCCGGCGGTTTTAATTAATTACACCTAGCCTTTGACCACCTTCGTTGACCGACGGTTTGCAAAAGACAGCGACATAGCCTTAGACCGCCTAGGCATAGGACCGGCGGTATCCTTCGTTGACAGGCGGTTTGCAAAAGACAGCGGCCTAGCCTTTGACCGCCTAGCCATATGACATTTCGAATAAAATCAATACCGGTTTCATTAGTAATATTCAATACCCTCTAGTCTTGTATGATGTGACTATCATTAGCAGTGGTCATTAATGGTGTCACCATATGACTGGCGGTACTTTTCCTTGACCGGTCGGTTTCAAATAAACGCCTAGCCTTTGACCGGCGGTACCTTTTGGACTGGCGGCACCCCTTGACCGGCGGTGGCCATTGGGCAGGCGGTGTTATAAATGTACTTGCTACATGCTTGGTTGTAATGACAAACACTCATACACGCATGGACAGACGGACAACATTTTTTTATTCATATAATTATAAGTATTTTGTCCTTGCTACATTTACTTCAGCAGTTGTGGTTGTTTTTTCCCTTAACCATGGTCCATGTTTTTTTATGGGATTTTAGAGTCCTGTTTTCCCAGGTTTATCTTCTTGATACCTCAAGCTTGTACCTTTTTCAGTGATTATAATGAAGATGAAATGTTTTATGTAATTGTTGTACTATACAAGTCTTTAAAGCTTTAATGTGCATTGTTATGTTGGTACTAGTCGTACCCTTTAAGAAAGATCAGTGTTTACTGTAATGTCGTTGTTGTGATTTGGCATGGCGTTGTCTAGGCTTAACCTTGTTTTGTGACATTGTCTAGCTTTTAAAAATAATGTTTTATTGGGTGATCAAGCCAATAACACATTTTTATTTTTATCTTTATATATGAATGTGTGTGTCCATGACACGTCTTGGGTGTGCATGACAGTGTGTATATTTGGTTGTGCGTATGACACTTTTTTTGAGGGCCCATGGTTCCTTTGTATGTCAATGACATAGGTAGATTTGAGTATGCTTTACATTGTGCCTATGACACTGTGCCAATGGCACTTTTGTTGGTTAACCTTTACTTTGTTTACTCGCGAGGAATCAAGTAGATTAAAAGACGAATATGATTGTATGTTATTTGGCCAGACAAGGTTGTCTTTCTTGGCTTCATACATGTTGTATTGAACTATGTTCTTAGTTGCGTACGTGCGCATGTGTGTTCAAGTTGTAGCATTGTACGTAATGGAAGTGCATGGTTGGCTTTAGACTGAGATGTCTATTGTGGCCTTATGCTTTTTGTATTGAATCATTACTTCAATATTTATTTGTTTATGCAAATGCCATAGAAAAATGATACTGTGCGATAATATTGGGATACAAGATCAGACCAAATGCTATTATTGCCAATTTCATACATAACCATGACATTCCATGTGCTTGGAAACATTTATTGAAAACATAAAGGAAAAAATGACAGTAAAGACTATCGCACCTTGATAGGTCAGTTCATATTGGCTCCCTCATTATCATGAAGACATGGCCATCAGGTGGTCTGGGGTGTTCTGTGTCTTCCTTCTTCTTTTGCCAGGCAATGGATGTGTTGCCTCTATGGAAACGGTTGGTTACGGAAGAAAATTTTTTTTGGAAAAGTGAAACGCCGTTTAAAAAACGGGTCCCACGGATGGCGCCAATGTTCGAGCAGTGGTTGTCAAACACGAAGGTTAGGTGATATCAACCTTGGATCTCCTGTGAGGATCACAGTGCAAACCCAAGAAGTTCTTGACGAACCTAGGGTGATCAAGGTTGAGGGTGGAAGCAAGAGTATATGAACTCTGTTTAAGCTTTTGTGTGTGTGTGTTGAAGTGAGATGAGATTATATCGACAATGGTTTAGACTATGTATTTATACGACCAGTTTAAGTATAGGGAACGTCCATCAATTAATGACGATCATGAATACTTAAACTGCCTTAATAATCAATCAGTGGTATCTGAATCGTCTTCTATCTTTATTATTGTTAAGATGCGACGTCTCACCATTACGACAGTAGTAAAGTGGTTGTCAAGCGTCATTATGACTGTGGTCCAAGACAAGGGCAAGCACCTTCAAATATGGTACGACAAGCGTTGACAACCTAAGACAACCTGACAGGCGGTACTTGGCAAGTGATGACATATGTCGACCACCTGACAGGCGATGACAGCCTGACAGGCGATGACAGACAACCTAAGACAACCTGACAGGCGGTACTTGGCAAGTGATGACATATGTCGACCACCTGACAGGCGATGACAGCCTGTCAGGGGATGACAGCCTGTCAGGCGACTGACAGGTGATGACAGCCTGTCAGGCGACTGACAGGTGATGACAGCCTGTCAGGCGATTGACAGGTGATGACAGCCTGTCGGGCGATTGACAGGTGATGACAGTCTGTCAGGCGATGGCATACAGGCGGTACAATCTTGACAGGCGATCATATCTTGCACAATGGGCTTGCTTGTAGCAGCGGGCTTTAAGTAATAGAAGGTCATGTTTGTATTTAGGTTTTATGGATTACTTATATATATACATAGGGTAATCCCTACTAACCTCATCATTCACCTTTGATGAGAGCTACCAAATTCGAATCATGTTGGGACATTTATCGGTTAAAAAAATATTTACCATAAAAATGATAACTATAAAGTAACCTCTCGGGATCACTTGCAACAAAATCTTACCTGCATATGGCTAATGTGGCCCGGAATAACCGACCCGAAAGGAACCATTGGCTTTCTCTTTCACTGCAGCCTACGCCGAAAAATGAGCTCATGTTTTTAAAAGACAAATATTACAAACAAACTTTATACAATTCATACATTTTTCTTCAACGAGACTTGAATACACACACATATTGTCTTGAAAGTCTTTATACAATCAAACGACACAAGAACGTTCAACTAGAAAAATGAGTCACGCACTTACATCCGGACAAGAAGCCCTTTGGTATATAATCATATGATATTTTGAAAGAAATGATTCTGATACTTGATTGATTACACACTTGGAAGAACTTATGTTCGTGGGGGTTATTTACTTAAAGCTTAATGTTCTTAATAGGGCAATCGTCTTGATGAATTATCCGTTCACCTTAGGTTTCCGTTGGATGATTACCCTTAGGTCTCTTAAACTAAGGAAAATAACTACATTTTTGTCGTATTAAACCTTTCGAATTCAGTGAAAGAGTGATATTGAGCCCTCATATCCCGTTCGATTAACAAGAAAATAGTGTTCTCCCCGTTCATCCATATTTTCCCCTACATAGAACCATTTTAAATAGAAATGGATTCTCATGATTGTGTACTTTATCCCCAAGAATACCATATGGTTCGCGTGTGACCTCATTGTTGGTGGCTGCAAATACATCGCCAAACCACCAGTAGTCGTTATTGTTAGGTCGTTCTAGTGACTCTGTGCAAATAGAAAGATTTCAAGTGTTCATAGCAAGTTTAATACTGCGCAATCAGCCAAGTGAATTCTCGGTTGGATATAACCTTTTCATAGGTCTGATTGATTAAGTCTAAAGTTTCGATGCACTTGATGTTCTCTAATTTGTTCTGTAACAATCAGGGTAAGGTTTCGTATTGAGCATATTTGTTTTTGTTTTTGTTTGTGTTTGGGTCGAGTAACCTGTAGTGTCCTTGTTTTTTGGCTACAGCTTTGATTTTGTTGTGTTTCGGGGTGTTCCTTTATTGTTGTCGCGGCTTGTTCAGATTTTATGGTCTGCTTTTTGACTTGTTGCCTGGTACAATCGCTGACGGCTAATTGCTGTTGTTGGCATTCCGTTGAGGGTTTTTTGTCTGTTTTTGCTTCGTTTGCATCTTGTAGTTAGACAGATTGTCTGAAATTTCCTAATGTTTTGAAAATATGAAATATATATGTTGTTGCTTGTACAAATCAGGGAACTTTTACCAACAATCACCGGGCTACATGATTACCATCAGATGGCTTAAGGATGAGAGCTTTACGATTAAAGAAAGGATCACGAACCACAGAAAAAAAAGTCTACAATCAACTTTGCGCTCCCTTATTCACAAGTACAATAATATTAAGAAAACAAAGAAATAAACGTGGTTTGTCGATTAAGGTTTAGTGTCTACTGACTTAATTGGTTCTTCAAACACCCTGTTTTTAAGAAATAACTTCGGGTGACTACTGTACTCAGTATCGGGATCAAGAATTTGATCTGCGGATCTGGCAGCACATAGTGCTGCAATAAACTGTTCATGACCCCTCGGTTTTGTAAACCTTGATTCATAATCTTGCTCGTCACATTGCATTTTCCTTGCCTGCACCTCTTCCTTGACTTTCTACAAGAAGCAAAACGGAGATGAGCAAAGAGTTATCGTTTCAAGCCGACATAGTTAAACCAGTTTATTATCTATCTGTGAAAACAGCAACATTTGACTACTTGTCTACACGCAGCATTCTTTATTTTTGCAAAAGTAGAAATATATTACATCAGAATCTTGTTAACCCGACTATATAAACTTGGTTCTAGGTAGCATGACAAACTGCAAATGAGTAAAACTTTAGATCAACGTATACAACTTTCGTGATTAAGCAAGCAATTCCCGAAGATGCTCCCACAAATATAACAGAATCCAATTCTTAGTTTAACAATTGCAATATGCATCCAATACTTGAGAATTAGATTCCTCAAGTTGTTTTTTCTTCAACCAAAAAACATTCCATGCCATTTGTACTCGTTTTCACCAATTATACTCGTTTAAACTAACCAGACTCTTTCAACTTACAAACCGTTAAATTAACTCTCTATCTAAGTAAGTTTGTGTAGATCTGTTTTATGCTATAAATCTTCGAGTTTACCTAGATGCACAAACTCAACTACGAAGGTTCCTTTTCAATTACCGGTTATGAGACCCACTTATTGCATACCAGTTCAAAATTATGAATATACGATTAGTATAACATATTAAATAAGCAAATCTTAAACACCCGCAAATTGCAATTTATATGAAACAAGATATAACAATTAAAGCGAAAACCAACCTGCATTACCCTGGAATCAAATTCGGGCAATCCAATTTGGCCAACAGTCAAAGACCCAAAAAAGTTTCCAAGCAAAGCAGCATCAGGAACAGAAAGTCCCTGAACCAACCCAGCAACCAACCCACCTAAAAAACTATCACCCGCACCAGTCGGATCAATCTGCACCGTCTCAAACGGCGATATTTGCACCTCACCGTCTTTCCAATAAACCGTACACCCATCTTTCCCATTCGTAACCACCACACAACACAACTTCCTAACTTCCTCAACATCAACATAAGGCGCTTCTTCAGCCGAAGCTTTCAAAAACCCAATCCGATCAACCAAATGAAAAAAACCACTTTCTTTCAAGTCCACAAGCTTCACCGTCCCATCGGTTTTATCAAAAACCCGAATCAACGCTTGTATATCAACAAAAACCACATCACATATATCCATCATTTTCTCCAGGGTATCCGGGGAAATCTCCCCGGATACCCCAACTCCCATACCAAACTTAAAACACAACCCGTCTGGTAAATCAGACGGGTTGATCGGGTAGCCGGGTTCCACGCGTTTCAGTACCCGATCCTCCCGTCGAATCACCGACGGGTCATCATCGGATACAAAAAACGCGTGGAAAACCGCGGTCTTACCATCTTCCTCCACTACAGGAGGATGCTTATTAGTTTTTGTTATGTATTTAAAATCATGGCCTACTTTGGAAACGTAATCCGATGAGATGTCGAGATTGTCGAGAACTGTGGAGACAAAAGCGACCGCCCCGCCGAGCGTTTCGGCTAAAACGACGTCGTCTTTGATTAAGATATCGTGACAGTAATTACCGACGATTAGGCCGGTTTGGGGGGTGTTTGGATTTGGGTTTAGGCCCATTTTTTGGTGATGGGTTTGATAGGAATTGTTGATGATGATTACTATGATAGTTTGAGATCATGGGTGTTGGTGTTGCATGTGAATTAATGGTGGTGTTGGTTTTGGTTGCATAGAACTGCGGGTTTACGAATTTGATTCTCCTTCTTCTTCTTTCATTCAATTTCTTTGTCTTTTTTGTTTTTTCTTTCTAAACTAATTCCGATATAATTCCGATATGGTATCGGGTGGTACCAATATCGGTTCGGTACCGCTACCATGATATTTTTATTCATCCTTATACTCATCTTGTATCGTACTAGTTAATATCAGTTTATCTAGTGATAAATACGACCAGTACGGTACTGGTTGATACTAGTAAAAGTACGGTATCAGTTTGATATTGACACCAAGATACTTTTTATTTTATAAGTTACCTATAAATTGTTTCTAATAAAATTATTATGGAATTTTTTTGAAATATTACATGTTAAAACCAAAGTTTATAAAATCGCATAACAAAAAGCAATTTGACATGAATATCACATGCTACCGCTTACACCACTCCCAACGATACCTTAGGTTGGTAACCGAAGGTTGTCACTTTCCATTCACTATGGCACCACTATTTTCTCTTTGATATCAGTTGTATTTGTGTCCGTTTATCGAATGAAGAAGAGAAAAAAAGCAGACCATGTTTTTTTTTCTTCTTTTTATTCTTTTACTTTTTGGTATTTAACCATTATTACATAAAAAAAAAAAAAAAAAACAAAACAATAATGAAATGATAGTATTGTGTGTTGGTTCTTACATTTTTTTATAATATGTGTATATGTGTTTTTATAAAACTTTTATAAAAATGTATGTTGTATGTAGGGGTGACCAAAAAAACCGAGAACCGGCTAAAACCGAAAAAACGGCCCGACTTTGGACCGGAACCGAACTGGACCGGCTATGGTGGTCCGGTTCTCTGTTCTCAAAAATACTCAAAAAATAAATCCGGTCCGGTCCATGGTTAAACCGGCGGTCCACCGGTTCGAACCGAAAAGTTAACTTTTTTTTTTTTTTTAATACATATCCTAATATCTAATCTTATATTCATAGTTTAGGGGGTCTAGTTTTAATATAAGATACAAGTTGTATCTATGAGTTTAAACCGAAAAAAAAAAAATTTGTTTCACTTCTCAAGTCTCAATAAAGTAAAATTTTCTTTAAGATTATGCTAATATTTGTACAGAAGGGAGATAAGATATTTATACGTAGATTGATGAAAGTATTATTTATATCAATATAAACGTAGGTAATTGGTATTATAAAATATGTATTGGCATGAAGATTTGGTTAGTGCTCCAGTTTCAAGGTTATTCCATGCAAATAACCGAGACAAGATGATAATGGTTATTTTCATTATTAAAAAAAGTTGAAAAAAAATATTTGTAAGGATAGATCTCGTGACCTAAAAGATAATAGGCTCACACTACACAAAATTACTTATTAAAACGGAAATGAATCGAAAAACCAAAGAACCGACTAGGAACCGAACCGGAAATGACACGGAAAAAGCGGTCCGGTCCTCGGTCCACCGTTTCTTGATTTTTTTTGTCTCGGTCCGGTCCGGTTTTTATCGGTTCGGTCCGGTCCGTGTCTTTTGAACACCCCTAGTTGTATGTTGGTATTTGACTGTTATGTATAAAATACTATAATTTTGTATTTTTGTATTCTATTGTAATATATAAGTATGTTTTTTCTTTTAAATAATTATACTGTTTTTTTTTTAAATTAATGTAATGTACTTATTTAAAATAATATTGTTTTATTTAATATTATGTTATAAATTTATTGAATAAATAAACTGTGGGTCTCATGAATGAAGTGACGATGAAATGAAGTTGTAACTGATCGTGTCAGTTGTGATATTAGATGACGTGGCGCTGAAGTGAAGCTTCAGTTTTACGGCATTGTTGGAAGAAGTCTGATATCGCATATTTTAGACATGTTTTTATATACGTATTGGTTCATTTATTATTAAATTCATGACGGATTTAGAAACTTTGAGCACTTATGTTTATAAAGTAGTTTCATGTCTTATCAGAAGTTCTTATGCGGAAATTACATCATTTGGGCGAAAAATAATGAAAATGGGACTCAGTTCGTGTTCGTTAGCAAATTGGAAGTCGAGAAATGAGACTTAAGTACTACATCAACACGTGTGTCAAAGTGCCCGTGTGACGGGCGTCGGACCGCGTACATATGTTACGCGCGGCTGCGACTATTGGTTGTTTTAGGGTTACGAATTTCATTGAGGTAGCCCAAGTTTTTTTTTAGCAAAGAGTTTTGGAGAACGTTTATTGAAGACAATTTATCATTTTAGGATTTGTTAAATTGGACTATTTTGGTATTCAAAAGCGACAATTGAATTCTAATTATGTTATTACTTATGTACGGGACAAGCCTCGAACAAGTGCTTTGCAAAAACAAAAGTAGTAAGCTCTCCTTTACCACTTTGTTGCAAGAGAGGTTTTTATAAAAGATTGACGTTTTTAAAAATATATATACTTATATAATATTAATTTTTTTCGAGACATTTTTGGGCCCTAAAGTTTTTGAAATAAATCGGGGCCCATTGCGGTAGCGCCTTTGCCCACCTCGAAACCGGGTCTGGTTAAAACATCATTACATAACAAAACGAAACTTAAAGAAAAGTTCAAACTAAATAAACAATTTGAGTAATATTTATATACCGAGTAAGGTCAGCTTCAGCCAAAGCTAAAACTGAACAAGTTGGGTTTGAAAATGAGACGTTAAATGACGAACTTTTCTTCATTAATATCCTCTAACATCATGTGTTACTCGGTCATGCAACCCGAATGTTGAAGAGATTCAGAGATATCACCATGTCATAGAAGACCTTGGCATAGATCCATAGACGGACCTTAATGGAGGGCCAGGGGGTTGTGGCCCTTCTAAAGTTCGGGAAAATCGTGCGTTTTCACTACATGAATCCGAAAAATTATCAGTTTATTGTGTGTTGCATGGACCGCTGCAGCATTTCGGCTCCCTGCTTAAAAATTTCATGTTCCGTTTATGCATAGATCATACAAGTTTTTGGTCTGCCTAGAAACTGGACGAGATGTATAACGACTAATTTTCCATTGATTGCGATTAATTTCATTTGCACTTTCATATTTGGGCCCAAATATGTTAAAGAAGCCCATTATCTTTCTTCAGCCTTTAATATTCCATTTTTTCATTTTTGGGCCCAGATCAATAGCAAATATCATATTATATTTGTCAATAAACTTTATTGTTACTTTGATATTGATACTAAAAGACTTGTTTTCAGAATTGTTAAATGTATACAAGAACTGTTCACAAGTTGGCCATAATGTTGTAAGATACAAAATTTCGGCAACCTTACGCGGGATGGAAATGAACGACGATAAACACTTCAAAACAGGTTAACCAGGAACATCGTTTACACATCTCTATATAATTTTTGTTGGGTAAACTTTTAAATATATAAAAGGATCAACATCGTCATACATTATGTTGATTAATTATAAAAACGTATTCAATATAAAGGTACCAAAACTACAAGAACGAGTACTTAAGTGTGTCTTTTTTTGTAATCGTGATATTGTATTTATCATGATTGATATAAGTATTTGAATTACACAAAACCGTATTATAAAAGTTAATACGTTTTATAATACGATTTACACAGAACATCTACTTGGACCTATTTGTCAATTGTAGCAACTCTTCTTTCACAAGTAACAAATAATGCTAAGCATGTCTCTCCTTTGATGTCCACAAGTGGGTTACTTTACTAGTCTAACTAATTAAAATATTAAATTCTCAACTAGTTCCTAAAATTAAATGTCCTTATATTTTTGTATAAAAAAAAATAAAAAATCAAGTGTTTTACATTCCTAGATAACAAGAAAATCACCATTTTCTATTTATATGAAAAACGATATTTTACTCATAGTTATTTGTTTAACTCTAAGAGTATGATACGACGATACAAAAAAAAAAAAACAAAAAACAAAAAAAAAAAAAAAAAAAAAAAAAAAGATTGTAATTGAAGTAATATTAAATTAACAACTAATAATATTTTAACCATTCTCATAATTTTGTTGAATCTTGATGCTTTCATCACCTAGTATATCCTTTTCTAAACATGATCATATTAAGGTCGTGTTTGTTTGAACTTATATAAGGGCTTATAAACTTATTTAGTTTTGGTTTATGTTTCATAAGCCCAAATTTTATGGCTTATGTAAGGGATTATGAGCTTATTACTTTTTATTTAGTCATAATAAACAGTAATAAATTAAACCATAAGCCGTTACATAAGCCATAAAATTCGGATTTATGAAACATAAGCCGAAACTCAATAAGCTCATAAGCCCTTATATAAACTCAAACAAACACCTCCTAAAAAACATGAGCAGTGCGTAATCATGCAATCTTTATAATATTATTAATATATATGGTTTCATATCTTTAATATATAATAAAAGAGGGGCCTTAAATGTCACATGGCGAAGTAAGATCCGTTGGATGGATTTACCTCTTTGATGTCAGCCGTTAGATCAGATTGATGATGTCATTAAAGATTATTTTCATTTTACACCCTCTTACAATACATAATTATATTCTCTCTTTCATTCAATCTCTACTCAAATAAAAAACATAATTATAATTTATTTATAGAATCATTTAATTTGGACTATAATTTACCTTATTATTATTCTAAAATCTCCTAACACAAAATATCAAACCAAGTGTATAAAAATAAAGGTGTATATGTTATTATAACTATAAACAACATGTGTATAAACGTAAAAGTATATATATATATATATTCTACGTACAACACTATTTTCTCATAATAAATTAAAATCTACATAAAAGTAAAATTTATAATTCAATTTTTATTTTTTCCGCGCTATCGCGAGACAATAATCTAGTTTAAATAATACAAGCCAGACAAGAGTTAAAACTTAAAAGTATATTAGTACTAGCTAGAGCAAAATGGGACAACTCATAAAACACGTGAATATACTCGCGTTTCACAAGTTATGTGATTTTATTTTGTTTAATATTGAATTAAATACGTAAAGATTTTGCTATTGATAGTTTATTATGGTTAAACTTACCTTATACAGATAATATTTAATTGTTTTTAATAAGTTATTATATATTTTGTTTTCTCGGTCAAAAGAAAAAAAGGTTAACTTTGACAAAATAACTCCCACTATGTAATTTTTTTTTAAAACCCTGCCTATTATCTACCAAGGACTTGGCCTCGTCAATATTTATCTATCTTAACGTTACAAAACTAAGGAGTGAACCTAAATTCAAACTCATAACCATTTTAAACAAACTTCTCATTGACCGATTCAACTAAATATTTGTAAATGGTGAATATGTCATTGAAACAAAAAGCTCAATACAATAACTGAAATCTTTAGCCTATAACTTGAACTTATGTCATTTTAAATAAGTTGAGCCAACTTTCAAAGTGGCACATTTTGTTTTTTATACATTAATAAAAATCATCTTTACATTTACTAGATCATTGTTACATTAATTACACTATAATTAATCAAATTATACATAATAGGAATAAGTTATTAATAACAATGTATATAACTTTCATTATTAAAACTTATAATTAGTTGATAATATGAATATATTTACCTTTATTAAGTATTTATTATTTATATGAAAAAAACTTAATATCACTTTTGTTATGATAAATAACAAAATCTAATAATTAGTATGCAAATAATAACAATAATGATGCAAGTTAGGGGGTGTTTGTTTGAGTTTATATAAGAGCTTATGAGCTTATTGAATTTCGGCATAAGCCCGAATTTTATTTAGTCATAATAAACAGTAATAAACCCATAAGCCCTTACATAAGCCATAAAATTCGGACTTATGAAACATAAGTCGAAACTTAATAAGCTCATAAGCCCTTATAAAAGCACAAACAAACACCCCTTAGTCTCACTTTATGTTTAAGATTCCACTAAATTGTTTTTTGGGTTTTCAAATTCAAGTAAGATAGTTGACGATTTTTTGAAGATCGCATAATCTTAAATCAAATACTTAAAGTACTTTCTAACCCTCAAAGAATCTTGGAATAAACTCAATTTATTTTATTTAATATTCAATTAGATTATATCAAATTCAAAAGATACGATATGGTTTCTATTTCTTAATGTAATATTGAAAGAAGACTATTTAAACAATTGAGAAAAAGGATTAAATATATGTTGTTGAAGTTTTAGAATCAAACAAGATTTGTCTTTCTAACTTTATGGGACGACTAATAGTTACATAGATTACAAATAGAATGTTTTTGAAAAGAAAAATACATAAATATTAGAATCTATCTATAATATATACTATAAGATATGCATTAAAAGTGACATTATAAAATCTAGATCATTAGGTGGATTTTAAGATTAATTTTTGACTCCTATATCAAAATAATTATGTCATATGACATCATTATTAACTATTTTCATTTTAGCTATTTTATTATAAATACAATTTAAACCTTCAATTTTAATATATATATATATATATATATATATATATATATATATATATATATATATATCCAAAAAAGTTAGTTTGATATTATTATTTTAAATCTAAACTTGGTTTTTATACTTTCTAATATGAGACAAGATTTTAAAGTTAATAATAAAAAGAAAGCCGTTTTTTTTTGTAATAAAATAAAACTAGATAAAAACATATAACAGCGAGAAAAAATTCAGAAATTTCAAATTTATTATAAAAGACGATATATTTTTTAATTTCTTATTCTACGTTCTACGGTTTTTACTATATCTTTTCATAGATAACAACAAATAACTTTATTTAAAAGTTACTAATTTATTTCCCGCATATATACGGATAACCTAATCTGAAAAAATAAAAGGAAAAATTTCATATATGCCATTTATAATCTTCAAAATATTATATTTATCCAACCAGGACCGATCCAAAGATTATTATTATGTATTATTAACAACGTATGAAAAAATTAGGTGTAATATAAAATAATTTTCTTTTCTTTTATGTATGTGTATTCGAATAACAACTTTAAATTCGTATAAGTAGATAAGTTTATTGAAACTACTCCAATTACAATATGTAATATTGTTGTCAAATGGTGCCTAAAGAGTCAATGAGAGAGTTTGTTCATTTGAGGTGAGTTATCTAGGTGTTTTTGATTATTTCATTCTATCAAATTTAAACAATCTATCGAAAAGAATACAATTATAACATATTGAAAGATTTAAAAGTCAATCGAAGAGTTTCATTCTGAAAAGTTTTGTAGGTGGATCGTTTGAGTTTTTTTTTATGATTCTATTCTATCAAATTTTAGAATTTATGTTATCACTGTAGGGTCAAATCATAGTCAAAAGAAGAGTTTGATTCTGGTTGAGAAAGAACGTTAGCTATATGCTTGAATTATGTCATGTTGGTGGAAGTAGGTATTTGAGGAATTTTATATTCAATTTTCATTATTAATGCGTTACATTCCTAGAAGTCAAAAGAGGTACAATATGATTTTTTAGTTTTTTTGTTAGTCTTGTATGGTTATATGCATCGATACGAATGTGTATTTTTTTATATATTAAGTTATGAGTGTCAAAATATCATTTCTTTTCTCATAATTATATGTTTTTATTTTATCAAGAAAAAGAACTTTTTAATTCTTATTATTATTTAATATAAATCTAGTCTAATATTAAAAGAGAGATTAAAAATCGAATTAAATAAATATTTTTGTAAAAAAAAGTTTAATACATCAAAAATATATAAGATTTAGAATAATGGTGTGGAACTATTTTTGTTTCAATATGTATTAAAATTAAAAGTCTAAAATTGTATTTAAAATTGAAGGGTTAAAACGAAAATAGCTAATAATGATGTAATAACCATTATCATGTTGATCTAAGGGTCAAAAATCAAAGATCAAACTCATCCAACGGTCCACACTATGACAAATTGCTTTTAATGCATATCTTTTACTAGAGATTATAGATAGTTTACCCACACAATAAAAGTATTATTTGTTAACTCACATCAATTCAAATTTATAGATGAAGTTGAAATCAATCACATGAGTATAAACGAAATTACCTGATATTTAACATCAAACTTTAAAACACTTTTTTAATAAATAAAAAACATGTATACGAATATAGAAGTGAATTTTAAAAACACGTTTATATATACGAAACGATATATATTTGGGATCACATTTCATATTATCTTATATTTTTGATGATACACAAATATTCGATATAGTCATCCGTATATCGACAGAAAATCAGGTATTTATATTTAAAGAAACAAATATAAATTGGTTTAGAATAATTAGATACATACAAGCTTTTAATGAGAAGTTTTAAGACTTATAATAAAAATATGGAATTTTACAAAAATAGCTCATAGGACTATAGCTAAAAAATAAATATCATTTTTAAACTACATCTATACTTTCAAATTATATTTAAAGTGTCCAAAACTGATCAAACGATAGGACTTATTAGAAGATATGTAACTAACCTTGGTGTAAGCTGCCTAAATGGATGTCACTGTGACCCCGAATCAGTAACATTGCCGTTAAAAAAAAAATGGTAAATCATCACTAATTTCATAGTTAATTATAGCATAAGGACTACGTTAATATAAATTTTGCTAAAGAATTTAAATGAATTTCTTCGTTCACAAAAATGTATAGTGCTTAAATGTTTTCTCTCTTCGAAAATATGAAATTTTTGAAGGTCAAAATTCAAGAATGATTTGTAAAGTTTTATGTTTTACATTATTGAGTCTTTAACTTAGTTTAACTACAGTTAATTCATGGAAGTTGCTTCGCACTAACAAAAATGACCTTTAACGGGCTATATTTAATATAATTGCAATTTTACTTGATTTTGTTGGGTTTTCATCCATCTAATGATGCTATATGGTTTTAAATTATATAAAGAAACGTAAACTCAAATCAAATGATCTTTTAATCCCCTATAGAAGCGTCTTTGATTAATTTTTCGTATTTTCTGTTTGGTTCGTTTTATCAGTTAAGACATTTAAAAAATTATTCTCATAATATTTTATTTCAATTAACTAACATATCACAATCAATATTAATTCAATTAAGTAATCTATAATTATATAAATTTTATCACATTTTCATCAAGTTCAAACATTAATCAATCAATTATTTTAATATATTATTATCAAATATATAAATTATAGAATATATTAGTATGATAAAAATCGATAACATTAAAATCTTACAATCTCGATCTTTTCTTTTTTCAATTTCAATTTTATAAACACAAAAACGATAGTACGTAGGATCCAGATTATAATAACATTTCTTTTTATTATTTTAATAACTTTTACTTATACATTATATAATATAATAAATAATGTGAAATGAAAATGGGAAGAAGGTTCTTAAAGGAGAGATGCAGGTTTTAAAGGAGAAAAAGGCAAAGAGCGTAAGGCGTGGTGTCAGCATCGGGCCACGCTACGTGGCTTATTTTAAGAACCTGTCTTTTGACGCCGTTCATAAAAAGCACTTTGACTAAACAATCTACAAACTCTTTTTTGTCTTTTTTTTTACAATAGAAACAAATTATACATTTATACCTTAGAGACGGTGTTTAGATACATTCATATTTATAGAATAAGACAGCAATGTTATATCATAATTAAAAATAAAAAATTAGATTTATGATAATAACAATCTTAACAGTTGCGGTTAAAACTATGAACGTATTTTATTTATTTGTATTTTATAAATAATTGTCTCATGTATTTATGATATTAATCCGAGATAATGGTAGACACTTGTCATCGACGGTCATTTAGGTAATGTGATTTACTAGAGACTGATTTGACTTCATATTCAGCTCGGATACGAGTCAGGAAAGTGTGGAGTGCACACTCGTTGAGATGATATGAACTCAACCACGACTGTAAAGCAGCGGTCAGGGGGCTGAGCCCCTTGCTGGGATCCTAAACGATTTTTACTAATCAGCTTTAAGGTGTTACCTTAAAATTCCCGCCAAATTCCCAACTTTTGGGACATTTTTCAAACAGTTACAACCGTCGGTAACTGCCGATAACCGTCACAAAATATGTTTCTTAATACAGATGATTCTGTCTCTTTGAAGATAACGAAAAACACACATTATCCTTTACTTTTTCGATTTGTGATTCACTGCCAAGAAAATAAATTGACAATTTTCTTTGTATTATCCCGATTAGGATTTCGTGCAACCCAGACAATTGATAGGGTTGAAATACTTAATACGAAAAGTGAATTCACACGATACATTGAGAAAGAGATTATCACATACAAACCCTAATTTTCTAACAGACACTTGCATATGTTATGCTGCAAATGATGATCTACATTTCCAAAAGACAATCTACAGATTATGGTGTACACTTGCATATGTTGTGTAGACGTTGGTATAAAGGCTCACTAAAATGGGTCTTCACATTTTTTTTAGAACGACTATGCTAGTGATTTGGGGTCACAGTGACATCCAATTTGGCAGTATGCAACCCACGAACCTTACATCAAAGTTAGTTATCTCCTAATATTAATTCACCAAAAGAGGTAAAAAAAACCCCAAAGGAAGGCTCGAACCCAAGAACCTCCCTTAGGGGCAATATGCAACCCACGTGCAGATGTTAATTTACACTCATCCGCATCTGCACATATTAGGATTCGTTTTTGTTTTCAGACGCTACCCCGACCCATAAGGGGCTTTACCCTCTTCGGCCTCACTCACTAACTGGGCGGAGACACACATATACGACGATGCCCCTTAACCCCAACAAGGGGGTGAACCATTACACTCCTGTAACAGGGTGTAATCCTCTTGACCGGCCGTTATTTTGACAATGTTATTGATATATATAGTTATAATACATTCCGTATTCTCTTAGTTCAATGTTACTAGATAAATTTGTTTTCTAGAAATAAAAAACAACGTTAACAAACTAGAAATAAAATATGTCCTTTATATATATGTTAAAATTATTTCTAAACGAAAGTACTAAATAAGATCCCGAAAATGGCAAAATCCACCTGTGCTGCACGCGACTAATAATTGATTGCAACTTGGCTTACATACCTCACTGTTACTCAAACATACGTGTTCAAATCCAACTTGATATCAGTTTTAATATTTTATTCTTTATGTCAAAGGTGTTAAAACTTAAAACCTTAAACTAACAAGTAGAATGTGTTAAGTAAATAGTAGATATCATAAAACGAATTTAAATTAGTATAGATGTATATTTCGAATGTGAAGTACTCGTTTAAACCAATTTCGCTCTATAACTATCAATTAGCATACGAGTGATAGATTGATTACAAAGGTAAAAGGCAGACGTCTATAAAGGTTCTTTTCGATACAAACATAGATGCTATTAAGTGGAAGTCGAGTAAACTTGTGGTTCACCTCACACATGTATGGAAATGGTGTAAAGTAGGGTTAAGAATGGCATATTTTAGATCATCTAGAGTAGTAAGGGGTATGTATAGTGATGATACTTTTTTGGTTGAGGTGCTATCGCTATCCTCTTTTGGGATCTTTATAACAAATGGTAAAATGCCCACGATTTCTTTTGTATGGTTCATGAGATTCTGTGTCATTCACACCGAGGTTTTGATACTTGGTCTTGGAGGTTGATGGTGTATTTTAAGCCACTATCTAACATCCGTGTCCTTATGCCTAGTGCCTAGAGTCTGTGCCTTCTTTTACGGTTCAAGGTGCTCTTGGTTGTATAAGTGGAAGTGGTACATGTCTAATCCGAAAATTCCATGAGTTTTGGCTAAATGCGTAGTTTAAGAGTATATTTGTATTTGAACACTAATTGAGATACATTATAAGGTATTCGGTCTAGTATAATATTAGTGACCCATGTTATTTATGAATACAGACTTTTTATTAATAATTTATTAACTTATAAATAAGAAACTTTTATAAAGTTTCCACGTTTAGAATACAAGCAATCACACTCACCATACTTCAAAATAGTTAGTCACATGAGTATCATACCGAAAATCATAAGAGATTTAAACACTTTAAAGTGATCATGCTTTTATATATATATATATATATATATATATATATATATATATATATATATATATATATATATATATATATATATATATATATATATATATACTAGTATATTTTTCGCCTACATACGGATAACTTTATTAAGAAAAAAAGAAAAGTATAATATATAGGAAAATTTCGTATCATTAATAATACATGATAATATAGATTGTGATGTCAACTATTTTTGTTTCGGTTATATGTATGCGTTTTCCACTTCACTGTTTCATTCGTATACGTAAAGAATTTAATCAAAAAATAATATAATTATAATATATTGAAACATTGAGTTCGAATGAACACTAAAAAGTCAACTGAGAGTTTCATTCTACCAAGTTTGTAGGTGGGTCATTTGAGTATTGTTTTTTATGATTTTATTATGTCAAATCTTAGATTTTTCAGGTAATGTCTTGGGTTATTTCATATTGATGACATTAGGTCTTGGATGAATTTTATATTCAATTTTTCTTTGTGTTAAAGTCTTAATGGTCAAGTTAAGAAGTTTTACATTATGGTTTTTAAGTCTTTTGTTAGTCTAATATGGTTGTATCATGTATTGATCCATAGTCAAAATATATAGAAAAGTATATCAACATTTAATGTTTTGATTTGGTATAATTTTTCTATACTTGTAATACATAATCCCTTTACTATTAAAAAAGAAAACACATACAAAAATATATTAAACTAAATGGAGTTTTGTATACTATTAAATCACTAACAATATAAAACAACATTAAATATATTATCAAATATTATTTTATTCCGTTTATATACATGTTGACTAACTTTATTTAAATAAGTACTAAAAAACGTGTTATAAACATTACTCCGTATATATCTTCATTTACTCATATGGGTGACTTTAACTTCAATTGTAAATTTCGTAATTTATAACACCTAATGAATAAAAAACATGTATATGTTAAGAAATAAGTAGTGAATAGAAAATAATTATATTATATAACGATGTTTGTAATACAGTTTTAATTTTATATATATATTGTTATTCTTACGGATATATGTATTTTATTAGAAAGAAAATATCATTTTTTTATTATTATTAGTTTTACAAATCTAGTCTTATATTAAAAAGGATACAAGAATTCGAGTTGAATGACGAATTTTATGAAAAATTATTACTATATAAAAAAATATTTAAGGTTTAAAATATTAGTCTCAAAACTATTTTTATTTAAATGTGGATAAAAGTTAAAGGGTTAAACTTGTATCTAAAATAAAAGGACTAAAAAAAAATATTCAGTAACAAAAACTCAAACTCAAAACTCGAACTCAAAATAAAAAATTATCAAGTTAAAAAAGATTCCGTTGTAATGTTTGAGTCAAAGCCCACTTGATAAATAATTCTTAAAAAAATTATTTTAAGACAGTTGGTAAAGCCTAAGATGGCTTAAAAAGAGGATTAGCCAAACAATACACAACTATATAAACCCTTATGGCTCATCCATGAATGAAACACTAGAACCTTATAAGCCTTATTGAGATATAAAAACCTCTCAAAAATGGCTGTTGAAAAGCTTCAAAAAAGAGCGAAAAAAGCCTCAAAAAACGTTGCCATCATTTTTGGAGTTACCGGTCTTGTTGGTAAACAGCTTCTTGAGAAGCTATCAAGATCCAAATGGAAAGTTTACGGTGTAGCCAGAAGATCGGAGATGGTGATAACCAAGAAACCAAACACAAACACAAATACAAACACGAACCCTAATTATCATTTCATTTCATGCAACCTTCTTGACCCTTTAGAAACTCAAATGAAACTTTGTCATTTGCATGATGTGACTCATGTGTTTTGGGTGACATGGGCTAGCCAGTTTCCGCTCGATAGTATTGAATGTTATGAGCAAAACAAAGCCATGATGTCAAATGCATTAGACTCAATCCTACCAGGAGCCAAGGGTTTGAAGCACTTCTCTCTTCAAACCGGGACCAAACATTATGTGTCGTTAACTGGAGATTCTTTTGATCAACTTGTCAAAAGGGTTTGTTATTATGATGAGAATTGTCCAAGAGTTGAAACACAAGTAGGGTCTAATTTCTATTATGGTCTTGAAGACATGCTTAAAGACAGGCTGGCTGGTGAGGTTCCATGGTCGGTTCACCGGCCTGGATTAATCATAGGGAGTTCTCAAAAGACCTTGTATAACTTCATGGGAAGTTTATGTGTTTATGGAACCATATGCAAGTACTTGAATCTTCCTTTCATTTTTGGAGGAAGAAAAGAATGTTGGGAAGAGCAATTCGTTGACGTTTCAGACGCTAGGCTTGTGGCCAAACAACAGATTTGGGCAGCCACAAACGATTTAGTTCAATCAAACAACGGGCAAGCATTCAATTCAATAAACGGAGATGCTTCAACTTGGAAAGACATATGGGGAGCAATTGGTGTAAAATTTGGAGCAATAGTTCCTGTAGAAATGTTATCCGAAGATTTCACATTTGCAGGGTTTATGAGCGATAAAGCTCATATTTGGAAAGAGATAGTTATAAAAGAAGGTTTAGTAGAAACCAAAATGGAGGATTTAGCAAACTGGTATTTCTTAGATGCTTTATTTCGTTGCCCCGTGAAGATGCTAGGAACAAGAGAGAAAGCAGACCGACTCGGGTTCACAAAGCGATATCACGCATTCGAGTCAATATCACATTGGATTGATATCATGAGAAAAGAAAACTTAATTCCATAAACTAGGTTGTTTGTTGAATAATATAGGGGTTGTATATGTAAATTTCCCCAGTTTATTTGGAAGAGAATGTGGTATGCCACTTATTAACAAGTTTTTGACTTATTTTTTTCTTTTTCAATAATCTTGTTCCCCTTTTCATCAACATATAGATTATATATTTAAATCCGATTTCCCTGGTCTTCCTCATCTTGTCTTAGAAAACAAACTTGATGAATATACAACAAACAATACCTAAAGATAACATAATATAATGGTTATACGACTTCGCAAATTGCACCATATCGAAAAAAGCTGCATATAATCATAAGACTGAAACCATGACATTATGCAAATATGTTGACACAAAGCTACATAATTCATAAACCATGTTGTGTGTTAAGTTTGTTTGCTCTCTTGTTTTTGTTGACAGATGTGATCATGTAGCGGACCGTCCTTTGGTTTTATGATTCCGTTTGGTGTTTCAGGGGGCTATGTGCCGTGTACTCAATGTGATGTGATCTTTACGTGGACAAAATTGTGGGGATTGATTAGTGGTATTTATCTTTTCTGGAAATTAAGATATTTGAGGGAGAGAGCGAAGACAAGAAAGAAGAAGAGGCTGAAGCCAAAGAGAACCACGGCTGAAATGCCAATCATGTTGGATTCCATGCCTAATGCTTCCTTCAAATAGCCTTTCACGGTTCCTTGGTAACCAGGTCCCACGATCGGTGTTTCCACATCAGCAAGTTGTGAGCCGACCAGACCTTGCAAAGTCCATGCAATTGGGCAGACGTAGTAAAACCAAATCCACCATCCCGGTATTTGCTGCAAACAAAAACAATATAAGATCACTTACTGTTATAGGAGTTATAAAAGTTAAAAAATGTTGACAGAGAGAAAAGTTAGTTACCGGTTTCGGGACAAGAAAGCCTGCAAGAAGGTTCCATAATGAGTAAAACGCGGAAGAAACAACCGCAGCCATTTGTTGAGATGGTGTAAGACCAATAGCCACCATTCCGTAAAAGGTAAAATAGGTGAAAGTTAAAAACATAAACACAAGGTAGAGTAAAAATTTTCCTGCATCACAAAAGTAAATTTATTATTCACAATACTGATGCTTGTTAAAAGGAATATAAGCATCATACCGATTGATCTCTCAAAGTTGATCATGAAGTATGTAGTGACACCATAGACTATTGTCTGTGTCGCTATGTACGGGATCTCCACCAGACCCTGAAAAGCAAACTCCGTATTATATTTTTAAATGTAGAGAAAAATAAACATATGAACATTTATAAGGATTAAGGAACTTACCTGTGCTATAGCATAAGGGATTGCAGAATACATTCCAGCTGCTCTCTCACGGTAAAAAACTGTTCTTTCAATTGCTATCACGGGTTGTACGGTGGAAGCGTTATTTACACCTAGAAACAAAACAGCAGTATACAGAGCACCTATAACCACCATCAAATTCTGAGTGTTGTCTCTGCAAAATAAACCGACTAGAATCAAATTATAAAGTTTGATAAACTTTTATCCTATGATAGAAGAAAAAAGGCTTAATTATGAAGAAAATGACAAGATATACCTTTTTGAACCAACGTCCCAAAATACAGAACCAACAATCAATGCACATAAAGTTGTAAAGATCAGCCTCACAGCATTATATTCGGGGCTTCTCCAATACACAAGATTCTGCTTCCACAAGCAAGTTCGGAATTGAGATAGACTACTATGAGAGTATTTGGAAGAAAACTGTAAAGGTTCGGATCCAGGCTGCGGAGTACTAGTTTGCTCAATCAAAACTTCAATATCTCTGGACGGATAGATATAACCGTTAAGTTCAAGACTAAAAAAAATCATTCTTTTTTTATGTTTAGAGTGCTCCCACTACTAATAATGAATACCTGTACTGTTTAGAGTTTTCATAAATCTCCGAAAAGTCCTGGCCAATTCTTTCTTCGGCAGCAGGTGTAGTCATTTCAAGCATCCAATTTGCAGGATTATATTCACTGGATATCGGTGTAATTCCATTTATACTCTGCACAAGAAATTGAAAAATGTATATTATGACAGCTTCATTAGTTTGTCGGACAATAAGAACCATATTTAATCTCAGATGTTACCTCGAAATACTTGATCAATATATCTGACCTCTCCCCTACTTTTCCACCATAAATCACACGTCCCCCTCTTTTCATTAAAAGTAGCTGGGGATGAATAAAATTTACGCATAATATATTAGAAAAAAGTTGCTACATGCCTAATAACTTAAGTTAACAAACCTCATCAAATGCTTCAAATATTTCAATACTCGGTTGATGGATGGTGCAAACGACTGTTCTTCCAGTGTCAACTGTATTACGCACAGTTCGCATTACAATGGCAGCAGCTCTTGCATCAAGTCCTGATGTAGGTTCATCCATGAATATTATAGAGGGATTTGCAACAAGCTCAACTGCAATTGTCAATCGTTTCCTTTGCTCAGTGGACAACCCGGTACTGCCAGGTAAGCCTACTAGAGCATCTTTTAGATTATCAAGCTCCACTAATTTCATCACTCCTTCAACAAAGTCCTGTGCAATAAGGCAGAACGGTGCTCAGTAAGGTTTAGCTAAAATCTACATTCTATTTGGATCGTGTTTTACCTTTAATGGGTCAAACGGGTTGAAAGTATTGAATGGGTCGAAAGTCAACTACTGTATGTTTTTATTGCATACAAGTTTCTTAAAAGTTTAATTAGAATGGTACTTTTGCACTCATACTTATTTCAGTAATTATATATACACTTTTTATTTTGAGAAAATAGTGAAAGCTAACCCGTCTTTGTTTCTCATTGACATCTGCAGGAAGGCGGAGAAAAGCAGAGAACAGAAGAGACTCCATAACTGTGACTTGAGGAGAGTGTATATCAGTTTGCTCCACATAACCACAGACCCTGGCAAAAGTACTTTGTTCTTTTTGGAAGCCTGATATACTGATTTCCCCTTCAATGTATCCACCGGTCTTCCTACCAGCAAGCACATCCATTAGCGTTGTCTTTCCTGCTCCGCTTGAACCCATTAATGCAGTAAGGACACCTGGCAAAAACACCCCACTTACGTCTGACAGAAGCTGTAACTTCTTATCTGCTACACCTTCCAAATTCATGTCCTAAACAAAGTAATGTAAGTCTAACTTTTGCATAATATAAAAATTTACCGACTACTTATTCTACTAACTGTTTGAGTTGTACCCTTGGCATGTCAACAAAATAATTGACATTATGAAATGTCATTGATAATGGTTTGAATGGAAGAGCCATGCCGCGTCTTCCAGAACCAGTATCTAATTTGGCAGCTTTCGTTTCATTGCCATCTGCAGAACCAGTTAAGATTTAAATTGGAATTTGATTTTATAATTTAATCTGTTGATCAAATGTCAAATTTACCCTTCATATCATAAGGAATATTAATAACTTTTAGATCAAATGCAAAAAAACACACATATAACAGATAATGTTTCACGAGTAAATTTGAACGTAAAACCTCCCTCAAAAAATGTTTCAATTTTATAGGGACAAATCGGAAAGCAAAATGTTGTATTTTTTGGAAGGATAGAGTACATAAATTTACTTTAGGACATACGACGGTAACTGTAAGAATTATTAACCTCCAGCTATTGTTGAAGGTAGAACAATCTGTGCATTTTTGAGAGCTGCAGTACAAAACGAATAGTCACCATACTTCGAAAAGCCATAAACAAAGTAGCATGCATTTGCGTTATTCATGCAAAAATGAATATGAGAGCACTTACGTTTAAGATAAGCCAGAGTCAGAGTCACTATGATATTGAATACCAAAGCGTAAATTAATAAGGTACCAACTCCAAGCCAATACCAATTATCATCGGTTGGAAGATGATGGAATTTAAGAACACCATACCCAACAGTAGTATTTGTACCAGTGAGCGGCTGCAAAGTGGTATCATTGAAGTTCTAATTACAAAATCGTACTTGATAAAGAAGATGCGAAAGGTTACGTGCGAGAAACAGACCTCCATCCATCTCGTGGCAGTAAACTCATTAACAGCAATTGCACGTTGTGCATATGAGAGAGGTGACATCCAAAAACCCCATATCCACCATGGCTTAATCATGTCTGGAAGGAAATAGAGAAATTTCTAAACTTTATGTCCTTGTGGATTAATTGAATTACTCAAGTAATAGACAATTGGCGAATTACCTTTTGGCATGATAAATCCACCCAACAAGAATACCACAAGCAGTGCAGCTGATCCAAAAGTATTGGAAATTACCATATTTCTCGCAACTGCAGCCAGTGTTCGGAAAAGACCTAAAGCCATCTGGTGTATTGAAAAGAGAACAAACACGTAACGAAAAAACCTGAAGAATTGCAAAGTCATAAGAGAATGTTAAGGATTATTGGTTGCAGAAGTTAAAACTTGAAAGTCATAACATAGAGCAGACCTTCCTACACTAGGAGAAAAGCCAACACTATAATATACTATAAGCGACCATACAACAGCTTCAATGAAAGAGTACGGAACACGCAGTATCCAACTAGAAACAGACCACGCCCACGCAGGATAAAAATTATTATCCCGTTGCTTGTAAAATACAGGTAATCGAAATATCATAAGTGGGAGCTCAGCAAATCCATTGAACATCATGTGCACAAGTGCGAAAAATAAGCAACCAAGATACAGGGTTCCATCCATCATATCTGTGGGATGTAATCTTGTCCTTACAAAGAGTGTGCATGTAACAAACCCGACAAATGCAACCTGTAGATTATGTATCTCATATGATGCTACATATTAATGAACAAGAAAACTGTGCGACACATTTTGTACCAGAGGATGTAATCACTTGAAAAATGAAAAGTACTAGATGGAACATACCTGGCATGTCTTGAAAATGTACAGAAATTTATGTCTTTTTATTAAGAGATATTCTCGTGAAAAACAAGCTTCAAAGAGCCTCCATTTTGATACGCCATACTGCCTTTTCCTCAAAGCTGACACATGATTCTTAGATTTATCGAATGGAACAGATAGAGAAGATTCCAGAGACTTTCCATAAGTTGAATTTTTGTATGCTTCGGAAATCACCGATACTGGAATGTATTCATATGGTTTTGAAGAATCAGCCCAGTACTGAGCCTGATCTTTTCTTGAGGTTACCTAAATAAATTACACAAAAGCATTAAAACTAATTATTCTATAAGATTGCATAAACACATAATTATTATAATACCTCTTGAAGAAAATCTGCAGTGCCTTTACGTAAGGGCTTTTGAAACCCTAATGACTCAAAGAATTTAAGCACTTCTTCTCGAGGACCTTCATAAACCAGGTGGCCTTCTGATAAGAGCACTAGATCATCAAAGAGCTCGAATGTTTCAGGTGCAGGCTGAAGAAGAGCCATCAAAACTGTGGCTTCCATTTGATGAACAAAATTCTTTACGCACTTCACAATTTGGTATGTTGTTGAGCTATCTAGTCCAGTTGATATCTCATCCATAAAAAGAGTTTTTCTTGGACCAACCACCATTTCACCTGCAATACTCTTTTATTATCTACCGATTCTGGACCAAAAAAAGGACTGTTTATAAAGCCATAAAATAAAGCTTCAAGGCATCTCATTTTTTTTTATCCTAAGCATGTCACATAACTAATTACGGACCTTTCTTTAATCTATTTCCTTTATATAAACTTTAATTTGCTAAATGCCATCCACTATTAGTTTCTATTTACTTCACAATACATTTTTTAAACTGCGTTTTTTTACTAATACTTGGATAGACAGAGATAGAGAGAGCGAGAAAGAGAACCTGTAGTAACTCTCTTTCGCTGACCACCTGAAATACCCCTGAGCATGTCATTTCCAACCACCGTATCTGAACATACATCAAGACCAAGAACCTTCAACATGTAATCTGTTGAGATGCTATGTCTTTTCCCAGCAACAGACGATGCCTAATAATTACATTGTATAAAAGCATATAATCAGATATCAACATACAGGAAGCATAGAAATAGTGACAGCTTACTACAATCTCTAGTAACCTTCATAAACGCATCAATTTCAGGACAGGGGCGTATTTTATTTTCCTTCTCCAAACGGGTAAGTTCTCTCAAGTTTCCTGGAAAGAAATATTACAAAGGCAGGCAAAACAAAAAACAAATTTGATAATTCTGGCAATTACCATGTTCCGTAAAAAAACGAAGCATATCAAATTCTCAAGGAACAGACAAGACGAACCTGCAAACCCTTCACCTTCACATCTAGCCCCAAAATCCAGAGTTTCACGTACTGTTAGCTCTGCAATATGGTTATCTGTTTGACTGATGTATGCTGAAGTCCTTTGAACGCAGAATTCATGAAGTTCATGGCCATTATATGTAATCTTACCAGTTTTCTGAAAACAATATAGCATGTTAAGTGAAAAAGATTAGAAATTCATGTCGAAAATGCCAATAAATACCAAGTTTCTGCTACCTCAAAATGACTGCCATGTAAGATGTATTCCATTTATCCACGATATTCATCATTTGATTTTCATAAGAAACGGATTTATTTTTGTGATCTGAAACTAGCATATGTCAAACTCCAAAAAACTAAAGCTGACATTTTTAGTTCTGATGAACTTTTGTTGTTGAAATTTTTACCCGGGCTTCAGTTATACATCTAGTTTACACTATACTATATGAATGACTATCATCGTGGGAGCATAACTAATTGCTAACAATGGAAATACATGATGCAAAGTGGGTAGCCCAAACACTAAAAAGGCTATACCCCAATATATGACCGTTTTGAATTCAAAATCCCACAGTGTGGCGAACCTAGGATGCTAGGCCATAGACTAATATTTAATATTTAAGTATGTAGAAATTCCATTTTAATTCTCGAAAGCTAAAAAGGATCCAAATTACACTTAGCCAATGTCATAAATTATTCTTATCAAATTTTTTACAACCAACATTTTCTGTGTTGAATCTTATATCCTAAAATGTTTACACAGCAATAAAACTTTTATTCTAAATTTGAGAGAAAATTAATGAGAACAGGACTAACTTCAATTATCATTAAAAGAAAAATGTTTGAATGTTCCCTTCTACTTCATCATTTCATCCTAACTTTTAATTTTCTTTTGCCCCGAAATGAAAACAAAATATTCGGGTGGAATGATGAAGTACAAGAAGGTGTTTCACTAAACAATACATCTCCTGCAACCTTCCTACCATGGCTATTTGGCATAATTCTCAAATTTGAGTATATGTTGGTGACTTAAAATTTGATCCTTTTCTTTCGATATGTTATTTGGTGACTTAAAATTTGATCCTTTTCTTTCGATATGTTATTTGGTAATCACCAAAAGCATAATAACTTTATTTTCGTATATTGAAAAAACTTAATCTTTTGTACCATTTTGGTTGATATTTGTGGCTCTGATAAATCTATCCTGCGCCAAATCATCTCATACATGGGAAGAAAGTTTTTAAAGCAAAATGTATTAAAATTTTCCTTTCCTTTCCTTCCTTTGTTTTCCTTTCTTTCTTTAAAAAAAAACTCAAGAGGACAACTTGTTTTATAATCTTTTGTCTTCCTTTCTTTTCTTCCCTAAAAAAAACTCGAGAACATAAGGTTCAAACTTCCAGAAAAACATTGGTGGTAAAATCCTCCCATCTTATTAATGAAGACAGGTAAAATTCACTTCTAAATTCAAGCCATTTGTGAATCGCGTTGCTAAGTGTTTTTGCTAATATTACTCCTTAGACAAGTAGGACCTTTTCTGTCTCTAAAATGCTAAGTTTCAAATGATAAGTGGCGAGACCAGTGGGAATGGTGAACCTGCCCACTGGTACCATAATGCAGGATCCAGATATTCGAAAGAAAAAAATTGCATCGATACCTTTAAACTAGTATCAAGTTTCCCTGCAAGAGCTAAGAGCAATGTAGATTTCCCAGAACCAGGCGGCCCCAAAAGCAATGTCATCCTGTCCATAAATCAAACATAAATAGGCTCAAACGACCCTTGTAAAACAAATTTGTTCAGATACCAACTAATTTCATAGAGTAAGGTAATATAATGGAAACTCAAATAAAGCTAAGTCGCTTAAACTCCTCGAATTTGACCATTAAACTTCTCAGTAACACAATACTACTCAATCTCTAATTTAACAAAGGGAATGACAAGCAGAGACATTGAATAATTTACCTACCTTGCTTTAAATATAACATTTTCAATGCTACTCGATACTTTTAACAGTTAATCTTTTATTTCCCCTTTCATCGTACTTCAAAATATTAATAATCATCACTCAAAACAGCTAAATCACTGTTATTTTATTGGCTTTCCGTTTCATATTTATTTCTAATAAGTAAATGCTTTTAACATTTAATTAATCACAGTAATAATCAGAAATTACTGAGCATAAAAGGTAATATTCTTTGAGCAATGTCTTTGTAATCAACTCAATTTCTTGTTTCCTATACACTTAAAACAGGAAGAATTTATGTAATCGTTCATGCATACCAAGTTCCCAATAATATAGAAAGCTGCGAGAATAGTTATTCATGTCTAAAGTGATAATTAAGGTAGATAAACCTCTCAACAATTTAAGGTGTTATATCTCTACTACAGTATATTATGATATAAATATATGACAGTCTCGTAGATGCTTTTAAGTTATAATGTAGTAAGAGATTATAGAGTACCTTCCAGGTTTTATTGAACCACTAATATCCTTCAAGATAGATAAACGATGTCTCCGTGGGCGGTAAATCCTCAAATTTGTTAAGAAATGCTGCAATCAAACACCAGTAAAATATACAGCAAAATCAGCAAGCTACTTATTATGAACTTTATAAAAAGCAACAACACACTAAATACATAACCGCAATACTGATAATCTATTATCCTAACGAGTAACGATTAATGTATTGTCTACATCTATTTTACCTAAAACTCATTCTTCTAACTTACATAATCTGTCCTACTACTATATTTAGCTTTTCTAAAAAAAAAAAACAGACTGACCTCAATCGCGTCACGAGCATAATTAAGTAAAGTCGGCAAAGCTCTCGAGCCAACAACTACATCCGCCTCAACATTCACCTTCTCGAACCTAACCTCCACTTTCGGTACCTCCAATCCAACTCTATTTCCATATATCAATAAACACGAATATAACAGATTATAAAGTAAATGAAGTAATAACAGCTTATACCTATCGAACCGCTCTTTAATAGCGGTAACAAGTTTAAAATTATCCTGTTCAGACGTAGCAAGAGCTTTACTAACAATAAGTGAGCGTTTCCGTCTATCGAGTTTCGTAACATCAACAGTCTCCGTTCTCTCTTCACCGTCATTCGATCCAGTAATCTGACGTTTCAACAACGCTATGTTCTTCTCCTTTTTCGACGGTAACCGTTCAATCGCGGCGTATAAAAGCTCGTTTTCGTCACGGCTAACCTCCGCTACGGTGTTAGAACGCCGTGAAAAAGTGTCGTGACCGCTTTCGATATCGACGTCGAAATACTCCGTTCCGTCTGATGCCGCCATTGCTGAATAACGGAATATTCGATTTGGTTGATCAATGAATCATTGATTGATTGAATTCTGGATTGTTGTTTTACACGCAGTTTTTACACACTTTTTTTACACACACATGGGATAACATAACATGCATATACGCAGAATACGATCGGGTTGTTAGTTAAGGGTGGGAATTTTGAAGTGATGAAATGACGAAAATGTCCTTACCTGTTTTTTTTTTTTCTTCCGGGTTTTGTGGAAGAATGAAATATCCCCGGTAACTATCGAGCTAAAAAATGTACTCTAAATAAAAATAAAATAAAAATATTAAAATATGTTTATAGACATTAAATAAAATTTAATTTTTTATTATATACACTTATGATTTATATTTAATAAACTGAAAGTTTTATATCATAAAATATTGAGTTAGTTACATAAAATATTGTGTAATTTATTTTGTCTAATAAAATAATTTTAAAGTGAGTTTTGATTTAATTTTAACCATTAAACTGAAAATAAATGAATGATAAAAATTGAGTCTTTTTGATTCTTAAAAAATTATTGGCCTTTTTTGATTTTTTTTCATCATAATCATTCTCAAAACACAATCTCAAACGCTACTTAATCTTTCATATTCCATATTATTCAAAAGTGATAGTTGTGAAGTATTATGTTCCCCGTCGTCATATATCTTTATATGCTCAACTTAGCGAGGTTATATTATATGTTTGAGTGTTTGACCGAAGAGTTCAATTCATTCCGCATATAGAATGAACATTTATTTAGTAATTATAATGTTTAGTGTTTTCGAGAAAAATGAGGTAGCTAGCTTTTACAAGTTTCAAAATGTAGACGTATTTCAATTTAAATGTGAAAATGATGTTCCAAAGAGGAACTCCGTGACCAATGCAACACAAGATCTCGTATACACGGTTTGAAAGTTATGTGATAGTTTTGAGATAGACGGTGACACATCTTAATTATGGATATAGATATAAATATAGCTGTTTTAAGATCGGATATAGACTATCATTTATCATTAATGGATCACCTATTTACTATCCAAAATAATACTACACCTTTAGAGTATAATTAATTAGTACTAACATATTATTGTATAATGCATCCTCGGTAGAGTACATAGTTTAAAACTAAGTTAACTTTTATAAAAATCTTTTAAAAGGTTAACATATATAAATATGCCCAGATTTATGTTTCAACTTTATTTTAAAGTCGATACCTTTATAATGACATTTTAGTCTTGATATCTAATACATATTCATTACTCACTTTTTTTGGTGGATATAATATAAATATTGATAAATGCTTCCTTTTTTTTAATAACGAAAAATAAATAGATATAAATATAAATATGCATGAATTTGATCCATATATAATCCATTTTCATCCAACAAGCCTTTTTTTTATAAAATCGTCGCCACCACCTTATTTGGTTGCCAACTTTGGCCGGCAATCCCGATGACAACCCTACAACCACTCTCAACCCGTTTAGACTATCGTCCTCTTTTGATTCAATACTAATTCTTCTACTTTTTCGATTGTGTGAAAAGTTTATGTGGTCGTTTTTCTGGCAAGTGGGTCAAGTTAGGTCGTCCCCCCCCCCCCCCCCCCCCCCCCCCCCCCCCCCCCAACCCACCCACCCACCCACCCACCCACAAATAAGTCGGATTTAGATCGACGTTTTTATAGTTCACACATGTATGTCGGGTTCTGATTGGTGGTTTCGTAGCCGACATGTAGTTGTTAAGTTCGGTGGTCTTGTGGTTTATATCAGGGTGTCGAGACCGGTCACTACGCATGTTAGAGGTGTTATGGTTCGTAGTTGAGATCATGTGATTTTTTTTCATTTGGTTTCTTTGGTGGCAAATGTTGTTTTAATATGGATCTTGGATTGTGATGATGTACCATCGGTAGAGCCGAAAGACTTCTTCCGACTCTCACCAACAGTACATCTAAGAAACCATGGGATTGAAACTGACACTCGAAAATGAAGTCAAAGGGAAAGATATTATCCAAAAACATTCTTTTGTCCATTAGACCGAAGGATGACTTTCGGTCAGATAGTACAGAGCAACGGATAGACCAATGGGATGGAAGCAGTCTCATCCAATAGACATGCTATTATACGAATCTGAATCTGTATAAATACTAAGCTCATAACTCAATTGTAAGGTAATCAACAATCACTAAAACTCACTCTCTCTCTCTCTCTCTCTCTCTCTCTCTCTCTCTCTCTCTCTCTCTCTCAACTTAACGTTTCAAGCCTTTTATTCTCCACATACTTACTCACACTCGAGGTAAATCAAGGGAAATTTTCTCATCCGATTTACTCGGTTTGTTTTCATATTGTAGGAGCATATTGGAGTGGAAATAGAAAATAGGACGAAGGTCTTCTTCGGATTGAGAGCATCGGATCCGAACTTTCGACCCCTTGTGTTAGCTACATTCCGGTGTCGTAACATTTTGCGCCATCCATGGGACATGACTTTAATTGAAAACACGTCTGGAAGTAAAAAAGGAGTTGTAATAGAAGTAACGCCTATAAACGAATGAACCCGAAATGAGGAACCTACTCGGGAAAGGTTACAAAGGATCTCATGTGACTTTCTAGAAAAGAACTATGATTCACTAAGGGCTATGCTAGAAACGAATAAAGAAGAATGAAACTAAGAAAAAGGCTTCTCTTATTAGAAGAATCAATCACTCCAGTGAATCGGAAAAGGAAGAAAGTGACGAACACTGTGATTTGAACTTGCCATACCGGTCTGAATATGCTTTCAAGTTCACAAAAAGGATAGCTACTTTCAAAATGCCGAGGAAAGCCAAAATGCTTTCCTATAACGATCAATACTTTTCTTTATCTATAAAATGTTAATCACGATACTCAAAATGCTTCAATATTGTTTTTCATACGGATCACTTATTTTCTTCATCTACAAAATGTTTATCACGACAAAGAAACCTTAATCCTATTATTCTTCGACTCCAACCGACCATCTTCCAAAGACCATACCAAATTGTTGCTTGATGATATAATATTACATTTTTTGCTCCAGTTCGTTTTTTAGGTGTTACCAAATTATGTAACTGAAAAAGTAAAGTTTATGTAAGTTATCCTTTTATATATTTTTATTTTTTCGTAATATAAAAATTAAAGAGCTTATACCATACCAAATAAGAGCATCAAGTCTATTGATCGGCATGGTCCGGATCAAAGTGGTGTCCGGGGGTGGCTTCGTTAGGGCTGGTTCGGCTTGTGGATGCCTATCGGGGTTAAGAATATTTCTTTTTTATTTTTGGTTTCTGAAACATTTTTTTTGTGAAAGTTAATAAATAGCAGCCAATTACAAAGCATCGGTCTAAATTAGATTGTCCAAAATATTTAAATTATTTTGATTGTTCCAAATTGCTTCGGGGTATTTCATTACAAACTTTCCAAAACTTATTTTCATACTTACGAGTTTATTTTATCTAACTTACTTTATATAAATACATGTTTCTACTTATTTCATGTCACATTGATTCATAAAAATGCAATGGGGTATAGTGATATCGCGCTATTGCCAAGGGAGATCAATAACGCTATGCCCCTTCACCTGCAAAAGGATATGTTACGAGAGTGTTGCGTTTAAATTGATATCGATATGATTAGGGTAGGGTCCAAAATTTCGGATGCCTCGTGTGAAAAAGAAAAATATAGTGTTGTGATCATTTTTACGTAATATAAACATAACTAGAGCATGTATATATATGTATAGAAATTTGAACCGTGTACAATCGTCCATAGTACACACCTAAGATCCGGAGGTTAGCGGTTGTATTTGTTTTCTTTTGCCGGTGGAGGAGTATTGGGAATTTGGGATGGTTAATAGATTGGGCTCGGTTGGGTTGAGCTAAGTTTGATATGGGCTCTAAAGTTGACGCAATGGGCTGTACTAGGAGATTGGGCTGAAATTGGTTGTTAACATGATTGGTTTGTGACAACAATAGTATAGGCCGTCTGACCCGTTTGTCGGCTTCATACATCGCGTATTGAAAGAATACCAATGTTTTATTTTTTTATCCTTCTACTCGATACCTACTATTCTCCACTTTATCGACACTCGACTCCCCACTCTCGTGTCTTCCGACACCGCATACCTACGTTAACGTCTATAAAATAAAATTGTGTATTCACAAGTCAAAAATAAACTACATAAAAAGACGCCAACAACCGTAACAAATAAAAATAATAGGACAACTCCAAAATAAGTTTAAAAGTAAAAGATTACAATATTTGATTACAAAATCTTGAATTAAAAAGGTTTATAATTTACCAAATATTCTAGTATACAAACATTTCATTTGCACCTACATAAATAATTTATTCAGTCTTAGACACTACAAATATAACGAAATAAATTGACTCGAAACATGCAGCATGAAGCACTAATCGCCTTCACCGGCTGAGCTGCTTTCGTTTTGCGTTTTGGAAATGGCTTCTTTTTTGGGGTCCTAAAACTATTGGGGGCTATGTGGTTACGCCTGTTGCACATCTATAAAACCGGACCTTTGTTTAAACTTATATAATGATAAAGTTAATTTGACGACGATAAACAAACCTATTAAAAATTGTCAACTTAAAAAGAATATTCAGGATTAACAAAGAAGGGGGATTATACTTATTTTGTGGAAGTTGTATCTTGTCACCAATTATTGGTAAATTACTTATAAAACTAACGATTAAATCCATAGTTTTAAAATTATATTGACACAGTTTGTTGTCCGCTTATCTTTTGTCGCTCTGTAAATTCTTATGATCCAACTCTAAATTCCTAATAACAATGTCGACAGGGGCGGTTGACACGAATAACGTTTGGATAACGTTTAATCTCGTATTAATGTGTGTGGACCCCACACTCCATTTATTTAAACCCACGGGCCTTCGACGGTTTTTGGAAACTGGTCCCACCCTCCAATACCTCACCAATAATAAACTTACACTTTGCCCCCTTTATAAAACTGAGCTTGTTACACTATTTTTCCTTAAACTATTATCAAATTTCTTTATTGGATATTTTGTTTCTGTAAAATCAATTTTAAAAATAACATTTTTTCAAAGATAGACAACCCATTTAAGTCCGTCTAACAAATAAAAACAACAAATAACACCAATCATACCTGTAAAGAACAATCAGCTCAACAAAAAGCAATAGCAGAACGTAGAATCTCGGTTAGATGAAAGCAAAATAATTACAGTCACTCGAAAAACGAAGCAACCAGGAAAGAGGCAGACGGACACGTGTTAAGCAGAGAAGAAGAAGTCATGCCAGCGTGAAGAACAACAGCTCCCAACAAAAAAAAAGACCCATAAACGAAAATAAGGCCCAACCCGGGCACAAAACTCAAGACATCGACACAAATTGAATTAGAGGATAATATATAGATTAACCTAACCTAATTTAAAATATATTTGTTATTTACTTTAATTTTATTATTCTAAAAGTAAGAAAAAGTATAGTTACAAAATCTTAAAGTAAGAACATAGATAAATGTGGTAATTCGTATGAAAATTATGTATATATCTATGAACGAAAGAAACATATAAAGCAGCCCATATCCTATTATTTTGGGTGAGAAAAAGTCGGTTAGAATTGGCCTAACTGATGAACCGAACCAGAACTATATAACTGATCCCAACGATGACAATCGGTCTCGTTTACGGTCTATAAAATTTGTTATCTCAATTTTCAGTTCGATCAGATTTTTCACATATATACATAACGAGGTGGGCTAAAATTGGTCCAACAGTGAATTGAACCAAAAGCGAACTTAAACTTGTCAGAACCGATGACAACCGGTCCAGTCTATATTTTATGAAATTATAAAAATTCGATTTCCGGTCCGGCTCGGTCCAAAACCAAATTTAAAAGGCTAAAAAATGTAAGTTTGGAGATAATGCTAATTTATTCACGAAAACCCACGAACCCGACAACCGAGTTGAATTAGATATTTTTTTCTGACTAAAGTGGATAAACACAAATCTTTAATAATTAAAATTAAATAAATATCTAGTTCACCTACAATAAATCAATCAATTTAGAAAAGCGCGTTTTGAAATTATTTGATTGAATGAGAGTTTAGAGTGATGGTAATTGGGAAAGTTTTTAAGGATTCGCTTAAATCTCTTGAAGCTGATATTCAACATGCTAATACTTTGTAAGTTTTTGAAATTATAGTGCTTATTTTGAGTATTTTGCTCTAAGGGTGTTTGTTTTGGCTTATACAAGTAGCTTATGACTTATTGACCATTTCAGTTTATGTTTTATAAGCTCAGATTTTTTGAGTAACCGTTTATGTGGGTTTATTACTGTTTATTTTGAGGTAAAAAACAGTAATAAACCCATAATTAGTTATGAAACATAAGCGGATAAGCGGAAATGGCAATAAGAGCGCATAAGCCACTAGTGCTTATAAGCATATAAAGCATAAACAAGCAATCCCAGTAACCTCGTAGCTTATCTGCAATCGGATATAGACACTTGTTTTCATTAAGGGGTGTTTGTTTCGGCTCATGTAATGAGCTTATGTAAATTTTGATAAGTTTATGTAAATTTTGATAAGCTGCCTAATTTTTCTGGCTTATTAGCTTATCAAGTTGAGCTTATGAGCTTAAATAAACCATAAGTTCAACTTGATAAGCTCATTAGCCGGAAAATTTGGGCTTATAAGCTTATCAAAATTTACATAAGCTCATGAGCTCCTTATATAAGCCGAAACAAACACGCCCTTAGTTAGGGTGTTTTCAGTTAGCCAAACTGATTATAATGATATAAGCTAATATTTGACAGGGCTTTGAGTTGTGGTCGAGACAAAGATGGAGCACGCCTCCAAATGCGACTATCTTTTAGTCCTGCTGTCGATTTTTTCTCCTTTTTTTTTCCATGGACGGACTGTAAAATTGCGGGAGCCTTTGGTCTGCTTCGTATTTTCATTTATATGGTAAATCACTTGCATTACCAACAAATTACCCTTATGTTCTGGATTTTAATTTGCAACAAAATGTTGGCTAAAACAGACATTTGCTGATGGAAAAACTACTATGTGTGTTCAAGAACGGAAAGCAAGCATCAAACAGTTTTATGGTTAGTGACCTTTTTTTTAGTTTCTATCTCGAGTTTTTGCTAGTATCGCTAAAAATGTGAAATTTACATGAGTAGATGTTCTGTTTCCTTCGATATTGCAACTTCAAAGTGGGATAACGGATTTGGAAGAGAGGAAACAGAAAGAAATATGCTCAAAACGATATTCAAACAAGGACGGAAAATTATCAGATGTTGACGTGGAGAGAGAATCCGAATGCGGGATTTGCATGGAAACAAATTGCAAAGTGGTGTTACCGAATTGCAGTCATTCTTTATGCTTCAAGTGCTTTCAGGATTGGTACGTTTCTCTCTCCCCCTCTCCATTCATTTCGTTTAGAATGAAGTAAACAAGACTTGGAATTTTTGTTTTCCAGGCGTGAGAGATCACAATCATGCCCGTTCTGTAGGGACAGTTTGAAAGAAGTGAACACAAACGATCTCTGGATGTGCATTGAAGCCAGTGACATCGTTGATATGAGCGTAATCTCAGAAGAAAACAAAAAGAGGTTGTTTCTGTACATAGAAAAGTTGCCTCTTATACTTCCGAGCGCCTTATCTGATGAAAGTGATTCTCATCTAAGATGAGAAGATGCTGACATCCGCATAATATTAGTTTAAGGCGGTACATAATTTTACAAATTCCGGTGTTAATTTAGAGTTGTAAATCCTGGTTTGATTCCCCCTTTTTCTTAACTTTAGGATTCCGACTGTTATTCTCCTTAATCATTTGCGATTTAAGAACGATTAAGTTGCAATGACGATTACTTTATGCAAATAATAGTTTGTACATCACTATGGTAGTATGGTACATTTTTTAGTTTGAAAAACATTGAACATGTCGTAATGGGCAAAAACTGACGGGTCGGGTAACTGAATGTGGTACTGTTCATCAAACATAAGCCAAAACGGGTTATAACCATTCAGGATAATAATCCGGGGATATTTAAGCGATTTGACCTTTGCATAAAAGGTGTTTATTTGGTATCAAAACTACTCATGTCATGCCTACTCGCATGCCCTTATCATGTTATCGACTAACCGTGGTTTGAGATATTTTTCCGCATGTAATCTAATATGTTATTATGTAAATGTTATCTGTATCGACTCTGTTTGTACATAAGTGGTTAGATTATCTTGTACATGACCGTGTTTTAATCGATACGGATATGGAAGGAAACACGATGGTCCTTCACTCTCTCGATTTCGAAATTATAAACAGTATGTACCTTTTCATATAGTCTTTTATTCAAGAGAACAACATTCCCACATGTACAAAAGAATACAATAAATATGCAACATCAAACAACACCGCAAATACGAAAATACCACCATAATATACACGATCATACAAACCGATTGATAAGATCAGGATTGATCTTGAAGCCTTAGGAAATCACCGTAACGTTGCGGACCACTCTCTTCTGAGTGTGCATTGTAGGCGTAACCACCATGGCGTGAGATATCGAGACCAGCAATCTCCTCATCACTTGATATCCTCAGTACCCTCAGTTTGTGTAGAAGGTAAAACAGAGGACCCATGGTCACACTAACCCAAACCACAATTACCAGTAGTTCAACAAACTGGGCTCCGATTAAACCCCAACCCCCGCCCAAGAAAAGCCCGTAAGGCCTCGTTATTCCTTCAATACCCGAGTTGTAGGTTTGGATAACAAATTCCTCTTTTGCAAACAAGCCCGTAAAAATTAACCCCCAAGCCCCACATCCACCGTGCAATTGGGCTGCCTCTAACGGGTCGTCATAATGCAACTCTAAGGCTACGATATTGAGCACAATAAGAACACAAGCCGCAAAGAACCCACATACTATGGCGGCCCACGGCTCCACAACTGAGCAACCAGATGTAATGGCCACGAACCCACCGAGTACACCATTGCAAACGTCTAGGGCATCCCAATGGCCCACAAGTAAACGTCGGCCAAACAAGGTTACAATGCCCGCGGTTGACCCGGCTAGTGTCGTTGTAACAGCGGTCCGCCCCACTCCGGTCCAGTTACCTTGATCAAAACTATCAGGATACGAGACGAGTATCTTGTTGAATGAACCCGGGTTAAACCCAAACCAACCGAACCACAACAAAAGTGTTCCAAGAACAACTAGAGTGGCATTGTGGCCACGCATTTGAACGGGATTTCCAAAAGCATCGAACCGGCCCACCCTTGGTCCTTCGATTAACGCCCCCCATAACCCAGCAATTCCACCAACCAAATGCACCACACCACTACCCGCAAAGTCAATAGAACCCGACCCGAACAACAAGTTTGTAGACCCCGGGTTGAGCCAACCATTAGAAGACCAAACCCAATGGACCGCAACCGGGTAAACAAACCCAGTAAGAAAAAAAGAAAAAATAAGATAGGCACTGAACTGGGTTCTCTCCGCTATCGACCCAGCTGTAATCCCGGCAACCGCAATAGCAAAAGCCCATTGATAAAGAAAGAAACTATAATCATAAGAAGTTGAAGGTAAATCTTTTAAAGCAAAGTAATTAGTACCAATAAACGGGTTCGAGTCCGGCCCTCCACCAAAGGCAAACGCGAACCCAAACAGGAAATACGAAAGACTACCAACAACCGCATCCACGACATTAGTCAGCATAATGTTCATGGCGTTCTTAGCCCGAACCGAGCCCGCACATAACATAGCAAAGCCTAATTGCATCATAAACACCAAGTAAGCCGAAAAGAGAAGATAAATGGTGTTGATTGAATCCGTCACACTGGTTTCCCATGAAACCTCCATTGTTTCGCTCACACTCGAACACACTTTACTGTGTGTAAGCTAAGAAATGTGAGGGTGTGATTTTTATGAAATGGGCCTAAGTTTATTAATACAGCAAGTAGAAGAATGTAGCCACAACATG
Organism: Senecio squalidus; assembly: GCA_910822075.1. Lineage (NCBI taxonomy): Eukaryota > Viridiplantae > Streptophyta > Magnoliopsida > Asterales > Asteraceae > Senecio > Senecio squalidus. Next base: position 1,281,481 of record CAJVGC010000001.1, on the reverse strand, counting down.
ACCCCATGTTTCATGTGACAGCTTGAGCATTTTAAGCCAGTGGCTTAACTCAACTTATCGATAGGCAAACTCGACCCATTTGACTCGGTTTAACTCTCTAGTTATTATAACAAACAACTATAATGATGGAAATCTATACATACCGAAAAGTTGTAAGCTTGTATATATAATTATATGTCTAACTGAAGTCTTTTTGTAATTTTTAGTACATTTGAATTCGTCTTTGTGGAGCTCGGCTACTGAGAGAGGGTCTCATTGTGACGATGGAAGATTCATTGGCTCCGGCTTCTATGGCAGCTTTTCCGGCCTCTAAAAACTTGGAGATTGCGTCCTGTGCGTATTGGTGGGCCTCACCAACAGTCAAGTATCTTCCGATATTGGGGTAAGTATTAAGGACGTGATCACCGTTAAGCTGGGATGCGAGCTGAATTAGTTCAACTTGGAACTCAGTAAGTTTCATATCTTCTTTTGGTCCTCTAGGCCTCAATGACACCTTGATTTCGGGAAGTGTTTCTGTATAAAGTTGAATAAAGTTTCAACGAGATTAAATCTTGATTTAGAAGCATTAAAGTAGCATGAAAAAGGTAACCAAATTTGGTTTAGTTTCTTTGCGTAACCATTTTAGTTTTCACGTATTAAAAGGTAACAAACTTTAAACAAAAAATGATTAAAGGTTTTGTAAACTGTTAGTCGGTTACACCGTCCAAATGATTGTGTGACAGTTAAAGTGTAACTCTGACCCTAAATTAAAACTTTTTTGCAATTTGTACATTGAAAACGAGAAGTCGAGAAGTGATGTTATAATGCACAAACCTGGACAATCATCACGTGGTGTATCACGAAGATTGAAGTAACTTTCAAAGGTCCCAGCCCACTCATCCCGTTTGGTCAAGAAGTCAGAATCTAGATTAAAAAGTTTCTTCACGGTTGCTGAGATAGAAGAATGTTCAAACTGCGAGTATGGAGTTGGTCCACTTGGCTCATGGATCACTGCATTAATACGATAAAAAGTTAAACCCAACTCGCGAAGAAGATATAACTTGTTTGACCCCAAAAAATCAAATGTAGACTCGGTTTCATAGAACAAAAGTCCTAATAAATAAATTTACACTCTCCCGTTCTTCTTTCAAACCGGGACAGAGAAATTCAAGCCTCAAATATCAAGATAACGCACAGAGAATTCTATGATAACGACTGAATCGTTAAGAAATCTTTATATATCATAATCACTTAAAACCCAATAAAAGCCAACAATTTGCATCAAACAGTTCTTATATAACACCATAAATATTCAAGTACAGGACCGAAAAGAAGTCAAAAATTTACCTGTCCCCTTATTAATCCAAGGCGAAATCAACAAAGTAGGAACCCGAACCCCTAACCGATCAAACTTAAAGTACCACGGATCAGGACCAATGATCCCATCAGGGTTAGGAACATTATCAAGCGGCGTAGCCACATGATCATAAAACCCGCCATGCTCATCATAAGTAATCAAGAACGCCATCTCATTCCATTGCGGACTACTCCTCAACGTCTCATAAACCTCCTTAACAAACGCCTGACCAACCGCCACATCATGCGACGGATGATCATCGTTAGCTGGAAACACATTAACATCAAAATACCGTTGCTCCACCACCACATAATTAGGCAACTTACCATTTTTAGCATGTTTACGAAACGTCAAATCATACTCATGAAACTTAGTTATATGTTTAAGTTTCCTTAAACTTTTATAAAACAAAGTAGCAGGGATATTTTGGTAATATATACCAAATGTAAGGGCATTTTCGTCTAATGAATCAAATATTGTTTTTTGAGGGAAACCATTAATTAAATCTTTTCTTACATTACTTTGTGCCCCATGAGAAGTACCCGAATGTACATATAACCGGTTCGGTTGAGTCGAACCGGGCACCGAAGCGAACCACCGGTCGAAAACCGCAAACTCGTTAACCAACTTAACATAACTCGGTAACAACTCCGGTTTAAACCCACTCATAACAGTCCGGTTCATATTATCCACGCCCATATCGTTCGCTTGTTGAACAAACCCATTCATCGGAGCCGGGTCGGTGTAAGTAATATTCGACCCGAATATCTGTTCACGGATAGCTTGAATAGAATGACCCGGATCCGAATCCACAAAAACGGCGTCGTTTGAAACGTAGACTTTTTCTGAAAACGGGTCGGATGCGTTTACATGGTTATATTCCTCCCCGGTTAACCCGTCTATATCGGGTCGGGTTTTCTTGATCCAGCCTAACATGTGATCAAATGAACGGTTTTCCATGACTAAAACGACTAGGGTTTTGATGGGTGTGTTAAAGATTTGATTTTTTTGGTGGGAAAAGGGTAAAATGGTCATTATGAGGGTGAGGGTGAAAAGGGTGGTTACGGGTTGCTGGAGAGTCATTTTTCCGGTGAGTATGGTGGTGATCGGAGAATTGTGGGGTTGGGGTTTTAATGGGGGGAGTAAAGGGGTTGAGTGAGGAAGAAAGGAAAGTATATCTTTTTGACTAAAATTGAAGTTTGTTAAATTTATCCAACAATTTATAAATTTTTTAAATATATGATAAATTTAATATTTTTTATATATTGACAAAAGACTACTTAATATAAAAAGACTACTTAATATAATATATTATATTATTTTATTTCTAGTGCCACTTTTGGCATTTATCAAAAATAGATTTTTGAAATTAGTGGTATATATTAAGTCATATATTTAGTCACGTTTTTATGTCCATTAAACCTCACTTTTGCATGAAGACGTAGCTTAATATACACCATTCATCTCTAAAAATATCATTCTCAAGCCAGAGGGCAAAAAACAAAAGTGTCGCGAAAAAAATTGTCTAAAATTTAGTGAGTAATTTTAAAATTTTAAGTTGTCAGTTGATTAAATTCATGATTTTTTCAATTATTTAGTTTGTGAAAGTTAGCTATTTTTCAAGAAAATTTTTAAAGTAGAAAAAGGTTTTTTTTTTTAACTTTTCATCAAAACCAAAATTTTTTGCTTTTGGAATTCTTTATAAAAAATAAAACACTTTTTATAATATAAACATGTTTTTACAATTTCATTTATTTTTCAAAAAATGAAAACATATTTTTAGTTTGAAAAAAAAAAGTTAAAAGATTAAACAAGGTTTTTCAAACTTTATCAAAAATTAAAAGTCTTTTCTTTTAATAGAAAAGTTTAAAACCATCCTATCTAAAAGGGCTAAAACCCGTTATGAAACATATATTGTTCGTTAAATGTTTAATATTATTTATATGTTTTAAAGAAAAAACGAGAAATATATGATAAACACTCTTTTTTAAAGTTAAAGATACAAAAGAAAGAAATAAAATATAACAATTAGAGAAAAAAAAAACAAACCTAGCTAACACCCATGATTGTATGACAATAAAGACGACAACAACCTATGAAGAAAATTGCATCCAAATCACTTAAAATTGGCCTTATCAACAATGTAGAACCAATTATGATACATAAAATATAGTCTTTCAAAATCTTAGTTTTTTTCTAAATACATACTCTTTCATAATATACAAAAAAATCCACGTAAAAGTCCAATTACGTATATAAGTTGTACTAAAATTGGACTTTTACGTACGAAACTAATTGAACAAGAACAATCTACTTCTCGATCAATATGCCCTTAGATAAGATAGGGCATTCAATATACATCACATTTGAAAAGGATGAACATTACTTAACGGACCGGATGTTTTAACAAAATTGTCGAATACTATAGTTTGTTGTAACTTTCAGGGGCTAAGTAGCAAAAGTGCAGAGTCGTTAAAGGTTAGTTTACCAACAATTATGATCTTTTGCTTACCTTCATTTGTATTTTATTTTTTTTAACAACTCAAATATATTTTTAGGAAAATGATAATCCTTGTTCGACCGTAGATAAACGTTTCACATTCTCTATTTTGAAATTTTAATTAATAATCGTCTATGTATTTACAATTTATCTTTTACTAGTAAAAGTATAAGTATTTAATGCATGTTAACAATAGTCTTTTTTAAGACTGTTGTTAAAGCGTTTACGAAAAAATATCAACAATTTAATGATTTTCAAAAAATTTATACTAACATTTAACGATATATTGTATTAATGACTTTTATAATTTACGTTATTTATTATTTCAAAAGAAAATATACGTTTTTTTATTTAATTTTGCTTTCATAACTTTTTAAGTTATATTTGCTAACATCTGTCATAAAATGTACTAAATATAAAGTTATGGTTTGTTACATATATATAATAACTTCTACTCAAGACGTTAACCCAATGATGCGCCGCGTTATGGGCCTTATGGCCACATGGCTCAATACGTGTTGGACAACGGTGTTATGGATGCGTTATGGTTGGCCTAATATTATTTTGGGAAAATTGCCAAAAAGGATACTATAGTATCACCTAATTATCACTTTAGGTACCCATTTTTTATTTCACATATATAAAGGACCATATTTTGTAAAATCCCATAATATGGGTACTAAACAATAGGCAACCGGCTAAAGCTGTAGATGGGCTTAGGAAAAGGTTTCATTTAATATTTTTCAAAAGGCACGTATGTATCAACAAATTAGGGCTTTATTTTATTTATATTTTAGGAGTCTACCATGAAAAAGAATTTGAAGTGATATAATTTTCTTGTTTCATTGAGAGATTGAAGTTGGAATTGTGTGACAATTTCAAGAAATCAAAATTCATGGCTGCTTATATGTATCCTATGGAATGAATGGACAAAAAGATTGGCCAAGTACCAATAACATGCCTATATTACCTCCTATTGAAAGACAAATGCCTGGACGACCCAAAGTTAAACGAAGAAGGCACGCTACGGAGGAAGGTCATAGCGTTAGGACAAAAGCAGGGACATGCCATAAGTGTTGGGAAAAAGGACATAATTCTAGGACATGCACTAGGCCAGCAAAATAGCCACCGCCCAAAGAAGTTTTCAGTATAGGTAGACTAAGAGCAGAATCTGTAAGAGGTGGAAGAAGTACAAGTGTTACAAGGGGTAGGGGTGTTGCAAGAGGCAGAGGTGCTGCAAGAGGCACAGGTGGTGCAAGAGGCAAATGTGCTACAAGCGGGAGAGGGAGAGGTAGAGGTGGTGCTTCGTTGACGGTAAGTAAATATGATAATATTTATATTTAAATATATTTATATTATATTGACATTTATATATTTATATACTTTTTTTTTATTAGGACGAGACTGATTCTATGATAAGTGAGACTGTTGTGGTGAATGTAGATATTGTAACTAATAATGTGGTAAATGATCCTACGATAAGTGAACATGTAGCAGTAGAAGATAATGTTTATGTACCAGTTTTTAGTGATGTCCCAAGAAATGATTATGGTTATATGGATGATTATGTGGATGCATATATGGACCCCCGTATGGATGCTTATATCGCTAACATGTTTGGTGAAAATGAGGGTATGCAAGGGAAGGTTGTTGATCGAGTGGTTACATATCATGGTGTTGATGAAGTGCAAGTTGCTGATCTAGTTGAAGTATCTGATCAAGATGGTTGACGATGGGCAAGTGGCGGTTGTTGAACATGAGACTACTAGATAACACATGAAACTTTTCAATTAGTAACACATGAAACTTTTGGGATCAATCTTTTGTGGTTATATATGTCCACTGTAATATGTTATCAGAACTTTTTATAGATAATATAACTTGTTTGAATTTCGTGGAACATAATATTATCTTCTACTCTGACTATTTATTTATAGTTTTTATGATCTTTTGTTTATACACGCCGTTTGACACGTCAAAGAAGAATATATATATGTTACTTTATAAACTAAGTGCATAAATATTTGTGGCATTCGTAGTCATATTGTAATAAATAGTGACCTGCTGACATATCAAATTAACCTACTAAATTAAGTGGGTACCCAAATTATAGGATTTTATAAAAGATGATCCCTTTTATATGTGAAATAAAAAATGGGTACCTAAAGTGATAATTAGGTGATACTATAGTATCCTTTTTGACAATTTTCCCTATTATTTTTACAAAAACACGAAGTCGGGATTATATAAAAATAACCCGACCAACTTTAATTCAGCTCAACTCGAGCAGCTCAGTTTGGTAACTTTTGACTTTATCAGGTACAATGTAAATCAAAACCAGAAGAAAGTTAAAATAACCCAATAATACTTGAACTAAACAGTTGGTTGGAGCCCTTCAAAAAGAAGAGACTCTCCAAAAATAGGCGTATGCCACTTAAATGCAGCGCGCACACGGTATTCTTTAGTAAAAGGCGAAAGAATAGTTCGCTTTGTGCTCACTGCGTGGCTGCGTGCTTTTAAAAATTGGCAACTGCCTTTGTTTTATAACCATCTTCTTCCGTCTGCTTCTACTACACGGCCGATGTGGGACAAGCTAACGGTTATTAGCTTCTGTTGTATAATTATTAACATTGTATGTCCAAAATCCGCAGTTGATTGGCAATGACACGACATTTGTGTTTGGAATGTCACATACATGTTTGTGATACCCTGTGTGTCCAATCAGCAATCATTTCAAGTTTTAGACGAACAACGCGAGTGATGGTACTACTGGTAGAAACTAAGTCAGACTAATTCCAGACATAGACATTACAAAGAGAGAGAGAGGTGCCCGAGTCTCCAATTTCACTGGAATTAAAGTTGTATTATCTCGTTTAAGTTTTAATCATACATTTCTTGAACACGTTGACTTTATATCATGTATTCGAGTGTTCTTGTGCAGGCTAAAAACGCAAGAAAACGGTCTTTCTTAAACATAAAACCTTCTAAATCATTTAGTTTAAAATATCCGATTATTATTGAAATAATATAATTGTTGTAATCATATTGACACACTGATTCTTTATGAAAAAATAAATATAAAATAGCACTTTGGACAAAATGGGTTTCGGGTCAACCCAACCCATTTAGACCAGCATCAGAACATTTCCAACCCAATTATAATCTAACATTACAAAAATCAGGATTGTGATTCGATATCCATAAGTTCATATTCGATAAAAATGGAAGTAACAATTCAGTTTCTATCTGCAATGTTAAGATAAATTGCATGATATCCGAGCAAACTGTCAACATTTTTAACAAAACAGCCGGTTGAACCTAATCAACAAAGATCAGTGCGACACCTAAAGTTTGTGTGCATGCCTTACAGTTAAACTAGAGCTCGTATCAAAACATAGCATATGTGCTTCTCATACTAATAATATGATAATAATGGAAAGGACAAACTACGTTCATGGCTTGTTAAATTCTTTGAGAATCTCTTCCGATAGTTGATCTGCATTGTACTCGAGGCCAAAGGTTCTGACAATTTCCATTTTTGGATTCATTAGGTACCTGTCAATTATATAAGATTAATATGTGTCACTCTCGATTAAAAGAAGAATAAACGTAAAATAAAAACAGTGGAACAGCCGCTTAATTACACAAAAAGGATATAGAATGATAAAGGAGATAAACAAACTTAATATTACTAAACACGCAAAAAAAGACAGCAGTTTCTCAGGAATTGATTAAATGAAGGTTACGGAAATTGTATAATTCTTACATGTTGTGCGAAGATTCGACAAGATAATCATCCCCGTCTTCTTCAACCTTCTTATAAAACACTCTGTATTCATGAGCCATCTGTCTTATAGCACCAACTGGTCCAGTTAGACCCACAATTTTCGCATCAAATTCTGCATTCCATATTAAACGGGTCAAAAGTCGCCCAAATTCTGCCCTTCATGTTATAATAGCAATATAGTTTTTGTAACCATATCCAACACATTAATTGTTTATATAAAACGAAAAACTTAGGAGCAAAAAGTATTTATGGGTCCAGCCATACCCGACCCGTTTGATACTTTACAAAAAAAAAAAAAAAAAAACTACTACCCAGTTGACGCCTTCAATGAAAATTAACTGACCTTTGAGATACGCGCGAAGATGAGATGGGGTATCACGTTGTGGATCAATTGTAACAAAAACAGGTTGAACCTTCACATTATGCTTTGACTCTAATGTTTTAGTAGCCTTGGTGAGTTTCTCAAGTTCTGCAGGCCCGACATCAGGTGACGACGTGTAACCAAAGTGCAAAAGTGTCCAGTCTTTCCCCAGGACATCCTTTTCAGTAACAACTTTACCATTTGAATCAATTAAGCTGAACGGGCCAGCAACTACCCGACTGTTTCGTGAACTGCATCCATCGTTTTTACCCTGTCCTGTGAGAATCTGTCTCTTCTCATCGTTCTTATGCAACTTATTCAAAAAAAGAAACCCCCCACCAAGTCCACCTACAACAGCAGTCGACTGCAATAGTTGCGTAATAGATTAATCATCACATGTAAATATACAAGCATAAACAGGTGAAAGTAACATTGATTCGATTGGAAAAATAGGTCGAAAAACATACAATGAGAATCTTTCTCCACCATGGTGATGGTTTCTGTGACTGAGTAAATGAAGGGATACCCGTAGCTGAGAATTTTGGCGCTTTCATGTGGTGACTTGAAGAATGAAACATTCTTCGTATGACACCAAACCTACATAAAAGTAAAAACAAATTCATCCAAAAAAAGAAAAGGCAGGATACCATATTAACAAAACTGACAAATTGTCCCGTGATTCTTATAAGCGTATATCATATGTTACAATCATGATGGCATTAGCCATACGTCGCAATAATTATATCAAACTAACATACACATATACTTGTCACACTACATCACAAGTCTCGACAATTCATAACTACTAGTATCATTTATATAACATGCAATTTTATCACAAAACTGACAAATTGTCCCGTGATTCTTATAAGCGTATATCATATGTCCTTATAGAGGTCTCAGGTTCGAACTTGGGTGAACATCTTGGGGTTGTGGGAAAAGGTTCAAAAACAGTCATCCGAGTCAAGCAACATTTAAAAACCTTTTCATTTACCTAATTAACAAAACTAAATTCAGACCTCCTTAGGTAAACATTTTGGGGTTGTGAGAGAAAGGCATCGGAAACGGTCAAGACTCGCTCTTCCCGGGCAACCCCAACAACAAATAATGACTACTAATTCCAAATTTTGATATAAAATCAATATGTAACAAATACAGGACAAAAAATTTATAAAAATCGAAGAAAAAAGATGAAAACAAATAATGAAAAATTACCTTTTCGGGCAAAGCTTGGAAAGAGACATTGTTAGTATGAAGCTGGAAACAAAAGCTTGGTTGGGAGGGTTTTAATGGGGTTTCTTTCTCACCAAGACAAGACTATTTTTATTTTATTTTCTTTTCTTGTTATTCAAGACTCATTTTTAATTAGTTTTGAATTTTTATTACATATTTTATATTTATCCACTCGGAGATTGACATGATCGTCGAGAAGATTAGATCAAAATAATGATATTATATGATATCAGTGTTTATTATTTTAATTTAATTATTTATTTTTAATTACAATTTTAACCTTTTAATTTTAATATTATATTAAATAAAATTAACTTTGACATTATTATTTAAAATCTATAATATTTATTTATTTTCATTATTCGTTAAACTTTGTTTTTGATATAACACTTTTTCTATTCAAATTTTACTTTCTAATAAAACAAAAATATATAACCATAAAAATACATATTCAAATTTTGAAATGAATTTCAAATTACAAGAAAACCGCTATATGATTTGTTTTTTAATTTCTTATAAAACGCTCATTTCCTAACCTATACTATTATTAACTATGTTTTATTTTTTTAATATATCTACTTAAACAATACCAATTGAATTTAATTTATATGTTAACTCATATCAATTCAAATTAAAGGTGAAGTCAACCTCATACGTATAAGTTCACATTTTTCCATTTTTTTTAACCAGTAAATCAACCAAATAAGTATAAACAAAACTATATAATATTTACTAACACACTTTAATACCTATCAAAATAAACTATATATTATATTGCATTATGTATATTATACTTGTAATATTCTTGCTACGGTTCTCGACATATTCGCGAAAAATAAACGAGTTACTTCCAAATGTATTCAACTATCTTGTCTAAAACAAGTTTATATCTATTGTCATTGACATAAAATACTCTTTAGTTTCTTAAATCATCTTGTAATCACCGTCGAGATAAATGTGAAACATACAATGTACGCAAAATACACTTAGCTATGAATATATCAATAACTCAATAGTGTTCGATAAAAATCCCACACCAATTTAACACAACTCAACTCGAGTCAACTCAGTTTGGTCACTTTTGACTTCTCGGGTACAATGTGATCATCAAAACATACAAACAACAAATGAATTAGAACATATTCGTTTGTTATAATGTTGCTGTCGTCCAAACATGCTTAACTACAAACAATACTATACTACTATAATACAAAATGTGATGGTCTAGAAGAGAAACAATGACATCTTAATTTTGTTTTGTTTCCATCTCGGAAGTTGGTAAAACGCTCTTCTCGACATCTCAAATTTTTCTTGGAACTCCTCTTCAGATAAATAGGCCTGCACAAAAACACATGATATAATGTCAACGGTGAGATTCAAAGTTAACGTGTTCAAGAAATCTGAAGTTGACAACTTTAACTCGAATGAAAATGGAGATTCAAGTACCTCTCTCTTTGTGATGTCTATGTCTGGAATTGGGTCGTTTGAGTTAATTTTTACCCGATCATATGGATAGTTGACCAAGTTGACTTGACTCTGGTTTTCTCCATTCTGCTTAGGATCCGAATCTTTGGAGGGAAGCTTTCTCAATTCTTCGGAAGGACTGACAGAAACTCGTTTGTTCTCTGTTAAGAAGAAAAGCTTTGAGTTATACGTCAACCAAAGGAATCATTCCATTGTATCCAAAAACATATACGGTTTGACTATTGAAGTCAAACTCTTAGAGCATAAAAAAGATAGGCAGTTTGACTATCGAATAATACCTGCACTACGAACATCAGGGGAAGATGCTGACGGGATTATTCTGGGAACTGGAGGACTGGAAAATCGACGATTGTTGGTGGCACCAAAATCCGACCTTGAAAAATTAGGAGATGTGTAGGAATCAAGAGACTGTCTTCGGGTCAAACCGTTTGGAGCCGGAGATGGTCTTCTTGAGCCATTCGGAGTAGGAGACGGTCTTCTCAAACTGTTTGGAGTCGGAGAGGGTCTTCTGAATCCATTCGGAGAAGTCTCCTTGGAGTAAACATTTGGTGAGCTTCTTAAAGGGGCCTAAAAATGAATTTTTAGCATAAACAAATAATACACTTTGAATTTTGAAGGATAATCATGACGAGGAGTTGCTTACTTCAAGTTTCTGAGTTTGCCCTTTCAGAATGGCAAGCTTTCGCTCAAATGAGTTGCCAAGCATCTACCAAAACAAAGTCCAAACGTGTATCACGTTTCGGAAAGATATATCTACATAAAGCTAGAGTAGAATTTCACTGAAGTACGTTACTTACATTTGCCTTTGAAGCATCCCATTCAAAAAAACGAGTGAAAAAGGGAGGTTCATACCCTTCTTTAACAACGTATATTGGCGTATTAATAGATAAGCCTTCTCCCAACACGTCTTTTTCGAGGAACGCCTGTCATATGAATTGACATTAAATTTCAGTTGAAATAAATAAAATATATATACAGTATTCGTTATGGTGTTAAATAAATCATACCAAGCCAATAGAAAGGGATTGTTGCTTCGACTTCACAAGTGAATTGTGGCCTACCCACACGAATATTTCAGAGAAGCAGTCGAGTAATAACACGTCTTCAGTAGTTAAATCATCCTGACTGAAGCTGAATATCTCTTTCACCTGAAAATGATCCATTAGATCATTAAACGGAAATTTTAAACGAAAAAAGATAATGAAACTTAATTTAAAGTAAATTACAGCCCTCATGTAGAACCTTTTGCGGGTTTGGTTCCTACATTCAATGTTCATTACGGATATGGTCCCTCGTTTACATAATGAAACATTGAAGGTAAGAAGGAAGTCACCAAACCCACAAAAGGTTTGCACGAGGGACCATATCCATAATACCTGGTAAACCCAAGTACCGTTTATGTAGTTTACTCTTTATTTTAAGATTTCCAAAGAACGGACAAACATAAGAAACTGTACCTTGAGATTACTCGATTGAGAACCCGGATCTGGTATCAAAAAGAGCCATAAACCAAGATTAGAAAAAGAAAAAAAGTCACTAGTTTAAAAAAACAAAATGAATTACAATATAATATACATATTCCTCTTACCTTCCGTATATGTACAAACAAACAAATGTGGATCTTCATTGAATCGTTTTATTTCTTTCTCCTTTGAATATTCAGTCTTTCCACCGAGTGCGTCCCAGAAAACATTTGGTTCGCTACCTTCTCTAACCAATATTGGCTGCCATGTCGGCTACAAATAACATGACAATAGATAAACTAAATTAAACTTTTAGGACTTTGTAGCATAGTTAACGGTAACACTTTCAAATTCTTGCATAGTTAACAATTGTAGTAACTTAGACGCTGATAATAGTCAATTGTATAAAAGTAAAAGTTTAGACTTTTGATCTTTTGAGAAAGGAGAGGATATGTATTAAGAACATGAAAACTAGAAGCCGAGATGTGTACCTACATTTATAAGCTCTAACATTCCATACAAAAGATCATGATCTCGAGTAGTGGAGAGATTTCCTAACCAAGTAAAGATAGATCCCTCAGCTTTTAAAATGTAGCAGGATGACGAGTTTAAAGATCGAGAAACCTGCAATAATGTTAACCACACATCTAAGAATCCAAATGTATTAACACAAAACTAAGGATTTTTATTCACGGACTTACTTGATCAACTTGGACAGCCTGCATATTATCACGATTTGTTCCTTGAATTCGGAAAAGGGCGGTCTTTTTATCATTATAAGTTTCATCAACAACACCGTTTTCAGCAATAAATGATTTATATCCTGAACTCATGCCGCCCTAAAGATTAAAAAAAGGAAAACTTAGAAACAGTAGATAACAGCCATGTTACGAAAAAGATGCAAACCTTAAACATAATTAGAGTCCGAAATATCATGAAGAATTGAGTTGGTTCCTTGTTCTCGACAATTCGAGCCTGAAATGAAGACATGAATTTAATCAAAATATAGTAATTATAATAATAATTAAGAAACAGGGAATTGGAAAGATAACTAACCATAACGGGCTCTACTTTACTTGCATTGACTATAACACTTGTAAGAGAAACTGCATCGGCCCTATCTTCCTGTATATAGTAAGATATATACGAGTGTAAATTGTAATACTGAAGTTTCATATTAACAATGAGAATATGCATTGCTTACCGCAGAACTCTTGTTTCCTAGCCAAATATAAAATAGACGTTCCTCTCTTCCGTTGGCAGAATATATATACTGCACCGTATAGCAATCCCCACTATAAAGCTTTCTCTGTTCCACAACAGGAACGGGGGACAATTTACCACTATTCACTCTCCAAACCTACAATGCAACAAGAAGTTATCGAAATATAAGAACGGTTCGTACAAACTTCTGGTGGTAAAAGATATTATCGAAGCATTGGTAGAGAGTAACCTTTAATGAACCATTGCAATCAATATGCGGACTGTCCTCTTCATCAGGAAGCTCATCGACATCATAACCCGTTTTCTTAAACATTGCTACATTTCAAATGATTATGAACTTGTGAACTTGTATTGGAAAAGCTAAATTTGACGAATTGTTTGCAACGAGAGAAAAAAAAATAAAACCTGCTACTTTCCCTCGACCTTCTTCATATAGCTTGGTCTCCACCGTTCGAGGCCAGTCATCAAAATATGATTTGAATAAGGCGGTTTCTGATCCTTCTGTTAAGAAGGCTAAATGGGTGTTTGCGGGTCTTTCCTGATCTCGGAGAAAACCCTGTAAACACATGAATAAGTTACAATATTATATAACCAGTAAAACACGAAAACAAAAAACTTCAGCTAAAAAGAAATCGGGTCAAACGGATTATTTGTTGTCCAAAGTACAGTTGGTGTACCTTTTTATGCAATTTACCCGTAATAGATTAATTTCATATGATATTGAAAACTAGATAAACAGAATATTTTGGCCCGCTAACCAACCCGGCCGTTGCAAAACCTGTAATACACACACACTACCTCTGCTGCTGAGATAGACTTTTTCCGTTCTGTTATAGACGTAATTTTTCCCATCCATACAAAAATCTGAATATCACCATCCAACATGTAGCATTTGTTCGATTCAAGCATCGACCTTTTTAAGCTACCACTTCCACTTTGTGTAAACTTTCCTTGAAGTGATATCCTGTCGGAAAGAAAAAAAAAACATTTTAACAAAAAAACAAAATCACCCGAGAAAATTTATAGACTGCTTGAGAAAAAACTCACCAAAATAATTTAACGGATAAAGTTTGAGGTTGTTGTTGACCCAAGGGTGGGTCTTTGGGAATCGGGGCATAACCACCAAAAAAGTTCCAAAATTCTCCCACTTCGGCATCACCAACAAATTTTCCATCCTCTATAACAATCAAAAGAGTCAAAACTCAATATTTACTCCGTTATCAATAAAAAATGGAAGAAAAAAAAAACCCGACTCAAAATAAGAAGACAGACCTATGGCAGCCACTTCACAATTTCCTTTGTGCTTATATTCCTTTATATACTGAACTACCTCCAAAGCTTTGGCTCTTTCCTGTATGCTGGAATTGCACCCACTGAAGTGGAATATTTTCGATGCGGTGTCAAGTATGAATACATCTCGGTGATTCAAAGACGACCGTGAAAACGGCACCTAATCATCATACACATCACACATTCGTGAACTTTTGACAATAAGGTTTTGATTTTTTTTTTATTCAAAAGAGGTTGACAAATACTTACTTCTTTCACATGCACGACACGATCTCCTTTACATGTTAGCAATCTAGTTTCATAAGCCGGACCTTTTAACTGTACTTGTCCTGAAGAATATACACCTTGAACTGGTATGATGCACGGTTTAAAGTACGACAAAAATTTCCTCGTTTCTTGACCTTGAACTTCCTTATATTGAACAGATTGGGACCCCAAAGCGGCATCTAATTCGAGTGTTTTGTCTGATGCCAGAGCTGAGTCAACCTGCCAAAATCAGACACACAACTCGTTTCAGAGAGAAATTATGCGGATGTATGTTGATATACGTGTGAGGTATCTATATTTACTAGCGACAATGCCTGTTTTAAGGGCAGTCGAACGGAAATCGACCCTAATAAAAAGATTAAAAGTTAAAGACCTCATTAGCATCATTTCCCAGCCAATAATGTATGTCATGTTGAAGAGTACCACTTTTAAGCAAAACCGTCTGCCTCAATAAGAAAATAAACCCGTTCGTCAAATTTATAAATAGATACTAAAAATAACATATGCAACATAATGAGGTCGACTTACATTCAAAACTACGTAAGCACTCCCCGAAAAGAACTTCCCATGTGAAGATTGTGGCACCGAAACCAAACGAAGGTTCTCTACACACCAGATTTCTAAACCGCTATATATAATACTATTAAGGACATGGCAAATACTTATAAAGTCGCAAAAAAAGAAACACGTAGTTAAAGTATTAAAAAGTGCCTTTCGGCTAAATTATAAAGAGGATACAGCTTTGATCCTGCACCCTGAAGTTCCGAATCAATATTTTTGTTGGATCCCATATCTTATACTCCAAAAAGCATTAACTTGTTATACTCAACATGATCTGCAACATACATTATATGTAATCAAAACAATAAATTAAAACCGAAATGTTGCATCAAATTATTCGTCAAAAAATGTAGGCAAATTGCTTAACCAACTATATACTACACTATATGCTTAGTTTTCGGTTTATGTGAATCTTGACAATGTAGTTAAGCCTCATAATTTCATTGATCAAATTCAAATTTTAACCAATTCATTTTTTACCCAAAAAACTTAGATATAACTTTTTCACCAAATGTGACACATATCAAGTTCGATTCTTGTTGGGGACATTTTACCGGCTCTATTAACGAGTCTTTACACAAAAAGTATGATCTTCTCAAAAAAAATTATCATTTTCAAAATTTCCAAGATCATACAACATTAACTACTCAAACATCATTATAAAAAATAAATAAAAAAAAACACTAACCTTAGATTATTGTTTTTCTGGGCAGGATCAAGAACATAAAAAAACACACACGAATTAAGCTCCAAATTTTAAATGAAACAAGTGACAGAATATCCCAGCAAACTTTATTTTGATCCCCAAATAAATCCAAATTTAATAAAATTAACTAAAAACAGTACAAATCTATTTTTTTTTTAAATAAAATAATTAAAAAGAATAGAAGTAATAATGAGTGTTCCAGCTAATTAGGGACCCACATTAAAAAAAATTGCTTTTTTTTTGAAAACATTTACACATGAGTGATGATAAACGCCATTGAAGGGTTTAAATGAGGAAGCATGATTGTTGACTTGGGTGACGACATTTTGGTTTGATTTGATTGTAACTTGCGAAAGACTCGAGCTTTGTCGGTGTTGATTGGGATGGACTAGGGGTGTTCAAAATCGGATATCCGAAAATTCGGATATCCGAATTTCGGATATCCGAAAATTCGGATAGTGATTTTCACTATCCGAAATCCGAATCCGAAATTTCGGATATCCGAAATTCGGATATCCGAAATTTTCGGATATCCGGTTTCGGATATCCAATATATCCGAAAATCCGAAATTTTTTAAAAATATCTTCTTTTTTTGTTTTTTTTTGTTATTTTTTGTTTGTTCCAAATTTTATTATACATTTTTTTAACCACAATATTTAATATTTATATATATTTATCTAAATATGTTATTAAATCACTAAAATATTTACATTTACCTATAAAATAACTATAAAAACTAAAAAAAAATATATATATTTTCGGATTTTCGGATAATCGGATATCCGAAATATCCGAAATTTCGAAATATCACTATCCGAATCCGAATCCGAAAAACCGGATATCCGAATTTTCGGATATCCGAAATTTCGGATATCCGAATTTTCGGATAATTTCGGATCGGATTTTCGGATTTTCGGATTCGGAGTTTCGGATACGGATATTTTGAACACCCCTAGGATGGACAACCGGATTTTGACATAATTATATTGTTTTTTTTTTGTTTAAGATTAGTTTACTTAATTAATTATAGAATGGAATGTTTTAATTTAGATTATTTGTAACAACTTGCGCGATGAAACGGTGATGAAAAATTGTAATGCAATGATTTCTTGTAGTTTCCAATTTGTCTCGTGATTTATGTCGTGAGAGTAATGGTTTATGGGGCGGTCTTGGGCCAAAACAAATTATGCGGTAATGATTTCGGCTCAACTTTTCGAGATGGAAAAGAATTATTAATATGACAATGAGTTTCAATAGTTTCTTATTCGTTTATTCCGACTATATATTAAGTATAACACTTTCTTATTTGGTTGTTCGTGTTATAATATGAATTTTGCGGTAACAATTTCAAGTTTGGCAATTTGAGGCATAAAAAAAGTTGTTATAATTGTTTCTCGTTCAACCATTTCCTCCACTAAGTGTATTCTAGTGGTAAAATATTTATATTTATTTGATACGATTGCTCTTTGACTATAATCTGGTATAACTAACAATACAAAGCGGCGATATCTAATAATTTCAATTTCAACCCTTTAAACCCACTAATAGTTATTTAGACTTATCATCTAATAATTTCTTGTTCGCTAATTCGCGTTATAAAAAGAATTAAGGGGTAATATTTTTTTTATTTCAGCCCTTTGAGCTACAAAAAACTTATGGACTAACCAGTTTCTTAATGTTTCGTGATAAATAAGTCGAGTGTAATAGTTTTTGGTTCATGTGATGTTGCGGCAGTGAAAAAGTTGTATTCGACAATTTACATTGTCTTAACGAATTCCGATATTTTCACGTTCGTCTCAAAATAAAGTAGAATTATGTGGTAACATCATCTATTCCGACCATTAATTACATTATCTATTAGTTTATCCTTCGACCATTCAAGACATATAGGAAAATTTTATCTTTAGTCATTTAACCTATTTGGGTAATTCGACTTATTCTACGCTATTAGCCCACTTGGTAAAATCATATATGTATAACAAAATATAAAGTAGAGATAATTACAAATATGTTTATTACTATTTGACAAATAGGACATGTTTAATCCTCTTGATTTTGAAAGTACACCACACACTCCTTATTTATAAACATTATACACTCTCAATCTTTTAGTCCATTAGGATTAACTTATTACAGTTAGTTATATCAAATGACCACTTTACCATGTTTGTATTCAATTGTTAAAATAAATGCTTTTTAAAGATTATAGAGATGTCTGTTTATCTCTGCATTTCTTTTTTTAATACGTATCAAACATAATACAAAATCCGTTTTATAGTATAAGTTTTTGGTAGTTTGAGACATAAATGTTAAATATTTACAAATATTTATTATATAATAAATAAAAAATAAACATATTGTTATCATTTTATTATTTATTTGTATTTGTATTGTATTTTAATTGTATTGTATATCTACCTTTTAAATATTTCCAGTCTTGCAACAATTCAACAAATATTTTCACGAGATCTTATAAAGGATGATCAGATTGAAATGGAATATGTTCAGTCTAGCAACAATTCAACAAATATTTTCACTAAGGCACTTCCTACTACAACTTTCAGAAAACATGTTTATGATATTGGAATGAGACACTTGCATAGTACGTAACAATTTACGGATGTCTAAATGAGGGGGAGTCAACTATACACTGCACTTTTTTTCCCTTAGCTAAAGTTTTTTCCCATTGGGTTTATCTTTGGCAAAGTTTTTAACGAGGCAATACTTTACAATTTGAACTCTGTTTTGAAAGCGTGCCATCTAAGGGGGGAGTGTTATGAATTATTCGTGAAAGAATGGATCAGAGGTTTTCAATTTGCATGTCAAATCTATTACTATACTATTGCCTAGTTCTTCATTTGCTTGATAAATATATATGTGATTTTATAATATAAATACATATAAAATTATAAGATGCACCATATACACTTTTCTACTTTATATAATACTTTTTCACATCTCTTATTCTTTTATAAAATTAATTAAGTTATTATTAATCTCGTCCTTATATTAGCAAATTTATAACTAAAACATTATTTTGTTTGTTTTTCTTGTCCCCAAAATTAGAGATCGTTTTCTAGGGTTTAAGAAATTCCCAATAATAAACATAAATTGGTAATCGAATTCAAAGGTTTCATATTCAGAAAAAGAAATAATGAATCCATTAACATTAGTAAAGAGAATTCAGAACATAAATTCAAAAGAAGCATCATTAGGTATTTCAGAAGATGCTTCATGGCATGCTAAGTACAAAGATTCTGCTTATGTTTATGTCGGCGGTATTCCTTTTGATCTCACTGAAGGCGATCTGCTTGCTGTTTTTGCTCAGTATGTTTTCTTTATTTATTTTACTTTCAATTAATTTAATTGATTTTTGTGTATTTAAATTAGGGCAGGATTTGCAGAATCGAAAAACCTGCGAAATGTGATGTAGGTTATAATTGAACTTGTAGAATCCCTAAACTTAAGCTTAGCTGTCTAAGTGCACTACCCGGCAATTCCGTCTTTGAGAGATTAGCTCTCGAAGTGCATAAGCTCACTTCTGTCAGATGGTTGGATTGGCGGATTCAACTTACGGAAACTAGCGAGCAATCTTACTCAATATGGTCTTTCCATCTTAGATTAAATGCCCTGCTTCTTAGGGGATTGCATATTTTTGGTTCATATTGTGTTTTCTAAAACGCAGAATGCAGTTTTAAGTGTTTGTTAAGACTGTGTTTTAGCTTTTTTTACGAAAAAAACGCACTTATATTTAAGCACCAAACTTGGTGCTTATTTACACACTTTTAAATATGCAATCCCAAACACCTCGTTAGTTACTACATTCTCAGGTTATTTGGTTTGTTTTTTATATCCGAATGAGTATGAGTTTGATATCAGGGTGGAATGGGGTTATGAGTTGAGTTTTAGTTCTATTATCAAAAGTCAAGACCATGAGTTTCTTACTAATCTTCGAGTTTATGTGTAAATGGGACTATTTGTTATTTTTTACTGATTTGATTATTGTTTGCTATATGCATTTATTCATGTTTGATTTAGGCAGTAGTAAATTTGTCGAAGTGCAAAAGCTCACTTCATCCGTATGAGTATGAGTTTGATGTCAGGGTTAATGCTCAAAGACCTAATAACTGTGGCCGCAAATGATTTTTTGAAGTTTGCACTATAGATTTGCCTTTACATAGCTTATGTAATTTATAGTAGGTAAAATTATAGGAAGGTGTAATTTAGCTCTTTCTGAATCACTACGAGTATGAGTTATAGTCCCATTCTCAAAACCATGTTTGGTTTACTGATCTTTTAGTTTATGATGTATAACTGGGACTGTTATATGGCTCGAAACAATGGATGATGTTTTTGTGAAAAAAACTTGTGACTTAATAGTGGATATATGTTTGAACTCTTTAACTATAATCTTAATAGTTCGTGCCACAAATGAAAGAATTTTTCTAGAGAATATTTAGTTATACATGAGAATAATATGTAATAACGGGGGTTTCAAATTGTTATCTTTGCTAATGTCAACTAATGCAGAGACTTATATCTCATTTTACAAATTAAGCATTAGCCGGGTTCACTAAAAAAATCTTTATGCTCCATTGTTCTATGATGATAGTTACAACTAAACAAGAGTCATTGTTGTCGTTGTTATCACGTTGCTCCAACTTATTACTTCTATATTTTTTTTTTCCGACTCTTGAAGGTGTAAAAATAACTAATTCCCTAATCTTTTCTAGAAGCTTATGAACTCAAATTCTTTCTGAGACACCACTAGACTACTTTTTCTGTCCAAGATAATGTTATGTTATTATGTGCATTCTAGTTGAATGTGACGAGTATCGACAACCATGTGATGTGATGTCTGGTTGCTAATGTAGTTATAGGTAGTTTCCGTTCTTTCTAGCCCTTTATAATGCTGTGATTATAAAAGTAAAACGTTTTTATTACCAATAATTTAACCTACTTTCTAAATCTAGGTATGGAGAGATTGTTGATGTGAATCTAGTTAGAGACAAAGGTACCGGAAAATCAAAAGGATTTGCATTTGTTGCATATGAGGATCAAAGAAGTACCATTCTTGCTGTCGGTTAGTCTCTCTACCCGAATTCGTATTTTGATAAATTTTTAATGATACTTCAGCTACTGAACTACTACTGAACTATTAATTTGTACAGATAATCTGAACGGTGCCCAGGTTCTCGGACGAACAATAAGAGTTGATCATGTTACTAAATACAAAAAGAAAGAAGAAGAAGATGAAGAAGCAGAGCAGCAGAAACGAGAGGCACGAGGAGTCTGTCGTGCCTTTCAGAGAGGTGATTGTACACGTGGAGCTGGATGCAAATTCTCACATAATGAACAAGTAAGATACAACTACTTAAAACTTCAACATGATGTCACTAAATAATTTTGCTTCTTTTTATATGCTTAATAAACTTCATTACAGATCCAAGGGTTGTAGTCATTCTCTCGGGCTTATACACATAAACATACAGCGATTGTGTTTGTTTTTTTCTTTTCTTTTTTTTGCTATATAAGCATGTTTCGTCATAAAGATTTTTACAATGAAGGCTGTAGTGAATAGAATCCCAGATTTTAATAAAGCAATTGTGTAAACTGTGCAACTTACCTATTCTTCTTAGTGTTCCATCTATGAATTAACGAGCTAACATTGATTTTATTAACTTTAACAAATCGGTTAGAATAGGCTAATTCTCTTTTGTTTATCATTGAACCACTTTTTTTTATCAAATTATTTTGCTCTCTTTTTTTTTTTTTTTTTAAATGCAAGTGTTCCCCAAGTTTTTGTATGCATGGAGTATGGGAGCAGGAAAGGTAACATCTTCCCAAGGTCTACGTTTTTTATCAACGGAAATCTTTAAACATTATGTTCGTTTAATGTCATAAAGTAAGGTCTACGTTTTTGAAAAAAGTATTATCATCTGAAAAATATGAGTACTATCTTGTAATCTCTTTCAGCTTAAAGATGGTGATTTGTGATTTAAGCTCATTTTGTTTTCTGTCATGGGCATGATATACAAACTATAAAACTTTTGATCATTTTCTCCGTTCAGGTATTAGTTATAAATTCTAACTAACTGTTAACCATTTTTTACATTGAATTCAGAGAGCTGCAAACACTGGTTGGGGTGCTGAAGATGCTAAAAATGCAAGATGGGAGAACGACAAGTTTGCAGGTCCAAAAAGAGGACCAGACACTGGAACACGTGACAAAGACAGCCACTACAAGCAGAAAGAAATAAATTCAAGAGATGACACCAGAAGCCGCGGATTGAGACCGGACAAGAAAGACGATGATCTGCAAGGGAATTGGAAGAAACCGCCCAGGTTTGATCCTGAAGAACATGATAGGAGGAAGGAAAAGAGGTCAAGACACGATTCAGAATCGTATAGAAGAGAAGGTCAAGAATCTGACAGAAGGAGCAGTCGTGAGAAATCTTATCGTAGAGATGATGAAGAATCTGACAGAAGGAGCAGTCGTGAGAAATCTTATCGTAGAGATGATGAAGAATCTGACAGACGGAGCAGTCGTGAGAAATCTTATCGTAGAGATGATGAAGAATCTGACAGGACCAGTCGTGAAAAATCGTATCATAGAGATAATGAAGAACCTGACAGAAGGAGCAGTCGTGCTGAAGAACCTGCATCTCATGACTACAGAAGGAAGGATGAAGAACACCGCGTAAGATCAAGCAGAGGATGAAGCACAATTCCAAATTGTTGACTCTTGATCGAACCATGTGTCTAGGTAGACATTTCGCATTTACCAGTCATATGAGCAAGTTGTCTGCATTGTTGAATTGCAGGTTGAGGTCGTTAAAGCGTTCTACTAACTGGGTCCATGCATACCAAGTTCGGCTTTTCATATCAGATTATTCTCTTAATGAACATAAGTTGTTCTCATAGTTTTAGTTGCGAAAATGTTGTTTTAAGCTTGTATTACAGTAGATTAGAGGCGGAAATTTAGACTCAATTAGATTGATTTGGGTTACTTTTTTTAGTCTTTACATGTTAAAATGGAAAGGGATGAAAATATTTTCATTTGACAATTTAGACCCAATTAGTTATGTTTCCTTTATTATTTTTTCTTTATTAACATTCAAATGCAGTCGAACGAGCTTGGTGTGAAGCTGTTTTATCCCAGCTGTAAGTTTGAATTGCGGAGCATTTGTGACCAGATACATGATTACCCTTCTTTGGGTTCATGTGAAGAATCTCGTGTATATGGAGCTTACCCTCCCTTTTCCCTATTCCATCACGACACATCCTTAACTCTTGGTAATCGTTAAGATAATACGATTCACACAAAGTTAAACAGATACATATGCAAGCATATCGTCAAATCTAAGTATAGTGATGGAGGTTGAATGTTTGTTTTAAAGGGGCCGAACTATAGTTTTAGTTTGTAGCCTTGTAGGTGTCAAATACATATTTAAACTTTATTTTATACATAACTAGTTACGAAAAATTACATTATTACTCCTCTATTTAATTTCTGTTTTTGCCTATGGAAGTGTGCATTTTATTATTATTATATTCATAAAAGTTTGTGTTTAACTAAAATTGTTATCGTTTTAATTACAAAAGACTTGGTTGTCAAACCATGCCTTTCTTTTTGCCTTGAGAATGTAAATTTACATTGTTTAATGGTTAAAGTGGAACATAAAACCCCGAACTCGTACGAAGCATACATGTACTAAAAACATAAAAATAGTATAATTCTCATTAATCCAGTTATCAAGAAATCCTTACAATGCATGCATACATGTATTAAAAAACATAAAAAGAATGATTACAAAATAGGTAGCTTGGACCACAAGCAACCCCGTTAATTAACTATAACAAAGCTTTTCATCTTCGTCTTCGAACCACAACTTTTGTTTTCTGATGTTTACCATTCAAAACAAATCTGGGGACGTTGTTCTCGTTGATACAACGAGACTCGACTTCTTCCTCTTCATCATCGTCGAGAATGATTAGGTCGTAAACTGGATCATTCGATCCAACAGAACTACAAGAAGATTGACAGTCTTCGTTGTCGGTACGTAAAAGTGAAGGTTTTTTGGTTTTGGGTTTTAAGAAATCATCGTCATTAAGCATAGATATTATTTTTCGCTTGAGAGATATAATCTCATTAACAACGTTTTTGGTATTCATTGTTGCTTCTGATTATTATTTTACTTTGTTAGAAATTAGAATGTATATATAGGAGTTTTGGAGCGTATACAAATGACCTAACCGACTTATTATGTAGGTGTTAAAAGTCTAATATACCCCTAATAAAAATAAATTGTTATTCACTAATTTTTTTTTTTTTTAACATGTGTAATAGCTCTTACGGTTGTGTTTTATAGGACATACATTATTATATTTAACGTTAATAAAAACCCAACCCTATATTTAACGTATCTTACCTACATTAACGAAATTACAACAAAATTATGTTTCTTAGTAACAGCTATTGTTAACAATCTAATAATTAAATATTAATAGATAATATTATACTTAACAGATTAACCTAGATATTGGAATATGAAACAAATTTAAACCCAAACAAAACCAGAAGATCAGCGACGGAGCCAGTGGGGGGGCTGGAGGGTGCTCGGCCCCCCCCAACAGTGGTTCAGGCGGTTAGTGCGGTGCCACCATTTACACAAAACCGAACTAATTCTTCATCTCTCTCCGTCAACTGACGAATTCAAAGCCGGATTCCGATCAATTACCGCCGGCGAGATCTCGATTTTACTCCGATCTACTCAATCTCTCCGTCAGGTAGTCCTCAAACTACTATCAATTTTACATAATTTCACTGCAAATTATACAATAGATTAAAACTGCTATTCTCGGTATTGAAGTGAGATATTCAATCCTCTTTCTATTTCACTGCCTTTCCTATGACTTTGTGCCTTTTTTTATTTTTTAATATTTTTGGACTTTTTTTGGGCTTATTGACTTTTGGGCTGGGTTTTTTGTTTTGTGCTTTCTTCTACTGATAATTAAGCACTTAGGTGCTGTTCTTTTTAAAAAAAAAAGTCTTAATAGGCTCTGAACTCTGACCCGGTCAGAGGTTTTAAAAATTTTGTTGTTCTTTTTTTATTTTCAACCAGAGACAAAAAACCTCTTTTTACCTCTGATCCAACCCTACATGAAAAACCTCTTTTTACCTCTGATTATCTCTTTCTCTTCACATGTAAGTTTTCCATCCTTAAATTCAAATAATTTTTGATTTTTTTCAATGGTTTGTCATTTGATTTCGTTATATAAATTGATATTGATGATTGTTTGTTAGATTTAGGTGATATAATTTTTTTTTAATATGTATTTGTTTTCGATTGCCTGTAAACTCATACTATTACATTGACTTTTATGTGAACTTTTCTTTTGTTAATTATTTTTATATCTTGAAATTGATGTTAGACAATTAGTTTATTAATTTGTTCAATCACGCTCACGCTAAACTTAGAAACATGATTGAGCGTGCTTTTGGTGTTTTGAAAGCACGTTTTCCCATCTTGAAGAGAATGACTCCGTATTCTTTGGTGAAACAAAGAGATATTACTATTGCATGCTTTGCTATTCATATTTTTATACGAAAAGAAGGATTAAGTGATGATTTTTTTCTCCGATTATGATCGAGGTGAAGTACATGCTAACGAGAATGTACAAGATGGAGACGAGTATGATGAGGACGAGGTTCAACCACATGGAAATACAACAGATCAACAATATATGATCAATTGTCGAGATCAACTTGCGGCACAATTAATGCAAAAATGTTGAAAATTTGTTTGAATATTATCTTTATTTGAAAAATGTTGCCACTATGTTTGAACATTTTATGAATGTTTTTATTTAAGACGTTTTATAAATGAAACAGTTTAGTACTAATATAGTAAAACAGATGTTACGAAGGAAAAAAGAACATAATATATTGATTCAGATTCAGAGTTTTGGACCACCTCTGATTATTCAGAGCTGGTATTCAGATTCAGAGGAAAAACCTTTGGTTCAAAAGAACAGCACCTTAGTCATATTGATGCAAGTTTGTTATAAACTATGTTGTGAGGTATATTTATATACACTTTTTGTTATAACTGCATTTATTGTTGAAATTTAATGTGCATGGAATATAATAACATTAACCAAAGTAAATTAAAATTTGTATGTATATGGCTTTAATCACCTTCTATTTTAATTAATCGCTTCAATAGTTACATCAGCAATATGGAAATAGTTTATATGCATCAACTGTAAGTCTTTCTGTCCAAATTTTAATTAAGGTTGTGATGTACTTTTATTAAAGATTTATATTTTGACCCCTTCATTTTATGTTTTATTAACTTTGGGCTATACTTAAAGTAATACTGTACTCCACCATATGTTTTATAACTTATATCGAAGTTGTATGTTACTATCGAAATTTTTTCGGCCCCCCCTAATACTGATTTCTGGCTCCGTCTCTGCAGAAGATGAACTAATAAGGTATAATTGTCATTAATTTGATGATAAAAAAAAATCTTTACAATATATATATATATATATATATATATATATATATATATATATATATATATATATATATATATATATAAAAGTTCTTATAAACCAATATTTAAAGTAAAATAAGTAAAAGAATATGAAAAAATAATTTATTATATGTGTAATTTTGTATTATGTTTATTTATTCAATTATAACAAACTTTAAAAAAGCAAGTTTTGGAATGCATCAAAATATATGCCGTTTAGGGATTGTGCATCAAATTCTTTGTTTTTGTGCAGTAAATATTCGAATTTGATACACAACGATAAAACTACCCATTTTATGATGTACAACAAAACTTCGTTTTTTAAAGTTTGAGATATGGTTAAAATGAACGATAATCCAAAATATCTAACGTTATAAATTATTTATAATTTTTTTTTTTACTTATTTTACCTTAAGGTTTGTTTTACAAGAACCAACCTCTATATATATATATATATATATATATATATATATATATATATATATATATATATATAGGATAGAGATAATGTAAAACCACTTTTAAAATAAAATTAGTAAAAACAAGTTAAAATTAATTAAAAAATAGTTAAAAAATGACTTTTTTTTGAACTATCTCCCTAAAATAATATTTAGAATGTTTAAAAAACAAAATCGAAAAAAAAAAAATTGATGCCTTTTTGTTTCATCGATGCTATTGTTTTTTTAAGCACCAACAATAAATAAAGCATCAACATTTTTTTTATTCTATTTTTTAATTTTATAAAAAACATTTTAGAGATTATTTTAGGATAATTTTTCAAAAAAACTTTGAAAAAAAAAATCGTTTTTTAAGTACTTTTTAATTGATTTTAAGGTGTTTATAGGAGTGTTTTTATTAATTAGTATTTCATATCATTTTGTAGAAATCTTTTTTTAAACTTTTGTAATTGTAGCATATCTCCAAAATGATTACAAACTAGCTTGAACCACATGCAACCTATTAATCTACATCCACCAATCCATAACAAAACTGTTGATCCAAACGATTATTCTCAGTAAACATCGAACAAAACTTAACCCACTTTTCATTTTCTTCTTCTTTCTGTTTTCCTCGCGGGTAACTGAGGGATTATAGGCAATGTTTTTGTTGAAGCATAAAAAGAGTGATGACTGAAGCTTCCAAAAACTCTTCATCAGTGTTTTGAAATAAACATTTAGTTCGGGTGAACAATGTTCATCACCCGAACTAAATCTTAGTTAGGATATTTCGTAAATACTTTTAAGTCGGGTGAACTAACTCTTCACCAGAGTTAAGTTCAAGTTCACCCGAACTAAAAGTTAAATGAATGTGTTGTTTATTTGTTCACCCGAAGTGTTCTTAAATGAACATAAGGGTTGATGTAATGTATGTAGATAGTGTATGTAGCCTATAAATAGTGGAGAGAGTGTGACAGTTGGTAAGAGCTTATGTGTGAGTGAGAGTATCATTTGTAACCACTTTTCCCGCCATTTATGGCTTATGAACGAAACTTCCTTTTACTCATTTTTGTTTGATTCATTGTTCTTAGTTCGTTAATTCAATTCATTAAATCGTGATTCTGCCTCCAGTTAGTGATTCTAAATATCAAATCGTTGCTTTGAATACTGATCGAACCTGACAAGTGGTATCAAAGCTGGAAATCAAATCTAATTTGATTCAGCTTAGTTATCAGAGGATTGTGAGATGCATTCAAGGTGCCAGACGAATTACAAGGATTAGAACAGTAAGATCAACGGTTGTTGAGTATTTGTAAGTTTGAAATTTGGCGGTAAATTTCGTTACTGAGGTATTCTTGTTTTAATCATTAGTTTTAAGTGTGAATTTGATTGTTAGATTGTTTGCTAAGGTTTAGTTGATAATTTCTGCAAATTTGATGAAGTTTGAATCACTTCCTGTTTAGTTAGTTCATCCGAGTTATATTTTGTTCGTCCGAGTTAAAATTTAAATTTATGCAATAGTAATGGTTGCTCCAGTTGTGAATTACGATAATGAAACAGGTTTTGGTGGTAGACCTCCAAAATTCCTACCAGGATATGATTTTATGATGTGGAAACTTCACTTCAAGGCGTTTGTCTACTACAATGATCAGTAGTTATATAATTCAATTGTTAATGGTCCTCATCGACCTAGAGTGCAGGAGACTGGTATGGTAGATGTTGATCCAAAAAGGTATACTGAAGTAGATAATAAGCTCATTGATATAGACTTTCGAGCACTTGGAGTTGTGATTCTAGCTCTTCCTACTGAAATTTACAATAACTTCAAGGAGTGCTCTTCTGTCAAAGAACTGATGGACGCCATGGAATTGATATATGAAGGAAGTTTGGAGCTTAAGGGGAGAAAGAGAGATATGTTAAAGAAGTTATATGAAGCATTTGAATATGTGAGGGGTGAGAGCTTATCTGATCAAATCAGCAGGTACACATTACTAGTGAGTGATCTAAAGAGTGCCGGTGTTGTGTTGAAAGATTGTGACGTGTGTAAAAAACTTTTGGGATCTCTACCTACTAAGTGGTTAGTGCAAGTTATGATCATCAAGAGAACTGCAAATTTGAATGCAATGACATTGGTGGAATTGATTGGAATTCTTCAATCATTTGAAGTTGATATGCAGATTGATGAGTTGAAGCAGACTGGTAATTCTTATGGATGTGCTTTAAAAGTTCAAATCCCTCTGAATTCAACTCATTATCCTAATCAAACTCAACCTCAACCTCAACCTCAATCATATACAAATTGCCATTCTCGAAGCTGTTATTCACCTAATCAATCATATGTTGGGTACAATGCAAATGGTTATGGTAGTTATTCTGGTCAAAGTGGTGAATCAAGTGCTTATTAGTCATCTTGTGTTAATACTGGAGTGAATGGGATGAGTTTGAATGGGTTAGGAGACAAGGAGATATTGAATAGAGCTTTTGTTACAAGATATGAAGCATTTGTGGCTGAAGGTTTGACTCAAGTTGAACTTGCGAGGGAGGATCTTGAAAAACTCCATCAAGATGAGCATTTGGTTCTATTTTAATTAATCACAATACGTTCATGTCTTATAAAAGCTTCGTCCCCATGTAAATTACGAAAATTTACATTACCACTTCTAAAACTTATCATTACATTTTTTATTTATCATTGAGAAACACGATTAAATTATTTAATTAACAAACAAAATATTTAATAGATATAATCCTAGATATTAGAATTGGAATACGAAACAAATTTAAATCAAAACCAAAACCAAACAAGAACGTGAAAATATTATAAATCTCATTAATTCAGTAATCAAGAAATCCTTACAATGCATGCAGACATGTAATAAAAACATAAAAAGAATGATTACAAACTAGGTAACGTGGACCAAAAGCAACCCCGTTAATTAACTATAACAAAACTTTTCTTCTTCTTCTTCTTTCAGGGTCTAGTTCGTGTTCGTACCACAACTTTTGTTTTCTGATGTTTACCATTCAAAACAAATCTGGGGACGTTATTCTCGTTGATACGAGACTCGACTTCTTCCTCTTCATCATCGTCGAGAATGATTAGGTCGTAAACTGGATCATTCGATCCAACAGAACTACAAGAAGATTGACAGTCTTCGTCGACGGTACGTAAAAGTGAAGGTTTTTTGGTTTTGGGTTTTAAGAAATCATCGTCATTAAGCATAGATATTATTTTTCGCTTGAGAGATATAATCTCATTAACAACGTTTTTGGTATTCATTGTTGCTTCTGATTATTATTTTACTTTGTTAGAATGTATATATAGGAGTTTTGGAGCGTATACAAATGACCTAACCGCCTTATTATGTAGGTGTTAAAAGTCTAATATGCCCCTAATAAGACTAAATGTCATTGACTTATTTAAAATTTAAAAAACTTTATATTTACAAATGTTATGTATAAATATTTTTTAAGCTTGTTGCCTTAGAGTTATGTTTACTTAAAACATTGATTACAGTAAGTAATATGGAAGGTTTGTATTCACTATTATTATACCTTAATATGGAAGGTTTGTTTTTATCTTAGAAAAATATAAAAATAAAAAAAAATTCAAAAAAAAATTCAAAAAAACATATAAATACAAAAACATTGGAAAGAACATAAAAAGACCAAAAATACATATAGTACATTTTTTGTTTTTTTTTGAGTTTAATTTCTTTGATTTTGTATCAAGTCTCTTATTATTTATGTTCGGGAAGGATTACGGTAAGTCGACATCCAGGTTAAAACGAATAAACGAACAAAAGAAATGATTTGCCGATCAAAACCAGCCGCAGGGCTGGTCTAAGGCAACCATAACCATCGGTTGGGTTACCAGGCCGGCTCGCTGTAACAACTCTTACGGTTTTGTTTTATAGGACATGCATTATTATATTTAACGTTAATAAAAACTCAACCCTATATTTAACGTATCTTACCTACATTAACGAAATTACAACAAAATTATGTTTCTTAGTAACAACTATTGTTAACAATCTAACATAAAAAAAATTGTCATGACATCAAGATATGTTGTTAATAAAACCTCACGCCTTCGTTGGTTTGTTTTTGCAATTGAATCTCGTTCCTCTTTTACCATAAAAGGGTGTGACTAGATCACTACATCAAGAAGCCGAGAGGTGGCAATAGAGCGAGACAATGAGAAGAGAAATCGCAAAGACAAGATCAACGGAATGCAACTTACATCACTTAGTAATCAAAGAACTATTATCTCGTCAAATTAATGTAAATGTTTTTTAGCTACGTCAACTTTTAATGTTGCCAATAGATCAATCAAATTATAAACATATGCTACGAGTTTTTAAAGGGAATTTCTAAGGGGGATTTAAACGAATGTTCTCAAAGTCATTAGTACGAGTCTCGAATCATAATAATCACATTCTCTTTGTTCATCACTAAAAGGCATTAAAAATAGAATTCATATGCCTAAACATAGAGATGGCAAAGTGAATAGGGTCGAATAACGGGTACTTTTTAGTATACAGTCAGTTTGACCTCAAAACACTTTTAGGTCCCAGAACTTTTTTCTTACAAAATATTTATGTGTCATATATTATCGAAATATTTTCATATTTAACTAGCATATTTTTATCTAACTCTTTTGGCCTGATTCTATGGGTTGTGATTAGAAATGGCAAAAATGGATGGTTTTGGTCGAACCACGTACTTTTAGTGTGGGACGGGTTGACCCACAAACACTTTTTTGTCTACTTTAAAAAGTAGAATAATAAGATTACAAAAACTATATTGTTACTATTATAATATAACTTCTTCAGTTTTTTGAATTAAGCAGTTTAGAAGGTATGCAATTTAACCAAATTAAATCCATTCGTAAGTAAATTGGTTGGAATTGGAATTCCCACTTCTAGGTATAATAAATCCGACTTCGAAATGGGAATGCTACATTGCAAAAATATACTTCGACCACTTACCCACTGATTTTCGCAGATAATCTGAATGGTCATCAGATTCTCGGGCGTACAATTAGAGTTGATCACGAGGAGTCTTTCGTGCTTTTCAAAGAGGTGCTTGTACACGTAGAGCTGGATGCAACAAAATCAACATGATGCTACCTTATATAGTTCTACTCTTTTTGTAAAATTTGAAATCTGTAACTGATCAGATAGTATGCACTATGCAGTTCATGTGTTTCTATTTATTAGTTTGTGATACAACCATGTGTCATCCGAGCTCTTTTCCATATACGCAGGCCACGTATTATCTTAAAAAACTATTATGGCGATTTCCCTCTCTTCGTGTTGCATCTAAGAATTGTTGAGCAATTTCAGCAAAAGGGTATATAGGTTAATTCTTTTTCTGATCATTGGAAATTGTAAATACATGTAAGCGTTCTCTAAGTATTGTACGAATGGAATACAGAAAGAAGGTGTTACATACCAGTTATCCTCAAATGTCTACGTTTTCGTCACTTGTAATCTTAAAGATTATGTTCAGATTATTTAAAAAATAACCGCTTGGCTCATTTTCTTCTATCAGATAGTATAAATTTTTACTCATTTTAACCGTTCAGACGTATATGACTTAGAAATTCTTACGAACTATTAATCAATTTTACCATGAATTCAGAGAGCTGCAAACACAGGTTGGGGTGCTCAAGATGCTAAAAATGCAAGATGGGAGACAACAAGTTTGACCGTCAAAAAAGAGGACCAATATTCAGCTCGGATACGAGTCAGGGAAGTGGGGAGTGCACACTCGTTGAGCTGATATGAAGTCAACCACGACAGTAAAGCAGGGGTCAAAGGGGTTGCGCCCTCTTGCGGGGTCAACTTTTGGGACCCGCCGTTTTCCCAACCTAAACGATTTTTACAAATCAGTATTAAGCTTGAACTTAGTTTTCCAGCCGTTTTCCCAACTCTTGGGGCAGTTTTCAGACAATTATAACTGTCTGAAAACCGTCGGTAACCGTCACAAAACTTCCTTATGATTGGTTTCTAAAACTGATGTATCTGTCTCATTTTTCCATACGAAAATTCATCAATCCTTTACTATTCCGATTTGTGATTCAGTGCCTAGAACACAAATTGACAATTCTCTTTGTATTATCCCGATTAGTATTTCGTGCAACCCAGGCAATTGATAGGGTCGAAATACTTAATACGAAAAGTGAATTTACACGATACACAGATAAATCCAAGATCATCACATACAAACCCTAATATCTTACAAAAACCACCCAGGTTTGATCCTGAAGATAATGATAGGAGAAAGGAAAAAAGGTCAAAACACGATTTACAATCGTATAGAAGAAAACGTAAAGAATCTGACAGAAGACGCTGTCATGCTGAAGATTCTCCCTCTCGTGACAACAGAAGGAAGGATGTTGAAGACCTTCGTATAAGACCCCACAAAGGATAAAGCACAAATTCCATGTGTTAAGAATTAAGATATACATTTACGCTTGATTGTCATTGATAGATAATTATTGTCCCTTTAACAGCATTCATATGAGCTATTTGGCAGTGAAACGATCCATGGTTGAATGAGGTGTTCTACCAATTGGGTTCCATCAACATGAAGTTGGCCTTTTGATATCGGATTCGTGACTTAATTGATGAACACGTACGGGTTGTTCTCATAGTTAAACCAGTTTTATCATTTTACTAACAGACTTTCACAAACCGAACACACAAACAGAAACACAAACATATGATCCTGAACATCACCCTATATCTTCATGTCTGTAACCAAACACACATACTCAGTTTTTTCCGACATTGTCATTATAACGTACTAAGAACTTATATTAAACATATAAACAAGAAACATGCAAGAAGATGAATTGAAATAGTATAATTCGCATTAATCTGATGAGAAAAAACATAATTACAATGCATACATATGAGTAAAGATTACAAACTAGCTTGAACCGCAAGCAACCCATTAATCCACATCCACCAATCCATAATCCAACCGAATTTTTTCATTAAACATTAAACAATACTTAACCCACTTTTGATGCTCTTCTTCTTTCCGTTTCATGGCAACAATCCCGGGTAACTGAGGGATAGTAGGATCTACTATTCTTTCCGCCACTTTTGTTTTCTGATATCTACCTTTCAAAACAAACCTTGGGATAGTAGGGTCAATGATTCTTGCCACATTGCTGACTTTATAAGCGGACTGGACTTCTTCTTCTTCTTCTTGTTCGTCTTTGTCATCGAAAAGGATTACGTCGTAAACAGGATCGTTAGATCCACTTGAACTAACAGAAGAAGAAGATTGGCTGATATCGTCGTCGTCGTGTAAAAGTGAAGGCTTTTTGGTTTTGGGATTTGGGAAATAGTTACCGGAAGTAAAAGAAGCTGTTGTTTTTCGCTTGAGAGCCATTATTACAATCAACAATGGCAGTTGTTGTTTGGTTTGTAATGAGAAAAATAATATGTATTGTATGAATATATATAGGAAGGATTATAGAGATACGCGGAGGAGCGTATACATAATGTAACATGGAGGGGTGAGAGAGAGAGATATTTTTTAGGATATATTAAACAGAGGGTATTTTAGTGTTTACGTGAGAAAATGACGGTCGACGACAAAATAAAATATCTAAAGAATGGTTGTTGCTAATTTTTTTTAAAAATGACGATACGTGAAAAACTGACTAATCTCAAGGACGATTTGTGACATTCTCTCTTTTATTAGTGTAAAAAAAACAAAAAGACTAAATTGACCCCCATAATATCTAATAACATACTTGCATTTCATTAATATGACACAAATACAAATATTTTACAAAAATATCTTTTATCTTTATATGGATTTTTCTACCATATATTCCATGGCACTATGTTTAGGGTTTTTCTAACTTGTGCCCTAGGGGCACATGTTAACACCATTTTTAAATATTAAAAGTACAATCAAAAGTATCAAAAGTTAAGAAATCAATAAAAAAATGGTACTTTTTGATACTTTTGATTGTACTTTTAATATTTAAAAATGGTGTTAACATGTGCCCCTAGGGCACAAGTTAGAAAAACCCTTATGTTTAATCTCATTATATAAACTTAAAGTTACTAAAAAATATTTTTAATAAACTAAAAAAAAACAAATTATATAGTATCTTACTAGAGACCTCGGTATGGGTTGCGTTGTGGCCTTGTGGGGGTGTTCTCGAGCTCCGAGAACCATTCTCCATATAGTCCATACCCCCCGTGTTGGAGTATATATGCATATACCCCAAAAAGCCACCTTCATCCCTTTGGGGGATGAAGCATCTAAAACACCTTCAGCCCATTTGAGGATGGAGCTTCAGCTCCATCCCATTATTGAAGAAGTGATGGAGCTTCGGCTCCATCCCATTATTGAAGAAGTGATGGAGCTTCGGCTCCATCCCATTATTGAAGAATTGATGGAGCTTCGGCTCCATCCCATTATTGAAGAGTTGATGGAGCTTCGGCTCCATCCCATTATTGAAGAGTTGATGGAGCTTCGGCTCCATCCCATTATTGAAGAGTTGATGGAGCTTCGGCTCCATCCCATTATTGAAGAGTTGATGGAGCTTCGGCTCCATCCCATTATTGAAGAGTTAATGGAGCTTCGGCTCCATCCCATTATTGAAGAGTTGATGGAGCTTCGGCTCCATCCCATTATTGAAGAGTTAATGGAGCTTCGGCTCCATCCCATTATTGAAGAGTTGCTGGAGCTTCGGCTCCATCCCATTATTGAAGAGTTGATGGAGCTTCGGCTCCATCCCATTATTGAAGAGTTGATGGAGCTTCGGCTCCATCCCATTATTGAAAGAGTTGATGGAGCTTCGGCTCCATCCCATTATTGAAGAGTTGATGGAGCTTCGGCTCCATCCCATTATTGAAGAGTTGATGGAGCTTCGGCTCCATCCCATTATTGAAAGAGTTGATGGAGCTTCGGCTCCATCCCATTATCGAAGAGTTGATGGAGCTTCGGCTCCATCCCATTATTGAAGAGTTGATGGAGCTTCGGCTCCATCCCACTGATGAAGCACTGGAGCTTCAGCTCCATCCCACTGATGAAGCACTGGAGCTTCAGCTCCATCCCACTGATGGAGCTACTACTCCATCCCATTTATGGTCATGGTCAAACTGGCTCCACCAACTATGGTGACATGTCACATGTGAGCTCTATAAATAGAGCTCACCCCTCAACATTAAAAAGGGCCTCTTTCCCTCTCCTTACTTTCTCTCTCTAGATTCTCTCTCTAGATTCTCTCTCTCTAAACTCTTTCTCTAAACCATTGATTCTCGGACATTGTGGCGTACAACACCTTTTCCGTGAAAAGGTGTTACCTCCGGGGAATCGCCACCCGACAGGGTAAAACCCTCGGGTCCTTGGATTATGGAACCCGATACCAATTTTGGTGTCGGACCTCTTTCTAACTAATTATTTACTGTTTGTTGTATAATCTAAGCTCGGGGCGACGAGGAACGGCACCTCTATGTCGTTAATATCAACCCGACGGATTTTTACTTCAACATTTGGCGCCATCCGTGGGACCGCTTTATTTAACGATAGTTGGAGCAAGAACATAGACGGATGGATACCCCTCTGACTTCAGGGCTGTCCACCCTTGTGTCTATTTTTCAGCCATCAACCAACGTTGTAGAGCCACCCCGATCTCAACCACATGAGTCAACATTTGTAGAAGTAACTTTTATAAAAATCTTTTAATAAAGATATCATAAAAAGGTTACTTTTACAAAAAGTGCTTTAAAGATTCTATAAAAAAGTTACTTTTATAAAAGCTTTGATTGTGACATATCATGAAAAGTTACTTTTATAAAAGTTTTGATTGTGACATTTCATGAAAAGTTACTTTTATAAAAGCTTTGATTGTGACATATCATGAAAAGTTACTTTTATAAAAGTTTTGATTGTGACATATCATGAAAAGTTACTTTTATAAAAGCTTTGATTGTGACATATCATGAAAAGTTACTTTTATAAAAGTTTTGATTGTGACATTTCATGAAAAGTTACTTTTATAAAAGTTTTGATTGTGACATATCATGAAAAGTTACTTTTATAAAAGTTTTGATTGTGACATATCATAAAAGGTAACTTTTACCAAAATCTTTTAATAAAGATGTCATAAAAAAGGTACTTTTACAAAAAGCGCTTTAATGAAGATTCTTAAAAATTTACTTTTATAAAAGTTTTGATAATCTCAAAATTTTTAGCTTCATCCCGGAGTAGCTTCGTCCCGGATGACTTTTACCCAAAATGGAGCTTCATCCCATTTTGGATGACTTTTTAGCTTCATCCCGGAGTAGCTTCGTCCCGGATGACTTTTACCCAAAATGAAGTTTTATCCCATTTTGGATAACTTTTTAGCTTCATCCCGGAGTAGCTTCGTCCCGGATGACTTTTACCCAAAATGGAGCTTCATCCCATTTTGGATGACTTTTTAGCTTCATCCCGGAGTAGCTTCGTCCCGGATGACTTTTACCCAAAATGAAGTTTTATCCCATTTTGGATAACTTTTTAGCTTCATCCCGGAGTAGCTTCGTCCCGGATGACTTTTACCCAAAATGGAGCTTCATCCCATTTTGGATGAATTTTGAGCTTCATCCTGTATAAGCTTCATCTTGTATGAGCTTCATCCCGGATGACTTTTGCTCAAAATTTTGACCTTCATCCAGTTTTGGATTCTTTTACCCAAAATGGAGCTTCATCCCATTTTGGATGAATTTTGAGCTTCATCCTGTATAAGCTTCATCTTGTATGAGCTTCATCCCGGATGACTTTTGCTCAAAATTTTGACCTTCATCCAGTTTTGGATGCTTTTACCCAAAATGGAGCTTCATCCCATTTTGGATGAATTTTGAGCTTCATCCCGTATAAGCTTCATCTTGTATGAGCTTCATCCCGGATGACTTTTGCTCAAAATTTTGACCTTCATCCAGTTTTGGATTCTTTTACCCAAAATGGAGCTTCATCCCATTTTGGGATGAATTTTGAGCTTCATCCTGTATAAGCTTCATCTTGTATGAGCTTCATCCCGGATGACTTTTGCTCAAAATTTTGACCTTCATCCAGTTTTGGATGCTTTTACCCAAAATGGAGCTTCATCCCATTTTGGATGAATTTTGAGCTTCATCCAATTGTTAGCTTCATCCCATTTTGGGATGAATTTTGAGCTTCATCCTGTATAAGCTTCATCTTGTATGAGCTTCATCCCGGATGACTTTTGCTCAAAATTTTGACCTTCATCCAGTTTTGGATTCTTTTACCCAAAATGGAGCTTCATCCCATTTTGGGATGAATTTTGAGCTTCATCCTGTATAAGCTTCATCTTGTATGAGCTTCATCCCGGATGACTTTTGCTCAAAATTTTGACCTTCATCCAGTTTTGGATTCTTTTACCCAAAATGGAGCTTCATCCCATTTTGGATGAATTTTGAGCTTCATCCTGTATAAGCTTCATCTTGTATGAGCTTCATCCCGGATGACTTTTGCTCAAAATTTTGACCTTCATCCAGTTTTGGATTCTTTTACCCAAAATGGAGCTTCATCCCATTTTGGATGAATTTTGAGCTTCATCCTGTATAAGCTTCATCTTGTATGAGCTTCATCCCGGATGACTTTTGCTCAAAATTTTGACCTTCATCCAGTTTTGGATTCTTTTACCCAAAATGGAGCTTCATCCCATTTTGGGATGAATTTTGAGCTTCATCCTGTATAAGCTTCATCTTGTATGAGCTTCATCCCGGATGACTTTTGCTCAAAATTTTGACCTTCATCCAGTTTTGGATGCTTTTACCCAAAATGGAGCTTCATCCCATTTTGGATGAATTTTGAGCTTCATCCTGTATAAGCTTCATCTTGTATGAGCTTCATCCCGGATGACTTTTGCTCAAAATTTTGACCTTCATCCAGTTTTGGATGCTTTTACCCAAAATGGAGCTTCATCCCATTTTGGATGAATTTTGAGCTTCATCCAATTGTTAGCTTCATCCCATTTTGGGATGAATTTTGAGCTTCATCCTGTATAAGTTTCATCTTGTATAAGCTTCATCCCGGATGACTTTTTAGTTTCATCCCGGATGAGCTTCATCCCGGATGACTTTCATCAAAAATTTTAGCTTCATCCCATTCTGGGAACGGAGCCTACAAGTTAAAAATGATCGGGGGAGATATAGTCCCAAGAACTTTGCATGAGAACCTCCTCAGACATTGTTATATGTTAACAAATCTCCTTCGGAAAGACGTAAGGGCAATGCCCAATTTTCTATCGCCCGTGATACAAAAGCTATGGTTACCTCTTGGTTTAAGGGGCAACAATTTTCTCAATACATGGCAAATATCTAAGACCATTGATTAAATTATGATAGCACGTAGCTAACAATGAATAAATTCCTAAGAGCGTATTGCTCCTAGAAGCGAAGGGGAGAGTGCCCTCTCTAATAAACTCCATGTTAGTCTGATACTCTAATCCTAACATAGACAGGTATGAGCAGCCTATGTAAAAAAATAACTCCGGGCTGGTCTGAGAATATCCCAGTATCGTAAGGGTCGAGTAACCTCTCTAATTAACTCAGTTCCAATGAAAAATATGTCGTAACATAATATAACAAGCGATATCATGGGTTGAGCAACCTCTCTAATTAGCTCAGGAAATGACTTTTCAAAACACAATACATGTGGATGAAGCACCATCATCCCCTATGTGGATGAAGCACCATCATCCCCTATGTGGATGAAGCACCACCATCCCCTATGTGGATGAAGCACCATCATCCCCTATGTGGATGAAGCACTCTCATCCCCCATGCGGATGAAGCACCACCATCGCTTTATTGGATGAAGCACTCTCATCCCCTATGTGGATGGAGCACCACCATCTCTTTATTAGATAAAGTACTCCGATCCCTTATGTAGATGAACAACTTTCATTTCTTATATGAATGAAATATTTTCTTCGCTTTTATGGGTTAAGCACGTTCCTGGTAGTGAAGGTCACTAAAGACTTAAGTCTAGTTTAGTCTCACTACGTTCCACATCACTAGACTGGGGGGGGCATGTTGGAGTATATATGCATATACCCCAAAAAGCCACCTTCATCCCTTTGGGGGATGAAGCATCTAAAACACCTTCAGCCCATTTGAGGATGGAGCTTCAGCTCCATCCCATTATTGAAGAAGTGATGGAGCTTCGGCTCCATCCCATTATTGAAGAAGTGATGGAGCTTCGGCTCCATCCCATTATTGAAGAATTGATGGAGCTTCGGCTCCATCCCATTATTGAAGAGTTGATGGAGCTTCGGCTCCATCCCATTATTGAAGAGTTGATGGAGCTTCGGCTCCATCCCATTATTGAAGAGTTGATGGAGCTTCGGCTCCATCCCATTATTGAAGAGTTGATGGAGCTTCGGCTCCATCCCATTATTGAAGAGTTAATGGAGCTTCAGCTCCATCCCATTATTGAAGAGTTGATGGAGCTTCGGCTCCATCCCATTATTGAAGAGTTAATGGAGCTTCGGCTCCATCCCATTATTGAAGAGTTGCTGGAGCTTCGGCTCCATCCCATTATTGAAGAGTTGATGGAGCTTCGGCTCCATCCCATTATTGAAGAGTTGATGGAGCTTCGGCTCCATCCCATTATTGAAAGAGTTGATGGAGCTTCGGCTCCATCCCATTATTGAAGAGTTGATGGAGCTTCGGCTCCATCCCATTATTGAAGAGTTGATGGAGCTTCGGCTCCATCCCATTATTGAAAGAGTTGATGGAGCTTCGGCTCCATCCCATTATCGAAGAGTTGATGGAGCTTCGGCTCCATCCCATTATTGAAGAGTTGATGGAGCTTCGGCTCCATCCCACTGATGAAGCACTGGAGCTTCAGCTCCATCCCACTGATGAAGCACTGGAGCTTCAGCTCCATCCCACTGATGGAGCTACTACTCCATCCCATTTATGGTCATGGTCAAACTGGCTCCACCAACTATGGTGACATGTCACATGTGAGC
This sequence comes from Senecio squalidus, assembly GCA_910822075.1. Classification (NCBI taxonomy): domain Eukaryota; kingdom Viridiplantae; phylum Streptophyta; class Magnoliopsida; order Asterales; family Asteraceae; genus Senecio; species Senecio squalidus. Next base: position 1,240,266 of record CAJVGC010000001.1, on the reverse strand, counting down.
TCTATAAATAGAGCTCACCCCTCAACATTAAAAAGGGCCTCTTTCCCTCTCCTTACTTTCTCTCTCTAGATTCTCTCTCTAGATTCTCTCTCTCTAAACTCTTTCTCTAAACCATTGATTCTCGGACATTGTGGCGTACAACACCTTTTCCGTGAAAAGGTGTTACCTCCGGGGAATCGCCACCCGACAGGGTAAAACCCTCGGGTCCTTGGATTATGGAACCCGATACCAATTTTGGTGTCGGACCTCTTTCTAACTAATTATTTACTGTTTGTTGTATAATCTAAGCTCGGGGCGACGAGGAACAGCACCTCTATGTAATTATTTACTGTTTGTTGGGGTCTTTTACGTCGATAGTAATATATGAAATATTGCAACAAAATAACAACAAATGTTTAAAATGAAAAGTTATCATATTTTAAATTGTCTATAATACTCTTATGTTTAATTCATCACTTCAGTTTTAATTACTAGCTAGTATGTAATATATATATTTATTGTGAAATTTAGTATAAAAAAATTGAAATTTATCATATTTTAGATATCTATATTTGAAAATGGCGGACAATATTTTTTTAGGAGGGAAAAATTACTCTTTAAGTATAAATGTTTTCTAAATGACTTGTCATTTCATGATATTAGTTTTATATCCACAAAAATAATAATGAAAAAGTTAATGTTATTTCATCCCAAATTAATGTCAAATGTTTTTAAATTACGTTCTGTCAACATTTAATGTTGAAAATTGATCGAGTAAATAAATGATCAATCAAATTATATTGTATGCAAGAACAGCTGCTACGATGTTTCAAACAAGATTTCTAAGGGAAAATCCGACTGTGTTTTCAAAGTCATTATTTCCGGTTGGGTGAAAAACACCCAAATCAGTCCATGTTATTAAAACAGACGTAAATCTGACTCTATATAACTTAATCGAGTTGCAAGAAATTATTTCTTTCAGCAACTCCAGTTTACACAAACATTAAAGCCAGAAGCTTGAAAATGGCTTTGCATTACTCATAAGCAAAAATAACCCTATTTTCTTTCCAAGTAACTGAAAGACAACCGAAAATGAAGCATGGTCTCGTTAATGAAAGGCAGTTGATGGGATCTTATTTATCAACAAATGATGACTCGGCAAGATCAATGGCACGAACAAGAGCTGCGGCTTTGTTCTCACATTCTCTCTGTTCATCAGCAGGATCACTATCAGCTACTATTCCAGCCCCCGCTTGAAAATGGGCCACCCAATCTCGTCGTTTGTTCGCATCCCGGTACGAGTACATTGTGTCAAAACGGGATGCAGTAGGGAACACTATTGTTCTTAAGGCTAAGGCAATGTCCATATCTCCTGTGAAAGAGATTCCGCCAAAGCCGCCACTATATGGTCCACGTCTATTCACCTCCAGCTTGTCAATAAGCTCCATGGCTTTCACCTATTGCAGATATATTGGAGATGTAGGTTAAACCATGTTAAAACCCGTATTTGTGAATAAAGTATGATTGTATCAAATGGGAAACTTATAGCATATGAATTCACAAGCAGAAAAGCTTTTGAAATAAATTTAAGATGCCTAAACATAGAGGTGGCAAAGTGAACAGGTCAGATAACGGGTATTTTAGTAGTATAGAGTCGGGTTGACCTTTTACACTTTTTGCCTAGATTTTTTTCTTATAAACAATCAGTGTGTCAAATGAGATCAATATATTTATGTTACTTCAATAATACCTACATAATTTTAAAGAGAAAGATGTAGGAGGTTTTATGCATCAAATATACAGGTTAGACTCACTTACCCATTTCCTACTCACCCATTTGCTTTATAACTACTAAATTTATTTAACTTTTAGCCCCCGATACTGGGGGCTGTAATTAGAAGTGGCAAAATGGGTGGGTTGGGTAATGGGTCGAGACGTGTCAAAACATGTAGTTTTGTGTGGGGCGGGTTGACCTACAAACACTTTTTTGTCGTTTTTAAAAAAAAAATTAAGATTACCAAAACTATATTCTTACTATTATAATCTAACCTTTTTTTGAAATACACAATTTAGGAGGTATGCAATTAAAGACAATTCTGACAAGTTTTCACCCATTTGACCCGTTAGGATAAAACATAACCAAATCAACCATTGGTAAGTAAATTGGTCAAAATTGGCACTTATAGGTATAATAAATCATAATTTAAAACGGGAATGCCACATTGCAAAATCACATAAGATAAATTTTCAGTAAGAAATGAAAATATAGTCAAGGAATGAGAATTTAGTTCAACGTGTCGAAAACATGAAGAAAATAAATAACCAAAAAAATTATCAAGACCAAAAGCAACAAAGCGAAGGATGCATCACTAAAGAAAGTAAGTTGATTGTCTCTACATCTTTCAGTTAGTCAGATCACATGACACATATATAACATGTGAAATGGCACATATTTGGCTAAGTTTTTATTATGACGACACTAAATATTGCATGCAGTAGTTATATAAGCAGATTGATTAGTAGTTGGATACCTTAGGGGCACCACTGACTGTTCCAACAGGCAACGCAGCACGAAGAGCGTCCCAAGTACTCAACTCATCAAGCAACTCTCCAGTGACCTGCAGAAAGAGACCACTTTTGATTGACCAACAACAATAAACAATAAGAAAGCATTTTTTATTTTAGGTACATTTAATTCTGAAATCTGTACTCCATGTTCCCAGGTACGTAATATAATAAATTCTTCCAATTTCTAGTTTTCAAATGATCTTTATGTGAAAGCAGAATAAAGATTTGGTCTATTATTTTTAATTGCAAGTTTCTGCATTTAATGTAAGCCACTATGATAGAGCTACACCATGCAATATGTGCGTAAAAATAAGCGATTACCGTGGAGCTGATATGCATGATGTGAGAATACCGTTCAACATTCATCAGCTTCTCCACATTAACCGAACCAGGTTTTGAAACCTGCAAGAATAGCCTGCTTTAGGTCAAGTAAATAATCGAGATAGAAACATCTATATTAACTTCACAACCTATTGATTTCATGAAAATATTGTGTATGCTGATTTTAGACCATGGATTCTACCCTCTTACACGATCCTTACTATTCAATTTGAGGTCCTTCCGATATGGCGAAAGAAAAGCTACTCAAAAGCAACCGCACAATTTAAAATTTGTATTACTACTTGCCTATAGAACCATAATTCTCGTAGAAAGCTAACATTGCATCATGGTATAGTATGTAAAATATGCAAGGAACTACTTATGCTCATAAAAATAATGCACACACAATAATTAAAGAAAAACACACCTACCTTCCCGACATCATTTCTCCCTAGATCAACAAGCATAATATGCTCTGCACACTGTTTTTCATCGTTAAGCAGTTGATTTTCCAACATATAGTCTTCTTTGGGTGTCTTCCCTCTCCTGATAGTCCCAGCAAGCGGTCTATTTGTCACCTTTCTCTGAAAACAATATACAACACTGAAAAAGGGGACCTACACATATTTAAAACTACCCAACCACTTGAATACAACTTCGTAGGCTTATTACCTTTTTCACGCGGGTAAGAATTTCAGGACTTGAAGCTACTAGGATACACCCTCTAGCCTGAGTGCATGGAAACACAGGAAATCATGACTCGACTATTTTTAGAAATAAAAAATTTCTCCCCATTAAGTTTCAAAAGACTGGATAACCTGTAAATAAGTCATATATGGACTAGGATTGACAATTCTCAGGGCCCTGTAAATTTCAAACGGGTCTGCAAAAGTGTGACGTTCAAAACGCTGACTTAGGACAATTTGAAATATATCCCCAGCTAAAATATGTTCTTTAGCCTGCAACACTGCTTCCTTGTATGCTTCACTCGTCATATTTGATTTCTCTAAAGAAGAGCCAAATAGACTAGTCTGCAACTTAATTGATCCGGGAGAAAGTTTTGGACTGTATTGGAAGTCATATCAGAACTAACCATAACATGTAAACACAAATGAAGGGTGACTTATGAATTAATATGTATTACTCACGGAACGATATCATGAACCCTCGACACTAAAGTCTCCAAACGGGCCATTCCATCTTTAAACGCCTCGTCAACAGACGAATATTGATCCATTCGCACCCAATGTATCACGTGTGCTTTCTGTGAATAAACCATAAAAAACTTGTAAAACCTACAGAAGGACGAATATGAGAAAGCAAGTCAATATGTTTAGGGTAAAAAGATGAGAAACCTTCTCAACATGGTCAAACACAATAACATCATCATAAAGGCCAAGATGAACATCTGGAAGGTTCCTGTCATCCTCTGGTGCATTTGAAAACGGAAGCTTTTTCTTCTCTACATAACGCACAGTGTCGTACGAGAAATAACCAACCCAACCACCTTTTATCACGAAAAACGGAAATTAGGAAAACTAAGTGTGGTTTGTGATTATATTTGATGTCGACGGTTGGATGAGTTAGTAAACATATAACAATAAACATTTTGGAACTAATTTAAACTGTCCAATAGTAAGCAATATGAAGAAAAAAAACTTACCACAAAATGCGTCAGGGAGCTCATCAATTCTTTGAGGCTTCCATTGCTCCATTATCCTTCTAGGAACAACCATAGGATCCTCCACAAACTCCTCCGTCTTCCGCCCTTCATGATGATCCATAACTGTAACCATATTCTCTTTTGCCACAATTTCCATTGTAGGCTGAGCTCCAATCACACTGTACCGCCCCTAACACAGTAAATCCGCCACAAAAACAACTAAACAAGTAAAAATCGCTATAACCTATATAGTTATCTACACGATTTTACTACTAAAAAGCCTATATCCAAGTACTAGGCCTTTGTTTCATTTTCGACAAACAACTAAAGATTCATACGGACAATTTTCAAAATTAGAAGGTTCTCAATTACATCCTGAGAACGAAGTTTACTAAGATACGAAATTATAGCTTCGAATTTTCAAAAAATGTAATTAACTGAAACCGAAAGTATATTCAGATCCTCGCTTTCGTTAACAAGGTAATAAAATGAAAGTAGTATTTACAAATATATAACCAAGTACTAGTTCAATCAAACCGCAACATCACTAATAATTACTTTCAACAAAACATAATAACATTACCATAAGCTTTGAAATATTATATGTTGCCTAAATTCCATCCTGAGAACAAACTTATGCTAAGATACCACGTTCTAGCTCTAATTTGGAAAATAACAAAATTAACTGAAATTGAGTATATTCAGGTCCTCAATCTCCTAAATAAGGAAACGAAATGAAATAAAAGTATTCACAGAAACACAACAACCAGGTACAAGTTCATTCAACCGAAACATCACCACTTATAAGTTCACCTAAACCTCGCATTTCTCGTGCAGTATCAAAATGCAATATATCTAATTATAAAAAACAGTTAGCACTTACAACATTGGATGCCTTTAAACCTGGCTCAACAGACTCAAACAAAAAACTCGGCGCATCGCGATCATCTTCTTTAACTAAACACCGGTACGCGAGAACCGGAGTCAAATGATCGGAAAATATCGACCGGTATAACGGAATCAAGTTCCCTTCCTTTGCAGCTTCCTTGAATTTCAACGAATGATCGACTATAAACATAATAATAATCATTAGTAGAAATTCACATTTAACAAATTAATTAAGTGAAATAAGTGGAATTACTTGATGCGGATGCAGTTGCAGTTTGAGATTGAGATTGAGATTGAGATTGAGCAGAGCATTTAAGAGTGAGGAAAGGAGTGGTGGAGGATTTGGTGAAGTTGACGACGGTGGACGGAGAGATGACGGAGCGGACAGAGGGACGGCGGAGATACGATGGTAGATGGCGGTGAGGAATGGTTAGGGTTTCCATTGATGGTTGGTTATTTCAGCATTGAGGATGGTGACAAAAGGGTTTATGAGTTCTTTGTTTTTTTTCTACAGTGGTATTATTTCATTATATTATTTTTTAAAACGAGATTGAGTTTCGTTGTTATAGTTAAAAAAGTTTTGTAACTGATGTTTTGATTTTGATTGCATTTTCTATATTATGATTATCAATTTAAACGGAAGATATTAACGGATTTATTTACAGTTTTATTTCTGTTTTAAGTAACTTGGATTAATTATTATTAAATACGATAAAATATTTAAAACAATCATAAACATACAAGATGTATATAGTATAACAATATAGATTTATAAAAAAAATTATAACTTGAATCAATTTTAAGTTGTTTACATGTTTTCAACTAAATTACTTTTTGTATAACACTACAACATCTGCTTTATATATTATGTAAGAAAGAAAAACTAAAGAATTATGTCAACATCTGGGAGTTTCGCTGCTGCTGTTGTGTTACATAACTCAGTCTTGAAACCTTTGCGATCAAGCACAAGATGCGGCGATAATAATCTGAAATAAGAAAAATAAATAACATAGACTTATTATTTTTGGAACATTGCAAGCAAATGAGATAAACTTTAAAAGGACTGCATCCTTACCTTTACATTAATATAGAGGTCCTTGAAATGAAATAGCGTTAGTCAAAACTTATTGAAGAGAGTTCCGAAAAAAACGTATACCCTGAAACAGTATAATTAAGCGGTTAATTGTATTGGACATTAATAGCATACCTGATCATGTACGCAAACATTAGAAACAAACATGAGCACATAATGACAGTCCAGGTGATAAAATGGGCAGGTTGGGTAACGGGTCAAAACAATCACGTTGCGTTTCAGGATGATCTGCTCATCTGCAAACAATAGTCTTTTCTTTTTTTTAAAATTTACAAATAGATAATGATTTAAATTGCAAAAACTATATTTATAATAAATTTAGATAACACTTTGGGCGACTTGACCCATTTGACACTCTTTTTTAACTTAGCTTACCCATTTGACATGTTAAAGAAAGAGTATGACTCCACTCATCCAATTTACGATAAATAGTTTGAAATTGCCAAGTATTTCTGATGGTGGATCTGAGCAACAAAAATAAAATCAAGAACATTTAGGTAGCTAAACTTTGATTTTTATACCTGCAATGCAAAAGTGATATCTGCTTCATCAACCTGCAAAGTCACTCTCCTTAATTTATCATCTCGAGATTGGCCAAGTTTCAGGATTCCCTACAAAATGACACAAAGATAAATAAATTTTCCACAAGACGGTTGCCTTTGATACACAGCAATTCAAATAGTTGGTGAAATTGTTTACCTGATCACCTAGCACTCTACACATGCACGAAAGTTCCATTATACCAACGGGTGGTATCTGAGTTGACTTGCAGAATTCAATATAAAACTTGTTTAACTGTATCAATGATTAGAAAATCAGATAAATGTAGAGTACGATGTCGTTTTTTATCGAGAAAAATGATTTAGATATTTCTCATACCTCTCCTATTGTTGTATCCTTCTTTCCCTTACGAAAAAGCTTCACAGCAGAACAGAGTACAATCTACACCATAAAAAAAGTCCGGGAAATTAGTTTACTACAAAAAAATAATGCATCGATATAAAACTAGTGATGGAATAATCAATGTAACCTGTTGATGCTGAGGAAGGGACTGGATAGTATCAACTATAGGTGATTTGTAAGCCCTTGACAAAGCAATAGCCATATGATCAACCCTCACCTTCATCAAATTCAAGTAAATAAAGTCGATAAGAAAATGATAGATTTTACCCACCAAAGTTAGTTGTGAAAATTTATTAATGAGCCATGTACTAAGTAAATACCATTGATGTCATATTTGAAGTGCAGGAAGATTCTCTAAGCTCGGATTCTAGCATCTCAATAGCACCCCTGGAAAAAAAAATAGAGGATTAATCACTGCATCCTTGAAAATTTCCATTTTTAAAAGTCGGATTGCAAGATGTTTTTAAGTTTTAACTTCGCAAATAATCTATGATTACCATGTACTATTGTAGACTATAAAACAGTTAAAAATAAACGAAAAGCATGCCTACCTGCAGATACCGAGGGCTTTCCTCATATCTCCAGATGCTGCAGCTACTTTCTGCAGAAAAAATCAAATTGTATATGTTAGTAAATGGAAAACAGGCCACCTTGCAAAGATAAGTAGATGATATTCGGTGTACTCACACGAGCACAAAGTTCTAAGGCTTGTGGCTGGAAGACGGTGTAAGGAAGTGCCTGATGGAGCAAAACACACATAATATAAAGATTTTGCAGTAAATGGGCTACACACCAGCACTAACCACAAAATTTAAGTAAATGTTTAACAGAAAGACAGAATACTTACCATCAGACGTTGTTTGAGAATGATGATGATCTGATTCATTGAGTAGGCTCGAAAAGAAACAACCATTGGCTTACCTAGCATATGGCAAAAACAGATAGTGTCAAAAACAGTGTGCAAAAGATCATAACATATATAACTAAAAACAAAAAGGATCACGCTAAGTAACGATTTGAGATTACTACGGTATATTGAGAAATAAAAAAAAACAGTAGGCATTTAGATATAGAGTGACACGGAGAGAAACAAATACTCACAATTTAAAGACTGAAGTTTTGGAAGAAAACGGTCTGCTAAGTCAATTGCATTAGCAATGCCTATAAAAAATTGAAATTGCGGTAATGAGAAACTGATTCAAATCCAGAACAACTTAAGTTCAAACACATTCTATCAACTCATACCGATCAATATAACTTTTGAAAAAGGCAATGTTGTTAGCATAAATAGGTCATGAAGCACCACTTTGTCTTTCGTTATCAAGTAATCCAGTTCATCAGCTATAACCAACCTGCGTATAACTCATACATTAAAACCTTCAATATGATCAACAACCTATGATCAGCAAATAAAGAGTGGCTTTTAATTTGGTAATTGATTAAGTTGAGTGATTCATCTTACATCATTTTAGTATCGGGTAACTGCTGCTTTTGAGAATACAATTGCTGAAGTTGTCGTAAGGGCGTTGAACGAGCACCGACTTTCTTGTTTGGTTGACTCTTTTCAAGTATCTGCAAAATACATCACAATTTGAACATTATGTTACACTTATGAGCCTGGGCATATCAACATGAATATCTCTATATATCACTTACCTTGTTGAATATTTCTGAAGTACTCGAAAGAGAAGTACAGTTAATACCCAAAATATCCGGCAATTGACCCGCAGTCTAAATAACAACAACCATATCAGTAAATTGACTAAAAGTAAGCGTAAGCATAAAATGCTTCAAATTAGCAAAACTAAATCACCTCTTTAGCCCAAACAGCAAGTGACCCCTTGACGTTTTCCATCGAAAGCGATTTCCCGGTCCCAGGACACCCACAAACATACAAACTCCCTGACTTCTCTCCCTCAATTGCTTCCTTACAAAACTCCACTATCCTTTTCTGCTCATCCTCACGGCACACAAGCATCGACGGCGCGGTCGATACATGTAACGCCTCTTTCACAACACTTAATTGCTCCAAATCTAAATTATCAAAAAATAAATAAAAAACCAATACATCTCTAAATTAAATAAAACACAATCTAGACTATGATCATAAACCGTAACTATACATACGAGTTGCATAAATAATAAATTAATTAATTAACCTGACGGATTCCAAATCGGTTTCTCAAGTAAACTATCTAGTAACTTTTTCTTAGGAGATTTCTTCACCGATTCATTCACCTGTAAATAAATCAGTAACTTAATTATTCATTTTATTCATTTAATGATAATTAAGTAACGGAATAGCTTACGCTTCGATTCGGACTGTTTTCGATAGATGTACGAGGCGATTTGTGTTTCGACGGAGTAATACAAACCGAAGGATTGTTGATTGGAGATGAGTTGGATCTGAGTTTACGTTTCTGAGGTGAGGAGATATTGGTAGTGGTAGTTCCGGCGATTGAAGGCATTTTGCGGTGGTTGATCGGAAATTTGTGCCGGAATTGGGTGAGGAGTTGGTAGTGGGATTGAGATTGAGATTGGAAATGGCGGAGATATAGGGTTTGGGGAAATTTGTTTTCGCGGGAAGAGGTGTAGCTGGAGGTAGATGAAATTTTCCCGCCATTTTTCTTAAAACCAAAACAATTTGGGCGACTATTATCCACGTGGCAGAGTAAATATGTCAGAGTAAATATGTTGAAATGAGTAGTTTTAAACTCGATATGTTATCATGTCATCTTTTTCTCTTTCTTGTACAATCTTTCATTTTTTATGGTTCTTGTGACGGAAAAAAAAAAAAAAACGTACAAACTTTTCATGAATTTCGTGATTAGTTTCGAAGTGAAGTTGTGTCATAAAGTATGTTAATGATTTCTCTAAAATAAATTATGAAACCTAAACTTCTAATTTACTTTGGTGTATGCAAAGATGAGTTATCATTTATCAAGTCTAGTCTCTTTTGTGTTATCTAAGTTCGGTGACTAGATGTCAAGATGTAAGGATCGAAGTTGGAGTTGTATTTATTTAATTAAATGTGTTATCTCTTCAAGAAGACGGGTCAAACATTTCACTCCTTCAGTACGTCGATGATGCGTTATTTTTTGGAGAATGGTCTTTCCAAAAGGCTCAAAACTTAACTCGTGTCGTTAAATGTTTTCGAGAGGCTTCTGGCTTACTTAATAACTTTACAAAAAGTAGCATATACGACATTGGTGTGGAGTTATCAGAGGTGGAAAGTTTGGTCTCTGTTACAAATTGTAAGTTTGATGATCTTCCTTTTTCATATTTTGGCTTGCCCGTCGGTAAAAACATGACAAAAGAAAATAGTTTGCTAGGTGTAACAGATCGATTCACAGCTAAATTGGCTTCTTGGAAAGCAAGATTATTATCAACCAACGGCAGACTTACGCTTACTAAATCGATCCTTGGAAGCTTGCCTCTATACTATTTATCTATCTTTAAGGGCAAAAGATTTAAGCTTGGGAATTGGCTCAAGTGTTATGTCAACATTTTATGCTGACAATTGAATTATTAATGTATGCAAGAACAATTGCTAAAATGTTTAACATGATATTTTTTATGCGAAATTTTTATGTGTTTTATGAGTCAATATTACTAGTTGGGTGCAAAACACCCAAAACCATGTTTTCAACTTATCACGGAAGAACTACAAGCACGTATACTAAGTAGATGGTAATCTGACTCTGTATAAGTTATAACAATTTAAACGTTCATCCACTGAGTTACACGAATTTTTTTCTTTCAGCAACTCCATTTTTCAATTTGACATTAAAGTGAAAAGTATGAAAATGGCTTTGCATTACTCATAAGCAATAAAAACTATTTTTCTTTCCATGTAACTGAAAAACAACCCTAAATGAAGCATGGCCTCGTTAATGAAAGGCATTTGATGGCATCTTATTTATCATCAAACTACGACTCCGCTAGATCAATAACTCGTAGAAGAGCTACAGCTTTGTTCTCACATTCTTTTTGTTCATATTGACGATCATTATGAGCTACTATTCCTGCCCCCGCTTGAAGATGGGCCACCCGATCTCTTTGTTTGTTTACATCCCGATATGAGTACATTATGGGAAAGCATACTGCAGTAGGAAACACGTTTGTTATTAAGGCCAACGCAATGTCCATATCTCCGGTGAAGGCGTTATATGGTCCACACCTATTCACCTTCGGCTTGTCAATAAGCTCCATGGCTTTCACCTATTGCAGAAAAATTAATGATGTAGGATAAACCATGTTAAAACAATCATTTGAACATAGATCATATCAAATGGGAAACTTATAGATATTATGGTTATCACTAATTACAATAATATATTCATTATAAAAATGAAAGATACAACTTCTTAATACTCCCTCCGCTACAAAAAGAGTATATGGAAATAAAAAACAGTTAAAATAAAATAGCTGCAGTTAATGAATTATTTTTTTTTATTACATTACCTATTTTGTCTCTGCATTAAAGACGTTAGTTACTTTTAGAGTTTGAAATGTTGAAAATATTTAAGGGCAAAATCCGAAATTACTATATTTTAATTATCCATATTTAGAAACAAGATAATAAATTTGGAAAAAAATATAAATATAAATGTGGACAGTTTTTTTTAGAAGAAAGGAAAAGGAAGGAAGACTAATATATTTTTAATAATTTTAACCATTACAACCGAACAATCACTAACAAATCCGATGTATTAATATTCCATCGCCTAATGTTGTTAAAATATGTTTTTAACTTTTTTGTTCATTTGACATAATCTTAAATATTGACAAATATAAATAGAAAGTTAGACAGTTTCTTTTGAGACCGAGGGAGTATCATATAATATACATTTAATAATTTTAACTATTACACCCGAACAATAAGTAACAATCCTTTATTATTAATATTCCATCGACCAATCACTAACAAATCCCTTGTTATTAATATTCGATCTCCTATATCCAACTCAAATCCAAACCATATATAATCATTTATAGTCAGGACCTAATTGAAGAACGATCTTCTTAAAAATTGAACTTCACACCTAACAAAAAATCGATGTTTTTCCGACAATAAAATTGTATCACACTCTCAGCTGCTTGTTGAAACTGACAAAGCTCTGTCTGACAACATCGGAAAAGTTTTGGTGCGTTGTTAAATATTATATGAGTGTATCGTCCCCCGCTCACAATGTGCATTTAGCGATTTTCAAAATCTAAACGATGCACCGTGAAGCTGAAGCGTATGCTCATATCTGAAACTCGACGCATTTAATTAGCCAACTGCTAGCAACTGATTTCTTCGGCTGTTATTTATGTTAAATGGTCGTTTTCGTTGGACGGAGATGGTCGAGTGACTGCGGAAGTAGACACATTTTTAGCAACGTGGACCAACAAGTTTGGTTTCAGGCAACTTGAACATTCAACACAAAAACACAAATGAAATCGATGAGCATTGTCGTTTTTGACGACATAAAGATGCTTGACAAACATATTCCTGAAAAGCATGAATAATTATTTTTGCCAAAGTTACAAGTAAAAAGATGAACCGGAGAGACGTACAGTATTATAAAAATTAGTATGAGAAAACGATAGAACTTTGAGAAAGATATAAGGTAAAATAAGCTATATAAAGAAGTTAGATGTGTCGACCGTTACCCAAAGACTATTTTCAAATACATTTTTTTAATATGATGACCGTTGCCCAACGGCTAATTTTTAAATATATTTTCTAATATGATGAGCGTTAACTAACGGTTAATTTTCAAATACATTTACTAATATAATGACTTTTATCCTAAGGTTAATATTCAAATTTCTTTTTTCGAATAAGATGATTGTTACTTATCGTGTCCTAAAAGTTGGAGAGGATTATAGAGAACGAAAAGCTTAAGTCCCTATAAACCGGTGTGCCAAAATCACCTTTAAGCTTGAGCTTAAGCTCTAGCCAGTTATAGCTATTCTTATGTATCTTTCGCAATTAAATTATGTTTCGTTTGTGTTGTTACTTTATTTTTCACGAAAAGATCATTGATTTCTTAGTATAAACATGATATGTTCCTTATTTTTTGCATCAGAATATGTCATCTTTAACTTAAATAGATTTTCCAAATATTTTACCACACAAGTTCCCTTTGGCTAAATTCTTGACAACGGAGTTAAATAATACTCATATACCATATTTGATATCAAACATACTTAACCATTTAACCCATTAACAAATTCTCCTTCTATTTTGGATTATACAAATGATTCATCTTTGATTTACTCCGACTACACCGTGGCAAAACTCATGAGTTACATCATAATCTATTATATTTTAATGTTTAATGTTTTTTGGAGTAATTTACATAGATCGTCCCTAAGGTTTATATGGAATTATGGATTTCGTCCCTAAGTTTGAAAAGTTGCATGGATCGTCCCATTGTTTAAACTAATTACTCATTTCGTCCCTAATTTGGACGTCCGTTAATTTCCACCGTTAGCCATCCCTCACGTGTTAAACACGTGAGGGGTATTTTGGTCATTTCGCATTCTCAAGAAATCAAATTAGAATCTCTTTCTCTTTCTCTTTCATCCCACCACCAACACCAAAATAATTTCAACCCAAATCACCATTACCCAATTTCAAACCAAAATTGTTACACAAAATCGTTACCGAAATCGTTTCATACACAAAATGGTTACCGAAATCTGTTCATACACAAAGCTTTACCTGAACAAATAGTCAAACAAATTAACGATTCCCGTTTTGCCCAAATTCTCCTAAACTGCAAACAAACTATTCTTCCCATTCTCCTAACACAAATCATATTCTGCCCAAATTCTCCTAATATAAGTAGTGAAAAAAACAACTTTAAAATCCTTAGCATTCAGATATGTAACGACCAAATTGAACGCCAAATTGCAAATCTGTAACAAATGAGCACGAATCGAATTGTTGGAGAATCGAGCAGCGGAGGTGGTGATGAGCGACGACGATTGTGGCTACTAGATCTGAACTCCAGCGTGTTTCTTTGTTCTTCGTCGAAAGAAAATGGCGGAGACGGTGATGTGCAGTGGGGGAAGTAGTTGCCGGATTATAGATATGTAAAAAGCGGTGGTGTTGGCAGGTCCGATCGATGACGGCGGCGGCGGCGACTGGTTTTCAGTTCGATGAAGAAGGAAGTAATGATTAGGTTAAAAGAACATATTGAGTACATATATTTTTTTAATTTAAAGAAAATTTAATTAAATTGAAAATGGCGAAATGACTAAAATACCCCTCACGTGTTTAATACGTGGGACAGACTAACGGTAGAAATTAACGGACGTCCAAATTAGGGACGAAATGAGTAATTAGTTTAAACAATGGGACAATCCATGCAACTTTTTAAACTTAGGGACGAAATCCGTAATTGCATATAAACCATAAGGACGATCTATGTAATTTACTCATGTGTTTTTATTGTTGAAAAAAGAAAAGAAAAAAAAAGGTCAAAACATAATAAGAGTAGCTCCTTACCGTGTAGGTCCCAGATAATTGATCAACAAGATTAAATCAATTGATTACGATGCAAAATCTCTATAATCAATTGATACACAATAAGAATAATAGTAAACAATAACACAAACAATACCAACAAACTCTGAATACTTGTATTAGAATGAATCGCTCAAAACCTAATACAATCGATATTTCACAGAGTTTTCTTTTTCGCCAAAAATCTCACTCGAAACCTAAACATGTTATCTTTTTATATAAGATAACATGTTCACCACTAAAGGACTCTATGGGCCTCACAAACATACATGTTCATGAGTTACCCAAAACATACTTCTAAGCCCACGAACATACATGTTCGCGGGACACAAAACACATACTAATCATAAGCTATAAAGAATACAATTAAACGATAACTCTAGAACAACTGTCATACACTATTTGCACTAACAAACTCTCCCTTGACTGTTGCTTCTAGATATTTCACAAAATCTCGCTATCCGTATGTACTCCAAGATTAACGCATCCTGTAACTATCATCTGATAATCTCTTCCGATATCTGCAAATCATCTCTTGCATAAATTATGTTCTTTTGCAGTTTCTTCAAGTCTTTCTTAGAAAAATTTGCCAACTAAGTCGGATCAAACACTCGAACGATCTCGCTCATACCATCTTCAACCTCATCGTTTTTCTTGTATCACTGCTTCTCCCGTTTCAGTATCCACAACCCATAAGTAAAGATCTTCAAGTATATCTTTTCCATAGTTCTAGAACGAAATCTTTATTAAGCTTTCGATCTCCGGACACGGTTCTAGTAGCAGGCTTTCCCGTTAGAATACCAATCTTCCTCTTGTTGATGATGGAATTTCCTTTAGCCGGACTAAGTTGTTCGAAATTTCCTGAGTAACCTTCTTTTCGAAAAATATTTTCCAACCAGTTCGCTCAAGGATCACCTTCTCTGTTTATCAATCTTATCTTTTCCAAATCCTTTAATTCCGACTTCGGAAAAGAGTTGAACTTGCTTTTATCCTTCGGTAAATATCGAACTCCGTCAAATCTCTTGATAATAAACATTTTGAGCTCACTGGCATACATCTAACTGATTATCCCACGTTTCGGTTGTCGATCATTACTCTTTGTGTAAAACTTTTGAATCATTTTGTCTTTTATTTATTTATCATCCACTTTGATATAAACCACCCTTGTTTCTCTTCACGGCTTATCTTTATGAGTTATTCAACTTGAATACCAGAGATCAGAATCGGGATCCTCATAATCTTAAGTCTTTTCTCTAGTCGAAGGACCTCCTCGAGATGATTCCCTCTGATATGGTGCTTGTGGTGCTTGAGTCTGACCCGGTCTGTAGACAACCATAACTTGAGAAGATCCAGCTAGCTCCTTCTCACGTTGAGTCCCGGGATCATCCAGATCATCTTCACGTCTAATATTTTAGTAACTGATCATCCTTGCAAGTTCCCCCCCCTGAGCTTGTGGACGCTTCGAAAGCTTCTTTCCTTGATCTTCGAGAGCAGAAATAAGCTCATACTTCTCCTTATCAGCTTGCTTCAGTTTTGCAATCTCAGTAAAAAGCTGCAAAACAAGAACATGCAATTCCGAAAGAGTGGGGTTAGAGGATAAATCAACGGTTGGTCGTTTCCTCGAACGATGAGTGTAAGATTCTATAATAGAAGAGCTCAAATGGTCAATCTACGGTGTAAGATGCTAAGTGATTTGTGTTTTGGGTTTTTCTAAGAGCTAAACAATAATATTTTTTTTGTGTATAGTGTGTGTAATGTGTGTAAGATTCGTCCCTACGACCATTTGCCTCGAAATATATATAGAAAATGTAAATAACAAAATTTCCTATTATCTCGGGATCATGGCCCCCCGAGATCCGCGAATCATCCAGTCTTCTAGCATGACTTCTTCACAAAAACAAGTTTATTGACTTCCTCAATGATTTCTATCCCGATTTTCATGGTATACTTAGTCAAACCTTTTTCCTAAATCCCTAAGATACTGAACATGAGATCCTTAGCCCGAAATCCTTAACCTGATATACTGAACTCAAGATCCTGAACCCGAGATCCTTAGCCTGAAATCCTGCCCATAACAGCTACCATGTATTGACTTTATAACAATACTCCAAAGAGAACTTGGTTCTATTTGAAACCGCCACCACCATTTACTAAGCATAGCTTTGTTATTAGCATGCAAACTACAAATACCCAAACCACCATTTTCGAATGAGAAAAGAATTTTATTCCATTCAATCCAAGCAATTTCCTTTATTTTAAAGTCCGTTTCCAAAAGAAGTTTCTTCTAAGTGCCTCTAAGTTTCTAAGTTTCTTCTAGAAGTAATAGACACCTAGACTTTTAAGAACGGACTTAATAAGAGTGAGTCGTCCACCAACATATAGAATTTTAGCTTTTCAAAGAGAGCTTCTTTTTTTCAATGATTGGATTCCAACTTAAAAAATTAATTTGATCTAAATATCTAAGTAAATGAGGATCAATAACCACAAATTTTACTTTATGATTTGTTTTAATTTGTTTAATTAATTTAAGTATTTAGTGTATAAAAGATAATAGTTACATAACAAGAAAATTATTTATAATAAATATTTTGGTGTGTATAATCTTGTTAGATAATAGACATTTATATTTGTTTAATTTTGTTGGAAACGACAAATGTTTGTACATCGGAGCCTTCTCGTAATATTCCAACGAGCACCCTAGGTTCGAGCTCCGCATAGCGGGCAAACCCAGCCCCCCACGGGGGTTTCCAGGGGAAAATTCGCCATGCGTGCCATAAGAGGTGTGGGTTAAATTACGCTATTGCGACGACCACAAGGGTCGAACCCCCGACCTCAACCGATATGGGTATAAAACCCGGTGCATCACAACCAGCTAGGCTGGAGATCATTTGCTTTATTTGTTTAATATGCTAGAACAAAATAGGAATTTTGATTCTAGAATTAAATAACCCAATTTTCAGTTGACCTAAAAATAATGAAAAACTTAATACGCAAGTTGTAATAGTGCAACGGCACCAAAGATGTTCGATAAACATTGCCTAATTTAAATAAGTTTTTATTACACCTCTCTCTATAATAATATGGGGATTTTGGAGAATAATGCTTGTCTCAATTCATTAAACGTACAAATATATATATACACATTACAATATGGGCTATCATACAATATTGGGCTAACATCTATAATCCATAATAATAAGCTAGTCTAATATGCCCCCGCAGTTTGAGCGGGAGAAGAGCGAACACTCAAACTGGTGCGAAAATCAGAGAACAGCGGAAATGGTAAACCCTCCGTGAAGATATCGGCATACTGATAGCGAGAAGGCACATGAAGAACATGAACTAAACCCACAACAACTCTATCCCGAACAAAGTGAATATCAATTTCGACATGTTTGGTTCGTTGATGTTGAACCGGGTTCGAGGACATATATGTTGCACTAACATCGTCACAAAAAACTACGGTAGCACCGGAGAGCGGATTATGAAACTCACGAAGAAGATTGCGTAGCCAGGCTGTTCCGGCAACAGCATTGGCAACGCCCCGGTACTCTGCTTCGGCACTGGAGCGAGAAACAGTGTGTTGTCGTTTTGACGACCAAAAAAGGAGATTAGTGCCAAGAAAAACACAGTAGCCGGAGGTGGAGCGACGAGAGTCAGGGCAACCACCCCAATCAGCATCAGAGTAGGCGGTAAGCTGAGACGTAGGTGACGAATAGAGTTGTAATCCCAAAGTAGTGGTGCCACGAACATAACGAAGAATGCGCTTGAGAGCTTGCAGGTGAGGCTCTCGAGGATCGTGCATGAAAAGACAAATCTGTTGTACTGCATATGATAAATTTGGGCGAGTGAAGGTAAGATACTGTAACGCCCCCACAAGACTACGATACAAACTCGGATCGGAGACAGGGGGACCACTTAGACTAAGTTTGGAATCAGTGTCAACTGGTGTCTTGCTGGGGTTGCAATTGAGCATGTTTGCGCGTTCCAGAATGTCACATGCATATTTGTGTTGAGATAAAAACATCCCTGTGGGGGAGCGGGTGACAGATATGCCAAGAAAGTAGCTCAGAGGGCCTAAGTCTGTCATGGAAAATTCCCCACCGAGGGCAGTAATAATGCGCTGTAAGCATGCAGTAGAAGAGGCGGTGAGGATAATGTCGTCCACATATAAGAGAAGATAAGTAGTGTCTGATCCGCGTCGGAAAATAAATAATGAAGAATCTGTCCTACTGTGATGAAACCCCAGCCGTAGTGCATAAGTGGCAAAGCGTTGAAACCAGGCGCGAGGTGCCTGTTTAAGACCATAAAGAGACCTCTGTAAAAGACAAACATGACCGGGCGAGTCTGGTCAACAAATCTGGGGGGCTGGTGCATATAGACGGTTTCATTAAGAAACCCGTGAAGAAATGCGTTCTTAACATCTAGCTGGTGGATAGGCCAAGAACGAGATATAGCTAGACTAAGAACTGTGCGGATGGTACCTGGTTTAACAACATGGCTAAATGTCTCATCACAATCAATCCCCTCTCGTTGACTACGTCTATTCGCTACCAAACGAGCTTTGTAGCGACTGATGGTGTTGTTTGCATTAAGCTTCAATTTAAACAACCACATAGAAGTAACAACATTCACACTTGCAGGACGAGGAACAAGAATCCAAGTATTGTTTTTAATTAATGCATTATATTCATCTAACATAGATTGGTGCCAAAAGGGGTTTTTAAAGGCTTTAAGGTGAGAACGGGGTACACGAGGTTGAGTAGTGGTGAGGAGATTAAGGCGAGTAATCGGTTTGAGGTTTCCGGTTTTGAGGTGAGTGGTCATTGGGTGTGGGGATGGCGGGGGTGGTGGTGTTGGGGACGGAGAAGGCTCGGGAGTGGGAGATGGCGATGGGGCAAGAGGGGTTGATGGGGGAGGTGGCGGTAGTGATGGTGGGTTGGGTGGCGGTGGTGATGGTGGGGTGGGAGGGGTGGGTGGCGGTGGCGGGATAGGTGGACATAGGGACATTGAACGAGTCATCAAGGAAGGTATAAGAGGGTGATGTTTTGGAGGCGGTTTTTAGTTCGTTAAACGGGAACCGGTGTTCGTCAAATGTGACATGGCGAGAGAGAATGATTTTTCTGTTGCTCAAGTCAAGACATCTATAGCCACGGTGACTTGTCGGGTAACCGAGAAAAACGCACGGAATGGATCGAGGTTGGAGTTTGTGAGAGGTATGAAGATGGGGATAACAAAGACAACCGAAAGTGCGAAGTCGAGTGTAAGAAGGTGGTTTATTGAACAGTTTTTGGAACGGAATTTCATTATTAATGGAGGTCGAGGGAAGAATATTTAAGAGATGGGTTGCCATGTGGAGAGCCTCGACCCGATAAATGGGGGGAAGTGTAGCGTGAAAAAGGAGTGTGCGAATTAAATTGTTAATGGAGCGAATCATGTGTTCGGATTTTCCGTTTTGTTGGGATGTTTGTGGACATGAGAAACGAAAAATGATACCGTTAGTTTCAAAAAGTTTGTGCATATCATTGTTATCAAATTCTCCCCCGTGATCACATTGAAAGGATTTAATTTCTTTATTAAATTGAGTTTTGACATATGCTCGAAAATGTAAGAAATGATTAAATGCATCACTTTTCCGTCTTAGAGGATATACCCATAAAAGTGCGAATAATGATCTAAGAACAAAATGTAATACTTAATTTTACTGACACTCGGAATAGGAGAAGTCCATAAATCCGAGTGTATTGTGTCAAAAACCGACTCAACAACTGAAGATGAAGTATAAAATGGAAACTTAATGTGCTTTCCAAGTTGACACGCATTACATAATGAATGTTTTGTGCTTTTATTATAAGAAATTAAACCATTAAAACTAAGAACGCGCAAAGCATCGTCTCTGGGGTGCCCAAGTCGTTGATGCTAAGTGTCTTGACTCGATAACAGAAATGCAAAAGAAGGCTTCATGGGGTACGAGGTCGGGTATAGGTCGCCCGGGCGATCACATCGGAGGATTATGTTTTGGGTCCGAGGTTCCTTCACAGAAAAACCAGATTTGTCAAAGTCAATGGAAATATCATTATCGGTTGTTATTTGACGAACATAAATAAGGTTTTTAATAATATCGGGTGTGACAAGAACATTGTTCAAGTGTAAGGAGTGTGTGGTAGTTGGCAATATCGTATGTCCCGTGTTGGTGACGGGAATTGCTTTTCCGTCACCAACAAGGATAGATGGAATAAAGCATTTATTAAAAACAGTACGAATATTACCTGCATCCGTAATGAGGTGAGAAGTCGCGCCTGTGTCCATGTACCAATCCCTGTTATCTTTGAATGACATGTTAGCAAAAGCTTGAGGAAGGGAAGTAGCTTGCTCGTGGCTAGTGTGCTGCGTATGAAGAGCTCCATGTTGACTGTCTATTGTTCGGTTTTGGTTGAAACTTGGTGGACCAGACTTCTCATATTGATGGGTAGGAACAGTGGGCTCAAAACTAGGTGGACTAGAATAGTACCCATTAGGCCCATTAGGAGAAAAATAATGGACATTATTTTGTGGAGGTGGACCAGTGTTCATGTTAGCGTGAATTCTATTATCACCCCTGAAATCAAAATTTTTATTTGAAGCAGCTTTGTAGTCAAAATTCCTTTGTTCGATCCCCCTATTAGAGTTATATTATTATTGGTATTTTTATTATGTTAGGATTAGTATTATTATTAGAGTTGTATTATGATTGGTATTATCCATATTTGTATCTATATATTCTGGATTGATCTATGAAATAAGACACACATTATTTTCCATACCATTATTTTCCATACCATAATACCCCTATGCAAATTTTTATTTGAAGCAACTAGTCTAATACTCTCTATATATCTAACTATTCCTTCGATAACCCTAATATTTCCAAATTTCTCATACTGTAATCTTTCTCATCTGAGATGGGTCGAGTGAAAATACCAATGCAACACATAAACGACTTCAAGAAACGCAACGTCACATTTGAAAGACGACAAAACGGCATGTTCAAGAAAGCACTCGAGCTCTCAACCCTTTGTGATGTCAATGTCTCCGTGATCGTCTACACCGATGATCAAGAAAACCCAGAGATCTTTCCGCAAGATTCTCAGAAACTAAACAGTTTAATCGACCTTTTCAAAAAAAACCGCAGTTCGGATTGTAGGAAAAATAAGTGTTGTGATTTATCGGGTTTCTTTAAAGATAGAAACGCCAAGATTGAAAAAGAACTTTCTACGGCGAATAAGGAGAATTCGGAGGGTAAGTATCCTACTTGGTATGATTATTTGAATGATTTTTCGGAAACGGATTTGAACGAATTCGCGTTACAGTTAGATGATAAAATAGATTTTGTTAAAAATAGAATCGAATATATCAAGAACGTTTCAAATATTCAAAAACTTGATCCGGACTCATGTTACAGTATTGTTGTTGTTGACAACAACTATGTTATGGATGGTTCGATGGGGTTTTATGGTGACGAGGGTAATATGATGATACAATTATCAAACCATATTTTCGAAAACCCTAATATTATAAATCCTTATAACTCAAGAATGAGTGAAGATTATAATAGTTGCTTCTCCTCGGTGACGATGATGAAACCCATGGTTTGCAACGACTTTGGTTATGAATTTTCCGAGTTTAATGGTAACCCAAATTTCGTAAACCCGAGTTCCAAGATGATGATGTTCGAAGATGATGAAATGTGGTACGAAGATAACAAGTGAAAGAGATGGATTTACAATTTAGCTAGCTAATTTACTTTAATTTTGTTAACCACTTATGATTTATAGTTATATCTTCTCTAATTTTAGATCTTCAATTGTTAATTATCTCATGATAATTTTATCAATGCTAATGTGTATAACGTTAAATTCTCATGAAAAAATTGGTTATTAAGAAAACTAGTTGATTATTTGATGGTAATTTGTATGTCTAAAAATTTATTGTTTAAACACTGAGTGTGTGATGTAAACTAGACGAGACAACTCGCGAGCTATTCGATATTGACTCGCAAACTATTCAAAATCGATTTGGTTTAAACGAGTCGAGCTCGAGTAGACTTTTCAATCGAGTTCGAGTTCTGAAATGATCAGCTCGTAAGGCTTATCAATCTTAAGATAACATACAAGTTTCCCTTTTATTGTTACCATATAATGTAATATATGTATACGAAGCATTTAATATAACGATTATTCGAGTTTCAAACTTGAAATATATAATCATCGAGCTCGAGTAGAATTTTTAGCATGAGTTTTAACAACCAAATCAAGTTCGAACCTAAAATTAAAAGCGCGGTTTAACTCAAATCTCAAAATTTAATAACCGATTCGAGTTCAAACTTGGCAGCGTTTTATTTCCAAAAAAAGAATTAAAAATTGAGAGGACATAAAGAGTAACTTTTTAATATCTTCTTCTTCTTCTTGGTCCCCCATACACACACAGAACGTGTAAATACACACACAAGATATTTTCATGTGATACACCTTTTTTCTCTTCTTAAGTGGAGCTGCAGCATTCCCTACTCCGGCATCCGTCCACCGGAAAATTAATCATCGGCCGGTCTTCAAAACTAACAAACCTCAATATCTCCAGGTAATCAAAATTCAATAATTCACATTTAAATATTTCATTTCCCTCAATAAATTTGAATTTGAATTGAATTAAATTGAATTCCGATATTACTGCATGCAATTTTCAATTTATTTTTGAATTTTTTACGTGATCCGATTTTATTGCCTTATAAATATGTGTTTATATGCCTATTATATTCCGTTAATGTTCTTCATAATTTGTTCAAAGTATTAACTTAATTATGATTAATTTTAATTAGTTTTTATTTGATTTTGATTATTTATGTTTGCATGCATGTTGAAGGAATGAATTGATCGAAAAATTTGATAAAATAATTTATAGGTTTATTTGTTGTTTATATTTGATTAGGAAATGGTAGTGAAAGTGGCGAGTGGTTGTTTAAACTGGTCACAATCATCGAATTATTGGCCCAGTTCTTCATCACCACAAACCCTAGCTTCTGCGGTTTCGTCACCGTCAACAAGACGTAGGTTAAAGCGTAATTTAACCGATGTTGCACTTGTTTTCCGGTGTGTGCATCGGCCGGAGATGTTTGGGACGAAAATGAATAGATCTCGTTCGTTTGAATCTACTGGGCGGAAGTCGATTAAACATGTGAGTGCTAGTTTGGATTCAGAATTCTCTGATGAAGAGTTTTGTAAAGAGATTCAGGAATTGGCGCTCATGTTTCAGTTATCGGATGGTAATGAGTTTGATGAGGAGGAGAACGAGGTTGAAATGGCGGTAGAGATGCCGGAAATGAAGAATTTAGAACCGTTTGCTGATTTGAGAATGGAGCAGCCGGATTGGGTTGGGGATATGATTCCTGCGAGTATAGAGCGGAAGGCAAATAGTGTGGAGTTACCATTTTCGTTAAGGATTATACAGAGAAAGAAACAATGGCAAGAAGGAATTAGAGAAGCAGGGGAATCTGCTTACTGTTCAGTGAAAAAGGCGTTTTCTTCAATGGTGTTCATAATTCGTGAGCTACAAAGTTACCTCTTCAAATGAGAGAGGCTTTGTTTTATGAAGATTTACAAGGGGTTTTGGTGAGAGTACAGAAAGAGATGAACGCGTCTTTTGTTTGGCTGTTTCAGCAGGTTTTTTCACACACGCCTACATTCATGGTGTATGTGATGATTCTATTGGCGAATTATAGTGTGTATGCTATGTCTAATAATATCGCCTTTGCAGTAACACCACCTCTCACCACCATGGAGGCTATTCTATCTGTCGAAAACCAGAGAAATAGCCAAATTGACTCTTCTTCAATTAAAACATTTCCTGTTAATTTAAGTGGGAAAACAGCGTCAATTGGGGGAATCAATGGCGGGGGTGGTAAATCTAGGCCTGTCGCTAGTGGAACAGGCGGAGAGGAGAGTTTTGATGGGGTTATTGCACATTATCGGAACATTATTCCAGACGGA
The DNA here is from genome assembly GCA_910822075.1 of Senecio squalidus. NCBI lineage: Eukaryota > Viridiplantae > Streptophyta > Magnoliopsida > Asterales > Asteraceae > Senecio > Senecio squalidus. The sequence continues at coordinate 1,215,307 of CAJVGC010000001.1, read as the reverse complement.
GCTTCGTTGTCATCAACAATAAACCCTTCTGTTTCGGGACAGGTGACCCAGGAAGAGGAGTTAGATTTATGGAATTTAATTGTAGAAGAAGCTAATAATATGCAGGATTTGATCAGAAATGGAGTTCTTGATCATCAAACCATGCAAAGATTTGTTGCTCCAGTGACAGCGAAAGTGATAGAAGAAGAACTCGACTCTAAAAGTCATTTCAGAACGGAGCTTCTGTATCAAATGGGTCTATCAGAAGAACCCAATAATTCGCTTCTCCTGGCTAATTATGCTCAGTTCCTATACATCGTCGCCCAAGATTACGATAGGTACAACTCTTTTAATCCTTTTTGTGTTGCATTTAAGCGTGTTTGGGATTTCTTATCAGCTTATTTGATTATTGCCTTTTGAAATAATTAGTTTGTAATTATTTAAAACTGTTTTTATCACTCACAAATAACCTTATAATCAGTTTGGATGAGCAATCCTAAGCACCACCAAACTATGTCATTTTTAGTTACTTTAAGAAACCGCATACGTATTTTGAAATCCTTAATCTCCATTTAGATCGATATTCCATCTTTAGTTATGTGAAAAGGCCCCTTGTTCATTCTTGGTTCATAGGAGACTATTTTTGCACTTAATGTCATCTTTTAGCTACTTGAAAAATCCATGTTATCTGAATTCCTTCTCGATGATATTGACCATTGCAATTCAACCCTGGCATATAATAACACGGTTCTTACACATTTAGGTTTCCGATTCTTTGCTCTAGTAAATGCACATGTAACTTTTATAAGTTAACCCCGTGGAAAAAAAAAAATCGAAATCAAGAACATGGAACTAATTTTAGTTGATTAGGTCTTATCTAATCTGTACAAAATTGACTAATCTTCTTCATCCACGGGCTAGAAATGGTATGAAACTTATGCGAGATAAAGATCTATTCTTAGCTCATACTTCAACTTATATCGCTCAAAATATCTTTTCCGTGCGAAACTTAACACCAAGTCACATTAACATCTTTTTCAAAGCTTTCTTTTTCAATAAAGAATTGCCAATTTGCCATCTTGTAAGAAAATAGGATGAAGGGATAAGGGGGGAATTGTGTGGCTTGATTTCTTAAGAAATCATCTAAATATTTCTAAATAGCTAACTTTTCGGAATTATTGTATCTATCGCTATGAAAATACAAAAAACCCACTATACCTTTTTTGCTAGAAACAAATAATATTGGAATCGGACGACTAAAACATCAAATACCATGTGTTTTTGTTTATCTGTATGATCTTTTGCTGATATATAAACAACTTCAAAATTTAACGGTTGGAAATTTCCAAATGTTTTAAAGCTCATCGGTATCTAGTATATGATACATGTATATTTTCTGGATTTTTGGTTGCCTTACTATTTTTTGTCATCTATTCGCAAAACACAGAGCAAACGCTTAGATTCTTATTTATAACGAAAATGCTTTTTATGAGATGAAGTCCTCTAGATATTTATAACAAATTGTGAAATCTTATTTTATCTTGTGTCCATCAAGTAACGACGTATGCAAATTTCATGTTCTGCACACATAATTACATTAACATATCCACATGTTTATGTCTAAGTATATAACCCAATACCGGATTAGTGCAGTTATAGACCAATCCACACATATTCGTGTTTTCTTGAGATATTTATCTGTAGTTTCTTTATACAGAGTTGGAATATTACGAAAGCATAGTAATAAATGCTTTAATGACTTATAGACTATGCAATTAAAGTTTATTTAAATGGACAGAGCGGAAAAGTACTTTAAACGGGCTTCTAAGGTTGAGCCAAAGGACGCAGAAGCACTTAGTAAATACGCAAACTTCTTATGGGAAGTAAGAAAGGATTTGTGGGCTGCTGAAGAGACTCTTTTGGAAGCCATTGCAATTGATCCCCTCAACTCCTTTTACGCAGCCACTTATGCAAATTTCCTTTGGAGCAATGCACCCGATGATACTTGTTTTCCTTTAGATTCCCCAGAAATTGCCAATTCGGATGACCTTTAACCACTGCAATTGCAATATGAAAATTCCACCCGATTTTAGCTTAGTTGCATACTTGATAATAAGGATCAAAAAAGAAAAAAAAATGTTTGGTGTTCGGGGGTGAGTTTAATTGTGGTTGAAGATGAATTAGTACACTTGAAGAAGTTAACAAAGAAAATGAGGACTGTGGCAAGCTTAGGCTGTTGACGGACATTGATATATGGACGGAGTGGTGGTGGTGGTGATGGTGAAGTTTTCGACCGAAACTTTGGATGTTTTATTTTGTTTCCTCTACAAAATGTTGTTTTGTAATGGCCAAACAATGCACAATTGTAATTAATTTTGTTTATAAAACAATTAATGTTTGAGTGACTAAATTAGGTTCTTTGTTTGCTCTTATTTCTTTATATTTTGTGTATTCAAAATGAGAAATATCTTCGTATATTTATAAACACGATTTAAACAGAAAAATATACGAATTGGCATCAAAACTTGGTGTTGATGATTGGAAATGAAACTTTTGAAAGAACAAGGACCAAGGGAGTTTGTTTGGTGACTTTGGAGACTTGTTGGACTCGAGATTTCACTTTGGGACCCATTGGGACGCATCAAGACATCATCGCGACGCATATGGAGGTTAACAACAAAACAAGGATAGGCTGAGTGTCAGGATCAAATAAGTTTGATAAACCTAAAACTTGTCTTTGTAAAATCTTGATCTATCAAAGAAGTTCAGCAGCGGATTGTACACTTTGTTATTAACAAGTTAATCGAATCAAACATATTGTAATGTAATAAACAATGATGAACAATAAGTTTGTCGAATTATAAGCCTCAATTGAAATGAAATTATGTATCAATACAACGTGTTTTTCTATCAATCTACAAGGATCTATATATAGACCTTGAGGCTAACCTATCTAGAAAATAGGAAACATCTATTAATAAGGAAATACAATTTATCTACAATCGTAATTCTTATTCTAAACTTGCATGGCAAGTGTGTTGTAGTAGAAACAGCTCCGTAGTAATGAGTTGAAGCAGCAATAGTAATGATATGTCTAGTAGTAACTGCAGTAGTAACTTGTCTTCCGTAGTAACTGTATGTCTTCAACATCAATCATCTTCAGTCCGCATTAATGAAACATACAATACTAGCAGTAGTAACGAGAGCAGTATTAATGAAACTAAAACTAATTTAACTAAGTTCTAATCCCAACAATCTCCCCCGAACTTGAACTTTTATTAACATTGAAAGTACAAGTTTTTACATGAGTTTTAACTACTTCAATTACAAGACATTATCATTTATCATTTAAGTTCTTCTTCTCTGCTTCTTTTGCTAGCTCTTCATTCAGCTGGCCCATAATCTTCCAAACCAACTCATGTGCCATCCTGGAAGCTACAAGACCATGAAGTCTAACCTTGATCAGTTCATTCAGTGTCCTCAACCCTAAGTCATACTTTTTTATTAACTAGATAGAACTCCATTGCACCATGTGTTTAAACAATTGAGTAAGTACCGACTTCTTTTCATACATATACCATTTAATCACAGGGTTGCTCCTTTCTTGAATGCAGGGTTAACTTTCTCAACATGTGGATCAAACATTCCATTTAACCAATCCATAGCCATGTCTACTCCAGAGCTTTCTCCTCTAGAATTTGAATACTTGATCTTTCCAATAACATAGACACGCTCCAGATCATCTCTTCGGAAATCTCTAACCATTCTGTGAAAGGCTGGTACAACTGTCTTAGACTTGTCTTGTCTGATTACTACAAATTCTGTTTGGTTTGGTCCATCAGTGTACTCCCAGTCAATGATCTCAGGAAGCTCAACTGCCAGTGGTTAAATCCTAAGTCCTTCTTCTTGTACAATAAGGGCTGAACAATCATCTTCTGATACGGTCATCTTGCATAATCAAAGGCACAAGTCATCCTAACTTATCTTACGAGCATACTTATTTTTACAAGACACTTAGGTCCTAATACGGTTTTCGTTACGAAAGACGAGAAACCAAATGATACTAATCCCGACGAAACATAAACATATAAAATAACTCCGATAATAAATAATAAACGATAAACACAAAATAACCAAAATAATACATAGCAGGGTGAAAACGAAATACGATACTCGAAAATGTCGGAATAATACTTCGAAAGTCGAGGTTGTCACAATTTGCGTCAATGATAGATTGGGTAGCAAGTTATTTTGTGATAGGTAGGGTGACAGTAGAGGTGGTGTTTTATTTGGTATGTCGATGGTGCAAATTAGAGGCGACGTTTGTTCATATTGAGTGGCCATTTTCTGACGATAATGTCGAGTTTTGTTGTAAGATCATCTGGTCTACCTATAATTTTATAATTTTATGATGTTGATGAAGGTGGATCATATGACTTTGGTGATGTTTTTACTCATTGTGCTCATGATTTCTTCGATAAGCCATAGTTTGAGTGAATGAAAGCACCAGTGAGAAGAGTTTGATTCGGGATGGAGTATCAGATAGAAATACCAAAGAAAGACAAAAAATCTATTGCAATTTTCAAAACAACATAAAGTACACCAAACGTATTTACCTCAATCCCCCTACTTATCAATTTTTGTGTGGTTATTTATACTAAGCTACCTAGAATAGCTAGGTTCACGTTATTTTTTCTCCTTCAATTGATCGAGCAGTTTTTACCAACCGTTTCTTTCAATCGAGCTCCTAAAAATATTGGATTTGAATGTTTAATGTTATCTACATCTAATGGTGAGTTTAAGCAGGTTAATGAAATAGACACATCACAGATCTTTTTAATAGGTGTAAATATTAATCATCTTGTAGTTAAGTATTTTCAAATATGACTTATGTTTCTATAGCAAATCCTCAAAGGGAAGTCACGATAAATATTGTTTTTTGAAAAGAAAATATAAAAAATGATTTGATTTTTGTTATAATTACTAAAAACCTAGTAATCACGATCTTAAGATTAGTGGAGATTAAAGCTAATATCCATTGTAAAGGAATATTTTCTTTATAAGCTAATTTAAGATAATGTCAAGAGGCATTACAAAACTATTAATGACAATCAATTTCATAATAAATCACAAATAAAGAAACAAATGATGGTCTTAAATGTATTATTGAGATAATTATAATGAGAAACTTTTTCCTTTATTTTACCGACTAACATGATATTCGAATCCATTTTTATATACACTTGATCACATACTAGAAAAACTCGTATCAACGAAGTTTGTGACATACTATATTCTGTTTTTTACTATAGTTGACATCATGCCTACTACGAAATGGATATCCTAGAGACCGAGTCGGGCACAAAACCTCAAGCATTTGAACTGTCGTATGATTCCATACCTCTTGCGGGTAAAAAAAGTTAGCTTACTAGTTCTGATTCATTGGCTTTCAAGTTAGTAAGAAACCATAAAGATGGAGCATGAGTCAATGGTCAAGGTCAACTCTTGATTAGTTTAGTAATAAAATGCAATTTAGAAATCGAAGGGTTCAATGGAAATTAGGAGCTTATACCATGCTACACTACAGTAATTTTAGCATTGCAATTAGTAATTAAATAAATAAAGGGAAATTCTAAGAAATTGAATAATCACGGCTTAATGATCTCCACAATACCCTCCCTCCTTAATAATTACCATTAATTATATGTTGAATAGTAAATTAGAGACACTTATGTATATTTTTGTCCGAGAGAGGAAGCCTAGGAGTTATACTTAGACACAATTTGAAGTCATTGGATCAATTCCGATCCAACGGTTCTCGTTGCAGCGAATGTATACATATATACCTTGTGTCACTATATTTGTTTAGTTTTCATAAGGAAAAACACCAAAAGACCACTTTCTTTCATCTAATCAAGTCCCTTTTGATAGAGAAATCTTTCTTGATGGCTATGGAAGGTGGCGGATATCCTAATTATGTGAATTTACGAAAGCATCCTCACGTTCCACCTCCATTGACAGCTATTGGTAGGTTCTTGCAAGGTCAAAGTCATCAAAATCATTTTCCTCATCACAACTTTGAGAAGAGCAAGGGCATTCATCCCTTCAAATGGAGTTTGTGGTTTTTCTTCGTCTTCTAATTATGGTGGAAACGGTGGCTTGTACCCCATGGAACAAGTATATGCTTCTGATCATAGTGTTTTTGCTACAAATTACCGAAACATTGAACTTAATAACGAAGTAATCAAATCTGGTAAAAAGATGAAATCGAATGGTGGTAGTCGTAAGAATTTGATCAAGGGACAATGGACGGATGAAGAGGACAGGTTAATATTATTTTATCCATATTAAACTTGAATTTTCCAGCAAGAACATTACATAATTTTGTTTTTTATTGGGTATGTAGGAAACTTCTTAGGATGGTGAAACAACACGGAGTTCGGAAATGGGCTCACATTGCTGAGCAAATGATTGGTAGAGCCGGGAAGCAATGTCGTGAGCGATGGCATAATCATTTACGTCCTGATATCAAGGTTTCAATTATTTTATCTAATCTGCTTTTTGATGTATTGGAATTCAACTCAACGAGTTTCTAAAAATAGTCTTAAGAGACAAATTAATCTTGTGTTGGATGACATAAAAATAAAATATTATCTTTGAACTGTGGATTTTAAACAAAGTGTGGATTTTGTGTAGATTATATCAGATTATAATTCACTAGCTTATCTAAAACCCCTAATTTTATCCACTTTAATTGAGTCTTCTGGTCAAACCCTAATTTACCCTAATTTTATTCCATTCAATTGTTTCTTCTTGTCAAACCCTATTTTCTCTTTTTCGTTACTAAAATTATAAGCTATTGTTTTGAGTATTGAAGGGGGTTCTTTTTGAAAATGACTTTGGTCATCTCTAGAGCTAACACTTCAAACTTTTTCAAAAGTCATTCCGGGTTCTTTTTTCGAGTGAACAAATTAATTTTGCAAACATATGTTTTAGATTTACGTTAATGATGATTTCAGCTCTTCCTCGATTTATCTTGGATCCGAATCTTAACATTCTTATTGATCATTATCAATAATGAGGTTCGCACATTTCGTATAAGTTTTGTTACTATAACAATTCATGCTTTGTCATAGAACAATGTTATAATCATCTTGCAATTTGGGAAGAAAACTTGTCAGGAAAACCTTTTTCTTGTAGTAAATCGTTGTTACTTGCTCATTGATACAAGGAAAGATAAAAAATTATAAATTTTAGGGTTTTTAAGTTATTTGTACAATGGTTTTCTCTAACGACGCCGGTAATTAAAATTCAATAAAAGTAACGAGGATCTAGCAGTTCGTACAAGGAAAGAACACTATATGAACCTAACCAACTAATACAAGCATTACATGGATCGCAAATCCAACTTGACCAAATTAGGTTCACGTTTATACAATGGTGTTTTGACACAGGCAATAAGTAACGTTCAAGGATTTTGAACTGGATGTTATCTCTCCTTTGTCTTATCATTTTTTAAGATATGTTACAATTTAGTTTTCTTTTGTTTCCAGAAAGATACATGGAACGAAGATGAAGAGAGAATGTTGGTTGAAGCTCATAGAAAAGTTGGCAACAAATGGGCTGAAATTGCGAAATTAATTCCTGGGAGGACGGAGAATTCAATTAAGAACCACTGGAATGCAACAAAAAGGAGGCAAAATTCTCGTCGAAAGACCAAGAAAAACGACACCAAAAACAGAAAGGCACGGTCTTATATTTTACAAGAGTACATTAGAAGCAAGACTACTACTAATTCTAGTGATCATAAGGTTGGTTCCACCACCACCCTCAATGCAACTCCAGGCAGTTCCACCCCTCTTTCCGCTGATGATCCTTCCATCAAATTCGACATTATATTTCCTGAGCTACCAAATTCAAACTCTGATGACTCGCCATCGCTAGATATTACCCAATCCTATGATGATGAGCTAAGCTTCATGCAAAGCTTTTTTTGAAGATAGTATTCCCATTAGACAAGATTCAAAAAAACCACCTCCAATCAGTGCTCGATCAACATCATCAAAGATCTGAAATCGTCTTTAAACATGAATCCTTTAGGCAACTCACAATATATGTATGCACCATATTCATCAATCTTTAATGAGTCAGCCCCCATGAATAATTCTAAAACCTATTTAGACATGAATAACCTAGGGTTTAATAGTAATTCGGAATACGGGTTTGCATCGTCTTCATCTATCTCCAATGAGTCTTCAGTCCACATCAATCCGAAATCCTCTTTAGACATGAATCCCCAAGGGTATAGTGTCAATTCGCTATATGGGTTTGCTTCGTCTTCATCAACTCCTCACGATGATAACTCAAATTTGTATCTGAACCAAAAAGATTCACCGAAAACCCAACTCAATCCTGATGTTTACATCTCCTATCTCTTGGAAGGATCCACTACATTGTGTAACGCTATTGATTATGGCTACTATGGAGACACAAATGGGGAATTAGTATTTGATGCTGAACAAAGTGCCAGTTCTTCGACAAATGGGAAGAAAGAGATGGATTTAGTGGAAATGGTGTTTTCTTCTCAGAACTCAAGGTAGTAACTTATTTGTATAACCTGGATTATTGATTATTTCTTTCCACGCAAATTATGTTTAGTAGCATGCCCTAAATTACTCATTCAGGATTTCTTGTTTACTTGTTTGGTACGTATCTCTTAGATCACTCGTGTTAAGTATCCCAAATGTTGGGGTTCATTGTGCTACAAATAAAGTCATTAGTGATTTTGTATTAATCATAACTGCTTGCTTGTTTATGTGGTTTTTGATATCTCATAATTTGCTTGCAACTTCTGGTTGCAAATCTGTTACCAACACCTTTTCATGTTTTCGTAACTCTTTTCATCGATCAATTGGAACTCATGTTATTTATTCAGTAGAAAGTACCTGGAAGATTTTATATTACATGAAATTACAAAGTGCATTTGGAGAACTTATTGAATTATGGCCATATAAAGTCCATTTAAATTTTATTTCATTTTACAAACGTTTCTTCTATATAATAATACTTAATTAAATTATATCTCCCTCTTTCAAGCTTCATCTTTCATACATACATCGCTTGCTCCGGACAAGTCCTGCAATTTTTAGTCGATTCCCTTCCTTTGATTCTAAAAAGCCTATTCACAGCCAAGGCGTATTCTTTTTTAGAGCTCCTTGGCAATGAAACTTGCATATTTAAAAAAAGAAAGCGGAAGATGAGTATTATACCCGAATGTCGTGGTGTTTTAGGATAAAAACTAAAGCAATGCAAAGAAATATATATCTTTCCATATATAAAACAGGTATTCAATTGGCTAATTTTTTTGTAGCATAAAATTAAGTACTGCACACAAATAGAATCCAACGCATGGAAATTAGAATATTTTGGAATTTAAAATCGTATCTAAAGGTTGTATATTGGGTTATAATGGATTTTAATCTGATACTATATAAAAAGTAGATGAAATTTATTAATTATACATAACTTCTATATTTGAATTGGATAAAAATAATTAATTTAATTTATAAATTTATAAATTTATACTTGAAACTTTGTTTTTTTGAATGGCTTAGATGCATTAAAAACCCATTAGCAAGGAGCTAAGGGAAACGAAACAAGAGGCCGGGTGTCACACCCCGCATAAATGGCGGAACCGAGGTGTGCAGTGTATACGGTATCAGAGATTCAAAGGTTACATCAAACATAAGTAATCCATACATAATCAACATAGATAAAGAGTTTGAAATAAAATACGTTATTACAATCATCCGAATAATATCAAAATACGGCTACATAGTTTGGGATACTAAGGAATTAATACAAAGCAAAGTAATTCCAAGCAAAAGATCCACGTAGCCAGTCAAAGCATATCATCATAAAGTAACCTCAAATCCCTGAAAAGCGTTAAAATACGACGTCAACATAAAGTTGGTGAATTATTCGCAATAGTAAATGAAAACATATTAGTATAAAAGTTTTCAATAGGTTTTTGACCCAAAAATGATAAGATTTGAAGATAAGTCTTTTGAAAATGAAGTTTCAAAACATACGTGAGGTTTACAAAACCTTTTAATAAAATACTCATACTTATACCATAAAATACCATAATCATTTCATAAAATACCATACTCATTTCATAAAATATCATAATCATACCATAAAATAAATACCATACTGGATAGAATATCAGCTCTAGGAACATACGATACACCTGAACCTCAACAATACTGGCAACTAACCCCACCTAGTGTCTCAAACTAGGTTGTCCTCGATAATCCATAATACGGTCATAACATTGCTAACACGGACAGGGCGCATCCATCATCCAATAGTGTTAACAATGAGGGCTTGTTAGACCCATATAGCGCTATATATACAACCGGCGGCTAACAGCTAACAGGTGTGTATACGGGGCCTTGTACTACCACAAAGGCGGTACAAGTTTGGGTGAGATCATCTAAAGCATTCATATCCATATATACATACCATAATACATACATACCATAAAATACATTTGTTTAACGCTAATCATGCCCAAAAATGTAAAAAGGGTAAAAAGGGCAACGAATAACTCACTGTATAGCAAAGCAATCCAAATCACAGTATGTCGGGAAATACTAATATACCGTCAAGATCCCACGTCTAAGTGCCCTATACATCACGTAAATAAAACATGTCTAAGTATCTCTAAGTCTAGTAGGGTTATGCCTTAATGATTAACGTTTTATACGGGTTTTGAAATGACCAATAGGAATATCGATATAACGGGATAACAAGTGTTTCGGAAAGCCAACAAACTAGATACGTGATCCTCATACTTACGTGCACTACAAGTCACGTAAGTATCAAGTTACGTGTTATACAAGAGTTACGGGTCAAGAGGTGTTACGGGACATAGTTACTTGACAAACAAGCAAGTTACGTGATAAATGAACAATTACGGACTAAAGGAGGAATTACGTGAAGATCAAGCAAGACTTACGTGACATAAACCATAATTACGTGATCAAGGGTTTGTTACGTGACTTCCAAGACAGGAGTTACGTGCTAACAAAGCAATTACGTGCATAAGCAAAGAAATACGTGACTAGCAAGCAGAATTACGCGACATAGGGTTTGTTACGTGACTTAGGTGTCACGTAATTCCTAATTACGTGCGTAACATTCGAAGTTACGTGATCATGATGAGTTACGTGATGAGCAAGTCACGTAATTCCATAATTACGTGCGTAACAATGATGTTACGTGATCTAGGGGCTTTGTTACGTGCGTAATAGGTCAGTTACGTGAACGTAACCACAGTTACGTGACGTAACTGGGTTTTTACGAAAAATAGCAATCGGAAATCGATTTCTGAGTGTTCTAAATGTCTAAATGACCCCAAATTGGAACCCTATGTCCAGAATATGATTACATACAATAACCCTCAATAAAATCTCGGTTTTGACTGTGAAAAATGATAGTTTCGGGTTTGAATCTAAATAACAAAGTTTAAAACCAAAATGGAGAAATACTTACCCGATCGTAATGAAACTTGGAGGATAGATGAAGATGATGATGGTGATCAATTATCCGGTCTCGGATTTGGAATTTGACGGTTGGATCGCCGGAAAAGTTAGAGAGAAGGAGGAGTGTTGTAGGTGTTTTCTTGAGAGAGAAGTTAGAGAGAGAGAGTGTAGGTGATAAATGAGAATAAAGACAAAAAGGTTGGTGCAGATAAGGACAAAATAGTAGGTGGGGGACTAGGATTGTAATAGAATTCCCCATAGGACTAGTTTCGTAATAAAATTTCCGCAAGGACTAAAAATGAAATACTTTTTAAACGTTAATCTTAATCATATAATTAAGGCATAAATCCCCTAAACTTATCATAAGAGCACACTAGACTTATACTAAAGGCACTTAAGACTATACGTTCCCGACATAAAGATTCGAATCACATAATATATACCCGATAAACGTAAATACGCATAAAATACAAATACGATACGCATAGAATACGAGAAATACGAATACAATACTCATAAAATACGAATACGATAACTCATAAAAGAAATACAATAGGGTCAAAACACGAGCATAATTAAATAAAACGAATACGGAACGATAGAATTATACCGTGAAATTCGCGAATGTCACAGTGGGTTACAATGAACGGGTACAATTTGGGTTGCAAACCCAATCTAGCCATTTTACACTAAAACTTTTACTCCTTGCTAATGAGTTTTTAGACTAAAAACTCTGAACACACGAGAGTATTAGCGGTGTTTTCTGCTCGTTTCTCGCCACATAATCCTGTAATGAGCATGGCTTGAGATCACTAGCGCATGTAATCACTCACACTGATCACCCACCCATTGCCAAAAGTACCTTAAATAAAATAATGAACTAGGAGATGCTCCATAAGGGAAATTATCAAGCATATTTAAGGTTTGGCGGTCTAAATATGGGTTAATTGTTTTGAAATTTAATGAACTTTACACAAACAACTATTGTTTTCATCCAAATTTCAAATGCTCTAATGTATTTATCAAACTCTTATAAAAAGCTATTGTATGTATCCGTTTACCATTTGTTTAGGTAGACGGTAAATTAAATAATTTTGGAATAATTTTTGTAATATTTAATTACACAGTCAGCTGCCATATATGAAAATTGGACCACCTCATTGCCATGTCATATATACTTAATATTTAATTTAGAGAGAATGTCACAAATCGTCCTTGTGGTTAGGCTGTTTTTCACATATCGTCCTTTTGCAGAAAAGTTAGCACTTATCATCCTTTTGTTTTTTAAAATTATCGTCTGTGATCCTTCCGTCAAAATTCTGTTAATTTAATCCGTTAAGTGACCCCATGTGCCTGGCACATGAGGGTAAATGAGTAATTTGACACCTTCTTCTTCATTTCCCCAATTTCTCCTTTAACCATAAACCCTAATCTATTCACACATAATTCTTCATATAACAAAGCCAAAATCTATTCACACATAATAGAAGGCCACACAATGACGTTGGTGGAAGTCGAAGGGACTCATACCGTTCAAACGCCGTTATCGTCACTTGATATTCATGTCGGACAATCATACTCGGTTTTGGTAACAATGGATCAACCACCTCAAGATTACTACATTGCCGTTTCCTCTCGTTTCACTAGTCAGAACCTTAACACAACCGCAATCCTTCGTTATACCAACTCCCAAAAGGCAGTATCCGGTACACCTCCACCGCCTCCCACCACCGACATAAACTGGTCAGTAAACCAGGCAAGATCAATCAGGTAAAAAAAATTAACTTTTTTACGACGGTATGCTCCTTTTTGTGACATCAACTTTTGGGGTCGATTTTAATTCTATTTTTTATATTTCAGGACTAATTTGACAGCTAGTGGACCGAGGCCAAACCCACAGGGTTCGTATCATTATGGGCAGATTAACATAACGAGAACAATTAGAATAACCGGAGCAGCATCGATAATTAACCGAAAGCAAAGATACAGTGTTAACGGTGTGTCTTTTGTCGCTGCTGATACGCCTCTTAAGCTAGCTGATTACTTCAATATTAGTGGAGTTTTTAAGGTCGGGAGTATTGCCGATGGACCCACAGGAAAGGCCCCGTATCTTGACACTTCGGTAATGGGTGCTGATTTTCGAGATTTCGTTGAGATAGTGTTCGAGAATAAAGAAAATGTTATGCAAAGTTGGCATCTTGCTGGATACAATACTACTTGATTATATCCTTTTACTTTGGACCAGGTGGCTTTGGAGCACCGCAACAACAGGTTCAGATGATGTAAAGAAATGGATATGGGTTCGGGTTGGGTTCGGGTTTGGTTTATGGTTAAAGGAGAAATTGGGGGAAATGAAGAAGAAGGTGTCAAATTACTCATTTACCCTCATGTGCCAGGCACATGGGGTCACTTAACGGATTAAATTAACAGAATTTTGACGGAAGGATCACAGACGATAATTTTAAAAAACAAAAGGATGATAAGTGCTAACTTTTCTGCAAAAGGACGATATGTGAAAAACAGCCTAACCACAAGGACGATTTGTGACATTCTCTCTTTAATTTATTCATGATTTTATCTTTATCTTTTTTATTCATTTTTATTATTTGAATTCATAATATGCCATCATCAACCAATTACAACCCAAAGTCAAACAAATTAAAACACCTCCAGAAACAAAATACGAATCAGACACCTTGAATATTTTTTTTTACGATTCCATACATATTCAAACATCCCGATTCAATCTGCCCCTAGTTGATTCATACAAGATTGATATTCAAACACCCCGACTCAATCTACTACTAAATGATACTCCAACACCCCAAAAAATACATTTCCATAAATTAAATTCTGTCTTCTACTATACCTAATTGATTCATACCAAATTCATACACAAAGTCATACACAAAGTCACACAAATTCAAACACTCCGGAAAAAAAATCCAAACATACATAAACACCAAAATCGAAGGCTTAAATACTGTTTTAGAAACTATTGAATCGTTGATGGAGAAGAGGAAGAGCTAACACATACATATACGATTTCAGATCCGGATTTATATCACTTTTCAGATGACCAATGTATTTCATACTTTAGAAGGTGGATCTAGTAAGCGAAGCCATGGAAGTGGTGTCGATGATAGTGGTAGTCAACGACGTTGGTCCCAACGACTCCGGTGGTGGTTGGCGTATGGTTAATCTTGGGTCAAATCTATTTGGAAAATGATTTAAAAGTTTTTTTTTATTTATTCCACTTGGTAAATGATGGAGCCGGTAAAAGGTTAAATAGTACTCACATTAGACAAATTCGAAAGATAAAAAAATACAATAAATGGTTTAAAAGATGGGTACATACAATAGTTTTGGGTGTAAAGTTCGATGCATTTCCAAACAATTAACCTGTCTAAATATTGTTGGCTAAATGGTTTTTGAACTTACTAATATAATGTATTAAATAAGCTAGGTATTTGAGGAAATATCCCTTGTCGATAGCAAGTAATCTTGAATTATAATCACGAGAAAGGCAAGGGATATGATATTTTATTATTTAATTGAACTTAGAAATACATGCTAACTTGAGAACCCGAGATGCTTATGATGTGTTGTGTGACTCCTTGGGTCGCTACCACTCATCACATCCACCAAGTGACTTGCCCAACCCCTATGTGGAAACATTACTTTGACAAAGTTAAAACTTAGGCCAAAGTTATTTATATTTGTATATCAATTTCCAAAGGATAACAAGTTTTCATGTTTTTAAACGACAAAAATTATTCCAAAGAAATTAGAAGCAAATACTTGAGTTACAAGTCTTCTCAAACTAACTCGAAGGTACATATTTTGATATCCATAAGGACGTATGCTTAACATCATCTACCCCTAAGGTGACTTTATTTGTTTTTGAGGCATTGAATACACCGCCGTTTCTGTATCTCCGTAAAACTCAAAGGACTGAATAGACAAACATATCAAAAACTTTTTCATCTTTCTTGAGATCGGGATCATGTCTTTGATTTTGAATAAATCTTTTTAGCTGTGTATATTCGAAATTTGAGCCCCCATAATCAAAATATTCTCTCCAAACGTCTTGCAATTCAATATGTTGGTCGCCCTTGTTGGACCGTAATTTGGACCCAATCACTAGAAAGTTGCGGAATGACTTTATATTGGTGTAACACTCAAATAACCGAATGATTGATATTATTAAGTTTACGTAATGTTATACAATACGAATAATATCAAATACAAGCGATTAGTGTTACGCAACTATGTTTCACGGGTAGCGTAACACTCACTTTCTCTCTCTAGAACGATTGCATTTATGGATGGTGGTTGGAGTATTTATAGTGTTCATAAAACCCTAACTTGTTACACAACCGCAACACCAGAAGTGGTGTTACGCAACGCAACACTGGTGTTGCGCCACCTCGGTGTTGCCTGCGCAACACCGAGCGTAACAACCCATAAACGCGATGAAATGATTTACAACTCGATTTATATACATACTAAGTTTCACGACACATTTCTAGACTGAGCACAAACTACAAACAATGACGAATATGCTCTAACACAATAATCAAACAAGACGTGAGCCTCGATATCTTGATTTTCGTCACATGAAGAAGGGCATCGAGTAGAATGAAGGTCCACTCCTCGTTTATCATTGTTGATTCTTGTTGGAAGAATCTTATTAGCAGTCCTCCACGCCACAAATTATATTTACCATAAATTTCATTTTGTTTATTTCAAATATTATCAAAATAAACAAATGAATTCATATTTATCATAAATATTTTTTAGTTCATTTCAATAGTTATACGCATAACCAACTTTTAATATTAGAAAAATGTTAATTCAATCAAATATCCAATATATATTATTATGATATTTTTATACTCCGTTGTATATATGATAGCTCATGTGGTATTTACTCCCCTTTAAAACTGTTGAGAGTACGAGTAAAAGCTTCCACAATTCACATGTGCAACTTATGTACAACCACCTATTCCTAAAACCAAACTAAGAACACGATTCAATTGATGGTCCTCCTTAACATAAACGATTTCTTTTTAGGGTAATCTCTTTTTTCTTGCTAAATCGAGATATCGATAATGATTATTTGGCATGATATATGAAAACCGTCTTGTTCCAATGAATTAACATTTGTTTGTCTTTATTGAATATGAAAATGACCATTTCACAAATATATCTCAAACATAAATAATATAGAGAAAATCACATATATAATCACTGGAGAATTTAAAAATACCAAAATAATCATCTGATTCGTGCCATTTGTCTCGCGTCATTTTTTGTCGTCGCGAGATTGAAAATAATATAAATGATTGGTCATAAATTGACCACTTCCTCGCGACTTTTTTATTCATCGCGACATTTTTTGGTCATCGCGACATTTTTCTCGCTCCAATTTGTGATTTTCTCAACATTTATCCTATGTTAAATCATGAGTAATTGGCCAGCATGTAATGGACAAGTTTACTAATATATTTTGAGTGTAAATACCTAAAGGTGCCATATAGTACTTTTGGGCAAGTAGTCCTTTGTAGTAGTAAAGATAGAGACTTCACAACACTCGCTTTGATCTTGCTATGACTAGCCATATATGATTATCACACTATTATTTACTTCTATGACAACGATTCCCTACACAAATTATATCTTTTGTCGATTTCTAAGAATAATTGTACCTCCTAGATAATATGATGTACTAAGTTTATCATGTTCATTATTTAACTTTAACATATAATTTTGATAGAATAACGAGATGGGTTGATTTTCAAACATCGTATCATATTACATTTTATATACAATTGGCAAGATTCTTGATATAAGACCAATGCCTAGGGACTAGCACTACAAGAAAAATTATTTGTTTGGGACAGACATTTTTAAGGACGATAAATGTTGTTCCTAAAAATCCACTAAACAACAAAAAAAAGTTATTTTTTGACATGATTTTGGTCAACTTAGTCAATAAATTCAAATTTCTTTTTCATTTTATTTTGTTTGGATCGAAAACTAATTAATCTCTGTCCAAATTTTAGGGACGACATAATTTAGTTTTATTTTTTATTTATATTTTTTGGATCGAAAAGTAATTAATCATTGCCCAAATTTTAGGAAGATAATTTTTTTTTACTTTTTTTTAATTAAAATCTAATTAATTTCTGCCCAATTTTCAGGGACGAAATGTGGTCCCTAAAAACAATTTATTTTTCTTTTTAATTTATCTTTTTTTTTTTATCGAAAAGAATGTATGTAAGAGTTTATAGGCGTCAATTCGCGATTTTAACAATAGGTTGAGGTGGTAAAAGTTTTTTTTATTAACGTTTTGTACTAAAAGCACTTTCAATTGAGGACGCTATGGTGGGCGTTATACCCTTCCATAATGCCCACCATGGCTCGTGGGGTGCACCATAGTCCATGCCATGATGTGTGCGTGGTGGGGATGGCCCCGGTTTATGGTGATTTAGCTCTTTCTTTCCCCTTTATTCGACCTATAAATAAAGAAAAAAGTTTGACGTCGTAAGTTCAAACAATGACATAATGTGTTTAATATTCCGTCAACGACATTCTACACAATACCGCAGAAGAAAAATGAAAAAAGTTTCAAAAAACTATAAAAAAAGATGTCGAAATAGTTTCTGGTATGCTTTAAAGAAGAAAAAAAACATCTACACACATAGATGACAAGCTGTTTAAAACTTTAAATACTCACAACTCATGATCAATCCAAACACCCCGTATAAAAAAATATAAAAGAACCCGATAACGAATTTAACTTTAGAGTAATGTTCTTTTTCCAAGACCCCATCTCATAAACAATAAACAACTTTTAAAGCTTAAAGTACAAGTTATCATTACACAAACCACAAATTACACAACACAACAAAGTGGGTGCAATCATCTTCACGATCGTGCCACCAAAAAGCAACAACTTCGTAGGATCTTGTTGCGAAAGCTTGTCGTTCTATCTAAAAACATCTTAACCACACGATCGTAATCAAACAGTATAAGCAATCACAAAACACGGAAGCACGGCCCTTGGATTAAAGACAATTAATTCGTCTTCATCGTCTAACCTGGTCTGTGTTTCACACTGTTCCCTGCCGACCAATGAATCATATCTTGCTTCATCTTTATCAACGAACTCCGGATCATACCCGACCCGACCCGCTATTACCCGGCACACTAGCATAGCCCGTTTCACGTGCATGAACCGAAACTCCTCCTCGATGTCTTCAGGAAGTGCCACGTGTCCTTTCCAACTAGTTGATAATGTGGATATACCATCCATTTTGGATGAAAACCCGACCCGGATTATCCCACATACACTACAATATTGGTGACTACAAATGCTGGAATTACCATTTTGCCCTAGGTCACATAAAAAGGTGGCGCAATGAAACCGGAGTAGCTCGTTTCCGTCGGCGATACACCGTTCGTCGCGACGAACTACTCCACCGTAACGCGCTGCCTTCACTTTCACGAGCTCACGATACTCTTCAAACCGTGTCAGTATCTTAGGACTGTTGTGGATCTTCATGACATGGTATATCATAGGGTTTTTCCCGTTAACGGGCCAACCCGATTGAAATATGATCCTTACTATATTTTTCCCCGGATCATCATCGAAAAGCTCCGAAACCGCGTGTTTAAACGCTTGATGTTGTTCAAGCAAACCCGGTTTATGGAAAATTTCACCACAATCAGGACAAGGGTAAATATCGTTTCTAAGTGGGAAGAAGTCGGATTCGGTTAATGATCCGGGTCTGGTAAACGTGGTATTACGTAAAGATCTCGTTGATGAAGTTGGAGATGGAACATGATGAATGATTGACGAGTTTGCATCGGTTTGGGACGAGGGTTTTGATGAGAATATATGTTTGATAAAAGCCCATGTTGAGGAAAGTGTTTTATGTTTCTTTTGTGTGTTTTTGGTGGCGATGGGGCGTAGGAGAGGGAGTGGAGATGACGGTTTTCGGGTTCGGGTACGGCGATTACGGTTTTCGGTAGTAGGGAAGATGATGAAACAACCAAGATGGATTAAGATGACAAAAAGAGAGATGAATTTAGTGAAAAATGGTGTTAAGTTTGCCATGGAAATGTGAATTGTGTAGACATGAAAGAGTTGTAAAAAGGCAATGGAAGAAGAAGAATAAAGGTGAGTAAGATTAGGTGGAATGCAACTTCATGTGTAAACCCTACCTCTCTTTTATTTTCATTAAATGACATTTTTAATTCTTTCCAAAAGTAACGTTTTTTGTTATGACTTATTATCATAGCTAATTATTTGTGGTGTGTATTACTTCTACTTTATTATGTTAAAAGAACATGAGGTATTTTAGGAAGTAGTTTAAACCCGTTTTACCCGGACAATCATTTTCTAAGGAACGTAAATAGGTGATGATCTTTGTTTTCGAGTCTAAAATTAAATAAAATAAGAATATAAAGAAAATGAAATTAAATTAAACGAAATTATTTATTTTATTTTACGATTACCCAAAATATGGTTGGATTGTTTTATTGAATAAAATGTATAAACTTTACCTTCTAATCATTTTTTTTTCTTTGTTTTCCTTCCTAAAAAAAAACTTGAGGACACGACACTTTATTTTTTTTTTTTTTTTTTTTACATTCATTTACCCTAAAAATAAAACTTAAAAAAACAGTGTAATAGAGCAAAGGTTTGAACGTGTACATTCAAACATGGTAAACATGTTTTTATTAAATTAAAGTTCTCTTTTAAACTAACAATGCATTATATGGTTAAGATCACCTCTAAGTAAATCAACATTGGATAAAGTCGTATTTTAGAATACATAAGTTATATATATATATTTATCGTTCATCTCTAAGATAATAACCTAATAGAGTTAATTACATAATTGGTCCATGTGTTTGTTTCAAAACAACGGGTCCAGTCCCTGGGTCGCAATACCTTCGGACCCAGTCCCTGGACCCTATCTTTGGTTGCACGTTTGGTCCCTCTTCCTAACGTTCGTTTATTTTGGTCGTTAAGTGAGTCACATGCTTCTCACGTGAGGGGTATTATAGACATACTTTTTTTTACAGGGACCAGTTATGTACCTTAAGAATTTTATATTTTAATTTATTGCTTTTTTAACACCTCATTTCATCTCCCTCTTTCTCCTTCTTTCACACCAAACCACCACCACCCACCCTCCCTAACCACCACCACCACACTTTTGTAAACCACCGTCTTCCGCCCATTCTTTAAACCGTAAAAAAAGAGTATGGAACCATGTTTTCCTAAACTCATAAACCTTCTATATAAAGCCCGCAATTTAATCGGAGTAGCCACCATCGGCTCTTCCTCCGCCGCCGCCACCGACGCCATTTTCTCCTCCTTTCCAAAATTCTCAACAACCGCCGCCGCCATGGAGGATCTCAAAACTTTGAAAACTCGTCTATGTATCATCGGTAGTGGTCCCGCTGCTCACACCGCCGCCATGGAGTTCAATGTGGTTGTAAATAGATTCTCTTTCTAACTCAGATTTTGATTTGTAATAAAGGTTTGTAGGTGGGTGGGTTGGGGGCTCTGAAAAAAGGGACTTTTAAAAATGGTCCAAATTTCCTTTTTTTAAATTATGGTAAAAAGATGATTCTTTCAAAGAAATAGCTGTTTTCCTACTTGTATAGTGTGCAATGATAGTTGTACTTTTTCTAGATTTGTCAGTTTCAACCTTCACATCATCCTTATCTATCTCATGAGTCATGAGTCATTGAGTAATCACTATCAAATCTGTCAACTATTACATGCAATTTCTAAATTCAGATTATACAAAAATAACCATTACTTATATTTTATAGAGCTTTATAAATTTGTTTTTATATTTATTGAGTAAAGAGCAATAAAGTTATCGAAATATAGGGCAGAGTCTTGTGCGGAACTATGTAGGTTGTGATTAAAAAAAATTAGGCATGTATTATTTTATTGTATAATATCAATCCAACTCACTCAAATGGTGGTTTACAGAAGTCAGGTAATGGTGGTGGTGGTGGTTAGGGAGGGTAATGGTGGTGGTGGTGGTTAGGGAGGGTTGGTGGTGGTGGTTTGGTGTGAAAGAAGGAGAAAGAGGGAGATGAAATGAGGTGTTAAAAAAGCAATAAATTAAAATATAAAATTCTTAAGGTACATAACTGGTCCCTGTAAAAAAAGTATGTCTATAATACCCCTCACGTGAGAAGCATGTGACTCACTTAACGACCAAAATAAACGAACGTTAGGAAGAGGGACCAAACGTGCAACCAAAGATAGGGTCCAGGGACTGGGTCCGAAGGAATTGCGACCCAGGGACTGGACCCGTTGTTTTGGAACAAACACAGGGACCAATTATGTAATTAACTCAACCTAATAATAAAACGTCAATATGACCGGACCTTTGTAGGTAACTTTTCGGAATGGTCATAAAAAAACATTTACCGTACATCATATCTACACACTCTCTTTCTCACACACACATATATGGATACTTCTCATAGTTAATTATGGATGCATACTATATGTACATGTTATATATTATACTAGATTATTGTCCCACGATAATGCGAAAAAAATAAAATTGAATCGTAAATTTTATGTTTATGTAAATTTTAAGTTATTATGAGAAAATAATGTTATACTGGTGTTTATAGTTATAATAACAAACACACTTCATGTCTTGATGAATTGTATTAAGAGATTTAGAATAATAAAAACGTAAATCACAATCCAAATTGAACGATTTTATAAGTATATTAGAATTATGTTTTTTGTTTTAGTGGAGATGAAATGAAAACAGATAATGTAATTATGTATTGTAAAAGGGTGTAAAATAAAGATAATATTTGATGACATCATCAATCTGATCTAACGACTGACATTAAAGAAGTGAACTTGTCCAATGGACCTTACTTCGCCATATGCCATTTAAGTTCTCTTTTTTATTATATATTAAAGATAGTGAGGTGCTTTGAACAAATCAAAGACTTGTATATATATGTCATAAACGGTCAAATTGTTTTATACACTAAAAGAAAAAGTACTTTTAGTGACGAAAGTTTAGTGACGACTTTTAATTTGGTCACTATTTAGACAAATTTATATTTATATTTAATAAGGGTGACGAAATTATTGGTCACTAATTTGGTTTAGTAAAAATAAGTGACGAAATTTTTTGGTCACCAAAATATGTAAAATAATTTTTCTTACACACACATATTTAAAAAATAATTACCAAATTCGTGAAAATTTTTCGCGACATATTTTTTGCCGCGAAAATTAAATATGTTGATAAAATGATGCGAGAACATGGCGCGAGAAACCACTCATTTTCGGTGTGAAAAGTTCTGACAAATTTGATTATTATTTTCGAAATATAAACTTGTAAGGGGTATTTTTCACAATTTTCTTTCTGTCAAAAATAGCAAATAAGCAAAGAAATTCGGTGGTTGGTGAATAAAAGAAGCCCAAATTTGACCCGTATCCAAAGCCCGCTCCGCCGCAATGTAAACAGAGAGAAGCCCAAATCGCAAGCCGACTCCCAAATCGCAAAAACAACGCGTACAGAAATCCAATTCAACACCATCACCACCACATCGCGTACAGAAGACACGGCGACGACGACGACCACGACCACCATCACCACCACATCACCACCGGACCACCGCCGCTGACCTCAATCGTCAATTCAACTATCTCAGGTATCATTTCCCCTATCCAATCACTCATTTCCATCCCGAATTTTACTCAATTTCATTCCACTATAAACTAGGGCATTCAATCATCGTTTTCCTAAAGTTACGAGTGATTAACCCCTCAAATATAGCATAGAGGTCCTTGTTGTCCGGTCCAAAAATTTCATCCGCCGCCAGTCACAAATAATAAGATACCGTGTATGGCACAAATGAAAGCGGAATAACAGCAGACTGGGAACATTTACCTCCTTGGATTGCTTTTGAGAATTTAGTTCTTTTATGTTTGCTAAGAATGTAGAAAACTGCTTGTATGGCAATCGACTCCTGATAAAGCAAACAAATGTGATTGGAAATGTTAATCACTAGAACTCGCTTATCTAATGTCATTATCGCTAATTTGCAAGGCCAGCAGGTACCTGACTTGTCTGAAAAATTCTTTACCATCTACTCGAGTCCCCCCTGAAATAAAGACGAAGGATTATAGTCATCAATCACATGTGATGTCTGACTTGTTTCAGGTCTTTTAAGAATGTATATTATGGATATACATGTGATGTCTGTACATGCCTTTATATATCAATGTGATAAGAGTTTACTATACGGACGTTGTAGTTTTAGCCTTGTTTCTGCATAAAAAACCTGCATATTGATATTAAAGGAGTATACACGTATTTACTTTTGTAACTCTTCCACTATCATTTCCTTGTAGTTGTTTTAATATTGGTTTCAATAGTTGTTTGTTTCATTGTCATGCCAACCAGTAGCATACCATGGCGTATAATTGAACATAGATCTGGTAATTAAGTTGTGGTTGCTGAGGTTACTATTTATGTAGCAGGTTTTCAGACAGTTGCTATTTTCGTGCAGACTGGTGTATCAGAGAAAACTGTGGCTGGAGCTGTTTCTGTTAGAAATATCGTTGAAGACTCTTCTAACAAGGTTTGCTTTAACCATCAAACTTTTTTTTGTGTATAGCATTCTATCTTAGGCAAGTGAGCAATATATCTTTAATATTGAGTTTGGTTTTATTAAGTTATTTACTTCTTTGTTAGTCTGCTACAGCAGGGTATCAGTAGTTCAATTTTATAGTTGCTGTTTTATGCTTTATCTTGTTTTCTTCAAACTTCCCTTCATTGAGTTTGTTTTATATGGCTATGATGTATTTTTGAACGGATCAATTGGATTTAAGTTTTATCTCAAACGGGTCCGATGGACAAATTAAAATTTTTAACTAAAAGGGGAATAGGTAAATGGGTTAAACAGGTTGAAAGTCAGTCTAAGTGTATTTTTTTTTTTGCATACAAACTCCTAAATCTCGTTAATTATAAGTTTAAAAAAGCATGCAAGCAGGAGCCACTTTATATGGTTTTCCAGTAGGTTTTATGTGTGATTTGAATTGTTTATATCTTTTGAAAACCCCCATGGTCTTGCAACTAGATATCTATAAAACCATGCCAATTTGCTGAAGGTTGCTTTAATTTGATGATTCATTCGAACTTTAAAGGATCGACAGTCATGCCCTTTTAGGACTTATCTCCTTGCTTGTTGATTGAGTTGACGAGTCAAATTTTATAGTATCCCAGTAATCAGGTCCAAGATAGACATCAAATTGTGGAATTAGTTATATTTGTTTATTATTGTGCATTTGTGCTTATAAGTGGAAGTAAGTAGTTCTGGCAATAGTGTTTAGTTTGGTTGTGTGTTTGCTGTAAAAATAGTGTTTACTTGACGTTATGCTTATAAGTGGAAGTAAGTAGTTCTGGAATAGCGTTTAGTTGTGTGTCTGCTGCATTATACTTAAAATATATAATATTTTCACTAGTAAGCATACTTTTCACTATCATTTAGTAATACTATATTCCTCAGGAACTTCTATATCATGGATAAATCCTGGATGCACATTGTTCATAGGTTAACCGACCCACGATATGAACTTGGTGTGAAAGAGTTTCTTAAATTCGCTTATCGTTTCAAAAAGAAGTCATTGCCAATTCCTTGCCCTTGCAAAGTTTGTAATAATTTTCGTGACTATAAGAAACGTACTGTTTATTCACATTTGATGCAAAATGGAATTTCCGTCGGTTATGATGAGTGGACACGTCATGGGGAGTCTTGTGATGTTTCAGATGATAGTGATGATGATGTATCGTTTAATGACGAGGATGTGGGTGGTGATAATATCAATGGTGATGATGATGATGCCGATGACGACCTTGATGAGCTGTTAGATAATATAGGTCA
The DNA here is from genome assembly GCA_910822075.1 of Senecio squalidus. Lineage (NCBI taxonomy): Eukaryota > Viridiplantae > Streptophyta > Magnoliopsida > Asterales > Asteraceae > Senecio > Senecio squalidus. Next base: position 1,189,814 of record CAJVGC010000001.1, on the reverse strand, counting down.
AGGTAGGTGGGGTGATAAATGGAAGACGAATGCTCAATCTTCATCTTCTATAGACAAAGATTTAGAATCTCTTCGTAGATTATTAGACGACTCGCATCAAGAACTTTACACGGGATGCCAAAGTTATTCGAAGTTTTCGTTTATAGTTACCATGTTACATTTGAAGACAACGAATGGCTGGTCTAATAAGTCCTTTAACGACACACTTAACGTATTCAAAAAAGCACTCCCATCTCCCTCCTTGGTTCCAAAAAACTTTTATGAAGCAAAAAAGTACGTACGGGATTTGGGGTTTCGGGGAGAGAAAATTCCTGCTTGCGTTAATGATTGTGTTCTTTATAGAGGTAAGTATGAATCTTTTACCGAATGTCCAAAGTGCAAAGAACCTCGATTTAAAAAAAATGAACCTAAGGTACCACAAAAGGTGCTTCGGTACTTTCCCTTAAAACCTCGACTTCAAAGGTTGTTTATAAATCCGCAAGTATCTAAGGACATGAGATGGCATAAGGATGTAAGAGTTAACGATGATAACGTAGCTACACATCCTTCTGACAGTGAATCTTGGAAACATTTCGATAGTGAGTTTCCTTCATTTGCTGATGATCCGCGTAATGTACGCTTAGGGTTGGCAACAGACGGATTCAATCCTTTTGGCAACCTGAGTAGTAAATATAGCATATGGCCTGTCTTCATTGTCCCGTATAATCTTCCACCATGGAAATGTATGAAAGACCCGTACATGTTCCTGTCGATGTTGATTCCGGGTCCCAAAACACCAACCAATATTGATGTTTACTTGCAACCCCTCATTGACGAATTGAATGATTTATGGGGTGGTATTAATGCTTATGATGCACACACAAAACAAAATTTTACGCTACGTGCGGCCCTTTTGTGGACAATAAATGATTTTCCGGCGTATGGCATGTTATCAGGTTGGAGTGTTAAGGGTTATAACGCGTGTCCAGTATGCATGTATGAAACATCATCTAGTTACTTGAGTCACAGTAGAAAGGTATGTTACATGGGTCATCGAAGGTTTTTGCCATGTTCACACCAATGGCGATATGATAAAAAGAATTTTAATGGGTCAACGGAGACCAGGAAACCAATCGTACCAATGTCTGGACTTGAAGTTCTGCATGACATAGATTGTACTCTTAGTGAGCCATGTTCATCTGGTAAGAAGCGAAAGCATAAGAATTTAGAAGGAAAGAAAGGGTGGAAAAAAAAGAGCATATTCTTCCAGTTTGAGTATTGGGCTAAACTCAAATTAAGACACAACATTGATATGATGCATGTTGTTAAGAATGTGGGTGAAAGTTTCACGGGCACAATATTCAATATTAAGGGTAAGACGGAAGATACATGGAAATCCCGTAAGGATTTGATGGAGAAGGGGTTAAAAAAGAGTTTACATCTTGTAGAAAATGGTAATTCATTTGTCATGCCAATGGCTTGTTATCACTTCACGAAGGACGAGAAACAAAAAGTTCTAAATTTCCTAACTTCAGTCAAGGTTCCTGATGGATTTGCCTCAAATATATCTAGATGCGTAAAGGATGGAGAATTACAGTTGTCTCGCATGAAGAGTCATGACTTTTATGTTTTCATCCAGAAATTGTTGCCCTTGTCAATTAGGGGTTCTTTGACAAAAGAAGCTCGACTTGTCTTGTACGAGCTAAGTGATTTTCTACAAATATTATGTGCCCGAACCTTGTATATGGATGTGCTTGATAAACAAGAAGAAAAAATAGCTATCATCCTGTGCAAGTTAGAGAGGATGTTTCCTCCCTCATTATTTGACATGATGACTCATCTTTTGATTCATTTGCCATCTGAAGCCAAAAAAGGAGGTCCATTTGAATATCGTTGGATGTTTCCATTTGAGAGGTAAACATGTTATCAAATGTTTCAAACCATTTCTGATTGGTTTTTATACTAATCAGTTATACATTATTCAGGAAAATGCGAACTTTAAAAGGATATGTTAAAAACACAGCTCGTCCAGAAGGATGTATTGCTGAGAGATCCTTAGACAATGAATGTTTAAATTTTTGTTCGATGTATCTGAATGATGTCGAGACTATCTTTAATAAGGTTGAGCGCAACAATGAGATGGTGGATATTGATGGTGACATTTCAGTTTTTTCTTGCAAAGGGCGCCCATTAGGCAGTAAGATTACACGTTCAGACACAACCTGGGCTGAACGTGTTTAACCCAGACAGGGCCCTATAACCTGTTTCATTAGATGGATATCAGGTCGTTTTGTACAACCCACACATTCTACAAATACATCTGCTGTACCACTTTAACGTTGCCAAAGCGAAAGCATTAATAATAGAATATTTTACTTTTTCTTATTTGTTCCATTTTACATAAAGATGGTCACCACTCTGTTAATAAGTGTTTAGTAGTAGAAATTGGACCTTAATATCAAAGTGAATTATACCAAATTATCTTTTTTGTCCCAAAGACTTGATTCTGTCAATTACACCAAGTCCTTACTTCAGTAAGTAGATTACATAATTGGTCATACACAAGGGTTCACGTTTTGAGAGGAAGTACTCAGTTACTCACGTTTGGGTCTAAACTCAATAAATTGTTATGTATAATGGCAAGGACTGTTTAGGTAATCCACTCAAGTATTTCTTTTCCATATGGATTTTGATGCTGATGACTAACTCACCTAATTTTCATTTACGTAGGCGAGAGCGAGATTGATATATCCAAACAAAGACAAAAATATCACCTTCATTATCTTCGGCACTAAAAAGGTAATATGAATTTAGATTTATTCATTTTCTGAAGAACAGGTGAAATGTATACAACTGGAAAAATAATATGAATTTAGATTTATTCATTTTCTTTTACTCCTATTTTGTAAAGTATTACTTATATATATGATTAATTGTTGACTCAAATGGGTATTGTTTTGAGCTTATTAACTTATTCTTTCTTTAATATATTTATGGTTTTGTGTACAAAACCATTTGATTTATTTATCAGGTCGTTTTGTACAACCCACACATTCTACTTTGCATTTACAAAAAAAATATTAGTATCCTTTTGCTTTAATACCAGTAACCTGGTACTGCATGTCGAGTTTGGACTGACGGGTCTGGGTCTGGGTCAACCCAATCCCAGACTATTCTTCCAACCCAAACACAGCTTGAAGCCCTATATGTGTCGTTTTGTACAACCCACACAGCTGGAAATTCCTCCAAAAGGAGTTTAAGACCCAAACCTTGTTTCTACCCTTTTGGTCCCTTTATTTCAACATTTGACTTGACAGTTGACACGTAACCATTATATTATATTGTTGCAATATCATATAACTTTATCTAATCATATTAGTTATTTGTAGCATATTGCAAAGTTTCTACATATATACTGTGTTTCTTGATGCTGATATTTAGTCTATTTGATTGTTTTAGCCATCCATAACACAAGATGCATAATTCAAGTAATAAAAATTTGAAACAACAGAAGGTGAAGCCCAAGGTGAGACTTGAAAATTTATTCCGAAAAGACTGTTAGTAATCACCATGATGAGTGTGTTATAATTATTTTTCAGGTGGATGGGCTTGCTCGGCCTAGTGCATCTAAAGGAGTTTTGAAAAGGTCTCATATTCAGTATTCTAGTAATAATTGGGTTGGTGAGCCTCATGGTCAAGGTATTGGTGAGCCTGGTGGTGCAAGTACTCATGAGTCTGATGGGCCAAGTACTCGTGAGCTTGGAGGTCCAGGTACTCGTGGACCTGGTGGTCTAAGTAGTCGTGGTCTTCAGAAGTCTTCTTCACACAATTGGTTACAAAATGAAGAAAATAGGAATTCTTTCTCTTCTTGTCAAAGTCCTGTAACATTTATAAACCACGAGGATGAAGATGACCAGGAATACGCTCCTCAAATCAATGATGCACAAACTGAGATTGCAGACACGAGCGATGATGAACTTGAAGAGAACATTGGTTCAACTTCACATGGTACGTTTTTAAAATAGAGATAGTATGTGGTCATTGTGTGATATTGAAATTTTTTTCTTTGAATATTATGTTTAGGCAAGACTAACACTCGGAAAGAGACTAGAGCTTTAGGAGAAACTAGAAAGAGTTGCATGAACAAAAAGAACTTGGTGTTTGAGGTTGATGATTGTTCAGGAAAGATTGTTGGGGATGACAGTCAACGTTTTATTACCAAAGGAGGATGTGTAATGAGAAAGTTCGCCAAACTTGATGGTACGACATGGAAGAATCAATGTGATATATTGAAGAGGGATATAATCACCAAATCCGTGGTAAGTGTTATTTTTAAAATAAGTCTAAATGTGTGCGATAGTAAAAGATTGTGTCATATGTATCTAATCTCATAAAGCTTCTATCTTTTTACTTCTAGGAAAACTCGAACTATGATGAAACATCTGACAACATGGAACAAGCTATGCAAAAACAGCTAGCGTATCAACATAGGAACAAGCAGTACAAATTGCACCTTCATTTCAAAAGATTTCCATCAAAAGAGGCCGCAATGATGCATCCACCAGATGGTGTACGAACCCGTGATTGGGTAACTTTGTGTGATAGATTTGCAAGTGAAGAATTTCAGGTTACAAGCTCACCTTTTTTCTTTTTCTATGTACATAACATCCTGCTTATAAAGAAAACATATTTCAAATTATAATGTTGTGTGAACTTGTAACTTTACAGAAGATCAGCGCTAAAAACAAGAACAACAGATCTTTAAACAAAGTTCCACCCGCAGTTGGCAGTCTTTCGGTTGCAAGAAGAGTTTATAATGTGAGTTAGTTTTATGAATAATTAATATATTCATTTCTTATTTGGTCTTTTTGGAATTACATTATGATATATGTATGAAACAGAAAAAGAAGAAAGGGAAAGAAGTAACAGAAATTGGAATGTATAAAATTGCGCATTATTCTAAGAAAACACGTGGAATGGTCAATGAGGAGGCCCAAAAAGTTCTGGTAATTTCTACTACTTCATGGACATTTAAAGTTACATAATTAATACATAATTTGGTACTAGACATATTCTTTTTGTGATACAGAATGAATTAGAGACTGAAGAAGCCAACTCTACGTTGACACCGGCTGAAATATGTTTGAAGCAGCTAAAGCATATTCCTGGACATATTAAAGGGCGTTCTGCATCTACAAAGAATATTTTAGTGAATGCAAAGTTGAGACAAGACTTAGAGGCAGAAAAGCAAAGATCACAAGTTTTAGAGGAGAATATGAAGGTTATGAATAAAAAACAAAGCCGAATTCAAAAGCAGAATAAAAAGATCAAGGGCCAATTAAAGGTCATGATGAAAGAGATAAAACGCATATCAAAACTCCAATCTCAAACAAATGTAAGTTCGCATCTTTATAATTATTTTTAGAGGAAAATGCGAACTTTAAAAGGATATGTTAAAGACCATGACCTGAAAGTTGAACGAACCGAGAACAAATAACTATTTGGTCGTTCTGTTTGATCAGAATGCTTATTAGGATTAGGATATGTAGATTAATACTTTGTGCATGCAAACAAACATAGAAAACATAAGTTGTAGGCCTAAAGTAATATAGGATGATTATATACATCTGACCAAGTTATATCTAAATCACCCCAATTGTATTAGGATTAGGATACTTGTTAGCTTCAATTAGCAGTTCTACACCTACAAATGTCTTGTATTAATACCAAGTGTTTTAATTGCTCTTGTTTATTTAGTTGTTTTCTGGTTCTTGTATTAATACCAAGTTTCTCTTTATACAGGGAGGAACATGAAGATTCTGCTATCATTGTGGACCATGGCGTATTAATACTAGTCATTTTCCCTTTCGTACATTGCGGGCAGTAACATAACAGTTTCATAACAATGTGGACCATGGCGTATCAACAAGATTCAAAGATTGTATGTTATAAGAAAGATGATGTTTTTAGTCTTCATTCATGTTAGATGTTATATTTCTTTAATAATAACATGGTAGAGAAACGGATACAATTGTTGATATGTTATGGCATTGAATACATTCTCTTTTATGTTTGGATTAAATTGTGTTATTATAACAAGTCAAGAATTTTAGTTTCCGTTTTGGTAAAAGGAAAAGATGCCAAGAACCCGGGTATAATGTGGTTGTTGGAGACTTGTGGATGGTGACGACTTTTTCGTCACCAATCAACATAAATAGTGACGACCATCTGGTCTCTAACAGATCGGTGACGAGGGTACTTGGTCACCCATTGTTTGAAGTTGTATTTACCATCGTCCAATCAGTGACGACTTTTTTCGTCACTATTTGGTGACGAAACTGGTTGTGGTCACCAATTGTAATTAGTGACGGACCTTTAGTGACCACTTTTATTTGGTCACTAATCACTTTTGGTGACGAAATTAGTGCTTTTTGTGACCAAACCCTCTTGTCACTAAAAGCACTTTTTCTTGTAGTGATAATTTAAATTATATAAATATAATTAAAATTAAGGTACAACTAAGTTATTTTATAGTTTTTTCAATTCCATAAGGGTACATATTTTGGAATTATAGATAACTTAAAGTCTTGTCAATTTGTCCAATTTAATCATACATATATTACATTAAAATTGCAACTTATATAGTCCATGTGTCGAATATTATTATTATATACTATAATTAAAAAACACCATTTGGGTCTACTTTTTCGCATGTGGTTTGATAAATTATGGCTATACTAAGTGGATTATATTTTGCATATAAATATTGTTTAAATAATTCTAATAAGTATATATGCTTTTAACTTTATAAACAATCATGAAATATAAATATAAGTATATTTGTTCCAACTTTGAGAGGGAGATAGCAACTAAGTACTTTATTCAAGGGTGTAGTGTTTTACTTTTTTGTTGTATTTTCGCTAACTTCTTTTTTTTACCTTCAAAACTTTACTAAAAACGCACTCAATTAGTAAGATGCTTAGAGGCAAAAGAACAAAAACAAAATCCTAAGTTAAACGCATCTAGGATTAATTTTTCGATTCAATTTTTATCGTTATCCACGTCATCCCGGGACAATAATCTAGTTGTTAATATAATAAGAAAAGAAAACCCACAATGTGGTTAGGTTGGTAATTAGACCCAAAACTTATAATCATATTGTGATGGTCGTCGATAAATACATGGGCCACTTTGATGTGTCAAAATGTCCTTTAGTTTATATTATTAAACATAAAAAAACGGGCCAACATTGATAATATACTTTTGGGTCAAGCCTAATCCTTCTGTTCCCCATATACGTTGAACTTTTATTTGCCCTACCATGGGTCCATAACAGATATTATAAAAGATATCATAATGCTCGAGTAATTATACATAGGTTATATTTGGCGAAAGGAGCTGGAAGTTGGAACTTCTAACTGAATAATTAAGTTTTTATTTAGAGCTAGAAGTTGTAGCTTTTATTTGTATAAAAACATTTGGTAAAGTAGTTGTAACTTTTGTTAGAAATGTAAAATTACATAAAACGACAAACAAATTAAAATCTTTAAATGGGAGACGTGATTATTGAAGGGTAAATGCGTAATTTTACTAATTAAAAGCTAAAAGCTAAAAACTAAAATAAAAGCTAAAAGCTCTATTTTACAAACATATCCAAATTTCCTATCAAAAGCTTTTCATATTAAAATAAAAGCTTTAAGCTCCAAAATTTTTTAAAAAGCTGCTACCAAACATACCCATAAGCTCTATGCTTTCATTTTCTAATAATCAGACCCAATCTTCATAGCTTAACATGGTAAATGATACGCTCCAAATCGAGTTAAAAAAGTTGATGATTCTATAACTTGATCAATCATTATGAAGATCTAGATCTTAACAGTTTACGTCTTAAATAATTATTTGTTAAAGTTATATATCGACGGTGTTTTTGTTAGCCATGACTATTATTTGAAAAACATTCTTCTTTATGTGTTTACAATATAATTTGATCGATTATAACACTTGACTTCGGAGACAAATTGTTTGTGTTCGACTTTTGTGCTTCTTCTTATAATACATATTGATTAATTTCTTATGTTCTCTTGGAAAACCTAGAGAGGTTAATGTCCTCTAGGCAAAAATTAAGTTTTGAGTTAATAAAAAGGAGAGAACATAATGACCTAGTGTTACATACTAAAGTTTTATACGTTTATTTAATTTTTATTTTACTATAATGTATATTATAGTACGGTAAAATATAAATAACAAAGAGTATATTATTGATGTCTCCAAGATTACACTAAATTAAATTTTCAAGGTGTCATAATATTGATAAATAAAATACCTAAACTTATTAGAAAATAAAATAAACTTAATAAAAATTAACATAATATTGTCTAATGCTCTAATGCTCTCGTAGATTAAAAGGAAAGCTTTTGAATGGACAAACTAGTACCAATGTTGAAACCTGCTTCTTCTTATTTTATTTCTTCTTTTCTTTGTTGTTGTTTTGTACGGAGATAGTCTTTGTACTTGGCGACATAGTTGTATACTGTTTGACACTTTTTCTCCTTATTTATGACACGTTTGTTATTTTTTGCGCCATGTTTTTTTGTCCTTTAGGAGGGAGCGGGAATTTGACGGTTTATCTTTGTCGTTGACAACATTGATCTCCGATAGCGAAGGAAAAAGTATTGACAAGGAAGACGAATTGAGTTGATTTAGTGGCTACTCAACATACCATGGGCGTATTATGAAGACTAAGGTTTTGTATGGTACGGATGAAACCCCTTATTTGAGAAGAAAGAAAACAAAATAATTAGATCACTCTTAATCAACTTTGTTTAGCTAGCGACCGAATGATCAATATTTTTGATTATTCTTAAAAATTAAAAAACTCATAAACGAAAATACATGTATATTTTAGTCATTTCACTTTAGTCAAAGACGATTTCCAACCAAAAGTTTTCCGCATGGATTGCACTTGCACTTTCGAAAAAGTAGTGACTCCGTCTACAATTTCGTTAATCATAATGAGCGGTAAAACAAATTGAAATAATAGAGATATCAAGAAATTGAGAAACTCATAGTGTCTCTAGTCAGTCTGGTTTGGCACGTAATTAATAAGATAGTTGTCAACAAACCTCTTACCTCTCAACTTAAGCAAAAAAAAATAAAAACTGTGTCGTTTGATTAAGGTAATGGAATGAAAGATCGGGAATGGAAGTAAAATTAGTTGTTTGATTGGAAGATATAGGTTCAAAATTGAGAATGGAACCCCATCATTTAAAGGTTTTCTCATACCCTATTAAGTTGATAGGTTTATAGAAACATATGCATTCATATCCATTCCCTAAACCCATAATAAACCCGCTCACAAACCAAACGCCCCCACACTCCTCCGAACTCCAAATTACTTGCTAATTTTGTTATGCAGCCTCTGAGTCTTAGTTTCTGGCCCAACAACAGCCTCATGTGACCTGCCATTTAATTCAGCCCAAAATAGAAGCGCACTATACTGATGTGTATCAGTGTATGCAAAGTTCTATATGAGGGTAAGGACTAATAACCAATAAAATAAGCTTATAGAGTATTGCATGTTGGACCCATATTATTTGTGATCCTCATTGATCATTTATCATTACTGATATGATGACTGACACTAACTGAAATCTGTGTCTAGTAAATATTCGATGGACGTATTTACCTTAACGACACTATAGATTTCCCATTAGGTGATCGGAACTAAGAGAGCTTATGTTAAACACTTGTTAAACACCAGGGACTAAATAATAAATACTCCTAACTTGAGTATCTATAAAAGGGGACATAATAAACCCTTAGAAGGGTTGGTTACTTTTACCTTCATCTCTTTTATCCCAAAACACCTACAAGTGTTCTTCTCTCTAAACGGTTCTAATATAACCGTATTACCATCCTAATACGATCATCTCATTCTGGGAATCATGTCTAACCTATTCAACAACATCCCAGGATCATCAGGAGGTATGTAAATAACATGAATCAGTCTAATTTAATCCAACATGTGGTATCAGAGCCAATGGCTCGTGATTATCCATTGGTTCATGTTTATTTATTGCCTGGCTATTGCTATTAATGTTATGCAAATTATCTGGCCGGCGGAAATCGTTTTTGGATGAAAAAATGGTGTTTTTTGGACCTGTGGCGGCTGGACTGCAACCCTAATTTCGACGAACTTCGTCCGTGCGGATGAAGGCTCATCCGTACGAACCTGATTTGTTCGTTCGTACGGATGAAGCCCTATACGTACGAACCTGACTTGTTCATTAGTACGAATCTGATTGGTTCATTCGTACGAACCTGATTTGTTCGTTCGTACGGATGAAGCCCTATACGTACGAACCTGACTTGTTCATTAGTACGAATCTGATTTGTTCATACGCACGAACGTAACTGTTGATCCGTACGAATCTGGGCTAAATACGTGCGAACCTAGGCTTACATACGTACGAACTTAAACCTTACATCCGTACGAACCTAGGCTTACATTCGCACGAACCTGGACTTACATCCGTACGAATCAATACTCATCCGTACGAATATAATCTCATCCGTACGGATGACTACAGACCCTAATTTGGTCGTTTTTAAAGTCTTACTGGTTGCCTTATTTACTGGTTGCCTAATATAATCTCATCCGTACGGATGACTACAGACCCGTACGAATCAATACTCATCCGTACGAATATAATCTCATCCGTACGGATGACTACAGACCCTAATTTGGTCGTTTTTAAAGTCTTACTGGTTGCCTTATTTATACTGGTTGACTACAGACCCAACCCCTTGACCCCGCAAAGGGCGCTGCCCCTTGACCCCGCAAGGGGGCGCAGCCCCCTTGACCCCTGCCTTTGTCACCTTATATGTGACCTTATTATACTTATGCACTAATATTCATGTTTTCATCTTTTGTTGCCCAAAGGTCAAAGGTGATTCCTATGATTGCATTTTTCCTTTAGCATAATAAACACGTAGGATATTAATTCTGCCCAAAGGTGATTTAATATACTTGTGTGCTTGAAAGGATTCTTATTATGCCTTAAAACACGATGTTCTATTTTGTTGCCCAAAGGTCAAAAGACAAACGTTGTGTTGCATAAACCTTATGCTCATAATTTTACTTAGATATTAGTTATTTCTGCCCAAAGGTGATGTAACATCTAAGTAGAGCCTTACTTTAGCTTATTATTTTGGTGTTTTTTAATAGGCTTACCTATCACTTAGCTTCATTACTTATATGGTCTTAGTCTCAGGAACATTACTATTAGGTCTACTTACTTTAGACATTACTCTAGTTCTATTACTTTAAGGGACATTACTTAGTCTGCCTTATATAGCTAACTCTGTCACTATAAAATCTTCTAAAATTCGTATCATAATCTTAAATCCTCCTTATTCTCCACTACAGTACCAAACTTCGGCATTGAGGCACTTACTGGTGCTAATTTCGCTTCTTGGAAGGAGCAACTTAACTTAACTCTGGGAATGCTCGACATGGACTATGCTATTCGCCATGATGAACCCGCCGCTATTACTGCTGAATCCACTGCGACTCAGAAAGCGTACTTTGATAAGTGGGAAAGGGCGAATCGGTTGTCCCTAATGATGGTCAAGAACTCAATTCATCCCAGCATCCGAGGAGCTATCCTTGATAACGACAAAGTGAAAACTTACCTCAAATCTGTTGAGGATCACTTTAAGGGATCGTCTAAGGCAACTGCGAGTAGTTTAATGCTACAGATGCTAACCCTTAAGTATGAAGGTTCTAATGGTGTCCGTGAACACATAATGAAGATGGTTGACATGTCTCACAAGCTTAAGAATTTGGAAATGGAAGTCTCAGATGGCTTTCTTGTGCATTTCATAATGACTTCCTTGCCTGCTCGGTTCGACACTTTCAAAGTGAATTATAACGCTATGAAAGATAAATGGTCGATAAGTGAACTGATTGCTATGTGCGTTCAAGAGGAAGATCGTCTTAAGCACATTCAACCTGAAGCTGCTGTTCACCTTACCACCACTTCAAACTTCAAGAAGAGGAAAGGTAACTACAGTAACAAGACTGAAAACAAAGTCCAAAATCATGGTGCTTCTACCTCTGGCCCTAAATCCTCGACAAGCAATAATAACTGCAAATTCTGTCGCTCCAAAGGGCACGGACAGAAAGATTGCTCTAAATTCAAGGAATGGCTAGCTAAGAAAGGTAACATTCTTTACGTAATATTTGATTCCTTTACTACTGATGTTCCATTTAATACATGGTGGGGTGACTCTGGTTCTATGGTCCATGTGACCAATTCCTTACAGGGATTCCTTACAATCCAGAAGCTACAAAAGGACCAAAGAAAGCTTAGAGTTGGAAATGGTGATCTCTTAGATGTCGAAGCCATGGGGACCTTAAATTTACATATGAATACCGAAAAGTGTATTAGATTAATAGATACCTTATATGTACCGAGAATTACTCGGAACCTTGTATCTATATCTAGACTTGATCTTGAAGGTTATGTAATTACTCATGGTTGTGGCAGGATCACTTTTACTCTTAATAATGAATTGTTTGGTTGTGGTTTTTTGGATGGATTACTGTATAAATTAGAACTAGATCATAATTTCTCACAGTCTTTGTTGTCTCTAAATATTGATGACATAACTAAAACAAAGACAAAATCACCTAAACAAGCAGAGAATTCCTCCACATTGTGGCATAAACGTCTCGGTCACATCTCACGAGATCGCATGACACGACTCGTAAAAGAAGGAATCTTACCCTCTCTTGATTTTAGTGATTTTGAAACATGTATTCAATGCCTTAAAGGCAAAATGGCTAAAGGGAATAAGAAAGGAGCCACCAGATGTTCCAACTTGTTGAAAATAATTCATACTGATATTAGTGGCCCCTATCCCGCATCAATAACAGGACATACATCATTTATTACATTAATTGACGATTATTCACGTTATATGCACCTTTATCTGATTAAAGAAAAATCTGAATCCTTACAAACTTTTGTCGATTATAAAACTTTGGTTGAAAACCAACTTGATCATAAGATAAAAGTTGTCCGATCAGATAGGGGAGGTGAGTACTACGGTAAACATACTGATATTGGTCAAGCTCCTGGTCCTTTCTATAATTTTTGCAAGGAACAGGGCATAATTAACCAATACACCATGCCAGGTTCTCCTCAACAGAATGGTGTTGCTGAAAGGAGAAACCGAACTTTAATGGACATGGTGAGAAGTATGCTCGCCAACACTAACCTACCCAAATTTCTTTGGACTGAGGCCTTAAAAACAGCTGTTCATATACTCAATAGGGTTCCATCAAAATCTGTCCCTAAAACTCCTTATGAGATCTGGACAGGTAGGAAACCGAGTCTAAATATATGAAAGTATGGGGCTGTCCTGCCGAAGCAAAAGTCTATAACCCTAACTTAAAGAAACTGGATTCTAAAACCCTTACATGTTTCTTTATTGGTTATCCCAAGAACTCAAAAGGTTATCGGTTTTACTGTCCTTCTCACTCTACCCGCATCATAGATACGCAACATGCCACTTTCCTTGAAAATTCAGAGATCAGTGGGAGCACGACAAATCCTGATTTAGATTTGCAAGAAGTACAAGAAGCGGGGGGAAACCACTCGTCGGTTATTACGATTCCTCCGATAATTCCTCTTGTACCCAACGCTGCTCCCAATATACCTGGATCTCCTAATGAACCAGTTGAACCTCCTATGCCTCCTAATCTTAACGCCGAAGAACCGCTTGTTCCTGAAGAACCCGTAATTCAGCTCAGGAGATCATCAAGGGCTCGCAGAAACACTAATTTTGATGATTTCGAAACTTATATGGCTGAAGTCGAAAACATTGGGAAACTTACTGATCCAACCTCTTACCGAGAAGCTATTAATAGTGATCAGGCCGCTAAATGGATTGAAGCCATGATTGAAGAGCTCAAATCCATGGAGCGTAATGGCGTTTGGGTATTGGTTCCACTCACTAAAGGATCCAAAGTAATTGGATGTAAATGGGTGTTCAAAACCAAATTAGACCCGAATGGAAACGTCGAACGCTATAAGGCCAGACTGGTTGCAAAAGGCTTTACTCAAAAGGAAGGAATTGATTATCAAGAGACCTTTTCCCCTGTCTCTCGTAAAGATTCCCTAAGGATCGTCATGGCACTCGTAGCTCATTATGATTTAGAGTTACATCAGATGGATGTCAAGACCGCTTTCCTAAATGGTGACTTGCAAGAAGACGTATACATGCGGCAACCTGAAGGATTTATTCCAGAAGGTAAAGAGCACATGGTCTGCAAGTTGAATAAATCGATATATGGGTTGAAACAAGCATCACGACAATGGTACCTTAAATTTGATGAAGTCGTAAAATCTGATGGCTTCCTAAAGAATCAAGTGGATCAATGCACCTATCTCAAGATCAGTGGGAGTAACTTTATTATCCTTGTTTTGTATGTAGATGATATTCTGCTTGCAAGTAACAACTTGGATTTGCTACATGAGTCGAAGCGAATGCTTTCGCATAATTTCGACATGAAAGATCTCGGTGATGCCTCTTATGTTGTATCGAAATAA